>OU015743.1:8052682-8089858 GCA_907169655.1 Acomys percivali | reverse complement strand
GGCCCTCCCCTCCCTGTGGCCCTCCCCTCCCTGTGGCCCTCCCCTCCCTGTGGCCATCCTTTCCCTGTGGCCCTCATGATCAGGTGAGTCCTTCGGAGACTTACCTAGGTTACAGAATTCATGTCCTTACAACATGATTTATGTGGTTCTATTCTTTACTATTTTTTGTGGTTGAACATTTACAACTGTGTATTTAGAGTCTGCATGCATGCTGCTTGCTTAGAGCTTACATCTCCTTCTGTACCTATTGTTTAATAATTCATTGCTTTTCTTTGACTTTCCTTCATCTATGTGAATACCCTTATTTTTTTTCCAAGTGAAGACACATATTGAGGGACCAGAGAGAATGCTATGCACTTACATGTGTTATGTTGCGAAGCTTACATGTGACAAGTTAGAAAACTGAGCTATGACCCAATCCCGAGTATTAAAGTGTAAACACTGAGCAGCGTGCTGCTACTGATGGCTGCTTCTTATCCTCCCAGGAGAGAAAGGAGAGGCTGTCCAAGTTTGAGTCTATTCGTCATTCAATCGCTGGAATAATCAGGTCTCCAAAGTCAGCACTGGGCTCTTCAACGGTAAGTGTGGCTGACTGTGTGCTGGCTCACCGTGATCGTTGCCTTGCTTCCTTCAGGTTATATGTTTATGCTCACAAACAGAAAAGCTGGATCGGATTCAACTTCCTGTGTGCATGGGACTCTTTACATATGAATGTAGTATACCTCCAGGCAACATTTTTACAGGGAGGGTGAAAGTAGCCTTTTTGCAATGGATCTCCTTTATTGTCTATGGACATCCTGGGCCACCATTGTGTGCTGGCAACCGAGGGTAGTATCTAACCATTTATACACACACATTCTATACATAATCCATTGTTGTAAAATTTACTAGGCACAGTAAGATATTAGCTGTATTAAGTATTGATAAAATAGAACAGTTCCCAACACAGCCTGTTATGAAGGCTTTCTCAAAATATTGCATCATTCTAACTTCTGATGAAGATGCGAGGTGAAATGAGGCCATGCTGTGATGGGTAACTGAAGTTGCTACGGTAAACATGGGTAAAGGGAATAGCATATTACAGATTTTTTGTATTACAGGCATATAATTATGGGCTTTTCATGTATTTGAAACCTTACTAGAGAATAGTATAAACAGGGAAACAACACTTTTGTAATAGTTATGACTGTGTGTGTTCTTAAAATATGTTAGTGTGTATTTCCATTGTAAAGAACATTTGATAGTAAAAGTAACCTGTTTGCTTGATTAATTGTCAACATTTCAGCATGGTTCACCATGATGGAGCACAGTAGAATATGAGTCACTCCTTTACCTTCTGTGTGTTCAAGCATGAAGTGCCTGAGTAGCCACTTGGAGCTGTCCTCTCGCGCTAAGTGCGGTCCTCTCCCTCCCCAGAATACGCTGACAGAGGCCCTGAGTTTTAATGCAAACATGATTGTTGCACACAATAACCCTGGGAATCTAAAAATGAATAGCTATTTAAAGATGACTTAATCATAACTTTAATTTTTTATTATGTAAGATGATATTGTTTCTTATACAGAAAAGCCTTTTATAAATTTGTCACATCTGTGATGGACTTCACAGAACATAAAGTTTATGTTTTCACATGCATGCCAAGAAGTCTCAGTGTGTTCGCCATGTTGCACAGCCATAATTACCATAGGATGCTGGAGTGGTTTAGCCTCTAGAAAAGTGCTCCACACATCTTAAAAGTTAGCCTCAGCTCCTGACATTTGCTATCCTGTGACTGTACCTCTCGCTGGACCTATCAGATACATAGCATCGTATAGCAACAGGCTTTCTATGCTTACTTTTCTTCTCTTTAAGGTTTATTCATGTTATACTATGTGGCAGTATTTAGCTCTTTTTAAGGCTGCATATTCATTGCATAGATTTTTCACATTGTTTGCCTGTTCATCATCTGATAAAACTTTAGTTTTAACTTCATATGATATCAAGTCAGCATAAACTTTTCTGATAAAACTTTTTACTTTTGGCCTTTTATGAAGAATGATACTGTTAACATTTTTTATATTTTTTCTGTGAATATGCACTCATTTTTCTTTTCTCTTTACCTAGAAGTGGAATTACTGGGTCATACAGCCTTTATGTTTTTAAGGGGGCTGGTTTCCATACTGGCAGCAATATTTACATTTCTAACAGCAGTATATGTCTGAATGTTACTATTTTCTCAAATCATCTTCAGTACTGTTTTTCTGGTTATGTGCTTTGCTGTTACTTTATTTTAAATACTCTTTTTTGGTTTTTCAAGACAGGGCTTCTCTGCATGTAGCCTCAGCTTCATTTTGTTTTTATTGTTGTTTTCATTGTAAGCATCCAGTGATTGTGGTTTGACACTGCCTGTTTCACTTGGAATTTTTAATGACTAATAATATTATGAGTTCTTCATGTGCCAATTGTCTACTCGTGTGCTCTTTAGAGATGGTTTCCTTTATAATGTTTGCATGCTTAACATGTTTTGTGTGTTTTTCTCAGGGCCTGCTGATGGAACCCAGGTTTTCATGCATGCTAGCTAAGCACTCTACCAGTAAATTATACCCTCAGCTATGAGCTTCTTTTTTTTTTTTTTTTTTTTTTTTAAGATGTTGAGTTGTATGAGTTTTTAACAGTGTTTTGGGGAAAACAAGTCTCTTATCATATGTGTAGTCTACAAAGTTTTTTTTCTTAGCCTGTAAGTTTGTCATTCTTTTTTCTTAATAGTGTCACACCCAGTAACTAATTTTGATGAAGAAAACTATTACTTTTGTGATTTTGATGCCATTTATGAAGAGCGCTATGCACCTCAAGATGATAGCAAAAACTTGCCTTGTTTCTTCCTCAGATTCACATGTGACTTATGTGTTTGCCTTGGAATGCGGAGAGGTCTGCATTCATCCCTCTCTACCTGGAGGCCCCCCTGCTTAAAATATTTATAAATCAGCAACTATGAACTCTATTTCTTTATATAAAATTTGAATTTTAATGTTTAATTTTAGCTAAAGTAAAGCAAATACACACATGCGCACGCATACACACACACACACACACACACACACACACACACACACACACACACGAAATGAAATGAGTTGCAATTGCGTTCTTAACTGCCATACCCATAGTCTGCATGTTTTCAACTGAATGGTTAAATTATGTCGATGCCTGCAGATGGTCCAGGGTATATTGTGTCTGTTACATCAGATGTTACTATCCATTGCTGGGCTTAGGGTCACAGTAGATCGGATCCAAACAAATGCTCTTTAGCACACTATGGGAGTCAAGTAACACCTCATTAGTGTGCCAGAGCCTGGAAGCAGCTCCACGTCAGAAAGCTGTCACTTTGCATTGAGAACTATCCCCAGGCTCTGCTTCTAAAACCAGACAGAGGTGTTGGGCAGCATTAGTTGCACACCTTGAAAGCGTCCTGGCAATCATTATAGGTCATTTGGGTTGGAAAGCTTTCAAATCATATTAAAGTTACCAAGACCTGGTCCAGCCATGTCAGGAGTGCTATTCTTTTCCAAAGGCTCTTTTTGTATAGACTTGCTGCAGCGCCTGGCTGTGCAATCCCATGTTCCATGTCTCAGCACCTGTGAGCTGGTTTTACTGATCTGGGTGCTATATGATGTCCCTCTAAGTGTAGTACTCTTGGAAAACATCCTTTAAATTGGGCTCATATAAATCCTGATCCACATTATTGGTCTTTCATCCAAATAAAGACTAAAAGTTTTAAATTAGTCTTCTATTACTCTTAAGGTTATAATTTACCCCCCTTTCAGCTTTAAAGTGTTAAAAAGAAAGTAGCAAGGATCTATAAATGTTTTGTGTTATATCACAGCCATATGCTAATGTCTTCTACATAGCCATGTTAAGAAACATCATATTTATTCTCTGAGTTGCAAATTTTGAATGACTTGTATTACACATAATTGCCAAGATGGGCTTATTGAGGTTAATTTTGTACAATTTTTATTGTAGGACACCAAATCTGGTTTTTTTTCATGTGTTTGTTCAAAATATAGGATGTTGAAAATAAGAAACAGATTATTTCACACTTCCCGTGTTCTGTACTGAAATTTGGCTACATAGTGATAATTGCAATGTTCTCCTCACAATTTTACTTGAAATGTGTGATATAAAATTACCAGAGACTGCAGTTTAACTGGTGAAAATGTGCTGTCATTAATATTCGGGAATATTTTCTAAATAAAATGTTTCTTTTCTTAAACACAAAAGACAAAATGCAAAACTGATAAATATTCTCTCAGGATGATTTCCTTCCCAAACATACTTTATCTTCAAATCTATCCATAACTCCTGCCATATTAGTTGACCTTTGTGTGTGAAACTCCGTGTTTGAAAGCTTGAAAACTTCATGTTCCAGACTTGCGGAGTTTTCCATACTCTTCCAGGTCTAGGAAAATGGCGGTTATGATGGGGTTGGTTAGCGGGGAGAACAGGCCCTGGCATCCTTGCTTGCGCCACTGCTCTGCCTCGAAGCCCTTTGAGAACAACGTTATGTGAATTCCTCATCTTTGGGCACTTTGCTGTTGAAGAGGCTTAGAAATAGATTTCTACTAAAGTAAAAATTTGAACTAACATATTTAGATACATTGTGATAAATGTGGAAAAGATACTCAATTTTTCTGATTACCTTCTTGAAAAATTATCAGCTCCTGGTATCAGTTCACAAAGGCAGGTTTCACATTTACACTTAAACGCAGTGTTTGTTATCTTGTTTACTGGCAGTTGGTGTGTTGTGTTTTATCGTTTTCATTGTCAGCACTAAAAGAAAAAAGCTTAGAACACAATTGCCACAAAAATTGTCATGCCATGTTCGATTTAAAAAATGCAGGTATCATAAACAGGAGAACAACCATGAAAATGTATAATATCCTCGTGGCCTGTGTGGGGGACATTGTCTTTTTTTTTTTAGTTAATTTATTTTTTGGGGGGGACATTGTCTTTTTATCCCCAATAAGATCCATCTTGCATAATGGCGTGTTGGGCTTGGGCTAGTGTGTTCTGGACCTCTGCAGTGGTGCATATCTGAAGGCTGTCTTCACACTAGCTTTCGTTTACCACCTAGTTACCGTCAGGTGTGTAATATAAGCCTCTAAGTCCTCATATGTGACTATGTGTGTGCTTGCCTCTTAGGTATTGTGTTTGCCACTTTCTTTCACTGTACAAAGTGCTGGGATCAGTGGCCGCTGAGGCCGAAAGGCTTTAGTTTGGCTCCTTGGTGAAAATACATACCCCACTCTCGCCAGCCATAAAGGAGTGGGGAGTCCGTTCCAAGGCTCTGCCGCCAGACGGGCTAACTTCTTCCTCTCCATCCACTGTAGCCTGAAGATGGAGAATTCAACACAGGGCTTTTGCAAGACATTTTAGGTCCAAACTATAACTTTCCTATTAATCCTGATTATTCCTGATTTATAATTTATTTTCATGAGGATTATCAATGCTACATTCTGAAAACCATTATATTTTGTGTAAAATGTTATACTTTACCCATAAACTATTCTAACAGTATGGATGAATAAGACACAACGAAACTTGCTTGTAATCACCACATCTAGGCTTTCAGCTACCATTAGTTTCAGGAATTGTAAGGCATTGTAGCCAGCTCTTACATACTTCTGCTACTTGGTATGAACACTTGTCCCGCTAAACTAATAGATGACTTGCTTTTCTCTCTGTGCTCATGGCGTATAATAGTCTTACCCATGTGTTATGTGTGTACGCTGCTGGGTTTCTTTGATGTTATTTCTCCCAGGGTTTTGTCTACCATTGTTTTGCAAAACCAAGACAGACCACAGGGCGGAGTAATGGCTTAGCAGAGGTGAGGAGAGGGTGAGAATGGCTATTGAGGCAGCTTCAGGTTGAGCCTGAGACCTGTACTACCTGCTCTCATGCACAGTGTGCAGTGTGTGTGGCCAGAGGGAATCAGTACAATGAAAGAACAGGTTTAGTGTGTTTGTGATAAATTTCTCTGAAAATATTTTTTTCATAATTTTTCTGGCTTATCACTGTAATAATTATATTTATTTTGTAATAAGGGTATAAGACTAGGGACTATTAACCTTAAGTGCTAATGCCCCTATGCATGATGGGAAAAAGTATCAAAAGATAAGTATTTGTGTTAAACTTTAGCCCTGGTACTTCAGGGAACATTTTCTTTTGTAATTGTGAAAATTCCAGATTTATCATTTAATTTTTAATTGTCTAATGAAGCATATGTAACAAGTATTTATACTTGTAATGAATTTTACCAGAGAAAAATAAGTTTTTTTTTCCTAACTTAGTTTCTAAAATGCTCTTTTAGTTCTCTGACGTGATCTCTGTGGGTGAGAAGCCCCTGGCGGAGCACGACTGGTACCACGGAGCTATCCCCAGAATAGAAGCACAGGAGCTGCTCAAGCAGCAAGGAGACTTCCTGGTGCGAGAGAGCCATGGGAAACCTGGTGAATATGTCCTTTCTGTGTACTCTGACGGACAGAGGAGACACTTTATCATACAATGTGTTGATGTACGTTTCCAGTCTAGTTCATATGTATATATTGATGTAGTCCATTGTGGGAGACTTGTAATATAATGATGGATGGTTTATGGGAGAAGCTTGCCACACTATTAATTTAACATTAAGTTTTCTTTAATTCCATAAACATAATGTTCTAAAACTGACTGAAGTATTACATCTTAATGAGAAAATACCATATTTAAAGGTTAATAAAATTAAATCTGAATAGAATTTTAGTTAAATTTGAGTACTAAAATATTTTAAGTTAGAAACAAAAGTAATATAAATACCATGTGTATTTTCTTCCTATAATAAAACTTAAGATTATGAAATTTTGAGGGTATCTCTTTAGCTAGTTTCAAACTGTGTTCTATATTGCTGAATAGTATTAATGAAATTCTTAAGTTCATGAATGGCAAATTTATGTTATGATTTATTAAAACTGATCATTTTCTGTTTTTTTATAACACCTCCTTAACATTAATAAGCAATAAATAGAAAATAATAAATATAAACAACACATTTACATTATTAACTCTAAGGCTAGTTTATCTTTGTAAATCAAATTTTAAGGTACTTTGTTTTAATAAGTTATGATCATTATATGTGTTTGTGATGTGTGTGGGGAGGGGCTGGTGCTGCTTTGCACATGCACGGAGGTCAGATCGCAACCTGCTGGTGCCATTTCTCCCCTTCTAACCCTGTGGGTTCCAGGGAATCACACTCAGGTCACCGGGCTTTTGCAGCAAGTACATTTACCCAATGAACCGTCTTGTAGGCCCCAGGTATTGCTAAGCCACTCCCTGGTAGATTGTCTTTATTAAGCATTAAATAGATGGATAGCAATTTTGAGAATTTTGCTTTTACTAATTGAGAAATTTATAGTGACAGTGTTTTGGCAAATGGAAGAATTGTTGCCTGAATTTGTTATTTTTCACCCCATCATTTCAAGTGGGTTGCATTTGAGAAATACTTGTCAGTTTATATCCAAGCACAAGGGTAATACTAATTACCTTACATAAAGATTAAGCCACAGTCATAAGCAGAACCTGTAGGACTTTAGGGGCTTATAACTTGTATACATGTCAGTTTGAACTATGGGTTCACTGATTGAGCCAAAAAAAAAAAAAAAATCAGATTAATAGGCAATGAGAAATTAAAAGTAAAATGATACATATTTTAAAATACAATTAGTAAAAATCTTCAAGAATGGCATTGTTTATTCTCTTGTTCATTCATTAATTCATTCATTTATTCAGAAAACATTTATTGATTATTATGTTAAGCCTAAACATATGAACCTGAACAACACAAAAGTAGCACAAGTTTAGAGGTGGTGAAATTTAGTGGTTAGTTAAGAAGCTATTAATAAATTTTAAGGGAAAGATAGAATTTAATATAGTAATAGCAACAACCAACATTCTTCAGTGACCAGATAATCTAACCAGAAAAATCGGCAGAGGAACATGAGAGTAACCAGTGTACTGGACACAACAGGCCTGAGACTCAGCACTCTGCTCAACTACTCACTGAGAGTTTTCCAGACAAATGGACGCAGAGAATGTCTTTAACAGCTGAAGAGCAAAGTGGCTTTTCTGACCCTGTGAAGAAAGCTAGAAATCAACAGCAGGAAGCCCCGAGACACAGCATTAGATATGTGGAAATGGAGCAGTGTCTTGAGGAAACAAGTCAACTGAAGGCATTAAATGGGAAATGTAAATTTCAGTCAAATTTATAGAATATGGCAAATGGCATTCTCAAAGGGAAATCCTTAGCAACCAGCTCCAACATTAAAAAAGCAATAGCATAAGCAATTGAGTTGTAATCTGAATAAATTAATTTTAAAAAAGCAATAGCAAGATTTCAGCTGAACACCTTGCTGTACTTTTTAAAAATTTACACTTTTTTATTAAATATTTTTACATATAATTTTATATTATTACACATGTATACAATAAACTACCAACCATGAAACAATGAGGAATTATATAAATGTTACATTCCTAGTGTTTTAGCTATTTGTATTTGGCAGCCTTGAAGAAAACATTTTTCTTACTGTCCTTCTTAAGGAACTAGAAAAACAAGAAGAATCAGTAAAAGCAAATGCTAAACATCAGAGCATGGATAAGTGAATACTTAAAAGACACAAAGAGATAAGTGTAATATATTGCCTTTGGGGAAAGATAAACTTAATAAGCCTTTAGCTAAGTGAAGAGCAACACTCAGTATCAGAGATGAGAATAGATACATTGACCTGATACCTCCAAAGATCAAAGGGTAATGAACTAGGTCAGAAAGGATATGAGCAAGTATACAAAACACTTGGAGACTACCGGAGCGTGGTGAGACGGCTCAGCTGGTGAAGGCGCTCACCACCAGCCTGCTGGACTCACATGCCGGAGAGGACTGGCTCCTGAAAACTGCTCTCCTTCACACAGGAACCGTGCCCTTCCCCCATACATTAATAAAAAGAAGATCTAGAAGAGCAGATACATTCTGTGATATGCAAATTACAAAATTTGAATAATAAATATAAAAATAAAACCTTTTTCTCCCCCATTGTTTGAGACAGAGTCTTACTATGTAGCCCAGGCTAGCCATAGATAGGCTTGTGATTTTTCTATCACTGTCTTTGTCATGCTAGAATTGGAGCCGTGGCCCACCATACTGGTCTAGAAATATAAAACATTGAAGAGACTAATAATGAACCCTGAGAGTGACTCAGTAATAAGTGATTACATTTATTAAAATGAATATTAATAAAATAATTTTGTTAGTAATATTGCTATTATATTAGTTTTTCAAAGTAATTAAAGAAAAGCCCGATGCTTTCCTTATAGAATCTACCAATATTTAAAGAAGTAATACCAGTTTTTGTCAGAGTACTTTTAAAAATTTGAAGCATATTCTATGAAGCCTGTCCATGCATACTAATATCAGATAAGGAACAATCATAGGAGGAAATTACAGACCATACCACTTAAGTGTAGACATGGAGCGTCAAGTAAAGTACTAGCAAATTACATTTCACTAACACCTTAGAAAAGAACATTCACTGTGATCAAATGATTTATTGCTGAGATGCAAGAATGCTTCAATATAAAATACCTGATGTGTTTGTTAACAGAGTCAAACCCAAAGTTATATTGAAAGCATTTTACAAAATTCACAATTCCTTCACGGTATAACCCCTACAAAGTCAGGGTGGAAGGAGTCACTGCAACCCAGTGAAGGTAGTTTCTGATGAAGCCACAGCTTGTGCCACACTGACTGGAGAAGGAGCAGGAAGCCTCCTTTCTAAAGGCTGGAACAAGTCAAGGATGCCCATCGTTAGTGCCTTCCCTCAGCGTAGACCTGCAAATTCTCACCAGAACCATTAGGCAAGAAAAAACAATAAAGGAATCCACAGTATTAAAGAAAAAAGCAAACTGCCCTTGTTGAAAATGACATAGTCTTGGGTATAGAGAATTCTAAAAGACCTCACTTAAAAAAAAAAAAAAAAAAAACAACTGTTGGAACTAATGCATTCTATAAAACCAAGGGTTCAAAAATCAGCACTTAGACACACTTGCATTTCTGCATACCTTTGATCCTAGCTGAAAGACTGAGCAGTGATCACATTTCTTTATGCTGTGTAAGCTCCGTGACAAGAAAAGCACAAAGAACAATCCCTCTTCGAACAGCTGTAAACACCAGCCACAAATTTAATGGAGAAGTGAAAGGAAATGAAAAATGTAAAACATGGATGAAGGATACTGAAAAACATACAAATGAATACAAAGATGTCCTGTGTGCATGAAAAAGTCAATATGATCAAAATGTTCCCACGTGATAGACTCATCAACAAAGAATTGTGAAAAATAACCTAAAAGTTCCTAAGAGACTACAGATAAACCCGAATAGCCGAAACCATCTTGAACAGAACGAAGCTGGAGGCGTTACCTAACCAGACCTAAAACTGTCCTAGGAAGTTGTAGTCATCAAAGTGATGTTAAAAACAGAAACAACTGTATTCCACTGAGCAGAACAGAGAGACAGAAAACACCCTTCACATTTGTGACTGGCTGACTTTTGGCAGAGGTGAGAACACACAATGGCTCTGCTAAAGAAGTAGTGTCAGAAAAATCAGATACCCATATGCATAAGAAACCTTTCTTTCACAGTTACAAATATCAAATAAAAATCTATTAAAGCTTACATGTAAGGCCAAACCTCTTGAAACTATTAGAAGGAAATGGGAGAATTTGAAGGTCTTGGTCTGGAAAGTAGGTGCTTCATATGTCCCCAAATATAGACAACAAAAAATCTTTTGCTGCGTTTGCATCAAACTGAAAAAAAAAAAAAAAAAAAAAAAAAAAAGAGTCTTCACAAAAACGAAACCATCAACAGGATATAGAGGCAGTTTAACAGTCAAGAAAGCATTAGCAAACTATACAGCTAAAGGTATTATTTTCCACAATACAGAGAGAGTTTAAAATAGCTCAATAGCATAAAACCAAATAACCCAATTCAAAAAGAAGGAAGATCTGAATAGACTTCTGAACAATTTTCTATTCTTTGTAAAATTTAGTAGAACTACGATGATACCTCTTTCGCTTGTCTTTTTTCCTCCAGCACCTCTTTCCAGGTTTCATCTGTTTTCAAATTGGAAGCCTCTTTCCCCTTTTGTTAGTGTTATTGCTAGTATACATTTATGTGTTTGTTTATTTACAAACATAAACACAGCCTGCCAAGTCATCGTGTTGCTTGTGTGTAATGGTTGGGGAGCTGGCCACTTGGTGTTGGATAGCCGTCCTTGGGAGGGGCTGGCCTCCCTCTCCACACTCACCCTTGGCTGTAATTCCTTGTCCATGGACGTAACCCCAGGAGTTTTCCCCTTCACGCAAGCACACCTTCAATAGATTTTTTTCCCCTTAGAAGAAAAAATATAAATGGCAACAGACATTCATGCAAGATGTTCAACATATAAATTAAACCACTGAGATAGCACATCTCTCGTGTGAGACTATTTTTCAGAAGACAAACTAAGAGCAAAAGCTGTGAGGAAATAAAGAGCATTAATTTGGTCCATCATTATGGCAACCAGTGAAGAGTGTCCTCAGACACCTGAAAGCAGAACCACAGGGTGACCCAAAGCCCTGTCCCGTGGATCCTGTGACGGAGTGACATGAAGAGCAGGTTAAACACACACATTTACATGTTTCTTCTATGCTGCTTAGAGTAGCCAGGATGTGAAACCAACCTAAATGTCCAGGGATTGGATATTGATCAGGTATCAAGTTCACTTTGAGGTAATTACATCTCTGAATTACTTAGCTTCGTTATGGCTGTCTCTAGGCTCTTTGAGCTACATTTTAAATTCATGTTGTGGGTCTTAACATGTGCAGTAAAACGCCAATGTGTTTTTACGTAGCAGTTCTAAATTGTGGCCTGTCCTTGTGTAGTTAGAATTGCTTTCCATTGTTCATTCATCATTAGGGTAAAGCAATAACTACTTTCAAATTTAAGTGAAACTCTTAGGTCATTTTCTACACCTCTAATATAGTTTGAGATTTTGCCATTCCAAAACCTTATTACTATTACTTCCCAGGAGGTACAAGCAAGTAACTACTATTTCCAAGGCCATCTTGGAGGACATGGCGAGACTCTCCTTTCAAAGACATCAAACCAATCACAACCGATGAACAAACCAACAAGCCAATTTAACCTTAATTTTTAAAATCCTATTATCATAAAGTTGCATCATTCTGTATGTGAATGACTCAGTTACATTAGAAGGAATTCATCCCAATTTGTTTGAAGCCAAATCTAGTTTAGTCTGTGGAATCCCAAGAGTAAAGAAACAACCCAAAATACTGTGAGTGCTCTGCTGTCTCTCTTATTTGCTTAAATTTCATTGACAGTGTCTTAACATTTTATATCCATCGATGTATCTTCCTGTTTGAGAAAGGGAATTTATTGGTTTCATACCATGTTAGGATGCTGAGAACTTCACAGGTTATCAGAATAATTTTTGTAAACTTAATAATTTCAAATTTTGATATGTTCTTAAGAAAGGGAAACTAAGTTGTTTTTTTTTTTTTTTTTTTTTTTTTTTTAAGCTAGTTGTGTGGCTCTGGAGACAGATAGTTAGACCTTTACAGAGGACTCACAGCAGGGCTGATGTGCATGAACTTCATTTTATTATCACCAAACATTGTACTTTAACATCTCATACCAATTTATTTAGTGCAGTTCATATCAGTCACGTTTACCTCTACAGGCCATATATGCCACAGATTGTCCTAGGCTATCACACTGACCAAAAATAAATGTTTGTTGCCTAATGTGCCAGCATTCTAGAAGGGAAATAGATGATAAAAAACATAAGTAAAATTGGGACTAGAGAGCTAGCTTCCAGAGGACCCAAGTTGGTTCCCCAAGCATCCATGCTCAATTGCAGCTCTAGGCAATCTTTGCCGCCTCGGTGGACACACACACACACACACACACACACACACACACACACACACCTTTAAAAATAAGTAAAATATATGTGATAATAGAGTCAAAGGTAATAGTGATACATTCTAAGGAGAAAATGTCCATAAAGATGAGGACTATGAACTTAGATTGGGGTGTGAAAGTGGAGATTGTATATGGATGGTGTAGGTGGCTAGTGTCAACTTCACTGAGGAGACACTGATGAAAACCTGGACGGGAAGTCAGTAAAGCAGATGTTACCTATAGGGCTGGCTGCCTCTCACATGCATTCATGTAGCAAACCAGCACCTCTGGTTCTGAGGAAGGAGAAGATCATATATTTTAGAACAAGAAGGTACTGCAGTGCTTGGAGACTAATGAGCAGAGAGGAGCAGTGAGGTACGGAGACAGCGGTGAGCCCTGGCTGTCATGCAGCATCCTTGGCTTTTATGCTGAGGGAAGAAAAATGGGAGAGGGCTGATCCTCAGGGGCCGTTTGCCCTCGTTGCTGTGTTAAGAGTACATTGAAAGAGGATACAGGTGGAAATCATATTTGGTTGCAGTGTTGTTGGGGTTGGGGTTGTTATTGCATGCTGTCCTTCTATGACGTGTTACGTTTTCATCTGTTATTTACTGTTGCAAACTTCATCTACTGCACTGTGCTAGGGAACAGCAGAGCTGTTTTACCAGTGGGATTGTTGTTTTAGCCACCTTCTTTCTGTTGTTCCTGCTCTCCTTCTCTGCCTCTAGCAACCACTCCCGCTTTCCTACCCTGCTTTTATAAGGCATTTCCCGTGTGTTAGTCTGGCCCAAGGAGGAGCCACAGACGCTTTTATTACATTGCATTGAAAAGTGTGTTTAGTGGGTTATTTCAGTATTCACTGCTGTCAATTCTCACAGATAATAACCTAATTACCGGTCTATTTAAATATGAAAGACAGGAAAGGCATGACAGAGTGTGAGAAAATGCAGCTTGCCTAGTGATAGGAAAGGCTGGAGGGATGCTCAGCTATTAGGAGGCTGTGCTCCTCTTGCAGAGGATGAAGCTTGGTTAAGCTCAGCACAGCCTGTAAATCCAGCCAGCCCCCGGCTTGTGCACACCCACACCCGTGCCAGCACTCACAGGGCACATGCATTTAAGTGACAAAATAAACCTATGAAGGTACTAAACTCTGAGCCTGCTGATCTCAGGCTTTATCGCTGATGCTCTTTATTATTTCTTTATCTTCATTTCTTGCGTGAATGCTGCTTGGATTTTTATTTTTTATAAATCAATACTACATTGAAGTCCTAATGTAGAAAAAGCCATTGTATTAGCAAGTAAGGAATGATTGTCGATATTAAGTTATTTATTATTTTATTAGATTTCCTGAAACTTTTGATTTGGGTACTGCAGGTTTATTGGCTGGAACATACATGGAGACATGTGTGCCGAAGCTTGAGTGGGCCCCTGTCTTGTCTGCTTTGGTCATCATTTTAGTAGGATGCAGTACGGTTCTGCTCTCTTTTCTTCTTCCTATAATAATGATGTGAGTTATGTTTATTTTGAAATTTTTCTGTCAAAAAGATTTAGCAGTAAATTGTAGAGGTTTGTTTTTCCATCTATTTTTAATTTTTATTTCTCACTATGTACGAGTGTGTAGCTTAGTGTTAGAGATAATCTGTGCTGCTGTGCGCCGACAGCTCCTTAGAGAGCACGTAGCTCCTGGACGAAGAGCTTTTTTTTTTTTTTTCCTGAAATAATTTCTTCCTGATAATTCCACGCTGTTGCTCTCTCTCCAGAACCTGTATCGATTTGAGGGCACTGGGTTTTCAAACATCCCTCAACTTATAGATCACCACTTCTCTACAAAGCAAGTCATCACCAAGAAGTCTGGAGTGGTGCTGCTGAATCCTATTCCTAAGGTAGGCACCAAGCTCTTGCTTTGTTTTTCACAAAAGAATCCTGCGTTGACATTTCTACAGAAGAAAGCTTTTAGGTTATGTGCCGAAGTCGGAAACAAATTACTTCTGTGAATACCAATAACTCTTGGCACTCTAGCTGAAAATTAAAGGAATATAGACTTCCTTTAATTTCACTAAAATACATTGCCTTTCTGCTAAGTATTTGCTAGGATACAAATGGCCCAATTTGTTTTCTTTCTTTCCCAATTTATCTTGAAAGGTGTGGGATTCATACTGTGAAAGATTCTAGCAAAAGATTGGAAGATGTACAGACCAAAGAGGTTCACAGTTAGGAGTAAGCCAGAATTTTAGTTTGGAGTCCGGGGTTTACAAGGCACTGTAAGTTTGGGACTGGTTAAGCTACACTGCTTTTCTCAGAAATCTTCACCAACCCTTCATCTGACAAAGGTCTAATATCCAAAATATATAAAGAACTCAAGAAATTAAACACTACCAAACCAAATAACCCAATAGAGAAACGGGGCTCAGAACTAAACAGAGAATTCTCAACAGAAGAATATCAAATGGCGGAGAAACACTTAAAGAAATGCTCGATCTCCTTAGTCATCAGAGAAATGCAAATCAAAACAACACTGAGATTCCATCTTACACCCATCAGAATGGCTAAGATCAATAACTCAACTGACACTACATGCTGGCGAGGATGTGGAGAGAGAGGAACACTCCTTCATTGCTGGTGGAAATGCAAACTAGTACAACCACTTTGGAAATCTATCTGATGCTTTCTCAGAAAAATGGGAATAGGGCTTCCTCAAGACCCAGCTATTCCACTCCTTGGAATATACCCAGAAGATGCACTACCACACAACAGGGACATATGCTCAACCATGTTCATAGCTGCCTTATTCATACTAGCCAGAACATGGAAACAGCCTACGTGTCCCTCAGTAGAAGAATGGATAAAGAAACTGTGGTATATTTACACTATGGAATACTACTCAGCTATTAAAAACAAGGAATTTCTGAAATTTGTGGACACATGGATTGAACTAGAAATTATCATAATGAGTGAGTTCACCCAGAAGCAAAAAGAGTCAAATGGTATATACTCACTTATATCGAGACACTAGTCCAAGGGGTACGCCTCCATGAAAAACTTTACCTACCAGGAAAGTGGGTCAGAGGGGAGGACATTCTATTGAGACTTTAGGGGTGAGAAGCCTGGGAGAATGAGGAAATAGAAGGATCCAGAGGGTCCTGGAAAACTACAGGCGGGTCTGGGCCCTGGGGTCCTCCTCAAACTATGGCACCAGCCAAGGAAAATATAGGCAGTAAACTTCGAACCCCTACCCAGTCTAGCCGATGGACAGGACATTCTCCACCGTTAAGTGGAGAAGGAGATCTGACTTTCACACAAACTCTGGTGCCCCATATTGGACCATGTCCCTTGGATGGGGAGGCCTGGTGGCACTCAGAGGAAAGATAATAGGTCACCAAGAAGAGACTCGATACCCTACGAGCATATACAGGGGGAGGAGGTCCCCCTCAGTCACATACATAGGGGAAGGGAGTAGGGGGGGAAGCGGGAGGGAGGAAGGAATGGGAGGATACAAGGGATGCGCTAACAATTGAGATGTAATATGAATAAATTAATAAAAAAAATTAAGCTCAGAAAAAAAAAAAAAGAAAATCACAGCTTCCTATGAGGAGCCGAGCAACTAGGTCAAAGCTCACTTTGGATAATTTTTACTTCTAAGATCGATCACAAACAGTTCTTTCATGTACTAAGAGACTTGTGAGGTTAGGATGGGCGTAAGGAGTGTTTCCGTGCTCCGTCTAGACCACTGTGCAACAGTGAGCCTGCTGAGCATGTCTGCACTGTGAGTGCTGTGGAGTGGGCTGGGGACGGCAGGAGCTCTTTGCTGTGAGGGCCGTGCAACATGAAGATGGGTGTCAAAATGGGAGATGTTAAAATGGGTGCGTGGCATGATCGATTTGATTGTATAGGTCAGCCCAGGGTTAGCCTTCTCACAGCGCAGACCCCCCATTTTCACTTCCGTCTCATTTTATAACACACAAGCTGACAATTTGTTCTGTTGTTGTTGTTAACACCCAGCTACTCAGAATCCACAATCCTGAAGCTCCCTTTAATGTCTCCTCCTGCTCCCAGATTCTCCAATTAGATGACAAGAGTTTTGTCTTCTTAATTATATGCTTAAAATATGAATTTCAGTCCCAGTACATCCTGAATCACCCTCAACCCAGTAACATATGTTTTACCCATGTTAGGTTAATACAAAATAAGCTTATTTACACATGCTGATGTTTAGCTTTCTGAGCTAACCAGATGTTTGCACAGTCTATAGGCTCAGTCAGATCCACGTTAGAGACCAAATCCATGGCCGAAATCGACATGTAGATCTGGGCCTGAGTATCTGGGCCTGGAATTATATATTCCAAGTAAAATTACATCTCTCTCTCTTCATAAAATTCTCCACAAAATGAACGTAGGTGATTGATGCATGTGATTCTCCAGACTATTACATGGTAAATTATTCTCTTTCTCCCGGATCTCTAATCCATGGAGTTGATTATCCCATCCCTTTATGGTCCTAGCTGTGCAAATAGGTGAGCACTGGACACTGCGGGAGGAGAAAGAACTGCACAGGATGCTGCTTTATGGGGTACAAGCAAAGCATCTCTCCCTACTAACCTAGCATATCCCAGCGTCTGCTTCTTGTAAACACCGTTCAAAGAATCCTAGCACTCTTTAAAAGATAACTGCAATACAGAGGTTATGAAGGATAGTTTTTAATTAAGAGTGGAGAACAAATTAATGGGGATTTGTGGGTGGTATCATCACCGTATATCTTCCTTTGACAGATTATTTGTAATCTTACTACTGAATATTTCTTGATTTAAATTGTGTAAGAAGTTAATACATTTGACCATATAATATGTTATAAAATATCTAATTTTCATCTGTCTAGACTTCATTTTTAACCCTCACAAAGAATGTTATTTTGCTTTAGGGGCAATTTCTGTTTCCCATTTATTTTTTCTCTATTCATGAAAATACACTTTTACTATCGTAATGCTGAAGTGACTAAAGCAGTTTCTTATCTTTAGTCCTTGTATTTACTCACAAGTGTAGGGAGACTAGACAGCTAGAATGGGAGAATTGCTTGGTCTTTACAGCTTAATAATCCTATGAGATGGGAGCCTCAAGACCCGCTCCTCACCTGCTGACGGGTTTCTTCCTGCACTGCAATGCGGAGCCTGAGCAGCGGTTGGGGGGAGTATTGTACGCAGTACTAACTGATCATCCATAGCTGTTATCTCAGGGCAGCAAGCCAGTGGGCTTCCATGGCTGTTCTTTCTCGGTCACTTCTCTATGCTCATTTGCTTTTAGAGTATGAGTGAGAAAACTTTCCACAAGGTAACATGGTAGAACCTGTCAAAGTTATAAACTGTGTAGCTTTGACTCAGCGATAACTCATAATCTATCTCCTTGTCAAATTGGTGTGGGTGTGTCCACTGGTCACTGCAGCACAGTTCATGCCATCTGCACATGGCCATGTTCCCTAGTAGGGGCTAGCTCAGTAATTCATGTTCCCCTTTCCAGAGGAGTTCTGTTACGTGGGGAGCTTCCCGTGTTCTGCATAAAGAGAATTTGGGGGTCTATTGATTAAAAGGGAGAATATTACCAAACAATTTATGTTGCATTGCCTTCGTGTATGAAAACTAAGGAGCGATCATACATGTGCCTCAATTTTCTAACTGTTTACAAAACAGAGTGGGCTTGTAGGTCTGGGGCTTTCCTTGATATTCATGAATTTGACGTCCAATGTCCCTCTCCCTCTCCCCCTCCCCTCCCCGTCCCTCCTCTCCCTCTCCCTCTCCCTCTCCCTCTCTCTCTCTGTAGGATATTCCACCTCAGCAGTTTTTCTGTGTTGTACTTTTATAGAACAAAATAGAAAATTATAAAACTCCAGATTTATGATCAAAATATTAGCATATTAACTTTACATACTTTATTTTTTATTTATTTATTGGTTTTTCAAGACAGGGTTTCTGTGCATAGCCTTGGTTGTCCTGGACTTGCTTTGTAGACCAGGCTGGCCTCGAACTCACACAGATCCGCCTGCCTCTGCCTCCTGAGTGCTGGGATTAAAGGCGTGCACCAGCACACCCGGCAATACTTTAAATTTTTAAAGCAAATCCCTAAATTGCAAAGGGTTATACTGTGAAATGTATATAACCTCATCTTAATTTTGTTTCCACAGTGTTTAATATTTAGCTACATTAGGAGAGGCCTTATGTGCTCACTAACAAAGAGCAAAATGTGAAGAAAAAAAATCATGACTAAGTTTTAGAAATGTGCTAAAATCGATAAGTGGTCAATTCTATGTTACTTAAACAGAGATTGACAATATATACACTTTTCAAGTTATGAATGAATATATCTAGCACATATTTATCTTCTTCTAAGAAACTTAGAGTATCCTCCTAAGACAGATGTAGAAAGCAAGAAAGGTCTCTGGGAGACTGGAGTTAGGTTAAGTTAGGTTAAAAGCCCTCTGTGCTCTTCTTACACAGGTCCCAAGCTCCATTCCCTGCACCCACAAGGCAGCTCATGAGCCTTTGTTACTTTAGTTGCAGGGATTCCAGCGCCCTCTTCAGGTTTCTGTGGGCATAGCATGTATGGTGGTACACATATGTACATAGAGGCAAAATACTCATATACATAAAATAAAACTAATTTTTTTAAACGAAGAAAATTCTGTAGGGGGAAGAACAAAGTACTATTTGGGATACAGATGTTCTTGGCATTGGCTTTTCATTCTTCAGTAGGAGAGGAGGTCATTGAGCAGTGGGTGAGTGGCACTGGGACCTGGGCGAGTTGATAGACATGGGAGTGGAACAGAGAAGAGGTACCTGTCCTGTCCATCCTGAGTTGGCCTCTTCTGTCACAGAACCTACCACTCCTTAGACAGACTCTCCTCCCTGTGCCCCACAAGCTGCAGCCCACCAAAATTTCTCAGGTGGAGACCCTCTGAGGAAGAAGTGACTTTTTTCATTCTCAGTCAACTTTACTTTATGTGCCTGACTCCCCATCGGGTAATAAGATAGTCAAGAACAACAGGGTAGTTGTGCTTGTTTCTAGGTATCCTCCCAGAGTCTGTTGCATAGGAGACAGTAAATATTTGACACCTCTTGTAGTTACATTATTATATAACATGGCAGTTTCAATTTTTTTTTTTCCCCCAAAGTGGATCCCTGTTTATGACCTGCCTGTGAACTGCTGGCTGTGTGCTATGGCATGCGGCTGAGAATAGCTATCAGTGCAGTCCCCCATTAAAACATCATGTGGTTGAAAAAAAAATTGTTTAAAACTTGATTGTCTGTTCTTGAGTGTGAACTTTGGAGATGACAGTGTTTCATAGTGTTAAAAAGTTGAACGTTCTGATTAGATTATGGATGAAATCTCTTTGCAATTAATGTATGCTTAAGTCCAGTTTCATTTATATAATAATTTAGTTCTTATATTATAACTTTCTTTTGTTTACTTTATATTAAGAGTTATTTGGAGTTGGGCAGGTAGCTCAGTGGTAAGTGCTTACATGACAAGCCCAAGGCTTCCAGTTTAATTTCCAGCACTGCAGAAAACATAGTTTTTCATATATCAAGCTATTGTTTCATATAGTTACTTTCCTTTTAGAAACAGTTTAAGTTGTTAAGTACTGAAAGAAATGTTTGGTGTACTCTATTTAAGCTTCTTTGTACTTTAAGCTACTGTAACTTATTTTAGGGTTAATATAATTTATTTGACATTTCAACTGAGTTTTTTTCTCTGATAGTAAAATGGGGACACAATCTTATATAATATTTAAGGTTCCTTATTTGCAAACACTGTCCTGTTTTGACCTATTTCAGAAGTGAAATGCTGATATATAAGAATAGGCAAGCTTGTTTTACCCTGGAAAAGAACCGTTGGTGTTTTATCTTACTAACTAAATTCATGGTCACCTTCTGCCCAGTCCTTGAAGAGAACAATTAAATCATACAACAAAAGACTAGTCCCACGTCTTCTTTCACAGGGACTAATAAATATGCATGTTAAAAAATTTAATGACATTGAAATAACAGGGTTTAAATTAGAAAGGTCATGGGCACTAGAAAGATAACTGCAAATGATTTTTTAAATGGAAAGCTTCATTCGTATATATTTATAAGTCTTGGAAAAATGAAATTTGTATTTTTTCTTCTGCTGTTTACATAATGCATTACATATATTAACAGTGGAACAAAACCTTCACAACACTGTAAAAATGAACTATAATTTCTTTGTTCCTTAGTCTCAACTAGGAACCAGCTGTATTGTGGAAAGCAGGATCAGTTAGCAGCCTCTGTAGTCACTGTTTCTGTCATGTCTTTTAGTAATATATAAACCATGGGCCTGTTTGATCCTTAGTCTTGCTGCTAGGGACATTTCTAATTGGTCCTCCCAAACAGATAGAAGTTTCAAATGCTTTCTAGTGGTGTTGTTTTCTCTGTTTAAATAAACCCTTTGATATCACTGCATTTCATTAGTTGGAAATCATAAGGATCGTTTCTTTTCTCGTGTGTCTATGGTGTGTGGTGTATGTGTGTGGCGTGTACAATTACACATGTGGGACATACACCCATGTGCCCCATGGGGAGGTCAGAGGAGGGCCCTAGGTGCCTCCTGCTGTCGTCACCTTGCCTTCTTCCCTCTAGACAGCAGCTCACTGAACAGCAGCAGCAGGTGCAGGAAGTGAAGCTGGGAATGCCCTGTAATTACCATTTTATGTAAAAGGGTCCAATCTTTGCATTGGGGGTGATAGGAAGCTTTGAGAGGTTTTATTCTGAGAACTATGATAAAATTTCTATTTTATACAGGTAACTTTGGCTTCATTGTGGAAACCAGTTAGTGTATTGATGACAAGTGATAGATTGAAATGACAAAATAAGCTATAAAATGATGAGTTTGGGACTTAAATAATGATGGGGTGTTATTGACATAAATTTGTTAACCCCTCGCTTAGTTATCTGTGAAAGTAAGACTTGACAGTTGTCATAGTTACCTTACTTTACCGCACCCATTGCAGGCCTACAGCTTGAGGAACTTTGGGAGTGGTGCTGAGCTGTCTGTCTTAACAGGCCCTGTGCGTGGTCCTGATGCTTGCTGATGTTGAGGGGCCAGTCATGGAAACTAACCTCTGTAGAAAGGGAAAAGGCTCTCCCAGGCTGTGAGATCTCTTCATTATCCAGGCTCTGTGGTGTAGACAGCGGGAGCACATGCATTCAACCTTGGAAGGATAAGCGGAGCGAGGGTGGGAATCACATTTACCAGGGAACAGACTGGTAGTTATTTGAGGTGTAGACGATGACCTCTTTACACTTTAATCATCTCACAGTATCCTAATGATAAGACCCAGTGAGGCAGAAATACCTGTTTTATGGCTTTTTGGAGAAGTTGATGTTCCAAAATTGATTTTCACAGTCTCATCAGAATTTAAAAGAAAGATACTTGAAATAGTTTTTTTTTTTTTTTTTTTAAATCTTGGAAGTTGTATGTTTGCTATAGCCATTCAAAGGTGGCTTTAGGGCAGAATATATACAAACTTACTTATTTAAAACTAGAAATTTGAGCCTGTGTTTGATATATTTTTGACTGATCAAGAATGCCACGCAATATTATCTCTTCACTGAGGTGATCCTTATTTCTATACAGCCTGTACTTTGAGCATAGTTTAACTCCCCTGTTCAACCTATCCACTTCTGAGTATAATACACTTTCTGAATTCCCAAGGCTCATTTCCTCACAGAGAATGGTGGCGGTCCTGACGCATTAGCTCTGTGTTAACTTAAGTGAGAGTGCATGTGCAGAGAACAGATGGTAACAGCGTCTGCACACACTCACCATGGCCGCTAACCTGCGCGTGTACTGCCTACACCTAGTATATTAGGGATGGCGAGCATGGCACAGTTTGGTCCCACCATATTCTTTAACATTACCTATTCAGTCAGTACTTCCTGAATGGCTGAGTTGATAATGAGATGCTACGGCATTTTGTGCAGAGCTAAGAGTAACCTTAGAGGCAGTTGAGCACTGCAGCATACATTTTTGTGGAAAGATTATTAACTCCAGCACCAACTCCAGCAATGATATTCTGGTGGTGGGGACTTGTCCCTGTGCTACAGCATAATGTCCTTACAACCACGGCTGCTGTCTCAGGGCTCCTGCTGTCACTCCGCCGTCTGCTTCCTTCAAGTCTCTCAGCTTTTGCTCTAGTCCAAGTTAAAGTCTATTTAATTTTTAATTGAATTGTGCTTTTACTGAAATCTGGACAGTTGGTTCATATAATTCTAGGTATGAAATATATGTAAGGTAGTAAATTAACTTTTGTCACCGTGTGGCAGACATTTTTGACCTGACAGTCATTCTTAGCGGCTTCTTGGGCACAGTGGGAGGAGCAGTCTTTCAAGCCATATGGAACTCCCAAGGTAAGAGCAGAGCAAGCCCTGAAGCTACCCACCTGGAGCATGTCAGAGAAATTTGACTTTAGATGCTTCTGAGGGTTTTCATAGCAGAATCAAGGTCACAGAGAATGGGGGGGGGGCAAATGGTAGGATAAAAATGCATTTTCAGACCTTCTACATCGGCTAAAAGGCAGCCATTTAAAAATGGTATAATTTTGACATAGCATGAAGAGCCTGCTCTAAGCAAGTGTGTCTCCCCGCCCCCCCTGGTTTTTTGAGACATACCTGTAGACCAGGCTGTCCTCAACCTCGTAGTGCCCCACCCACCTCTGAGTCCCTGAGTGCTGGTTTAAAGGCCTGTGCTTCTAGCTCTTTCTTAAACTTGCCTTTGTGAAGAGTTAAACTTAGCAGTGGGAGAGATCTAGAGACTGTGGGAAGGGGAGTGCGGGCATGCTCACTAGATTAGAGAAACCATTAAACCGTTCCAACTGGCAACAACTAGGAGAATAGAAGTATGAAAGGATAGAAAGCCCTGCTGCATCCAGGCAGGGTACAGTTGCACATATGCTTGAGGACTAAAATTCAAAAATGAGCTGGGTGTGGTGGCACACAGCTTTGATCCCAGCACTCTGGAAGCAGAGGCAGGTGGGTCTCTGTGAGTTCGAGGCCTGCCTAATCTACAGAGTGAGTCCAGGGCAGCCAGACTACACAGAGAACTCTCAAAAACAAAACAAAACAAAAATAAATAAAATAAAATGAAAACAGTGGAGAATTTACTGCAAATTTGAAAATATAGATGAAGACTGGGAACTGAAAATGTTTTTATTCCAAGACTTAAGTAAATGCTTGATCTTCTCAGTTATACTTAGAAACAGAAATGGCAGATTAGTATTTACTGGGAAGATGTGGGGAGACTGCAGGAAAGTGTAGCAGAAGCCGCTGGAACCAATGCTGTTCTAATCTGCTAATGGCCTCACTTAGGCACGGACTCAGCTAGTGTAGTAGAGAGTGCTTAGAGCCTCACACACACAGGTAATAGAGAAGAAAGCAAATTTTAATTATTATACACTCTTGGACACAGAGACAAGACTTTAAAGTTAAAAGCATACCAAAAATTTTAAAAGATAATATTAGCAATTTGAGCACTTAATTATACACTAAATGTTGAAAGAAAAAGAGTCCAAGATAAGATAACCATAGACGTGGACTTGTGCTTGTGCTAGAAATGACTCACAAAAACTGAGAACTCGCTAAAAATTCTACTCTTAATTGTTAGCTCACCATGAAGGGACCACAGTTGTTTATAAGACATGATGCCCCAGTCAGTATAACCACATTGGCCAATAAAGCTACAAATGTCTCCTATTTTTCTCAACAGTGCTGGGTATTGAATTCAGGTTGGTGTACATGCTAGCCATACGAGTCACCCCACACACACCCCACTTCCTTTTCATCTTTATGTTTTTGTTTGTTTGTTTTGAGACAAGGTTCTGCTCACTGTTCTGGCTGCCTGGAAACCCTTGGCTGAGGACAGCTTCCTTGCCCTCCCCACCCCTCACTGAGACCCCTCATGAGTCTCAGGCTCATGAGCACGCCTGCATAGAGTTCATTCTGAAGGAAAGTTTCAGCAAAACTGAAAAAGACAGCAGAATGGTATTGATAACTCAAGTGCCCAAGAAAGCAGTTTTGTGAATATAGCTATTGTTTCATTTTCATCATAAGAATTACATGTAGATTGAACATGAGAAGTCAAGAGAGCCCTAATTTGACAGAGTTTAATGTGGTATCACTAGGTATTTACTACTTGGTTTGGAGATCATGTGAATTCATTTACCATGCTTGCCTCAGTCATTTGTGCATCTTGTCCTTGTAATTAGTTTTGGGCCAACGATTCTTTCATAGTTTTTAATGTCCTGATAGTGCTTTGTTTTTCCTCATTTTAAATAAACGGCTGCATGATTCATCAGGTGATTTGAATCATGCAATAGATTCAGTTTATTTTTCTGTCACAGACATATAAACAAATTGCTTAATAGTAGCTTCATAGTAAAAGTAAAAAAAAAAACATTTTTATTAAAAATTAGTTTAGAAGCTGGGCTGTGCTGGTTCATGCCTTTAATCCCAGCACTTGGCATGTAGAGGCAGACAGATCTCTGAGTTCTTAGTTCGAGGCCAGCCTGGTCTTCAGAGTGAGTTCCAGGACAGCTAAGCCTACACAGAGAAACCTTGTCTCAGAAAACACAAAAACCAAATGAAACCAAAACAAAATAAAAAACCCAAAGAAACCTTAGCTTACGCATTAAGATAAAATACTGGTAAATGCAAAGTAGGCCGATATTATGGACTTTATTTTACAGGAATCATATCACTTAGTTTAGATTATGAGGTAAAACATGATTTTACTAACTTGTTTAAGCCTAGCGATTTTCATGGAACTTTTTAATGATACTTTTAAAAATGGGATTTATAATAAATGTACAAAAATTAGACTGAGAAGTTAATAAAATTTATTGTGTATAATATCTTAGCCCAGCTGGGCATGATGGACTGTGTCTTTAGTCCTGACACTCAGCTATCATAGACCAGCAGATCTCTATGAGTTCAAGGCCAGCCTGATGTATGTAGTGCATTCCAGGTCAACCAGAGCTATAGAGAGAGAACTGGTCTCAAAGAAGAATTTTACTTCATAATATATTCATAATTAAGCTTAGAGAACTATTATGGAAGTTTGTAACATGCATACATGTATTTCACATTCCACTGGCCACTAAACACAGTTCAAAGAAACACACATATCAAGGTAAAGGTATTTATATAAAAATGATAGATGGAGACAGAATAAAGAAGAGGTTGAGAGGAAAGCTTTTAACACTACATGCATATTTTAGATATATGACTAGGAATTACACTTTGAGGAGTGAAGAAGATGAGATAGGTAATAGTCCCAAGAGACTGGCACAGTAGATGCCTCTTTATGAGGCCAGAATAGGAGCGAGAAAATGAAGAGAGTAATTAACTCCTCACAGAGAGCTCTGAGTCTTCTTCATTAGCATCTGGCAAATGAGCTTAATTGAAATCTGTTTCTACAGAAGTTCTCTACTGTAGTAAGCTGCTGAAATGAGAAAAATTGATCCTCTGCTAACATCTTTCTACATGGACATTTGTGTATAACATCTTGTCTCATATATTAATATTTCAGCATAGAGATGATAAAACATAATATTCTCAATTTCTAATATTAAGATATCCACATAACTCATTAAGTATAAGCCTTTGTTAAGAATTAGAATAAGTATATATTTTAACACTACATGAGTTAATATAATATTTTTACATTTATATACATAAGCACATTAAGTATGTATATATGTATTCAGATAAGTATCTGTATAATGAATGATATTCTTTTTTTCTTTTCTTTCTTTCTTTCTTTCTTTCTTTCTTTCTTTCTTTCTTTCTTTTTTTTTTTCTGAGACAGGCATTTTCTGTAGCCCTGGCTATCCTGGACTCACTTTGTAGACCAGGCTGGCCTCAAACTCACATTGATCCTCCTGCCTCTGCCTCCCAAGTGCTAGGATTAAAGGTGTGTGCCACCACGCCTCTTATTTATAATGAGAAAATGAGAGCAAGAACATGATTAGTAATTAACACAAAATGTAGAAAATGGTGATGGTTTAAATGTCAGCATTAATAGGTCATGACTATTTAGGTATGTGAGTGTGTGTGTGTGTGTGTGTGTGTGTGTGTGTTTCATCTGGCTTCTACTTTGTAAACATTTTCTGTGCTTTCTTCCCATAACTCTTCCCAGTTTTACTACCTTTAATTGTTCCTCTCTAGGTCTATGAATTTTGCCTTTTTAGCTTTGAATTTGACTGAATATTATATTTGTAGTTCTGTGCCTGACTTATTTTAATATAGTACCCCCAGGCTCATCCATGTTGTCATAAATGATATAATTTCATTTGTCTTTATGGGTGATTAATATTCTGCATTCAGTACATTCTCAGTATATCAAAGCCACTTTGATTCATTCATTACTAGGCTGACTATGTTTTGTCGGTTATAAGCAATGTTGAATAAGCGTGTATGTGTGTTTAGGCATGTTGATTTCTTTTTCCTTGGATGTTTACTTTGTTTTTAATTTTCCCTACCATAGGCCGTGTATCCATTTGTGTGGATGGCAGGCATGTGTGACAACTTTTTTTGTTACATATACCTGGAAGTTGCCAGAAGAAAAGGCCCACAAACCCTTAGTATTGTTAGGCATTGCCAACTTGTTTCCCACTGAGTGCCAATGTGTCAGTTTATACTCCTGTTTACCAGGGCGACAGGGTTTTCTATCTCCCTGATTAATATTATATATGTATGTATGTATGTATGTATGTATGTATATATATATATATATATATATGCCTCTATGAACCACCTATATTTTGGTTCAATGTGGGGAAGAACTCCTTTTATTATAACTATCTTGACCCACCCACAGTGCATGTAAGCCTGCTACTGCTTTCCTTATTTCATTTCTGAATCCAGCAGTTGTTTTTGCCTTTCCTCTTTTTATTTTGCATACTATTGCCATATGTTTGCAGAGGACAGTCTTTGGAATTACCAATTTATTATTTAATCTTTACTTCTCCTTTTCATAAAAAGGATGAATAAATTATATATCAGTTTATTTCAGGGCTTTATGAAATTTGGGTTGGTATAAACATGTAAATGTAAGTTAAGGTCAATGAATTTATATTAATTAAGCAAAACTTTCCTTATTAAAAAGCAAAATTAAGTCAGGCTGGGTGACACAGGCTTGTAATCCCAGCTACTTGGACGTGTCAGGCAGAAGATTTCAAGTTCAAGGTCTGCAATTTAGTAAGACTGTTTCAAAACAAAAATACAAAGACATTTTAGAGAACAGTTAGTAGCTGAGTGCTTTCCCAGCATGCACTGTATTCTGAGGTTCAAATTTAGCAAATAAGAAAAAACAGTGGAATTAAATATTATTTACCAGTGGCAGGAGAGAGCACTGACTGCTCTTCCAAAGAGGCCCACAGTTCATTTCCCAGCACTTGGCAGCTCAGCTCACAGTGAGGAGTCCCAGTGCATGTGGTGCCCTCTTCTGGCTTCCATGTGCACTACACATGTAGCACACAGATATGGTGCATGCACATTAAACACCCCTACACATAAATAATAAAAGCATTTAAAAATTACTTGCCATAAATAGTAGGCATTACTTTCTTGACTATATATTGTACATTTATTCTAAGATTAAGCTCATTATCTAATAGAAAAAGCAAAAAAAAAAAATCATGAAGAAAAACAATGTATAGAAAACTTGATATCCAAAGTATTCAAATAAATACAAATTTAAAACATTTTTCTATTATATATATATCACAAACTTATAATATTGTCACTGGAGAGATTGTCCAGTATTTAAGATTACTTGATGTTCTTGCAGGGGACCTCGGTTTAGACACCGTTCTACATGGTAGCTTACAACTGTCTGTAACTGCAGTTTCAGGGGTCCAGTGCCAACTTCTAACCTCTGGGCACTGGAAGCACGTAATGGCAAACAAACATACGTGCAGGTTAACACTCATACACCCAAAATAAAGACAGATATGCTGATGGCACTTTGGAAGGTGCCATGGGATCTATCTCTTTATATACTAACCTACAAAATTAATTTAACAGAAACAATTATGCCTCCCTTTCCCTATCAGACTGATATTTTATACTGGGAACCAGTAAATGTGATTGCTAATAACAGTATCCCCTGCTGATGAAGACGTTAATGTGCAATGCTGGGGGATGGCCATGTGCAGCGGGGACCCAGAGCTGCACTGTGCAGCAGTCAGCAGCCACAGCTGTAGTGCTCACCTGGACGCTTACTTTCTCCATTAGTCATAGTTGAGTTGCTCAGTCGCCACATGTTACTGGTGATTATGTGCTGCACACTACATACCTGATCAGGGATCATTTGGTTTTGTATTGTCCTTTGAGACAATGTACCACAGTGCAACCCAGGCTGGCCCAAACTCCACATCCTCCTGCATCAGCTTTCTTAGTACTGGGATTGCATGGCATACCACAACATCTGACCTTCGAAGATGCGTCACTGAATAGCACTCACTGTTAACTTTAAAGCAGTCATATCTTTTTTCAAATAATCCTCATTCTGGGGAATTTTGTGAACAAATACTATAAACTTGAGAAATTTCAAAACCCTGAAAATAATAGAGAATGTAAATAATCCAAATGTCCAAAAATGTAGCAGAGAAGTGATCGTCAATTTCAACGTGAACAGACTATCTGGACGACTCCTCTAGGAATATGCATGTGATGTGCTGCTAATGAGTGACAAGCTGCAAAATGGCATGGTTACTAATATGCCACATGTTACAATGTTTTCAAACTCATGTTTAAAAGCCTGGTCATGTTGATCACTTTTTGCTGTGTTTTCTGTCATGTGTGTGTGTATTATGTATTATAGTCACACAGATTAAAAATCAAAATATACTTTTAATACATTGTCTTAGTGTTTCCATTGCTGTGACGAGACATCTTGACCAGTGCAGTTCTTATAAAAGAGAACATTTAATTGGGGCTGGCTCACAGCTCAGAGGTTTAGTCCCTTATCATCATGGCGGGAAGCATGGCAGCGTGCAGGCAGACACGGTGCTGGAGAGGGAGCTGAGAGTTCTACATCTTGATCCGCAGGCGGCAGAAGGAGACTGTGCCAACACTGGGCATAGCTATAGCATATATATGAGACCTCAAAGCCCACCCCCACAGTGACACACTACCTCAAACAAGGCCACACCTACTCCAACAGACCTCATGTCTTAATAGTGCCACTCCTCATGGGCCAAGCATTCAGACACATGATTTTATATCTATTCAAACTACCACATATATGTTTGGTTTTGATCTTATGAAACAAAAAATGATGTCCATTTCAGGATTCTTGTTTCATTGAAATTTAGAGTTGGTTGGCATATTTATGTATTTAGTACCATATCGCACATATGTAGGTGATATGTTTGTGAATATTTAAAAACGTGATAGAAACCAGGATTCAATCCAAATGGCTTAAATAAAGAGAAAATGTTAACAAGTGAACTATTGTCAGAAGGTTTGGTATGTGAGATGTTCACTTGCCATAAAGAGCCACACTTGGAAGTCATTATCATCCGCAGAGGAAGAGGTGCAGAGGGGCTAAGTCTCAAGGGCCAGCACCCGCTAGCCCTTTGTATAGTGAGTGGGCCTTTGTCTGCACAGTGATACACAGGAGCAGGATAGCAAAGGCGTCGGGTGCCCTCCTAACTGGAGGCCCATCCACAAGGGGAACCTCAGTGTGTACCCGAGCCAAAGAGAGCAGAAGCGGGAGGGAGATGGGCTGGCATATGGAGTAATTTAATGCATGTATCCATGTACATGTGTGTGTGGGTTCACTTAATGTACTTCTGTTGTGACACATAAATGTAAAGTATATGTCATGTGTTTATGGAGGATTCTAACATTTGTATGCCCTCACATGTAAGCAAATACACATTGACAAGGTGCTTAAATTCCAGATGTACTTACACTTCCAAATACAGAAAGCTACAGTGACTGGGAAAGAGTTCTAAGCAGATTAAAAGCATCACTGGGAATTCTTAGGAAAACGTCTATAAAGTTACAGACATTCTTGTACACACACCGTATCCAGTACTGAGTACTCAGGAAGTGTCCGCACATGACAGGGCCTAGTGCGTTTATTCCCTGTAACTCAGTGCTGTTTATATCCAACCACAGTACCACACTGTATAATTTATCAACCTGTAGAAAGCAAACGTAAAATTCAAAATTCTCATGTTGATTGTTGAACAACTCATGGTTTTGTTTCTAGAACTTACAACTACTCAAATTTCCATCGTAATAGCTTCACGAAGGGGAGGGCAATAGGTGACGTCATCAAAAGCAGCTGTGTATCTTAGAGCGGTAACTCAGTTCCAGTTTCTCTGTAGTGAGGACAGGGCTGTAAATAGCTGTTAAGTGTTCGCCGAGCAGCAAACAAGGTTTTATTTTTCATATTTAATGTACACCAATGATGCAAAGGGGCTTTCTTAGCTTTTCTTTCTCAGTTCTTTTTGTGTTGTTATTGGGAGAGCTCTTATTGGAATAGGAAATTGGGGAGAGCACATCTTACATGTGATTCACACAGATTAGTTAAAAATCATAATGCTTCTTTTTGTAGAAACTTATTTTCTTTTTCACTTTCCATTACAAATGTCCCCCAAAATTGGCCTTAGTAAAGTGATTTTGATGCTTATATGGAAAAATGTTTTGCCTACAGTATTTCTGCTTAAGATTGTTAAAGCAATATATTGATTCCAAAAGTAGAATTATAGAGGAAGAGCTTTGGCAGAGCTGTCTTGACTCTCTGACTCAAAAGCTTACTTAAATTACTTAACTTTGGTATTGAATAAACTCTAAATACTCTGCAATGCCTGTCTTGTATAATCTGACATGCTGAGCAAATGTCATTAGTTGGGGAAAACATCAAGTTCAGAAGTATAGATTAGTACAGAAATCCTTAGCTTTGTGTAGGATCTGAAAAGCGTTTTTAATGACACAATTATTTTATTTGGGTCTATGTTCTTTTTAGCAATAGCTTCTTCTGAAATATGTGTGCTAGTAGCATTGCTTGGAAGAGAGACCATGTTTGACCAAAAATAACAGAAGACAGTAATCAGCCTTTATGTTGTCACTTTGTTTTGAAATGGCAACATTTGCATCACTTCAGTCAGACTTACAGCGGAAAGGTTTTGTATGGTGAAATTAAAGCCTGGGGAGCACAGTTCTGCTGAATGTAGACAAATGCATATAATAGTGTGGCCCAACCCACTTAATTTATACAGGGTCCGTTATGTCCCAAACATTGAAACTGATCAAGTTTGTCATAGAAAAGGAATAATACAGTATGTGGCAAATCAAACCTCTTGGGTTTGACTCATTTGCCAATTGAGTTAGGATACATCCACATTGTTGCACGAATCAATAATTTCCTTTTATTCTGAGTGGCATGCCAATGTATAGATGTAGCTAATGGTTTCTAAAACTTATTTGAAGGATAGTTACAATTTTTGGTGAGTATTAATTAATCTACTAAAACATCCTGTATAAGGCTTATATAACCACTAATTTTTCATTTATTGATATACATGCAGGAAGTGGACTAGTGGCTTGTCAGTGACTTTTTGTCTGACTTACAAGACATTACCAAGGTGATGGTTGCCGAGGCAGCCGTGTGGGGCTGGTAGCTTGCCCTGGTCTCAGTGGACAGCTCACACTGTGTGTGTGTGTGTGTGTGTGTGTGTGTGTGTGTGTGTGTACACATAAGTTACTAAGTTACTAAGAACAACAACAACAGAGAACATGAAGTCGGAAGGGAGACTAGGGAAGCTGAAGGTAAATAGTGAGTATTAAACATGATCAAAATACGTTGTATACAAGCAAGAAATTTTAAGATAAATAAAAATATTATTTAAAACAGAAAAAAGAAAGGAAGGAAGGAAGAAAAGAAAGAAAGAAAGAAAGAAAGAAGTGGTCGAACTACTTCCCAGTGTGTCGATGCCACTTCCGTCCTGACCACCAATGCATAAAAATCCTAGATGCTCCAAATTCTTGCTGATACTTGATTTTTTTTCTCCCACTTAAAAAGTTAAATAAATTAGGTAATTATGTTTAGCCATTCTTGTAGACACATAGTGATATATCACCATAGTTTTAATTTTCATTTTCCTTAGTGACTAATAATATTGTATGCCACGTCCTGTATTTATGATTCATATTCATTTTTGATAGTCATAGAAAGATAGAAATCAGTGGATTAAAATTTTAGTCCTGTACTCATGGATGAAATAGGTCCCTTATAATCATGCACTATTTACTTTTACATGAAATAGTAATATTACTCTCTTCCTGTAATTCTCATTTGTAAAGATGCTTAGTTTGTTGAGCACTGGTTGTTTGAGGCAGAGCCTCCCTCTGATGCTCAGGGGGGCCTGGAGCTGGTATTGAATTCGCTCATCCCCAATCCCACGGCTGTCCCCACTTCAGTCACCTCACTGTCACTCTGAGGCCGTGATCTTGCCTCTTGTATTAAAAACCCTGAACTCTCGTGACCTCCACCAACAATTATGTCCATGTGCTCTGATCTCACCTCCTCTCCACGCAGCTCTCTCGTTTCTCACTTTCCTTCTGAGCCCTCTTTCTTAGAAGCAGCCTCTCCCCTTCATTCACGTTCTGCCTGTGTGCCACCTTCTGCTGATCCACTTTCCAGTTACTTCTGTGTGGCATCTCCCCAAAAGTTAGTTTCCAGAAAAGATGTTTTATTATTTATAGTTTTATTATTTCTAGGAGTCGTTTTCCTGTTGTTTTTAGCCTGAGTTCACTTAAAGGTAGTGTTCAATAGATTAAGTCCGGAGTGGGCTCAGGAGAGACGGCCACACGGGCTGGTCTTTAAGTTTAGGCTCTGTTCTCTGATGGTGACGGCTTCTCCCAGGCCAGAGACTCTAGTCTCTCCAGCAGCTCTGCTGTCCCGGCCTGGCCTTGTGTCTACATGTTGGAGCAGGCATGCTGCCTGGGAGCCCTAGAAAGCCGCCTTTCTGCTGCTCAGCACTGCCACTGAGGCCTCCACTGTTCTCTCTTCTGACGTTTTTTCCTTACAGTGTTTCTTGATTTTTAGACATGGAAAGTTTTAGCACCAATAAACCAAGATTATTTTTCAAAATACAAAGATATGCAAAATATAAAGAAGAATTTAAAATTACCCATGAGCTCCACACTATCTTAGTTTTTAATGTCTTTTAGATGTTTTATTATAGGCCTGTAGTTACACATACTAACACATCTCAAGCATGTTTTTCAAATGCTTTAAAAATCGTGTTCTGCAATTTGCAATCTAGCTTTATCCAGGAAGACTTATAAAGTAGGGCAAAAGCTGAACTGAGATGCTGAGAAGATGTAAAGACTACTACGTCCCGTTGGGGCCACATGTCCTCAGCTCTAACACCAGTGTCCAGGGGAAGACAGGAGTTTAAGAAGTGCTAAGAAAAGTACTAAGGTCAGGTAGCTTTCGGGGTCTTTGTTTTCCAAATATTAGCTTAAACCCACATCTAGTCTGCACCTGATTATCTTTCTTCTCATCTTTTTGCTTTCTACAAATTTTAATTTATTTTTTTGAGAATTTTATATATAAATACCATATTTACATCATTTCTACCCCTTCCTCTTCCTTCTCCAACTAACCCTGTGCTCCACCCTCAACTTCATGACATCTTTTTAAATTATGATTGTGTACACACACACACACACACACACACACACACACACACACACACACACACACACAGCCTGCTGAGTCCATTCAGTGTGTTGCTCTTATGTATATGTGTTCAGGGCGATCATTTGGGTATGGATCCCTATTGACACATCTGCAGCGCAGCCCTGTGCCTAAGGCTCAGGAAACACTGTGAAGCGGTGGGAGGACTGTCAGAGCCTGAGCGCCAGGACACCTACCATCTGTGTGTGAAAGGGAGGCTGCGCCCACCAGCTCCCCACAACACAGTTGTCTACTTAAGAGCAGCACAGTGACAGCGCCAGGCGACATCAGTGTGTGGGGTGGGCATTCACAAGTGCCTGCCCCTAGATGAAGAGAGAGCTACAGACTACTGTCTGCTGAGCGCGGGGCCATCGTTTCCAGAAGGAGCCCTCTGCCTGTTTTTTGTTAGGAGCCTGCATTCCCTGCTGATTTCCTAGTCACTCCCTGTTTCCCTTGGTGTTCCTGCCCACCCCCACTGCCGACCCAGGGCATATTCTGATTTTGTTTTCTTCTTGCATAGCATTTTTCTTCTTTGCTGTTCTTAGAAGGTCCTTATATGGTCCTTATGTCTTTGAGTATTATCATGTCTTTATGCAATCTCAGACAACTTAACCTTTCCCCTCATTTACAGTTAAGTCAAATCAAATGAACCTGTGTGTGTGTTCAGATCTGGCGCTTCCTTGTCTGTCTCCGCCTTTGGACAGTGGCCAAGGCTATGAAGAGCTAACAGGATTTTCTTGGGCGTTAGAATATGACAGTTTTGTGACCCTAACTCCAGTCTCTGCTTTCTTCAGCCCCTGTGTATGTTCACACTCACCTGCTGTCTCTTAGCCCCTTTCTTCACCTGTACACTGCCCTTTCTTCCTTCCCGTAGCCTGCTCGTCTCCTCTGAAGCCAGCTTTAGTCTCCAACCTGCCATCACATTTTCTATTCCCCATGTTCATAATAATGTTTGCTATTGCTTATCATGAAGGCAGCTATAATCACGAGACTATGGATTTGCTTTTAAAATGCTGTGCAAGTTAAAGCAGTAAGAATAATGGTCACACCAATGGTTCATAAGCTGTGAATGACTCAGTGGTTAAATGTGGAGTGTGGTTACAGAATTGGTGAGGTTTTTTGAGGGGGGCGTATTTGTATATCATAGCAGAGATGGCAGTATTGCCTCCAGCTGACTGGCAAGTTCTGTATGCCACTCACAGTTGTTCATGCCTGGTTTTATGCTGTCTGAAAACCACAGTGAGTTTAGCTCTAGAAGGTACTTATGTTTACCCCTCCATCTTTCTATTCTGTTTTTTTTTTCAAACTAAATCTTAAAAAAAAAAAAGAAAAGAAAAGAAAAAAGAAAAAAACCTGTGGATGTTGTTAATATACTATGATTCTGGCAAGTGTTTCCCAAAATGTGAGACTTGTGTGGTGTTCCTGCACATCAGTGCTACGTGGGAAGTGTGACACTGGCGAGACTTACTAGAGACTATGTGTCTTTAGACTGTAACTGCAAGTAGATGCTAACAATTTCCTCAGAATTGTGAATTATTTTTCTTTGGATTTTGCCAAAATGGAAAACAGAAAAACTTTAGTAAGCACAAATAATGGAGATGGCCAAGAAAGTATGATGAATAATGAAATAAAATGACATTTTACATCTTGGTATGTATCAATGACAAAGCAGGAGACACTGGAAATATATTCTTACTGCATGCTTTTTTGCTGAGCATGTGTAGTGGAATGACCTGTCATCAGGGTAAAGATGGTGTATCACATGTTTTCCTGACATCAGTGCTACCATTGTTCTTAGAGTTATCTTCTTACACAGTGGTTTTTTAAAGAGTGTTTATTCCAAATGTTTCATGTTAATGCAAAAGCATATTCTTGTCTGCAGAATTAATGTCAGACTCTATCTAGTTATAGGAAAAGTTGTTTGTATGTTTGACAGTTGTATAGATCTTAAATCTTTTATGTATGAATTCATAAGCTCATTCATTCTGGAACATAGCAATGCAGCATTTTTATCAAAACAACATCTGTTTGCCACCCCGCAGTCATCACAGTGGCAGCATCATTTCCATTTATAAGTCTCTGCCATTCAATGCTTTTTAAAACTGCTGTATCAGTTGCTTTTGTAGTAAAACTTGGAGTATCAGTTCTTGGCATCAAATAACCTTATCTTTTAAAATTGACTTTTAGATGAATTTTAAGAGGTTAGGAGAGGAAGAGAGGCAAAAACTTACCTAAAAATAAATCAAGTTTGCAGGAAGCACATGCTCACTCCCTCATTCAAGAGACTGCTTGGTGAAGTCTTATGTTGTCATGGTAACTGATGCAGACATGCCTCTGCCCTCAAGGAGTGCCTAGTCTGTTAGTGGAGGTTGATGGGTAAATAGATC
>OU015743.1:8039732-8052672 GCA_907169655.1 Acomys percivali | reverse complement strand
GTGTGTGTGTGTGTGTGTGTGTGTGTGTGTGTGTGTAATTCAAGGTGAGGGAAGATCATGGAAAACACATTTTAAAAGAGAAATATAGTTTTTCTTTAAATTTTTATTTTGGCTAACACTTATTTCGAACTTGCCCCATTTCTCAAGAACATTATGTGTGTTGCATACCCACCTGTGGCCCTCCGTACTCTGAGAGCCGCCCTCCCCTGCGGATGTCTGTAGTGTCCCAGGCACTTTGTCCTGTTTGATCTGTGACTTCTTGGCTGTGGCTTTGGGTGCCTCAGGAGAGCTGCAGGACTGATGTTCGCTCATTTTAAGGGTCACCAAGTGAGCAAGGAGGAGACTAGAGGCACCAGAGACTGAGAAGAGGTTTTCTCTGAGGTGTGCTTGTTTGTTTGGGTTTTTGTTGTAATCTTCCTGTTTCTAGCAAGAGTTGTCATCTTTTCCATGGCCAGAGGAAGAACATACTGTTTCAGTCAGTATTTAGTTCCTGAGAGACTGGTGCACACCAGGGTACCTGTGTAGGAAAACAGTATACTGTGGATTTTGGACACTTTCCCCAACTCAGTACAGTGGGCTGAGATAAAGGCTCTGGAGAACGACCTGTGAGTAGCTCCAGATCATCCTTGCCAGTCACAGCTCACTGTGCCGCAGCTGCTCCTGTGCGGACACTGAGTAACCGCAAGAAGGTGGAGCATTGGCTGGAAGCACAGCAGCGTGTGGAGAAACTGGCGGTCCTGGGACCAAGGGCACCTTGGGGCTTATGCCTACTCTTTTGACTTCTCTGAGTATGTCAGATAGCTCTTTTTAATTGTTAATAAAACTGATAATATAAGTTAAATGGCTTAGTTACTGGTCACTTCAGAGAAAAAGCTATTGTTGTAAATCCATAAAACATGCAATCGTATACTCAGTGAATTTTCAGGCCCTCATTCCTCCTTAACTGTGAAGTACCAGGAAGGCCAGATAGCTCAGTGAGTAAAGTTCTTGTTCACACAAGCATGAGGACCTGTGCTTGAATCTCCAGAACCCACACAGAATACAGTGTTTCTATGGTACACTAGGAGGCAGAAGCAGGTTTCCAGGATACGAGAGGCCAGCTTACCTGGCCTACATGATGACAAGACCCTGTCTCAAACAAGGTGCAAGGTGAGGGGCAAGACCTAAGGTTGCTCTCTAATCCTCATGTGTACCATAGTATGTGTGTCTGTGTAGATCCACACATGAACATCAAATCATGTTAAATATATTTAAATATAGTTAATATATAGTTAAAATATTTAAAAGATCAGTTTTTCAAAATTCTAACTTTTCATTGTGTTCTATGGATTAGATAGTGTGTCACTCCATTCATACGTTGTCCTCCTGACTCCCATTGCTAATGTATAAGGAGGTAGGGCTTCTCGGAGAGAGTGCAAAATAACTTCATAAGACTAAGCTTCTAATACAATAGATATTTAGGAGGCAGAGGGAAAGGGACCGGAGTTTAGATCTTGGCCCAGCAAGCCTCCAAGCTGTGAGGCTGTTGTCAGTTGTATCCTAATATGGATACCCATGTAGACCACAGCACAATGATGATGCACACGCACACTAGCAGCACAGCGGTGCACATGCTGGTGTAAGTCACTTTAGACATTTATGGACATTAACATTTTAACGGAAAGGAGATGGTGTATTTGATGTTGCTGTTGGAGTGAGTGCACTGAGATTTCAAGGCCAATAAGGAATGGGGAAAACTGGTTCTAAGCTTGCTTTGTCAAAAGGATACATGTGTCACAAACCAAAAATTGTTACTAAAGACAAAATAATGGAGTGTAATTGGTTTGCTTGTTTATTTATTTTGAGAATTCTGAATTTAGAACATTTTCTTAGGATTTCTTAGATCATTTTGATGAAAATATTGGCCATGTCAACTTAGGATAGCAAAGGAAACACGTGAAGGACGTTGTGAGATTTTCATAGCTTAAAGTCTGACTATTTACAAAGATTTTGTCAGAAAAGATAAAACAATATTAACATGAAGACAACTTTAAGTTTGATCCTTTTGGCTTGAGTATAAATACAAATAGAATTTACTTTGTTGATAATTGTGGAAAATATATAATTGGCTTTATTAATTAAAGTTATCTGTTATTTTCTTCTGACAAAAGAAAATAGTTAGCTCCCTTGGTCTCATCCAAGGGAGCTGGTGGAGCTTTTCAGATGCTACTGTGGGTCCCAAGGTGGAGTTCACATTCCTGCTGACCTTTCACTAGGAAGTGGGAAGGATGTTGACTGTCAGGGACGGCCTGAGCTCAATGCACTTCTCACAAGGTCAGGGAGCATCTTAAGGGCATCTCAGAGCAGTGCAGCTGCTCATTGCTGGGTTATAGGCTGGCATGGGAATGTGGCTCCAAATAGGACGGGAGGGCACGTTATCACCACACCGTCCATTCTTTTAGAAAAGATCAGGAAACGAGCTGGGCATGCTGGCGCACGCCTTTAATCCCAGCACGCAGGAGGCAGAGGCAGGCAGATCTCTTGAGTTCCAGGCCAGCCTGATCTACAAAGTGAGTCCAGGACAGCAAGGGCTGTTACACAGAGAAACCTTGTCTGGAAAAAACAATAAATAAATAAATAAACAAACAAACAAACAATCAGGAAATGGGATGGACAGAGAAAATTGGATTTAGTTACAGTGTCACCTAAGCAGGTGGAGAAAGATTCCGGTCTACCTTTGCCTTCTCTGCTACAGGGTTACAGAAAAGATGAGACAGGGGCAGAGAAGTGTGCATGTGTTAACCAAAGTTGGGAGAACTATGTAAAGTTTCTTCCTGGCCAGTGAGTTCCCTCCAGCTGGCAACAGGGCACTAGTCTTTTCTTTTGCCCAGGATGATATTCCAGAGGAAATGCTGATGCTGTTGGTCCATGTTTCTATAATCTAATAGCAGAAAGGACAGACAAAACTACCCTCCTGGACAACCCCTCTCCTGCCAAGACTTTTACAAGTAGGGCAGGATCTTTCTTCCCTCTTTGTATTCAAATGCAACGTGCCTTGAAGATGTTGCTGGAAGTTACGCTCAGCAGAATTTCAAGCTGGTTAATATTCTGGAGCCCCAGACAGGAGGGAAGGGATTGCATGTTGGAGTGGGGCTGCCCCCAAGGTGATTCACTAAGAGTCTTGCTGCCAGCTCCGTGGGGCCCTGTGCTGAGAGAAGAACCTGAGGTAAGGTACAAACCTGTATGGTCAGCACAGGGCCCAGGCTCTGAGATACAGGTTTTTGCCAACTAAATAGTAGAGGGTAGAGCAAAGGGGGGTTATATATATAATCTTTAAAAATCGTGTTTGTAGTAGAGAGATTAGGCCTCGACATTGTTAAGGATTAATTATGGTCTTTAACAAAATATGAATTTCCTTTAGAAAGAACAAGTTGTAGAGCTGTTTTTCCGTTATATATTTCCTTCCTTCCCCCTTCCCTCCTCGCCTCCCTATAGTGCTTGGTTGGATGAATAATGGGTAAATGCAAGAAGGAGCATGCAACCTTGGGTTTCTATGAGCAGTGCTGCTTCTGAATCATGTGGCTTTGGCAATCCACTTGTCTAATGTGAAGGTTGAATTGTCACCGCAGACTCATGTGAATGTTCTAATAATTCAGAAGACTCTGGCAGACAGCAGGCATGAAGCAGCTATCTTATCTGGCTTCAAAACCTCTTTCTCTACATTTGGAGCAGTTTGGCTTTGGATTAGTACATGGCTACCATGTATTTCATTTGGATTTTGAAGCTCTTTAATGTTATGTCATCAATAGCATACAAAGAAAAAACTGCATGTGAGTACCATACATTTTCCTTGTAGGCATTGTTCACGATGCCTCAGATTATAGGTAAAAAGTGACCAGTGGTGTCTGTCCTGATGGTTTTACACACTGATGTCTCTCCTAGCTTTTCTCCTAACTGCTGTCAGAATATTAACATTGCCTGAGTAAGCTCCCCAGAGCAGCAGCAACAGTGCCTGAGAACATATAAGGAATGTAAATTCTTGGTTCCTGTGCCAGACCTATAGAGTCAGAAATGCAGGACTTGAGGGTCTTAAAACCCTGCCTTGTGAAGCCCCCAGATAATTCTCATTTCCAAAAATGTAGATTCCTGCTTGGTAGGGAGAAAGGGATCTAGCCTGCTGGAGCAAGGTGGACAAGACAGGAGGGAGTGGGGGGACAAGCCAAGCACAGTGATAGGCATGCATGGCTATACCACAATGAACCTGTTATTTTATGCACTGAAAGAATGAAGAAGCACACCTTGCTCATAGCACTAGTGCTAATGTTTTACATTTGATTAACATTGTGCTTGCTAAGTTCTTTCGCTGTAAATTTAATTGAAACATGTGTTATAATATGCCGATTATTTTTTGTCAACATAGCACAAAGGAGTCACTAGCCTAAGAGAACCTCAGTAGAAGGAATCCCTCCTTCAGAATGATGTATGGGCATGGATATGGAACATTTTCTTCCTTTTTCCCCTCCCAGTTTATTTTTAGTGCAAACAGTTTTTCATATGATGCATTCTGATCAGTTCCCCTTCTTCAACTCCTCTTAGATTCTCTCCATCCACTCACCCAAATCCACACCCTTTTTCCCCTCTTTCTCACTAGAAAACAAATGGGCAAATAACAAACAAGCAGAAAAAAAAAGAGCCAAATTAAAAACATATTGACACAGAGAACACATACAATATACACTCTCACACACAGAAATCCTATAAAAAACACAAAATCAGAAACCATAATATATAAGCAAAAGACCTGTAAGGTTAAAAAGAAATGCCCAAACAAAGAATTATGCGACAAATAATCTTACGAATTTACTATTGAGTTCACTTTGTGTTGGCCATCTATGGCTGGGCATGGAGCCTGAACTTAAGCTTGGTTTTTATTCCCTATGAGACTTTGGAGCATTTTCTTGATGTATGATTGATATGGGAGGGCCCATCCCACTGTGGCCAATGCCACCTTGAGCAGGTGGTCCTGGGTTATACAAGCAAGCAAGTTGAGCAGGCCATGAGGAACAAGTAGGTAGCTGTAAAAATAGGTACTTTCTATGCCTGTCCTAGCTCCCAAGTAATGACCTCTGTATTTGTTAATAGTTGTGGGCACTATAGTGGGGCTATTCTATGGAGCTATTCAGACCCACCTGTGCTGGTCTGGCCTACTTGCCAGCCGTGTGGCCCGTTACCTACCATCTCAGTCTTGCTCTAGCATGTCCATGTTCATCCTTGTCCTCATGGTGACTCTCTAGTCCCCACCTGACACCCTTTCTGTCTCTCTGGGGCCCAGCAGTATCACCTTATCCTCTCCTGGCCACCTGTTGACTGTTCAGCTCTTTATTAACCAATCAGAGGGTGGTGGAGAACAGTTCTTACAAAACACTGAGACAGGAGATGTTTCATAGACATGACAGTGCCAACACTGGCTGCACGCTGATCTCTGGGTACAGAAATCAGCATCTGAACACATAGTGAACAAGCCATCAGGTAGCTTCCCCTCGCAGCTCTTCCTCATTTCCTTCCTAAGTCTGTGCTCTGACTTCCTTTGGTGACTGATCAGGACACAGAAGCAAAATAAACCATTTTCTTACCCAGCTTGTTTTTAGTTAGTGTTTTATCACAGCAACAGAAACCTAGCTAAGATATGTTGTTAGTTATTAAACAAGTATTTTTCACAGAGGAAAAATAAAATAAAACCACCTGATCCATAACTTTACAAAGAGGTCACAGAGAGGGAATGGACCCTTAAAGTTGTTTTGTGTATGGCAGTCATTTATAGAGAAGTTTGCTTTGAAGTTGTGCTTTTCAAAATAAGGTAATTTTAAGTTGTCCATAGTTTTTGTCTCCACCAATAAAACCAGTGTTTCCATATTGTCTCAAGACAAAGTTTAAAAAGGAATAAACAAGTAAACCCATTGCATGCTTTTTCTCCCTCCTACCTTCCTTCCCATCCTCCCTCTCCCACCCTCCCTCTCCCCTTCTCCTTTGCTCTCCTTGAGGCAGAGTCTGTCTACATAGCTCTGGTTGTCCTAGAACTCAGTCTGCAAACCAGGCTGGCTTCAGACTCACTGAGATCCACCTGCCTCTGCCTCCTGGAGCTGGGATTAAAGGTGTGCACCACCACACCTGGCTGATTTTCTTTCTTATATAATAAATATTTTACCCAATTTATAATTTGCTAATAGAGAGAAAAATAGTATTGTTTTGTGTTGTTAGATTAGTTTTTTTGTTTTTAATGAAACGGAGGAATTTGTTAGTTAATAACTTTGGCTTGCTATAAATGTTTTCTAGAGAGAACTTGATGTATGAGAAAATTGTCATATATGGCTTGCAATAGCTCCTGTGAAGGTGTGGCCCAGCTTCTGTTGCTTAGTTCTACTCTCTGACTTTGTTTTTATAGCTAGAAGTTCAAATTTTGAAATTGCACTCTGGCTTTCATGAAGCCTTGGAGAGACCTTGCAGCTCGTGGCGAGCCTTCTTCAGATGGAGCCTTTGAGTTTTGATGTTTAATTCCTGAAGCTCTGTGGTGTAACTGCATTAGTGGGTTGGACATTTCTTTCTTAGGAGCTGTGATTGGGTGTGGTCCTTGTGAAGCATGTGGCCAGGCTCTGAAGAAGGATTTTATGGTTTCCTCATGACTTAAAAATTATAGTTGTTACAGTTACTGCTATCTATCCTATTTTAATTAAGCTTCACACCTTGTCCCTCAAACCTGTGAACAGTCCTTCATGTGGGACATCCATGAGGGGATGACCTGGACTGAGGCCGTGGAAGCAGGCTAGTCATCACTCTAACAGGGAGCTTGGGGTCCTATGTACCCTGGCATAGAGTGCACAAGCTGCATGTAGACACATGTCCAACTACCATGTGGGGAAGCTGCAAATGCCAGAGTGCCTTGGAACCGGAGAAGTAACTGCCCCTCTCACCCAAGTAAAGCAAGGTATCCCTCTACTTTCTGTCCGGCATGATCTGTCTGTAATTCTGAGTTTTCATTTTGCTTCTCCCTCCAACTGTTAAGGTGCTCATTTTACAGGGACACGACTTACAGTACTTCCAAATAGGATGTATTTAATAAATATTTGTGAGCTTATATTCTTATAGTGTAACCTGAAAATATACTTTTGGGAAAAGTACACCATATATTTCACAAGACCACATTTCATAAATGTCAACCAAATCTAAGAAAATTAATCACTTACATTTTACTTACTCTTTTGCACAAATGAAATGGGGTGTTTTTATCGTGTAGCTCAGGTATTCCATCTAGTGAATGCCTACCACAGTGCCTGTCACTTGGATGAAAAATGAATAGAACAAGCTTGGCTTGGAAGGAAAGACATTTTGGGACAGATGGTGTCGCAAATATGCCTCCCACCTGTGTAATAGGTTTGGAGTAAAGGAATGGATACTATTCCCGATTACACTTGCTCTTTGTATTAAGCATTGTGTTGCTTCATTTTGCTAATACGGAAACTGAAGCTTGACGAGGCTAAGTTGCTGAAAGCTATACCTGTAGGACAGCACAGCTGTGTCTAAAATTCCTTGGCCCATTTATGTTGTATTTTTAAACCTAATTGGCCACCAGAAGGATTAAATGTGTGACATAGTATCTTTGGGCGAAGAAGGTCTTTCTTAAACTTGAGTAATTTCCTTTCAAGTTACTTTTAGTCACTGAGTTGCTTCAACCTGGAAAGAAGCTGTGTCAACAAGGTCCCGTGCTTCTCCATGTCAGCCCTGCACTCTTCTCGCCTGTGGGCTCTAAGAGTTTTCTTCAAGAAAAAGTAAGATATTCTAGAGTTGGAATGAATGAAAAAGAATGAGTTGTCACTTCTCCAGTGCCAATAGGAACAAACATTTAACATAGGAAGGACATTATGGTAGTCATTATTTAAAAATAAGAACAATTAAAATTTTAGAAGGATAGATTAAACTAACTTATAGACATCCAGGAACTATGCTATGTAAATGTTTCCTAATAACAACAGTGTGGGAGGAAATTTGGAGATTACATAGATTGATTTATAGAGCATGTATGCAAGTTCACTTGCTAACGGCTTCTCAGATGGATTCCAAAAGAGCAGCTCGCTCTGCATACCTGGCAGGAAGGCCTTGCCCGTGCAAAGTGACCCTGGTAACTTTATGACAAAGCTGATCGAGTCTTCAGTAATTCCTGCACTCTAAATGTACACCACGGCGAGCCTGAGTGAAGGAGTGTGCCAAGCAGGCAGTGAAGCAAGCGGAAACCTGGGCAGAAAAGTAAAGAAGCGTAACAACCGCTTCTCAGCATGACAAGTACAGAAATTATAGTCCCCAACAGCCATTTCATGTGGCTCATTGTTATGCCTTGTAATTATTTCTCCTAAGAATTATATCAAGTTTTAATACCTATCCTTACAAAATAAAATCTCTAAAATGTCATGTTGTAGATATGCTTATAAATTTTTATCTGCTTCAAATATTAAGCGTTATGAGATAATTTTTCAAAATTTCAGTCTGTATTTAAACTCTCCCCATCCCTTCTACTCCTCCCATCATCCCACACTAGGTGAGTGTTAGCACACATTTGATCATGGCATGGTTTATTAACATTTTAACATTCTGTGTTAGGGGCAGCTACATTTTTAAGGTGGACTTACATTGCATTAACCTTTGCATTAAAAATGTTATATAATTCATAAATTTTCCTGTATTTAAGGCTGAGTAATGATCAAAACATGGATGAAAATGTTGCTTATAAATAACTGTTTACCTATGTAAAAGAGAAGCCTCCTTTTATCTGAATAATCAGTGTTTTGAAAGACATATAAGAGTAGAGTAAGTTTGTTCCTCAGCCCAGGGCAGGCTCTGCTTCTTGGGAAACGATCTGAATTAAAGTGTGGTGGTGGCTTAAAACCCGTCATTTAGACCCTCGTGCGCTGATGTCAAATACCAACCCCCAGCCCATAAGAAACACCTAAGAGAAAACCTTCCGGAGAAATGCACGCCATTCCAGTGAGACTTGGCGGAGTTGGTTGGCCTAAGAAATAGTGAGCACCTGCACATGATGGCTGCCCCCCAGGAAGCTGCCCGAGTCCCCTGCAGCCTGGGCAGCTTCAGCAGGGGACACTGCTTAGCTGCTGCTCTGATCACTATTTTGAATGGCAACTTTGTGAGACAAAATTAATTCTGTGATGTAGGTTTTTACTTTTTAAGCTGTAATTTGGCTTTATTTAGTTATTTTTAGAGTTTATTCCTACTATTATACCTACTCATGTGGCACACTGTAATGGGAACTTAATGTTTTCACAAAAATAGAGAATGCCATAAAAAATGGCTTGATTTTGCTGATGCCTGATTTTAAATTATTTCCTTATATTTGATAGAAAAATTGACAGCGTGGGGGATAAAACTGACTGTGGGGATAAAAGAATAGTTATTGTATATTACCTAGTGAAAATCAATGAGTCTTGGGTAAGTCTGCAGCCGTGCCAATTGGTCATCAGGACAGTATGAGCTTTCGCACCGAGGCTGCAGATTCTGTAAAGGTTATAGAGAGCTGACTCAACCCTGCCAGCCACATAAAGCATTTTTATTACAACTTGAAAGCTTTATTGTGGTTTTAGTTTTGGTACAAAGTCTGAATGTAAAGCTTTTAATTGGGTTTAATCCAGTTAACCCAGTAGATGAAGAAGAAATTGTAAAGTTACATAGCGCTCATTTGAAACAACATTTATGAACCATTATAACTGAAAACCCTGAAACTTGAAATGTAGAGTTCATGGTGTTCTGGTTCGTTAAAAGCAGTGGTTGCATGGACCATCTCTGGGTCTTTACGAGGCAAACTCACTGTTTTCAATAGACTACACTTTGCGGGGAGGTGGTAGAATTTGCCAGAAAGAACATGAGCTTTTGTGTTAGACACATAGGGGTCCAAACCTCATCTCTCCACTCCTTTAGAGCATCGCAAGTGCCCATCACCACTGTAGAAAACCCTTTCTGTGTTTGGCTTCATGGCATTGTGTGATGTCATTGCTCAGGAAACTCCATTGGAGTCCTAGATTCCAAAGTTGTTACCCAGAGCTAAGCATACCCCATCTGTATGAGCAAGCACGGTCCCAAAGCCAGAGTCTGCCTGTTCGCTGGAAGCATGCTGGCAGCTCATTGTGAAGTGCCACATGAGACATCTGGACAGACATTATGCAGTCACATGTGAACATTCCAGTTTGACCAAGTGTCACCAACATGACTACATATTTAACTGGAAATGGTGAAACTGAACTGCTGCCTGCCTTTTTGTCACACAATTACTGTGGAAGTAGAAAGAGAGCAAAGCTGCAGGGTAGCTCAGCAGGTAAATGGGCTTGCCCCGACCCTCCCCCCTGGGACCCATGTAAAGGTAGAAGGAGAAAACCAAGTCCAGAAAGTCATCCTCTGCCCTCCACAGATGTGTGCATGTGTATACATACACACACACAGACACACACACACACACACACACACACACACACACACAAACTCCTTAACATGTTAAAGGGGCAGAATTTCCTCCAACGTACTATGTCTTCTGTCCCAAGCACCTTCTGTCTCCAGTGTGTGCTGCATTGTAGTCTCTGGGACAAAACTAGTTCAGGGAGGCACAGGAAGAAGATCCTGAGCTCAGCTGAGATCTGTGTTTGTTTGCATGCTTTGGTCTTCTCCAGCCGAGAGCGCTCTCATAAGCCTTTCATTCCTGAAGGCGGGTGTTCTCACGTGCAGCAGCGATAACCGGCAGCAGTTTTGGCATGTGTACACGGTGCCATTTCCTTCTAAGCTTGCTGACTGCAGAGGACAATCATCACCTAAAGAGTGTTCTGTCACAGGTAAGGCTGCCTGCAAGGCCCTGTGCTTCCTTTTGTGGACTTTATTATATATGACATTATTTGATGTTCTGTCACCTCTTCGGTTTGTTGAGTGTCTTTCATCGAATTTGAGGAGTTTCAGCTGTTGTCTTTGGCTCCTCTCCACCTCTAGCCGCCTCCTCCCTTCTTAGAGGGTTAGTGACTGGTTCTCTCCTTGTAGCCCTGCAGTCTGTGATGCTCTTCATCTAATCCCCAGCCAGCTGGAGAGAGTCTGTTTACTTGTCCTCAGGTGCAGTGTTACTGTCCTCAATTGTCTTCGATTTCCTGTTGAACCAATTCAATTGATTTTAAAGTTTGTGTGATCTATTTTTTTTTTTTTTTTTGCAATGATGTAAGTTCTTTTTGTTCCCTTTTCAAATACTTTCTGTTCCTATAGTTAAGGAAGCCTATATACTTTAGTTGTTCCCATAGTCTTTTTAAATGACTGCCTTTTTGAGGTTGCCTTTGAGTCTCAGATAATCTCCAGGATCTCATCCATGTCAGTACTGTCAGGGCTCTCCTCACTTGAGGGTTTTGACTTTTTATTTTTTAACTAAAAAAAAAAAAAAGAATCTTGATTGTAGGCAATGGGTTTATTATGTAGGAGACGCTAGGTCCTTGGCTTACAAAACAGCCACCTTGTTTAGGTTTAGCAGTCACATTGTGGCTTTGTGGACTGGCCTTTGATTTCCCTGACAACTAATTTTCTGCGCCTTCGAGGTGGTACAATTGCTTAGCTGATTTATTTGGAGTAACTTGGCTTCCAGTTTCTTCTTTGTAGTGCTGCTGGGTGCCAGGTGTTTCTCCCTGAGGGAAAGGATTGGGCCTGTAGCTGACTTGGTAGGCACAGAGCTCTTCCTGAGCTATCATGGTTGCGGTCTCTTTCTCAGTACTCTCCACTTGCTCTTTTGTCTCCCCACACACTGGAAAGCTCGGGTCCTTGGAGACAAGGCTGGGCTGCGTTTGTAGTGGTGATCCCCTGTCAGAGCAGTTTGGTATCTGTGCCTGCTAATTTTCTGTCAGCTTTACACAGACTAGAGACATCTGAGAGGAGAGAACTTCAATTGAGGCTATGCCTTCATAAGATCAGGCTGTGGGCAAGCCTGTAGGACATTGATGGAGGAGGGCTCAGGCCACTGTGGGCGGTGGAACCCCTGGGCTGGTGGTCCTGGGTTCTGTAAGAAAGCTGAGAAAGCCATGAGGAGCAAGCCAGTAAGCGGCACCCCTCCAAAGCCTCTGCGTCAGCTCCTGTCTCCAGATTCCTGCCCTGCTTGAGTTCCTGTTCTGATGTCCTTGATGATGGACTATGATGTGGAAATGTGAGCCATATAAACTCTCCCCCCCCCCCCAACTTGCTTTTGGTCATGTTGTTTTACCGTAACAATGATAACTCTAAATAAGACAGTACTCTTTGGGGAAAAGAGTCCAGGCTGCGGAGACAGAGACTTCAGGGCACTGGTTGCTGTCTGGACTACTCCCCTCCCTTTTTATTGGGCCAGTCTCTTAGTCTGGGCAGGATAAATGATCTTGAGCTAGGCCTATTTCTCTTTCCAGAGGCCTTCCCCTGCTGGCCTGTTGGCTTCCAGGGCCTTGCTCAGCCCTTTTTGGTAGGGTTAGGCTCACTAAGCCATGCTGGTCAACTCAGGAGAGGGTTGACCCCCTACCCTACCTGGTCCACCTTGTATTTGGGGTGGGGGTGAGGCTGCGGGTTTTCTTCCATGCTATGGTAGGATGTGAGCCATCTTGCTGCTGTGGGAATCCCTGGTTCTTAAGATGCAGACTCCTACCTGCTTTCACAGCACTTTGGTTGTCTGGAATGCATTATCTCCAGCATTTTTGATGCTCTGTGCATGGATAACTACAAATTAAACAGTGCATCCTACTGTATTCACCATATAGTTTCTCTCTTCTGAAAGCTTTTATCTTCTACCATATTTGCATCTTTTCTTAGGATATTTATATGTATTTACTAAAAACATTTTCTAACTTTATTTTTAAATGTGTATTTTGATTTACGTGTGTGTGTGTGTGTGTGTGTGTGTGTGTGTGTGTGTGTGTGTGTG
>OU015743.1:8003394-8026718 GCA_907169655.1 Acomys percivali | reverse complement strand
TAAGTTTATTTAAATATCGTGAACATGACGTGTTTCATGTCAAGTAACTATTTTGTAATGGGCTTTGTTAGTGGTGGGAAAGGGCAGGTCATGTACAGTGTGGGCCTCTTTTCCTACAACTCAGCTGGGAATTTTATAGTCATAGTCCACATTAATGCATTCTTTACACCAGTAAAGAAGGGCATTAGATAATTAGCCCAATGGATTCTTCACAGATCTGCCAGTAATCATTATTCAGGTTATGGTAAATAAATACTGGTTGTCAGCGACTTAATTGTACATATTTATGTATGAAATATGAGTTAAATTTAGCTTCATGATGTACTATAAAAAATAATATGAAGTTCAGGTATTATTATAGGAAAGCCTTTATATGATTGAGGTCCAGCATTTTAAGTAATAAATGATTGATCGATTTTTATCTAAAAGTGAACTTGACCATTTCTTCTAATTTTTAAAAACAATGCAGTTTATTACTATTTTAAATGCCTTTTTCAAATGGAAGCATCTAGTTGCTATTGGAAAACAGGTTTTATTTGTTAATACATTTTTAAGTAAGTTAGTGCTAAAGAATCTAAGCTAAAAGAGACGTGGTCTCTGAGATGCTCTCCTAATCTGAAGGAAACAGTTATAACTTTCAGAACAAGATTGCTTGGGGAAATAACCCAGTAATGGCAGTTTAGTGAAAATTTACTACCAAGAAACTAATTTTCTTAAAAATACAATTAAGTGACAAACTTCAAAAATAAAACACTGAAATAGACTATATTTAGAAAAACAGATTTTTTTCAGTAAGAAACAAAAAATATTTTTAATTAAAGAAAATGTTCTGATTTTTTATTTGTTTGTTTCGAGACAGGGTCCTCATGTATAGCCCTGGCTGGCCTGGAACTTGCCGTATAACCAGGCTGGCCTTAAACTCACACAGTTCCTTATGCCCTAGACTCATGCGTGCATATATGCATGCATGCGTGCACGTGTGTGCATGTTTGTTTCTAATAACTTTTATGTCTACTTTAACTATGACTATTCAGCAAGAATTATGTTTCTTACTAGGTCTATTCTATGGAATAATTATTTTTTTAATAACTAGGCATGAAAGGCTCAATAAATTTAAATATTTTAAAGAAAGAAAATACTTCTAAGGAGATATTATTTAGCTTAATTTTATCTAGTATCTTAAACTACTGGAACATAATTTGTCATTAATCTCTCACTACCTTTTCTGAATATTTACTGTGCACTGAGAATGCATGAGTAGTTAAAAGAGAGCCACACCCACACTTTTTAATAGTAATTGTTATGTAATGGCAGAAACCAACCTCTTTGTTCAGTACCTTAGCCTTACACTGCGGTTACTCTAGTTGGCATTAGGTCATCCTGCATTCTCTGTATGCCTGTGGCATGTCACTGTCCTGGGTGCTCGGTATGTGTGTGTGCATGCACAAGCAGAGACAACCCTGTGCCTGAAGGGCTTCTGCTCTGACTGCAAGGGAGGACAGGTGACTCTGAAGCACTGAAAGAGATGTCTTTTATCTTAGAGGCCACCGAGTCCTGAGAAAGTGTGGAGGCCTTGGCCTGCTTCTCAGTCAGGGCTGCAGTTCTTAAAAGGAAATGAGGCAGATCGTATTAAAGTGGTTACTTTTGAATAACATCTTGCCGGAAGCACCAGTGAGCCATGTGGACAGCTGACAGTTTGAGTTAGGCAAAGACTAGTCAGTGCAGAACCCACCTGCTGTCCAAGAGACAGCTGTGATTGACAGGAGCCAGGAGGAGGAGGCAGGCAAGATGATGAAGATGCAGATCATATAGGCCTGACTGGGTACTGTAACACCTGTGCTTTGGTCACGCAGGAAATGTTGAGCAGGGCAGTTACACTTTGAGAAGATGGCCCTTGGCATTGGGAGTTGAGAGCTTAGGAGAGAAGTGCAGTTGGCTGAGGGAAAACTGAGAGAGGGCTGTGGCTGGGAGGTGGTAAATTTACAATTTTATAAAGTCAAGTCAGTTATATTGAGAGATAGAAGTCAGCTGTAAGTGTAGTGGGCTGCTTGGAGCAAAATTAAAGGTGTGTGATATGTCAGATTTATCTATTAGATTTTTGTGTGATGGCAAGGAGAGCCAGTTGAGTAACAGGTGCTGAGGCTGAACAGACACTGTTCCAGAATATAAAGAGAATAGTTGGGAGTGGGTCTAGATAAAGGAGGGGTCAGCATTGAGCCCTGGTCATTGCAGCATGAAGAGGCTAGGGGAAGGAAAAGCAGTCCTCGAGGAAGTTGAAAAAGTAACCAGTTTAGGAAGGCAGAAACCTCTATGTCTTAGAGGTTAGGAGGAGAGGCTAAGCTGGGGAGGGTGGCTGCCTGCAGCCTGGTGCTGGCTGGGTGTCAGCACTGGGTTTGCCAGATGCGGTGTGGAAAGGTGAGTGATTTTGTGACAACCTCCTCAGGATGGTTTGGAGAGGCCTGGGATAGCAAGATTGGGACTCCTGCTGCAAAAGGAAGCAGTGACGCGGTGGCTGCATCAAGAGCTACTGTGTGTTGTGTAACAAGAGAAAGATGGCATCTTTTCTGTAGCTGAAAATGGTCTAATTGAAGGCTTTAGGATTTGAGAGTGTTGTGAATTGCAAAGTAAGGACAGCAAGAGATGCTTCTCAGTGGAAGAGATACATTAATGAGACAGCATGTCTTGGGTTGTAACCCAGAATATGTATGTAACTGAGAGTCCATTAACTTCACATGGATTACTTTTTTTTGTGGGGGGGTGATATTAGGTTTTTGTTTTTGTTTCAGAGAAGTAGGAAGCAACATTTCAGCTAAGAATGATGGGAATGTTGAAAAGAGAGTAGAAGGCAGGCAAACCAGTTATCCACAAGACTGGGAGTGTGAATGATCTAGAAAAAACGGCCAAGCCACCGGAAGGGTCCTGTAACAGCTTGTTTGTTTGTTTGTTTGTTTGCTTGTTTGTTTTTCCGTGGATTTACAGTTAATTCCGTCAGCGGGTTAAGGTCTCCAGCCATGTTTGAGTAGAGTTGGTAGAGTGACTGTGACGTGGTAGGTGACAGCCATGATGAGGCGGAGTGGAAACAGCAGAATGGCCATCTCGGAGCAGGGAGTTAAAAGAACAGAGATAGCGTCGGTTCAAACCCATTAATAAGAACCTAAGGGAATACTCCAAAGCGAGCTCTTTGAGAAGGTGTTAGTCATATTGATCTTTTCTGTGGTGTGGATATCTTCTCTTCCTTAATGCATTGAATACAAGGAATGTACATCAAAGTAGACGCTGGCTGAGAGGAGAGTTAGCAGGGCATATACGTGATGAATACCACTTCACCACTGACAGCACTGAGGTGGAGTAAGCCGCTTTCCACCTGGTCACGTGCAGACATGGTTGTGTGGATCAATGCCAACAGTTCCCGCTTAGATTCTTTCCTTGAGCTTTAATCACCGTGATCTTTAATTTAATAAAATATAGTGCCTGAAGCATAAAAAAGAGTCAGTGGGAGGAGAGCTGTGTAGTTAAGGCGGTGGTGATGCTGAGTTCCCCTCTTTCTCTAGCAAGGGTTAACCTGGAAGTACTGTGGAGGGGTGATGCCCATGTACATTTGTAAAAGATAGCACAGCACTTTGGTTAACCAAAATGCTTCATTTTATGCTTTCTTAAATTTTTGGGAAAGATTTATATGCTGTCAGACATGCCAAATAACAATTATATTCCTATTTTCAGGGGAATTTTGGTGAAGTGTATAAGGGCACACTAAAAGATAAGACTCCTGTTGCTGTTAAAACGTGCAAGGAAGATCTTCCTCAGGAATTAAAAATAAAGTTTTTACAAGAAGCCAAGTGAGTTCTTTAAATTTATATGAAATGTGTGTCCATAATTCATTGTATTTATCATTCTGCTGTGTTGGGTCCACTGAGGTAAGTTTTAAGACCTCTGAGCTGTGATTGCTGAAGCAGAAGTCAGCACTTTAGAGCCTTACTGAGTGGCATTTTATGGTGTGGGAACAGTTTCTGGCTGAGCCAGCCCGGATGCCAGTGAAGCAGGCATGGGAGAGATGGGCATCAACAGCGTGACTATTCTCCAAGCTTAAAAAGGCTGTAGCATTGTATACCTTACCACACACCTATGTTTATAACAGTGGGTAGTTATATTTGTAATAAAACATTATTAAATAACCTATCTTATATATACCTTTATCTATATTATATATATCTCATGCTCTTAACTGGATTTTATAACTTTGATTTCTTTCCCGTAAATCTCAGATTTCCCTTTCTGCTTTGTGTCTGGCATTTGTTCAAAAATCTTGCATACCCTTTCTTTTTAAAAGTTTTTTACTTTTTTACTTATATGAGTGCTCTATCTGCATGTACATCTGTATGCCAGAAGAAGGCATTGGATCCTAGTATAAATGGTTGTGAGCCGCTATGTGGTTGCTGGGGATTGAACTCAGGACCTCTGGAGGAGCAGACAGTGCTCTTAACCGCAGGCATCTCTCCAGCACCATGCATACCCTTTCTTTCTTAAGGAGGCTTCTCTATATTATATTCTTAACTAAAATTGAATGGTCCATCTTAACTAGCCCTGTACTACAGACAGATAAAACTAGTCTGCTATTTATAAAATCAAGAATACCACTCACACATTTAAAGTATGAAAATATAATGTGAAGAGAGTATGCTAGAGCGAAATCGGGTGGGAGATGAGTCGAAATGGTGAAGACAGGGACAAGTGACCGTGAGAGGGAACCAAGCTTTCAGTGCACACTCCAGTTATAATCTAAGAGTATCTGTCGCCATAGATTCCAGGTAAGTATTAAGTACTTACATGCTGTCTGAGGAATGAAGCTGTCGTCTTTTCGTGTACATCTCAGTGCTAAGAGGCAGGCTATCATAACTGGATTTGCAGTCATTCTGGTGGATAGTTCCATATGGTCATAGGATGAAAGGCTATGTTTAACATTCTTCCTACTTTGAAACTTGAGGTTATTTTATTGTAAACTTAGTTTAACTTCTTTTTAACTGAAATTATAGAGATGTAAATTCTGTCCATTCAGACTTCTGCGTGTTCCTTCGTAGACATCAGCGATGTCAAATAGCTGGCTAGTCTATGCCGTCTCTTTGTAGCTATCTTCCAGCCTCACAAAGACATTTTGTTTTAAAGTCAAATAGTCTAGAAACATGGATTTTAATTTTTATTAAAAATTTCCTAAATTCTTGACAGTATTTTCCTTATTTATAAAGTTTTTTCCTAGTTAATTTTTGTTTATAAATGATTATGCATTTAAAATCTAAAATGTTTTTCTAAGAGTTTGTCCCTATTTGTGTATGCATAAAACATAGTTTTTTCTCTAGTTATTATTTTCATTTTCATAGGAAAGCATGCAGGAAATTCCACAGGAGTGAGTTTATGGTGTCAGGGTGATGGGGTGGGGCCTGAGGGATTTATTTATTCTCTTCAGCTCATGCTTGAAGTCCTGCTCAGGATTGTTTCTTACTTTATACCCTCCACTGAAGTGATGTGTTTATGCAAACCAAGTCAGCCTCAGCCTATGTTGAAACTCTTTTATTTGATCACATTTATTAGCCCAGTTTTTAAAATTGCTTTTGCCATCTGAAACCAATCACATAGTGAAGTGCCATCTGTAGCATTTGGGATGATTTGACGATGACTGACACTAGATGGTTTGAATTGAGTTCCATGTGTCGTTCTTAATTAGCCTGATTATTAAGCATTTGCAGTGGGTACCAATTTTAAATAAATGTTTAAGGGTGATTAGCTCATTTGCATTTGTGCTGTGCTACCCATATTTATCAATACATTTTGGTATTCATCCCACTTATCAGAATTTGAAGTCATACTGATATTTTAAAAATTGAGTTATGATGAAAGTATATTCTAATTATATATATTGTTCATTATCATAAATTAAAGCTTTGTTTTATTCAGCTGATTAATTCATATTTTTTTCATCTAGAATTCTCAAGCAATATGATCACCCCAACATCGTCAAACTTATAGGTGTGTGCACACAAAGACAGCCTGTCTACATCATTATGGAACTGGTCCCAGGTAATGCGACTTGAAAGGTTTACTTGATGGCATTTTAACGTCGTGTTTTATTGCCTTTTCACATTGAGTCTCTTTGATATTTCCTTGTGAGGTTTCCAAGGAGTGTTGCATAGTATTTTCCTGATAACAAAGCCTGAATATAGTCAATATTTTTATAGGCCATAACATGTTTCTATTTCCTAGAAAATGTCAGCCAACGTTTTTTGAGACAGATTTATTAGAGTGTAGTCACACATGGAGTTTAGTTATATATAATGTTTATGTGTAAAGCTGCTAGAGAACTGAGCACTAGTGTGGTGTGACAGCAAATGCCATCTTACAGTTCATCCTCATACGCCATTTCTAAGTCCATCTCCACACAGCCTCGTTTTGATTAAAAGATCTCCTGGTGCTTGGCAGCCACTTACGAGTTCTGTGCTTCTTTCCTGTGTGGCCAGTAACAGGCGTGCTATCTGGGAGTCTTCTCTGGGTGCTTTCACGTCTCGGCATCTCTACCAACTTGGAGAAGCAAGTGAAGACAACTGCAACCATAGGATGAGATAGCACGTTTAAAGCTCTTCTTGTTATCTGACTTGCTGTTGTAGAAAAACACAGAGCCAGACTTGATCTAGATACAGTTTACAGTGCTTCATAACCAAAAGGGTTTGATTTACCCTTTCAGTGTCTACCACACTTAACTTCTTTTAAAAGAAGAAATTTAAAGGAATATTAAAATTATTTGTAACTGTAATTAAAATACTTTTAGGAAACCCAGTGTTGTAGATTCTCTGGTGAATATGGCTTGTAGGATGCTTCCACTGTTCAGGGTTAGCATCCTTGTTTTGTTTTTTGTTTGTTTTGTTCTGTTCTGTTTTGTTTTGTTCTGTTCCCCAAGACAGGGTTTCTTTGTGTAGCCTTGGCTGTCCTTGACTCACTTTGTAGACCAGGCTGGCCTCAAACTTACAGCGATCTGCCTGCCTCTGCCTGCCGAGTGCTGGGATTAAAGATGCATCCTTTCTTCCCACTTTGCTTGTTCCTGAAATACTCTAGAAACTGCAGTACACGGAGGTTATCACTAACTTCATCAGAATGGCATGCTCTGTGCACAAAAGAACACAATCTAAAAACTAACAACAAATGACTAGCATATAGTTATTTAATTTAAAGAATATAGACTATATCATATAGACTAAGATGTTAAACATAAATACATGTGGACATTTGTGTAGGTGTAAATGATGGTCTAGGTTAGTAAGAAGTGCTACCAAAAAGCTTAGATTTGGCGTCCCCTTTGTAAAACTTATGTGCTTTATGTGATCAGTATTTTAGTTCACTTTTTTTTGCTTGTTTTCTTTTTCTTTCTTTTTTCTTTTTGTTAGTTTATTTTGCAAACAGTTCTAAAGCGCTTTCCACTCAGTGTGCACTTAATGGAGCAGTGTGATTGATTTCAACATGATGCTGCTCTGAAGAGAAGTGTGAGCCATAACAAAGTTCAGGAGCTAGGAGCTTGAGGGAACTTATTTCTTACCTCACCACAGTGTCCATTAGAAGTTGAACCTTGGCTGGATTTTCTCGAGCCCAGGCCCAAATGTCAGGCTGAGCTCTTACCTGGAGACTTTTGGGGCTCATCTCTTCAGGACTGCTCAGGCACTGGCAGAACCCTGCCCTGTCTGTACTGCTGGAGGTTCTCAGGTCTGCGTGGTCTCACAGCTGTATCTCAGCTCCCCTCACATGGCCTGTGCATCTTCAGAGCACACAGTTGGCTTCTCAGATTCACATTTCTCTTACCAGCTTGAGAATTGGTGTGGTGAGATCAGTGCCACTTAGATGATGTCCCTCCATGAAGGTCAGTCTGTCATGTGACTGAACCCATTTGCGAGAGAGCATCTAATGATGGTCATAGTGTGCAGGGTTAGGGTAGGCGAGTGTGGGACACTGTCTTTCCATCCTGCCTACCACAGTAGATTTCACTACAATTTCTTAAAGACTAGTTGCAGTGTGGATTCTAAATCTGTATCAAGGAACTTTGCATGCAAGATTACATTAGGTCCATTGGTTGATATGCAGTTAAAAATGTATCTTTTGCCCATGTGTGACTCTGCAGCATGATGGTTGAGTCATTTGGAAAACATCATAGTGTGCAGATCTTTCCAGTAGTGACACAGTTCATTATTCAGTATTCGAAGAGCATATTCATTAATGCCACTAGTTAATCTCATTACAAAAGTACCGGGGACACTCCCAGGCACGTGGTAGCAAAAACATGTTCTTTTAATTTTAGTTTTAATTTGAAAGAGTCTTTTATCCCTGGCCATAAAACTTATCAGCCTTTTTCTTTAAAGAGTGCAGCTCATTTCATTTTTGAAAAAAAAAAAAAAAGCAACTGCCAAACATCTTGACTTCCAATAACCATAATTTTTCCCTTCCTTTTTTAAAACTGGCTTAATTGGATGTATTTGATATGCAGTAAAGAGTAGCATGTATAAAGCCTGTATTTATTGACATTTATATAATTCTTTGAAATCTTTACCACAACAAGGCAGTAAACACTTCTGTCACCCTCATACTCTCTCTTGCCTGTCTGTGATTCTTTCCTGGCCTTTCTGCACCATCCCAGGGAACCACAGATCTACTGCCCATCCTGCTAGTTAGCATGTCTTAAGGTCAGTATGTAAATGGCATTACACAGTACCTACTTATCTAATGAAGGTATAAAAATATCTTACAAATATATAGAAAAGATGCTTAAGATATTAGACATCCTGTATCAAAACTACTTTAAGTCATACATTAGTAGACAGTCTCAACAAGATTAAAGGTAACCACGCCGCTATGAGACACTATGCTAACCCTGTGGAGATTCCCAAAGAAATCAGAGGACAGTCTGTCTCAAAGCATAACACAAGTAAAGGCGTCCCTACTTGACCATGCTACCCTCCCTGTGTGACACCATAGCAGTACTCAACAATAGCAAAGAAACGCAGGCAGGAAGAGAAACTGATCACAGGGGAGGGCACAGACAACATCACTGAAGAGTAACTCTGTTACTTTTGGCCTGTGCTGGCACATCATGGCAAGAGCCCAGCACCAAGCAAGGAATTTACCTCAGGGTTAGGAATAAAGGGAGAGAGAGGCAGGACTCCAGGTATCCTCACGGCCTCTCCCCAGCCCCGTGACTGCCTTACTGGACAGGCTCTGGCATGTGTTCATCCCTTAACTACCTCCCAGGGAGACCACGACGGAGCCCTGACAGCTAACCCAGGGCCCTGGAGGACATTCTGCTCCTAACTGTAGGAAACAAAATTGTTACCCTTTTTTTTTTTTTTTTTTGCTTGAGTATTTTAAACTTCTTATAATGTACTCATACTACTTCAAGTTAAAATTTCTGTGTCTTTTTTAATAAAAGCCACAATAAAGAAATAACTAGGTAGTGTTTGTTCTTACATGATTAGAACAGTAACATATTTTATACTTACATCTAATATTTTGGATAATTGTCAGCATTTTGATTGGCATTGCCATTTGTTGGCTTTCAGATCATACAGATACCCACAAAGTTAACTGAATTTAAAAATGAGTTGTAGCTTTGGAACTCTAAGGATCATTGCAGAATTTCATGCAGCTTTTAGACATTGTGAAAATATATCTCACCTGACACAGTTATTCACATTCATCCCATAAGCACCGGGAGAAATCTGTCACCAGAGTCCTTCTTTCAGTTCTTCTACTCTGTAATTTCTGTAATCAGGTTTCATTACATTTTTTGCCGAAAGAGTAAATTATTTTTAAAAGTAAGCATTTACACTTCTTCATTTTTGAAATCTACTGTTTCCATGTGATTTTAGCATGATCAATCTCAGCCCTGTGCCCTCACAGCTATGCATTTACTTGAGAAATCCCAGGCAATGACAGCCCCGAGTGACTTGGTAACAGTCTCTCTGTTTTGGCCCTGGTGCTTGCCTGCCATTTGTTTCTTCAGAAAGGGCAGACACAGCTGACAAAGGACTGCAGCCTGCAGCTCCTGGCTCACCAAGTGGCACTTAGAATGTGAATGCGCATCTTCTCCTTATGCAAAGCTAAGCTACTACCACTTGAAGATCACTCTACAGTCAGTGCTGAAGTCTAGAGAAAGGACAGCAAAGTAATTCTCAAAGAAATGTTCATATAAAACATGTATTTGCTACATCTGTTTAATATTTTTGTTTACCTGTTCTTATATTTCATTTTTCAAGACAGAGTTTCTCTGTGTAACCTTAGCTGTCCTGGACTCACTTTGTAGACCAGGCGGGCCTTGGACTCATGGAAATCTGCCTGCCTTTGCCTCTGCCTCCCATGTGCTGAGATTAAAGGTGTGCAATACCACCTCCTGGCACTGTTTAGTTGTTTTCAGGTAGGATTTCCCCCATGTAGCCCTGACAAACCTAAAACTTACTTTGTAAACTACACTGCCCTCAGACTTACTAACATATGTCTGCCTCTGTCTCTAGAGTGCTAAGGTTACAGGCATGAACTACCATATCTGTATGAAGTATATAATATTACAAATAAACAAAACCCCTAATTCTGTGGAATTTAAGGCTTTTTTTGTATATGGTAGAACAAATTTGATATCATCTAAGTTAATATAACTACAAACTGGTACACTGAAAATTTCAATTTGAGAGATTAAATGATTCTTTTGCTTGTTAACTGATGTAATAAACTACATATTTGCCTGAATTTTATAATCCGAGTAGGAGTGTGCACCCTTATTAATTATTAATATCACAGTTGGTACTTTAGATGGAACATGAGATGCTTGCAAATCAATTTCAGAGAGGCTCTATCTTTTAGCTTGTGTCTCCTTTGTACTCTGTTTGCTACTTAGCAGCCTACCGCAAACACAGGTAAGAGAGCTGACCTTGGCCAGCTCTGAAGGGCGGGCAGCCCTGACTGACTGCTGACATGGTCAGTGACCTGCCGGCTTTTCCCCCCTGCCTTCCTTCTGTGTTTGTTCTCGAATCTGCCACTTCCTTCTAGTGACCACGCACTTCTTCAGCAGGTGTTATTTTGCAGAGGTCAAGTTAAATGCCAGACACATCAATCCAAAAGAAGAAAAGGATTGCATGTCTGGAAAAGCTTTTAAAGGAGCAGGTGCTGGCATGTCGCCATGAACACCGAGCTCCTGAGGACACACCAAGTGTCATGTGCATCTGCATCACTCACGTGCTTTGTGCTCTGTCACTTGCTGTGAGTAAGAAGTGCCCTTGCGGGGGCAGCTGGCATGGCGAGCAGCGTGATGTGTTCTCTGTCTGCTCTTGCACTGAGCTCCTGTTTTCAAAACATCTTAATGGTACTTGAAGACCCTTGCCTGAAAGGACAGTGTGGGAGTCAAGACTGCATGCGTGCCCTTCTACATGAATAAGCATTCCTCAGTTTTCTAATGACTTTTATCGTTTTGGAAGCATCGGTTTTATGTGTTCGTGAAAACATCTGAGACTTGTCAAAGATAAGGTTTAAATAATATTTTAAATGATGAGGAAAATTGCTTTATAACTGACAGTCTAGAATGCAAAAAGAATTAATACATTTTGGTGAAATACTGTTCGTCCTTACATCTTTAATATGGTAATTTTTATTTAAAATTAAAAATTCACACACATGTGAATAGGGGAAGCTGTTTGTGCATCTAGCCTCAGCTCCTACCCAAGAGAATGGGCTAGTGGCCCTGCAAATGACTATGGATGGAAAAGCGCTCACACAGCTAGGGAGGGACACCTAAGGCTAGCACTCAGCAGGCTGCCTGTGAGAAGCCATTTCCTTTCTTCTTCATCAGCTCTCTTGGGAACACCCACTTTGCCTGTCAGCAGAAGTAGCCTCTTAGCAGTGACATTGAAAGGGCGGTCTTGGCAACAAAGAGCCGAGTGTGAATGTTTCGGTCCCATTGTGTTAGCCTGTCTGTGAGGAAATGCCTAGCCTCGCCAGGTGTGGTGCTGATATGGGTGGACGCTCAGAGAAAGGCAGGTCTTATACCTCATGACTGATGCTCTGAACAGGTCCCACCTGCAGGAAGCTTTCAGCATACATCCTGTCCAGTCTCGGTGCTTTTGCTGGTGAATTCTTGGAGCTTCTGAGGCTTGGGCTGGGCTTGGGTTGGCAAGCAGAGGACACGTCTGCCCTTACCTTTGTCTGTAATTATATCTCTTTTGTAAGATAGTGTCTGTACTCAGAAACTATAGCCTAAAAAAAGCTAATCTTCACAATTTTGCCAAAGTCATCAACCTTATGTATTAATATTTATGGAGGTCAGTCACTGAACTCAGAGACAATATTGTTTCAGCTACTGAGATGCTCTAGAACTCAGGGCTCCGTCCATCTTTCAGTCGTCTTCATAGGAAGTTACTGGATGTCTGCGGTATGGCAGATACAGAAAGTGCGTTGGCCAGAAGTGAGCTGACCAAAAAGACTTCTACGAAAGGGAGGACAACCCTGTCCTTGTGGGACCGGAGATAGGTAACCTGTGCAGTAGACTCAGTGCCTGACAGTAACCGTGAGGCACAGATGGGGAGGGTGGAATTGTTGCCAAGGTTTTAGAAAACTAGGAAGAGTGAGAGAGTTGATGCATCCTGGCTGCTGGAGCACCAGTCGGGGAAGAGCTGATGAAGTAAAAGAGCCGGGAGATGAGGGCAAAAGAAGTGAGTGGAGTTCATAAGAGGAACCTTGAAGGTCAGAGTAAGGATGTCCCTCAGCGTGAGCTGTTTGTCACGTGGACCTTGAAACGAGCAGGGTCCTGCTTTCCTTTTCAGCTGCTAAGGGAAATGATGTGAGTAGGACCTTCATCCATTGACACATTTAGTGAACACTGTGGAAGACACTTGCGGTCCCCCAGGCCACCTGACTGTATCAGATGGACAGGCATGTGTCCATCCTTGCAGGGTTTTTGTTTGTTTGTTTGTTCTCTTTCATAACTTGGAGGATACTTAAAGGATGTTATTGGTATTCTAGTTGCTTCCTGCTTAGTTTGTCTCCAGCAAGATTAATTACATATAAAAATTCATTGGTGCTTCCTTCCCTCATTTCTTTGGGAGTTTCTGGTCTTACTTCGTCTCTCCTTATTTGATTGCTTTTTATTTTACCTTACAGAGTTTCAGATACTGTATAACATGAAAGTGTCAACCTACAGATTCATTGTGAGGGTTTCACTTTTATGTTAGTGTGATTAGACTCTTGTCCTTGGGAATAGTATTAGGAGCCATCACTACAATAACATTTGCTTGTGTGGCAATGTCACTCTCTCTGTTGGCCTTCATTTGCCCTTCCTGTAGAACTGAGCTAGACTGTCATCACTGCTACTTACAGATGTGCATGTCAATTCTGGACACAGCTGTGCCTGACATTGAGCACCTAATAAACCCTGAGAAAATGAAGTCTTTACTGAGAGATTATAGATCTGCCTATTTTTCTGTGTCAGACTTGTAAAATGGCAGTATATGCCTTCAAAGTGGAAGCATTGAGACAGATGACTAAACAAACGACTGTGTAACACAGGAGATGCATGCCTAAGACAGTCCGGCCTAGGACTTGCTGCAGGCTTCTGTCTCTCTTCCCTGCATGCTGATGGGCCTGCATAGTGATGTTTTCCAGATTGTTGATGAAGACTGCTAAATGACTTTATCTGTAAAATGCTATTTGCTGTTAAAAAGTACCTAAATTTCTATTTTTCTATTAATTACTATAAGTTAAGGAAAAAATCCTCCCACCTTCCTATAGTTAGTAGCTTTAGTGTTCTTATGCCATCTTATGATAGGATAAACCCCTAAGACCTAGCGTTAGTGTTCTTATGTCATTTCATGATAGGATAAACCCCTAAGACCTAGCTTTGTGAAGCTTTTTGTACATCTCCAAAAGTCCTTTTTAAAAATTGTATAGACAATACCACATGACAGTAGTTTAAATAATCACTGAAATTATTTACTTCTGTCAAAATGATTTTAAAATATACTATGTCCTTGGGGCTAGAGAGATGGCTTGGTGGTTAAGAACACTTGTTGCTCTTGCAGAGGACTTGGGTACAGTTCTTAGCACCTATATGATCATTCGCAATAAGTAACTCCAATTTTAGAGGATCTAACACCCTCTTCTGACTTCTTCAGATACAAGGCACATACATATATGCAGGAAAACATTCATAGACATAAATTAATCAAAAAATGTTTAAAATATACAACTCCTCATCTTAGAGTCTGTAACAATATGTAGACTTATCTTTTTAAAGCTTTAAGACTTGGATTTCTTTTTTATTACTTCCAATTAAAAAACAGAAAGTATGTAAGAAAGAGAATTAGGATTTTTAAAAATTATGTTTCACTAATAACACAAAATAATTTCAGAAGGCATACACAGTAAAGATGTAGGCATCAACTGTGTGGAGGTGTTAGCTAATATGGTTCTGATGTGGAGAGTTAATTTTTGAGTTGAAAACCTAGAAAAACAGAGCTCAGCCACGGAACCTTCCCATATGTGTCCATATGATCTGTCCATGAGTGCATGTCCTTCTGAACTCGTGTCATCTGGCCTCCTTTCAGCATCTAAGTGTCAGTTCTGAATGTGTCACTTGGGTAAAAACCAAACTCTTCATGAATGATATTCATGATAAAGATACTTGGAGCACACATCACATTTTCTTTATAGTTAAGTCCAGGATTATATAAAGATTTACTGGATGTTAACAATTTAATTAATGTTTAATTGTTGTTAACAATTTAAATGTCACTGTGTTTTGGAGGAACCATGCTTACACTCAAGGCCTTTCCTGCTTTCTGGCAGGCTTGCTTTGTCTTCTACTCCCCAGGTGTGATAAACAAAACCTTCCTGCTCTGTGCAGAAGAAAGGAAACTGTACAATGGTTTGCAGGCTGCACTCTGTTCCAGAGGACAAAGTGAAGTATTATTCAGAGAAATCTGTTCTTCTGGCCTTGTTCCCAGGACTTTGAGCCTTGATACTTCGTAGTGTTCTCTTGTTGTAGCGGTGTTGGTGGTTAAAACAAGTTCACATAAATGAAATCTTTTATTTCTCAAACTAGCACAAAAAGAGAAGTAAGGCCAGGGTGTTGCCTCTCAGTTCATGCTGGTAGTCCTCAAGGACTGTTCTGTTCTGCCTTCGCAAGCCACCCGCAGCCTCTGAAAACAGTCTGGAGGAATCTTGCAGTGGGTGGGTTGAAGATTCCTACATTAACTTTCTAGGTTACTGTAGCAAAGCACCACAGGCTACATGGCTTAAGTTGGCACCAATACACCCTCTCGATTCTAGGAGCAAACTTGTAATATAGTCAAGGGTGGCCTCTTCAAGAGCTTCACAGAGGACCCCCTTACTTGCCTCTACCTGGCTTTTGCTCCCTGCTATGACATTTCTTAGTTTGCTGCCATGCCATTTACACCTTTGCCTCTGTGGTCACATTAATTTCTATCTGAATTTCCATCTCTCAGTTCTAATCTTTTCCCTGTAAATCAAAATAGTCATTGGTAACAGGAGTCGCCCTAACCCTTTATGACCATATGGCAGCTACATCTGCACAGATTATATTCCCAAGTCAGATGATTTTCAGAAACCTGTGATAGAAATTGATATTTTAGTGGTAGTATTCAACTGAGTAGATACCGGTAGTTTAAACTGACCTATGAGTTCATGAACATTTGTGATAAAATGTATAATTTAATTTCCAGCCTAGTCTACAAAGCGAGTCCAGGATAACCAAGGCTACGCAGAGAAACTCTGTCTTGGGGAAAAAAAACCCAAAATATAAATTCCTTGAATTCTCTAAGGGGGTGTTGATTGTTCTTTTAAACTCTATGTTCTAGAGTTCTTCTGTGTTATTGCCATGAACTTCTTCAGGAGTAGTCAGCTTTGGAGAAAAGATACTGGCTTGATTGTTCATGTTGTTACTTCTGTGATAAGCACTGGACATGTGGCCTAGTTTTTAATTTATTATGGATAAAACATGTTGGGGAAGAAGAGAAGATGTGGGGGTCAGTTGTGTCTAGAGGTTGGGGATGCCTTTCATGGAATGAGTCAGGTGGACAGAGGGGACTGGGCTGGTGTACAGGGTGTGCTTCCTGTCCAGGCTAGAAAGCAGCAGTAGATAGCTCTCAATGGAAAGGCCTGATGTGACCAAGGAGTGTTCTGTTGTTTCAGAGATAGGCAGGAAGGATCCTGTCTCTACCCTAGAGCTCCTTTGCGTGAAGAAAGGGAAGGCCACACTGCCTGATGCACTGGTTGTGAGTCCTAGCCTAAACCCCTAGAGCCGACCTGGGAACTCTGGGTACAGAGTGGAAGTGTAAAAAGGACCTGTGGGTGGATGCAGGAGGAGCAGGGCCTGGTGGAAGCCTAGAGACTGGCTTTGGTGCAGAAGGGACAGAGTAGACTGGGGCACTGGCTGTGGGAGACCTGGGTTATAGGAGTACTCACCCCAAGTTGCTACCCAAAATGCCCCACTTTGTGATCAGGATTATAGTCAAGTTTAAATCTAGCTGACATCCAAAGCCAATTTTCTTAATTAGAACCTGCTCTAAAACCAAGAGTGTAGTTGGCTTGTTAGAGACACTCTTACATATAATCCACAGGGTCACTGAATTGAGCCAAAGAATTTCTGAGTTGGTGAGTCAAAGTGGAGTCTGAGCAGTGTGACTAGGTTCACAAGGGAGCACAAGATTTAAAACCTACCTGCAACCCAGGTCATACAGTCACGCTCAGCCCTTATAACCACTCACTGCGCATGTGGAGCTCTATATAGAGCAGTTAATAGAATTAGAGATTTACATCCTCTCGCTGAGGTGAGGGTGGAGGTCATGAAAACCTCAAAGTACTATGAATAATCTCTATAGGAGTAGAAGAGCTGCATAGGGAACCATTTGGAACCAGTTTATTTCCAGTTGTGAATGCAGATAGGCTGGAGTCCCTGACATGGAGTACTTGCCAGGTACGGTGTGTTGTAGATTATGTGACAAGAACTGTGAGCAGATACTAAGTTCCTGTGCTTAGCTTTCACACACACACACACACACACACACACACACACACACACACACCTTGATTAAACACTATCGATTGTTTTCAGGAAGTGCAAATAGAAACAAGGTTGACTTGAAGAGTTGCTTGAGAGTATATACATACTTACATCACACAACTAAACAATGTCTGGAATGAGGTGTTGCTAATTTAACTGAAGTAAGGATTTATTATTCAAATTGTATGTTTATGATGAATCTTCTGCTTTTCCTCCATATGCCACCTTCCCAGATTCTTTAGCTGGTGTCTGATTTCTAGCCTATTGTCACTTGTCTTTCTTTGAAGATTAACTTTAAAGATTAGGACTATGTAAGGCTTAAGAAAAATCAAATGCAAGAACATACAGCTACTCCAATAGCCTCCCTGCTTGCCCCCTGGTGTTTGTGGAGGTACAGCACTTAGCCTGACCCATTCACCCATCAGTGCTGTGTAGAAGCATGTTACTTTGGAATAGAGTGTCTGCATTGTCCTTTGACTGAAACACTTTAGCAATGGCATTAGCTTCGTATTTTTGACATTTTCTTTTATCCCACCTGAAAACATACATAATTAAACATGAATATAAATAACTGTAATTAGAGATTGCTATTAAAACATTTGTAACAAGGAAGAATATTAGTTTCTTTCAGTTTGTAGTATTGTTTTCTTTCTATATAATAATTATTTTGGATTCTCCACATTAGAGTATATAAACACTTTAATTATTTTGTCCTGTGTTTTCAAATCAGAAATATGGAAAACAAATTGGAAGCTGTTTTAGAGACATCCACAGACTCTCAACACTATTTATGTTTTTATCAGTCTATATCTTTCCAGAGATTACTTTTTTCTCTTGGATCTTTACAGCATTTTTGCAGGAAAGATGTATACCACTAATTTTATGCCAGTTTTTCTAAGCATTTATTTTATCATAAAGTCAAGCACATATCAGGAGGATTATAGCCAAAGAAAACAGCAGGGAGCAGAGCTGCAAACAGGAAACAGTTAACATTTCAGAAACTTCAGGGAGTTCCTTGTGTGGTGCAGCTCAGTGAGGACACATCCTGTTTGCGATACCACCAGCACTGAGTCAACATCACCTTACCTTAGTCTCATGACCTCAGCTTTCTGTGGCCATGTTAAGGGTCGCTCTGAATGAAGATGGTCTGTCTACCTGTACACAAAGCACCAGCAGTCCTATAGCTGTCTTCAAAGTAGGAACTCGGCTTAGGGCCATGTACTAGCAGTGACAATATCAGCCCCAGTGGTGCCAGAGGGCAAATATCCCTATAGCTTTTACTGTTGGACACTACAAAACACACAGCTAAACAAGACTAAGGAAAAGTTAAGGTCAAATACTTAGATTCTAAGCTGTTTATTTCAGAGGGTGTCTTAATGGGACAACCAGTCTTGTTCATGTCTCTTAAACTGGGCCACTTTTCATGCCCGCTCCTAAGAGCCACCCTAAGTTCAGCTAGAGTGTCGGCAGCAGCCACTCTCTGACAGTGAGGGGGACTAGTCTAAGGGACTCATTTGGAGCATGGCAGTCACAGTACTGAAGTGTACTTACAGTCTTAGACAGCCTTCCTTCCTTCTTGCTATGCAAACTCCCCACATCCTTCCTAACTAGTTAACCAAAAATCCTTTTATAATATCATAACATAAAATAAGAAAATACTGCATCCAGAATAATTTTCTAAAATGATGCTCATATCTTAATGAAATTACTTACTGAGTGTAGATAGTGGATTGACTATTTATTAACTTATAAACATGGTTTCACTTTGTAGTCCTGGCTGGCCTAGAACTCAGTACATAGACCATTCTGGCTCCAGACTCCCAGAAATCCACCTGCCTCTTCTGGAGTGCTAGAACTGCTAATTTCCAACACTGATTTTATTTTGATATGGGTGTGTTGCCATTGCAGAGCCTGGGTAAACTTCGCCTGCTAGGGGCCACCCACCTCCTCCTAGGAAGCAGCCCGCTCTCCACCCGCCTAGAGCCCATTGCTGTTACCTGTGCTCCTTCCCTCTCTGTAAGTGCCATCAGCTTGTTCTCGATGCAGTGTCGGACTGCATTTCTCCCTACTTCCCCTCACCCCCGCTATATAGCCAGTAACCACTGTGCGTATGTGTAGGCCAAACAGGTGTATCGATAGCAAAACAGTGGACCACAAAACTCAAATCTGACAGAAAATGACTTTTACTTTATGAAAACTTCAAATACTTATGACTTGCTTCATCCAAAGGATTAGGGAAATGTTTCTATGACTTCCGTTTTGTGAAGGAAGAAATTGTCAATCAGGATTGTTTAGTGTAGGCTTGAGCTCAAACCTCAGGTGAACCAACCTGCTCCAGCATCAGCTGGCACGGATTTTATTTAATAAAACATAGGTGCGCCTGAAACCTACAGTGCTCCGCGGCGGTCCAGCAGCCGTATGAAAGTCACCCGAAGTACAAAACTACAAACTGAACAATATTAAAGACGTATACCACCAGTGGCATCAGTCTTCTCACTCTATTAAATAGTAATGAAGGGCTCAAAGGATGTGTGCATAGAGTCTATAAACTGTCAAGGCAGTAGTAACCTGAAAAATATTGTTTATAGACAATAAGTGTTTTATTAGTTCGGTGTTAATAAGGATTTTTTTTCCCCTTTCATGGTCAAGAAGACTGCTATCCATATAACTAATTTACACACTCCAGTCTCAGGGTACTTTTTCTATATTGTCTCGAAATGAGTAAATGTTTTAGTTTCTTTAGTATCTTTTGACCAGACAGATTTAGAGAAGCAAGCCTGCTCACTGACGTCCTTTCCTCAGAGCTCCTTTCAGTGACAGCAGTGACCTCTGGCTGGGCCTGCTCACTGCTTCTGTGTGCAGACCAGTTCAGTAGCGCAAAAGAGAAGCTGAAAACTGCTTCAGCAGAGATGAAGCTGAGGGAACTAACCTGCATGCCTGAGTGTTTACCGCTCACAGGGTGGGCATAGTCACTGGCCAGGACAGGAGAGAGCACCAGAAGTTGCCTTCAAAGGCTTCATTTTTCTGTAGAGCAGAGGAAACCTAGCGAGGGGTCACATACCAGGTAGCCTGCATATCAAACATTTGCGTGATGATTCATAGCAATAGCAAAATTACGGTTCTGAAATAGCAACAAAAATAAGTTTATTGTTGGGGGGGTCACCACACCATGAGGAACTCTATTAAAGGGTCAAAGCATTAGGAAGGTTGAGAACCACTGATCTAGAAGTTTATGCCACCAACAGATTTATACAGGAGATCCACAGTGATTTATTTATTTATTAATGTGCACTGAATTTTCTCATGTTTAACCATTATCAAAATCACTATCCTTATAACTTACTAAATCTATAAGAAGATATTTTTTAACCGTAATTCTTATCAGCTAACCTTTCTTTTAACAAAAATCTTTTCTGAAATAGAAAGAACATAGAAAACTGCATTTGTTTTTTTAACTTGTTCCTATATACTTACAGGCCATATTTTTGAGCCCATGTGTGTGAATGTGTACCCTTGCAGGCACATTTGAAGGACACAAGTTAAGGTGAAGGGTCTTTGCTCACTTCTCCACTTTGTTTTGAGACAAGAGTCTCAACCTGGCCGGCCAGCAAGCCTGATAGCTGCCCATCTGTAGACATGCGTTGTGTCTGGCTTTTCCCTGTGTTCTGGAGACCCAGACTCAGGTCCCCTTGCTTGCACAGAAAGCACTTTATCCACTAAGCTATCTCCCCAGCCCCAAGGACCTAATTGCTACAATAGCCATAATTATCCCACTGAATGCCTGATTCAGTGGTGGGGATTTTGAAAGATAACTGTGAACTTCCTCTGCGTCTGGCTCCCCGGCAGTAGTAGTGTTCCAAAACCAGGAGCGGAATTTGCTGGGTCTGTTTTATTGCGTTGCTTGAATTGCAAAGACTAAGTCAAAACTTTAAAAACATTGTTACATGACACTGCAAGTGTCCTGCTACTGCTATTCCTGAAGAAACTGCTCTAGAGGAAAAAAAAGGAGCAACAGGAACACCCAAACATGGCACAGCGTTACGCTGCGCCGGCACAGCCATGGGTGTCACAAGGACCAGGAAAGGGGGTCGGGTGCACAGAAGCGCAGGTCTCTGGGTTCACGTCAAGAATGAACAACTTCTATTTTTCCCAGTGCTGTTTATATATTGTCTGGCTGGCCACTAGAGACAGTATTGCAAGCAGAGCTTAGGCAAACAGTTTCTTTGACCCCCTTATCTGATGTGCTTCCTGCTTCCCTGCCCTTGTGACCTTGTTTTGCCCCCAGAGAAAGTTCCTCCTAGGCTTTATCTGATATGTACAGTTTTCCTGCAGTCTTGAGGCCACATCTGGGTCAGGGTTTGTGCTTAAAAAAGGAACTGCACACCGCCTGGACCAACAGTACTCTAGTTACTTAATGAACTGAAGAACATAGCAATAATAATCGTAGTTTTTCCTAATTGTCCCTGGCAGTAACAAAATATGTTCCACTGTTAGCATAGTCGGAAGTCATCAATGTTCTCGTGGTAGAAGGAATACGTATCAGTGCGGGTGCTGGAGCCTAGTTCCAGCCTGAAGACATTGAAGTCAGACAGGGAGACGGCGACCAAGAAAGGCCGGTTATTTGAAAGAACTCTATTGAGGGCAGAAGATGCAGTGTCCTAGGAAGTAGGGTTTTAGATTAGCCCTTCCCCTGCAGAGACTGCCCTGAGGCATGAGCTCAGGAGGTACAGCAGAGCCCCAGCCAGCCACAGACTCTGCCCACCCCAATGCCTTTCTGAAGGCTTGTGACCTGCCAGAGACAAATGCCAGCCTGTGTGTGTGGTCAGGTTCCCCAGGTGCCCCACGCTCCCAGTTCAGAATTGTAGATTAGTATGTGAATATGGTGAGTTTTGGGGGGAAATGAGTTATTTCCCTCTCCTTAAATGAACAAATTAGGAAAGGCCTACTTATGCATTTTTTCTGTCTGGTGTCTAATCTTACTTGCAGTCACATTGTAATTTGAAAATATTCAACACTCAGTAAAAACAGACATGCAGACTTTACCGCTTTTGGTGGCCTTGCTGTGGCATGTAGCCTATCATTGAGTGAAGACAGTTTAGATACTTACTTGTATGTGGTGCTGTACAGAGTACCTCACTAGTTTGTGCTTTCTGAGATGGAAGATGAACAGAGTATGCTGTGGGTGTGAATGTAAAAAGGTCACAGAGATGATAAATTAGTACAAAGTAATAAATTAATAAAAATTATATAAAGGGTTAATGAAATATTTTCTGTGTGAAAACAGAGTTATATGGGTGAGGAAGGGGTGATTTATCCATTCATTTTAGAGTTGAGAGTATTGGTGTAAGTTACCTGTGCTGAGTGAGAAAGGAGGTGAGGCCTAAAGAACGGAAGCCTGAGGGGCCAGAGAGTTGGCTCCAAAGGTAAAGGTGCTATTCCCCAAACCTGATAGCCTGAGTTCAGTCCCTGAGACCCACATACAGAAAAAGAAGACCAACTCCCATGAATCGTCCCTCTGACCTTCACATGTATGTCATGGCATATGCACATATTCACACAACAAATACAAATTAATAAATTTTCAAAGAACAGAAATCTGAATAAGAGGAATAAGTTAACTGTCAGTCTATAAAACAAGATTATTCCATTTGTCTGCTAGAGTCTGTGACTTGTAAAGAAAGCTCTTACTGATCTCAGAGTATTATGGGTAGGAGAAGTATTGCAATATAACAATGTACAGAATAAAACGTGTGGCCAATAGAATATTATTCTCAGATTGCTGGGGTGATCAGAGAAAAATATTCAGTTTCTCAGATGGACACACTGTACTATAGTGGGAGACAGAGCTGGCTGTGAGGATGGAGGATGTATACGTCAGTGGGGACATGAGGATGGAGGATGTATACGTCAGTGGGGACATGAGGATGGAGGATGTGCACGTCAGTGGGGACATAAGGATGGAGGATGTGCACATCAGTGGGGACATGAGGATGGAGGATGTGTATGTCAGTGGGGACATGAGGATGGAGGATGTGCACGTCAGTGGGGACATAAGGATGGAGGATGTGCACATCAGTGGGGACATGAGGATGGAGGATGTGCACGTCAGTGGGGACATGAGGATGGAGGATGTGCATGTCAGTGGGGACGTGAGGATGGAGGATGTGCACGTCAGTGGGGACGTGAGGATGGAGGATGTGCATGTCAGTGGGGACGTGAGGATGGAGGATGTGCA
>OU015743.1:7976979-8002917 GCA_907169655.1 Acomys percivali | reverse complement strand
CCATGGTTTCTCTCCCAGCTGCTGACACCACACCTGTCAGAACTGTAGCTATCCCTTGAGTAGGAGCTTAAAAACACAGGGAAATGTGCTCTGCTTCACAGACTCAGAATCATAATAGTGTCAGAGTGTTTCCTCAGAGCTCCTCTGCAAAGAGAGAATGAAAGGTTTCTGCCCTTCAGCTGTCTGTCCTAATAAAGCAGCCCATTAGCAGCATCTGAAAGGACAGCCGACTGGGGACGCCCACTGCCTTCTGTTGTCTCTAACAAGCTGCTCAGCAAACCCTTTCAAAGAAGAAAATGCAACCAGGAAATCTGCTAGATTCATGAACCCATCCCTTGGTTTTCTGTTTTTACTCTTCCCTTTGCACACATGACCTCTTTTTGTATTAAGCCTTTGCAGATGTGATGGTTTTTTAAAAATATTTTATTAATTTATTCATATTACATCTCAATTGTTAGCCCATCCCTTGTATCCTCCCATTCCTCCCTCCCTCCCATTTCCCCCTTACTCCCCTCCCCTATGACTGTGACTGAGGGGGACCTCCTCCCCCTGTATATGCTCATAGGGTATCAAGTCTCTTCTTGGTAGCCTGCTATCCTTCCTCTGAGTGCCACCAGGCCTCCCCATCCAGGGGACGTGGTCAAAATGGGGCACCAGAGTTCATATGAACATCAGTCCCCACCCTCTACTCACCAGTGGAGAATGTCCTGTCCATCGGCTAGAGCAGATGTGATGTTTTAATCCACTTCTGTGAATTGCTCATAGCGTAACCTGTGATCACTGCACTCAGCAGTCAGCACACACTCCAGCTAAGCCCATTCTGCACCAGCTGTCTCCTGAGCCACACCCGCGTGCTGCTGTGTGTTTACTGGTCCCATGTAGCATCAAGGATGCTGAACTGTGCATTTTCTATATTACTAGCAGCAGGTACCTCTTAATAGCCTTGGAAGTTATTTGCAGATAAAATTTAGATTTCTCTCCGATTCACTGACAAGTTGTTAGTGGTATTGCCTTGATAATCCTTTTTCTTCAATTACAAATTGATACATTATTCCTGTTGACACGATCTGAGTTTAGGTTAAATACCATCAGTTTCTTAGTGCTCCATCAACAACAGAAAAACAGTAAATCCATGTTTCATGACATGGAGTTTTGGAAATATTTGAGAATGCTGCTGAAAATGATAGCTTTATGTGCTCTGCATACAGTTGGTAAGTTTGACCACCTCTCAATTGTGTGTTCTCCTTGTCCAAAGCACTGAACGTCTTTGGTTAATCAAGAAAATTGCACTTTTTATACTGTCATTGTACCCATTAGACACCTTTAAGTTAATAGTACAGAAAATACATGCAAAACTCTATTTTTACAAAATCTATGTGCTGTGGGGCGGAGGCATTCTTTCCTCAGGCAGCATGCAATCTAGGGACTCCAGTTGGTCAGGCAATCTCTTTCTCCACTGCAGTCTGCATTGTGGCTGCTTCTGTGGCGATTGGGTGGATGGCCCTTTATTTGTTTGGCTTCTTTCCTTTTTCCTTTCTCCTTTCTCCTTTTCTCTTCCTCCTTCCCCTTCCCCCTCCTCCCTTCACTTCCCTTACTTTTTCCACTTTCCTTTCCTTTCTTTTCCTTTTTATTTCTTTTCCTTCCCTTTCCCCTTTCTTTTCTTTCCTTCCCTTGACAGGCTTTCACTGTGTGTCTCAAGTTGGCTTCAAACTTGATTTTCATCCTTTGTCTCCTGAATGCTAGAATCACATGAGTGTGCCAATATAACTGGCTCCTACGACACTTTTCAGATGCCAGATGTTTCCTCCTAAGATTTTTTTGTGTGTGTTTATGTGCTACTGTATTTATCGAAACTTTTTTCTGATACTTCTCTAGAGATAAAACAAAACAAAAAAATAGTTCTGTCTTCTCTCAATCACATTCTGCATTCTCAGTGGCCTGGATGAACTCATGTGCCAGTCTCTGAACTAGTCACTTGGGCAGATGCACGGACATCATTGGCTGGATTACAGCAATCTAAGACTAGCATCCTGGCTGAAGATGGGGTCAGTTCCATCTAAAGCAGGGTCGTGGCCCAGGCCATGACAGGAAATGGCAGTGCCTGAGGGAAAGCAGGTGATGCAAAAGCAGCAGCCATAGCTCCCTTATGAAGTAACTGCAGTCACAATGACTGTGCTCGGCATCCGAGGGCATGCTTGGTGCTGTGGGTACCTTTCTATTAAGAGATGGCATTAGAGGCCCCTTTGTAGAAGTTTGGGAAAATTATAGGAAGAACTTAAGGCTATGTGGGTTAATGAAGCCTAGACAGTGTGATATATGTTCATACACTTTAACATGCCATGGTATCTCTATAGTAAAACAGCAGTTGTATTGAGAAGGCATTAAATATTGTCTTATAAACCATTATCACTGTATAATACTATCTTGCTTTCATGTGCAGTCCTCTTCTGGCTGACTTGCGGAAGGGAAGTTACCTTCCTTTGTCCACTTTGAACATAAGCTATTCACTGCAATATGTAGTACTCTATGCCATGTGCACACATATGTATCATACTATATACTACATGTAATATATGCATGGATATTATATGTATCCCAGCATCTTAGAGGTTTTTGGAATGTGACACTCAATGGAAATGATAGTAATTAAGTTGAGAGGAAACAGCTGTACCCACTGAAGTACTGTCACAGTAAACGCTACAACTGTGGCGTGCCCAGCTCCTTACTCACTAGTACTTATTCGTAGTGTGTACTAGAAGAATTTTACTGGCCCAAGGCTGAATTACTTTCTGCTTATCCTAACTTCAGTGCCATGTTCCACTCCATGGGACATTTACCATTTACTTTGGGATTCTTTCTTCTCTTGGCTTTCTTTAGTTAACATATAATGTGGGATTTTTCTGTATGCTCACCGTTTTATTTAGATCGGCCCTCTTCAATCCTTCTCGTCTCTCTCTTGTTGGTTCCATCTCTACCTCTTAAATATTTGCATCTCCTCTGTCACAGGTACAGCATTACTTTACCCCTCTGTCTCCCTCCCATCCCGTAAGATCTCATCTCCCCTCTCATGGTCACTTTTCTGCTTTCGTGGCCTACAGACATGTCCTGTTTATTTGTAAGCCTCTGGTGTCTAGTATGTACTTTGTTGCCCAGTTAAATGATAACTGTATTTTAACTTCTTTCATGTGTGTATATAGATGTATGTTTGGAAGCTTTTACATCAGTAGGCGAACATATGACCTTTCCAAGAAGTCTTTGTGGTATTTATCCCTCTGTTTCCTTCAGGGCTTGGGTACATTGTGTTATGTTCTTCTGGGTTTTCAGAGTGCTGATGAGAGATGCGATGTTATTTGGCGTATTTTTCTTTGTATGTTGGTATTTCCCCTTTATAGTCTCTACTTGGTTCTTTGGAATATTGACATTGCAACTATAACATGGCATAGTGAGGGTGTTTTCTGATCAAGCCTACCTAGGGTTCTTTCTGAATGCCCTTGTAAGTATTTCCTTGTTTACAGGGGTGTCATTTATTTCTCTAAAGTTGGGGAATTTTTCACTGTATAGGTTCTCTATGCCTTTAGTTTTTATCTCAACTACTTTCGTTCCCTACTGGATTGTTGTAGGTTGCCCTGTTGACCACATGGCAAGAACACCATCTTGGATGCTGTTGAAATGTTTGGTTTTCCCTTCCCGCTGCTGACATCTAAGTACAGAATTTCCTTGACCTTGTTGTCTATTTCCAGTATTTCTTCTAGTTAGTCAAGCCTATTTATAATACTGTTGATTGAGTTTTCATTTCAATTTTTCCTGAAAAGTCTGGATTTGCGTGATTGAATTATTCTTTCATGCTACTGACTTTATCATTTTTACTGTTTTTCTCATCCATTTTTTCCAACATTTTTCTCCGTGTTGCCAATGTTTCTCACCATGCCCAAGATTGGGCTAATCTGCTTATTTGTGTCCTCTTTCAGGTCTTGGATCTGTTTTGCTAGTAATTTTCAAAGCTTTCTCGTGGCATCATGTCTCTTCCATAGTTCTGGATCTATAGCATGGCCAGCTTGTGTTGTCTGTGGTAGATTTGAACTCAAGGTGTCTCCAAGTGTGTGGGAGTGAAAGAAGCAGCCACAGCACTGAGGTCTGTCATCTCAAGGTCTCAGGAGGGAGTCCCCTGCTGAAGGGCTGAAGCTGTGGCTGTAGGGGAGACCATCCAAGCTGGACAGTTTGGGGCTCTGCAGCAGTAGGTGGCAGATAGGTGGCTCCAGAGTTGGTCCATTCGCTAGCCCAAGCCTCAGGGCTGTCCAACTCTAAGATTATTCTCAGGGCATGAGATCCACTTTCAGCCAAGCCAGCTTTCCCTTACTTCGTGGTCTGAGTAGAGCCTGCTGTAGCCTATACTCTACAGCTTGTTAAGTCTGCTCCTCCCACAGCACTCAGCTTCCTCTTAGGAGTGTCTTTTGCTCACACACAGATGCAGACTAACTTAAGACTCCTGTCTTGTGGTTTTCCCAGTTCTCAGGCCTCCAGAATAGCTCAGCCGGTGCCCAGCTCCTAACAGAGTGAGGAAATGGGGTTCAGTAGGGTTCCTCTCCATTGCTGATAACAAAAGCTCACTGCCTCACCAAACCCTGCACCTTATTTTGATATCTGTGAAATCTGTGGGCGGGCGCGCATGCGCGCGCGCGCTTGCACGCACACACACATATTTATACTTAAAATTATAAAAATAGATCTTCAGAATGAACAGGAGAGCTGAATTGTCTGCTTTTTAAGTTTATTTTTTAAAGGTAAAAGGCCTATTAGATTTTCTAAGTGGTCCACAAAACATGTTTAACCATTAATTGTGCCTAAGAGGTAAGAAAGGGGAAATTTTAAGTAGAATTAGTTGGGTGTTTATTTTCTAGTTAAGAAAAAGCTACTCGCTCTTCTCTTGTGGAGTTTTCCTACTTAAGGAAACCTCAGTCTTCAGCACAGTGTGAGAGGTTCAGGAATGGCGACCAGGGATAGCCTTCTGTGCAGTTGGTGGTTTACTACAGAGGCCTGATAGAAAGTGAACGGCTGTTCTTCAGGTCATGAGTTCAAGCACACGTCACCATCTGCTTAATACCATAAACTATAAACAGTCTGCAAAGGGAAACATGGCTGGCAGCATGCGAGTGGGCCTGGCCTAGCATGTGCCGGGCTCTGGGTCTGTCTGTGGGAGAGCTGGGCTGCTACATGGGGAGGGAGGAAAAGAGGAGGAAGCGTAACCTGACTCTGCTGCAGCAAGTGCCACCGCAGCAGCTCTGGCTTGGTGGCCCGGGCTAGCAGGCAGCCCAGCCATAGGAGGCCTGGTTAGAGCTCCAACACAGGGCACCAAATGTAAACTGCAACTGTGCTGAGCAGTCTGCTCGGCACCAGCCATGCATGCCTCTTGAAATGAAGTCAGTTCAGGAAAGTGCTGAACTTTAATTTTACTTGATTTATGCTTAAAATTTTATGCTTGACTTAGTTGTCAAGAACTTTTAAGAATATTTGGGATAACTTAAGCATTTGGATCTACTTTTCAGATCTAAGTTTTATTAAATCTAAATGTCAATTAAATATTTAAAATGAAAATTGCATATAAACTATAATATTTCAAGATTTGAGATATATTGAGATAAGGGAACTATCTCGTTAAAATCAATTTAACTTTTTTCTAACTTCATAAAATGAGCCTAAGTTTTAAATTACTTTTTATATTGTAGTATGTCTTGTACAATGACAGTTAACAAGGATTTTCTAAGACCTCATTGGAGGGTGTAGAGATGACTAGGTTGTTAAGAAGCTGGACACACAGCCAGAAAGACACCAAGGGCTCTCCTCATACGCAGACAGGCAGAGTACATGAATAACAAACTTGTATTAGAATCATAACCTGCTGGGTTTTTTTTACTCTACTTGTATTTACACACATGGTATAGTTTAAATACTTTTAATGAATCACAGATCTAGAAGTTAATGTCATTTAACTTGTATTTTATTTATTATTAGAGAAAATAAAGTTTCTTAGAAAATGTCAATAAAATAAATGAGCGCACACAGTTGCAGAGAGATGTGTTTGGCAGCTCATGGCTTGAGACAGTTTACATACTCGACAGCACCTGCTTCCCTGGGATGTACTGTTTCCATGCTATGCTTCTTCTGTTCTGCAAGCAGGAGCCTGGGACACGAGCACAGTTGAGCCTACAGGGCTCTCTGTTCTGCCTGGGCTCCTCATGGACTAGAAATGTGACGCATGACTCCCACCACGTTTAACCTCTTTTCTCTTTGTCCCTTCCTCTAGGAGGCGATTTCCTGTCCTTTCTGAGGAAGAGGAAGGACGAGCTGAAGCTCAAGCAGTTGGTGAGGTTTTCCTTGGACGTTGCTGCTGGCATGATGTATCTCGAGAGCAAAAACTGCATTCACAGGTCAGCGGGATTCTTAAAAACGCTTTCACTTTCTCAGTACAGTCCTAGAAAACAGAACACTTCTGTAATATGATAGTGGACTCCTTTCATAAAGCTTGCGTGTTGTTCTTTATATTTTACGTAAAAGCATTCTTTGATAGCTTTACAGAAATGCTTGCTCCATCCCTTACTAGAGGTAAGTACTAATTAGAAAGTGATGTAACCCCTTAATTAGAAATGGCTTTATTTAATCATGAATAGCCTGACATGGCCTGCACTGAAGTCAGAAAATGGCTTCATGTGTTGCTGTCATTTTCCAAACCCAGGGAGAGCCTAATTCTATAAGCATAATTCTCTCTTGGTTGGTGTGACATCATCTTGTTCTTGTTCTTGTTTGTTTGAAACACAGTTTCTCTGTAACCCTGGCTGTCCGGGAACTCGCTGTGTAGACTAGGTTAGCCTCAAATTCAGAGATCCCCCTGCTTCTGCCTCCTGATTGCTGGATTAGAGGGGTGCTCCACCACACCCAGCTGTAACAGTAATTCTTAGCTGTGAAGCTGGCCAAGGGTAAAAGATTTCCAATGGTTCTCCCAAGGGGAGTTGTAGAAATCTTGCTCTGATTGTGCATAGTGGCCTTCCTTGTCTTCTTGCTTCACAGATTATGGTTTTATATTCGTTTTTAAATTTTTTAAAAAATGTTTATGTGTAATGCCCTGGGAACAAGTTACGACTGGTTGTGCGCAGCCATGGGTGCTGGGAACTCTCTGAGAGCAGCAAGAGCTCCTAACCCCTGAGCCAGCTCTCCAGCCCCCAGGCTGTGGTTTTACTTGTTGGGAGCTGAGAGCGCCCTTTAACATGGAATGCACTGCACCTTGGGACCGTTGCAGACTCTGTGCCCCGTCTCAGATGCGGTAGGTGGGCATGAGGAATGGCACGCAGCGAGCTGTGCAGCTGTTACTTGCTTGAAGCAGACCACCACCCTAGCACCCTGGAGGAGGGTTCCTTGTCACACCTGGCTGCCACAGCCCTTACCTGCTGCCTTCATTAGTGCTCTGGCTTTTGACTGAGGCCTCTCCTCACACTGCCTTCGCCTTGACACTGTGCTGAGAGTGTTGATTGGGCGCTGTGGGGAGGTTATATGATACAGAAGTACAGCAAAACAGCGCTGTCTTCATCTGCAGTACGGTTTTTAATATTGTTCAGTAATTGCATTTACTTTTTTAAAATGTCAGTGTGCATACTGTCTTCTGGAACTTACAATGACTGTGACTAAGCCATACCACTGTACTTCTGTCTTACTTTGTATAAAGATGTGCCAGGTCACTATATAGATTTGTAAGCCTTAACAATCAAGCTAGAGTAAACCATGTTAAAACTATAAAAACATAAAAGGTCTCATGCTTATATTTTGAGAACATTTGTAAATTTTTTTCTGAGACTTTAAGTTATATATCAAACATTTCATCAAATTCTCTATAGTAGCTACTCTTGGGGTTTTTGTTTCCTATTGGGCCATCTGTGGCTATAACTAATAAGTAACATAATAAGTAATACTAAGTAATATACATCATTAAAACTACTCGAATACTTTGTGAATTATTTCTAATATGCTGAGTCCTCCTCCTCCCACCACAGGACTGGGAATTGAAGCTAGGAAGTGCTCTACCACTGAGTTCAATCCCAAACCCTCTTTTTACATCTTATTTTGAGACAGGGTCTGACTGTTTTCCATGGTAGCCTTGAATTAACCCTATAATTGAATCAGACCGTAATGATCTCTAGCTTTGGCTGTTCTGTGTTTGAGGAACCGTTCCTTTAGTTCTGTGTTATCTGCAGTGATGACTTACCCTGCAAGAGGATGGCTTTTTAATCATTAGGATTAAAACCATTCTAGACTACTGATGGCAACAGCATTGAATTTTCTATGCTTAAGTCACAACATTATGTGCTCTAATACTGTTTTTCATTTTCCTTTTTATTAATTTTCATAGTTTTACATGTATTTGAAAGCCATTCTTTGCTTGTCTCTAGCAGTTATGTGTATTAGGTAGCTGGCAAGACTTCACTTTTGAGCCCTTGTACAGTGTCATTGAGAGCAGGTGTAGTTAAGTAGGTCTCCGTGTTCATGGCAGCCTTCAGAGACTGGCGTTGGCTCTCTGTGGTATGTGCTAAGAAACCCAGGATCTGCTACAGAGAGTCAGTATTGATGAGTTTGGATTGATAGTCATTAGCATAAAAGCCCCAAATTTGCCATTCTTGGCATTCAGTAACCTTCTGCCTTTATTCTCTCATAAATATATTTCTGTTTAATATTTGACATAATCTTACGAGCCACAGTATCGTAACAGTGTATGGCTTTCTGTGATCATGCCCACTGAATTCTCCTAATGAATCTCATATTCCTTTGCTAATCATGAGAACTAGATGCACTCATATCTACAGCAGATAGGTTTTGTTGCTGTGTGGCTCTGGATGACTTCTCTTCATTTTACTCCAGCAAGAGCTGGCACTGTGTTGAGAGGGTAAGCTTGGCCACATGTGCCAGCCTGGGGAGCTGTTTCTCTGGGAGAAGCAGTAATCAGAGTGGAGTCAACTTGCTTTGTAGTTACAAACATGGTCAGTGCATATTATTAAAGAAATACCCAAAATACGTTATGCTTAATTCAGTGTTTTGTTTTCTGCAATAATTTCTGATGGGGATAGTGTAAAAATTAATTTAAATAATAGAACCCATGATGAAATTTTATTACTATTCAGATATCGAGTAAATCACTGAGCCTCGCTTTTTATCTCCTCTAACTGCAGTTTTCCCTCCCTCCCTCCCCCCAGTCCCTTCCCTGTGCCTCTTCTGTATGTCTCTTGAGAAGATGGCAGGGCTCCCATGAACACCCACTAGCCATGGCACAGCAAGCTGCAGTAAGACTAGGAACCTCCTCTCCTGTCGAGGCTAGACAAGGATCCAAGGGCAGCAGCAGAGTCAGGGACAGCCCTGCTCCCACTCTTAGGAGCCCCACGAGAAGACCAAGTTGCGCAGCTATAACATATGAGCAGAGGGCCTGGGTCAGCGCAGGCTCCCTGTGGGCAGCTCAGTCTCTGTGGGCCCTATGAACCCAGGTTAGTTGGTTCTCTGGGTTTGAGCCTCATTTTTAACATAATAAACATTACTAAAATACATGCATGAACATTGTGAGATACAAGAAACAACTTATAATATGCTACAATTTTATAATCTACAAATGTTTTTATGTTCACCGATCCATTAACTAAGTTAGAACTCGGAATGTGAAAATATTTTTAATTGTCTTCCTGCCAGATAATTCTTTTTAACATTTGAGTGACACATTTTCTTTCTGTGTGCATATGCGTGCGTGTGTGTGTGTGTGTGTGTGTGTTACTATAAGAAAACCAAAGTAATCTTTTATGAAGGAAAAAATAAATGTAAAAATTCAACGAAGAGAGTAGAGGAAGCATCCAGAAGTGGCCTGCCTTTGGGATTTGTTTGTTTTTGTTCCCATTGACTTCCAGCATAGTTCTCTTGAGTCTGTTTTTAACTATAACTGTTTCAGCTCCAAGATAGGGACTTGGATATTTTTGTTTGGACTTGACTTTAATTGACAATATTTTCTTTTAAATTACTTTATAAGCCAATGTGAAATTGTCTCTTGTTCTTGATTTTATCTGCAGTACACTGAGAAGTTGTGCTGTGGCAACCCTTACAGTGATGTGCTATCCGGTCTGAAATTAAATCATTAAATACATGCTAGATATAAGTAGCAATGGATACATGATTTTATTTTTGATGGATCTCACAGTAAGATTTTACTTTGATTATTTCTAAAGTTGGTTATACATTACCATTCTTGGATAAATCTTTATTGTCATGTGCTTTAGTTAAAAATCACAATCTACAGAGAAGTGTGGGAATATTACCTAATTCCATTTCATCATCAGTAACAAAAAAGGTCATCTATTTTTAGAGGTCGGACGACTTCAGACCTCACTGCCCTGGCACTGTGCTACTTCTGTTATGAAGTAACAGCTCTGAGAGTTAAACTCTGACACCCAGGCTTGTGACTAATCAAGGGTTTCACAGACCCTTTAACTCCAGTATATGCTAAGTGTTCCTATTTGGGAGACCTGAGATCTAAAATGATCCAAATTAGGACAACTCTGGGCACCATCATGATGACACAGTGGGAAAACCCCACACTTCAAAACTTCATTTCATATTTTAAGTTACTAAAACTTTTATAAAATTACCATTATGCTATGTATAAAAAGGTATATGTGAAACTGAAAAAAAAAATCTTGTCTTTAGATTTGGATCCTGTCCCCAAGATACCCCATTATGTATATGTAAATACCAAAAAATATGACATTTAAAATACCCTGATCCAGTTTTTGGTAAGGTGATGTAGTATGTGCTTCCCAAGTGGAGTCACCTAACCTGTGATAGGATGCAGCAGGACAGGCGTGCTCCCTGATGGACATGACACAGAGAGGTGATCAGCTTTGTCATGCTAGAAATGTGGCTCATTGAAAGTAATATGAAGAAAGCATAATAGAGCTGCTGGTGTTCGTGTGGGGCCGTGGGAGTGCTGGGATGGCCGGGAAGGCTTTGCAGAGCCTCCGCCTCACTGCGATGTGATGGGAGGAAGAACAGCTACTGAAGAAGAGTCAGGAGGCTGCACAGATGGCTCAGCGGTTATGAGGACCTGCTGGCTGCTCTTCGGAGGACCCGGGTTTAGTTCCCAGCACCCATGTGGCAGCTTGCAACCATCTGTCACTCCAGTTCCACGGGTCACATGCTCTCAGCCTCCACAGGCACCACCCATGCAACATTGTGCCTGCCCCTCTCTCGCACATCCTTTCCCATGTACTCAGTAGACGCACTTTCACACCCGCTCTATGCACCTGAGTCCAGGTCATCTGACGTCATCTTAGATGTCACTGAATGGGGAGAGACGGAAAGCATGACCACAGTGGAAGGTCACTGGGTAAAGAACACCCGAAACCCAATTCAAAACCAGATGCATGATGGAGTCAGTTGTCCCTGTTGCCTCTTGCCTGTGCTGACAGTTGACTCCACTGCAGCCTTGACTCCCAGCACACATCATGAACACTCAGCCTGACACATACCACAGCGCACAGCACCAACAAATGTGTGACGCTCCTTGACTCAGATTAAAGACTCGTGTCATGAGTACCTTGTCATCACTGTGCATACAGATAAAGACACAATGGTTTAATTAGGGAAAACAAAGATGTTGGTTGTTCTTACAGGGAATCTGCTGATTCTCAGCACTTAAAGATCAAATTAGTGCGTCTTTGGATTGTACTGCATTAGAATGTTTGATTTTTAAAAATTGCTATTTGAGTTGCCGGCTTGGGAAATTAACATTTTAAGTTCACTAAGTGGACTTAGTTTGGAGTTAGGACAGAACTTTCAGTCGTTTTTGAAATGGTTCTATACATATTCTACACATATTACTTGAAACAATTTTCTCATTGTTGGCAAAAATCAAAACATTGATGAACTCAGGAAAATACTGAAAACGTGGTATCAAGCATTCAACCATGATTTAATTCTTAACAAAATTTAATTAAGTTCAAAATTTTTAAAAATAAACAAGAAAAATCTAAAAATTTACAATAAGCTTTTAATGAACTATCCATAAATATGTGTTGTACATATATATGTATAACATATATGATATATTAATTATATATTAATATCTATTATATTATCACCAGAGTCATTTTAAGAAATACCTGCGCTTGCGGAAACAGTTTAAGAAGAGGATCTGCACATGCAAACCTTGGTCTTACATGGACAGACTGCATTTGGACAGTCTCCCTGTCACTGCTGTGTCTGTGTGTGCGTCTCTATGTTACGCGGGCTTTAGTACAAGGTGAATGAATACCCCTTAGCTGGAAGGCTGGGGAACAGACACATTCTGAGTATTTCAGACTTTGTGATATGCGCTCCAGATAGTGTACTCAAAATATGGTCTCCTGTGAAAGCAGTGGATCCTTTAACATGCAAGAGGAAAACCATGGGGGATAAATTAAACAAGATACAAATATATACAAATATATCTGGTGGTGTCTCAGAATGAAAGGCTGCTACTCCTCTGCACAGTGATCTGTACACGCAGTCATGAGGGCCATTCTCTGTGTGTTGCCCCACCCCTCTCTCGTACACAGAGGCTTGCTATGCAGAGGACCATTATAAGCCTTATCTTTTGTAACTCGCTGTGAATGCAAATGTAAGAGGCCATTTGGCAGGCTGGAGAGGTGGCTCAGCAGTCTAGAGCACTTGCTGCTCTTCAGAGGACCCTGCGTCAGTTCCATCACGCACATGGTAGTTCACAGTCATCTGTAAACCCAGTTCCAAGACATCTGATGGCCTCTTCTGAGTTCCCAGGCCCCAGACACACTCATGGTGCATACACACAAATGCAGGCCCAGTACTCATACTCATAAAAATACATCTTAATGAACAATTCTGAGAAGCCATTTAGCATATAGAAGAGTAAGATTGGTGTGCGTTGTTTATCTCGGGATCCCAGTATTATTGTTTACTGTTTTCCATTTATCCTGTTTGAACCATAAGCAGTACAAATACATCAGTATATAAAGGTAATCTTATTATGTAATATAAAATATTATATAATTTTAATATTAAGTGAATAAATATTTAAAATAAACATTTAATAAATCAATAGTTAATGATACCATTTTCTTATTTTTCACATGAGAATATCAAAACTTACTGGCTTCTGAAGAATTAAGTGACGCTGGGTCTTAGCTGGAAACCTTTGAGTACAGGGCGTGGACACCTGAGTCTGTGTCTAGAATTTTGTCTTCAGGGCCAGATTGTAGACATTCTAGCTCTGTAGTACACAAGGTCTTTGTCTCTACTCCACCAGAAGAAACAGGTGAAGATAGAAACAGATTGAATTCCCATAGAAGTTACCCATCGAAGAGATAAGGTGTGTCCTGTTTGCTCACGGGCCACATTTTGTGATCCACGCTCTAAAATACTGAAGTGCTTCTGAGGACAAGCTATGGCCGACAGCTGAAAGCATTTAAAGGAGGAGTGTTTCCTTCTTGATCTAATTTTTCTTTGAGATCTAATTTTCTGGAGACTTTGCTCAAGTCCTACTTGACTGCCACCATTTTTCTTTGCTTCTGTTTATTTTATCTTTGGTATTAGTCAGCTGCCCATAGCCATAACAAAAACTTGACATAGTGTACTCATAAGGAATAAAGGAATTTAGCTCTCAGTTTAAGGTTCTGACGCATGACTGATGGGCACAGCTGCACTTAGGCCTGTGGCAGCATGTGTGGCATGAAGATGCACCTCACGGCTGCTCCAGAGTGAGAAGGGAAGTGGGGAGATCCCACAGTCTCTTTTAAGGACACACCCTGGCTTCTAAAACCTCTCATAGCGCCTGCCTCTTAAAGGTTCAGCTCAATCCCAGTAATGCCTCCCTGAGGACCAGGCCTCTGCTGACCACATGGGCCTTGGTCAGACAGTCCAGGTGTAAGCCAGCATTGTCTCAAATGAGGGTCGTGCTCATCCAAACACATTGGTAAATTTGGTACGGTGGCCTCCTCCTTCCCTCTGTCCTTCTTCCCTCCCTTCCTCCCTCCCTCCCTTCTTTTCTCTCTCCCTCCCTCCATTGGTTCACTCCTCTGATTCCTAGTAGATGAACCGGGAGATACAATTTCAAATGTAACTTTCAAATATATTTAACTCTTAACTATAATTATCAAAGATGCTGTGAAGGAAATTATTTTAATTTCTGGGTTCTAAGAGCATCTGTTGGAGATTATTAATGCTAATTAAGGTTTTGCCTTTTTATAACACATTATTGAGAAAATCTCTGAAGATACAGATCAGGGAAGAAAAGATGAAAAATTCAAGACCGCTTGATGGAATCAGTTCAGTTTCTGATGAGCTGTCCAGAGTGAGTGAGGATGACTTCTGGCTTCTAAGTCCAAACTGAACTATGAGGAGTAGTTGTATGTGGAAACAAACTTGTCTGGGCATAGAAAGTGAGTGGCGTATGACTAACAGTATATAGTAAATACTCCTAAATCTGAGCTTTTGGAGATTTTTACAATGGTGATTTTTTTAAAATACATGAGTTTTTCAATTTAAAATTGTCAGATTAAGGTTAAGGCTATTTTTTTTTTTAATTTTTGCTTTTTGGTTACATCTGTCTGTCTGTCTGTCTGTCTGTCTGTCTGTCTGTCTGTCTGTCCATGCACCTCCATGATATGTATGGACAAGTGTGTGACCCAATGGCTGGAGACCATAGAAGAACTCTCATGAGCCAGTCCTCTCAACAGTAAGATCCAGGGGTCGAATTCAGGCTGTCAGTGTTGGTGGCAAGCTCTTTTACACACTGAGCCATCTTATTGGCCCTTTTAGGATCCTCTGTCCTTGTGGGAGAGTCAGACTTGCCAACTTCCAATGACTGGCTTCTGATACTCTATTAAATTTTTAGTCGCTTTTTCTTTATTACTCAAAAATTTTTAAACACTTTATTGTGAAGTCTTTCATGCTATTTCTGGTAATAAAAAAATTCCTTCATGAAGCTATGAGACACACCTAGACAACCAGAATGTGACCTAGAAGATAGTGAGAAGCCGAAATGGCTTAGTGAGAGAAGAATGGCTTTCAGACGGGCGGTAGCTGAGGTAACAGGGACTGCCCGGCCTGTCCCCTGACCACGGAGTCTATGCGAAGCTGTGTCCTGGGGAGGTCTTCACACTTACACCAGCGAGGTGGAAACCTGTGAGCTGCTGTTACCAGTTTCCTTTACTAGCAGATGCTGATACGTTTCTGGTGGATACACTTGGAGCTACCACAGGCTTGTTTTCTCTGCAGCCTTGGTGGAAGGCTGGCCTGCCCCTGTAGCTTCACACGGTTTTCAGTTTTCCCTTTTTAAAGAAAAGACTGTAAGATGATCAAAACAAAGTCACCACGGTGCCCATGATCACATTGTTTCTCTCTGTGAGCATCACTTGACACTTTGTCATCTACAGTGCTCAGAAGTGTGTAGCACTCCTAGTTCTGAGATGTGCCTGATAAATGAGGCCCGTCAGCATCAGGGTCTGCTTCACTTCTGCTGTCCCATCCTACCCCGAGAAACAGTTATCTGTACTCCCCCGTGACAGCCGTGACTGCGCGCTGCCAGCCTTCTGTGGTAAGTGTTACCGATATGTAGCCACCAGTATGAGCTCTTGCACTGCTCTTCCCTTTGGGATTCACTCTTTCTAAGTAAAGACAAACGCATAGTCTGAATGTAGACAAGTAGAATTTTTAAAGATAACGTCATTTTCTGCTTCATATATGTGAAAAACTACTCATTAGGTCAAAGTTCTAAAGCAGAGTGAATGAGAACAATAAAACCCCCGTGTGTAATTGTGTTCTCTTCGTTAAGGTCAAAGAACAGAAGAGAGTGGAATTCGGAGGTGTATGATAAAAGGTTTTGCTGCCTTCTGTCGTAAATAGTAGAGCTCTTGGAAGGGGACCCATTGTGAGATGATTCGCCCCAGTCTTCAGCTTTGCATTTCATCTTCACTGATGGGCGTTGCCTTTATTTCAAGGACTGTGGGCATCACTTACTCTACCCAGCTCATAGTGCAGTCTGTCAGGAAGAGCCTAGAGCTCTACCACCTGAGGGCCACACTACCATCACTGCCAGTTTGAGCTAGAGACGGCAACCTGGTTATCGAACATTCCAGCATCTGTGGGCCCCTGCTACCCAGTGTTAACAAAGATAGCAAGAAATGTTTTTAGGACAGAAACCAGGGCCTGGAGACATGGCTCATTCACTAGCTAAGAGTGAGTACGGCTCTCACAGAGGATCTGCAGCCAGTTCCCAGCACCCATGTTGGGCATCTCACCACCTGCCTATAACTGCAGCTTTCGGGGATCTGATGCCTTTGGCTTCTGTGGGCACCACACTCACATGTGCAAACCCACACGCAGACATACACATAGTTAAACGTAATTGTAAAAGGCTCCTAGCTGCATCCTCAGTGGGAAGCTTGGATAGTCATAATGCACTGGGCATTTTCCCATGAAGTGCCTGGAGTTGGGCCAGTGACCCACTCCTTAAGGACAGCTTTGTGCACCAGTGAGATGGGAGAGGGTCTTCATCAGCCTGGGTGGAACCCTCCAAGTCTCCTTGGAGGACTCGTCACCCTCCAGCCATCCTCAGAAAACTACTACCAGCTGTTCCTGAGAGATGGAGAGCTGATTTCAAACTGATTTCTAGGATGAGGACATTCAGGAAGGTGCTCAGGGTCCCTCTCTGCACGCGCTCACCAGCAGCCACACAGAAAAGCTGGTGTGTACACTTCTAACCCAGGCTCATCAGCAAGTCCAAGGGCCAAGGAGAGACCCCTGAGGAATGACACCTAAGGTTGACCTCTGACTCCACACACACATCACCAAAATTATCTTTAAGGGGAAAAATAAAACCAACCTTACCTTAAACCCATTATTTAAGTATTGTAAAGAATATCTTATAAGGAAAAGTAATACTAAAAGTTTGTGTTTCTATGAGTGTGGCGGCGCACAGCTGTGCTCCCAGCACTTGGGAGGTTCAGAAGTTCAACATCATCCTCAGCTGCATAGTGTGTCCAAACTACATGAGATCTGTCCCAAACAAACAAAATAATAATAAAAAGAAAATATAAATGTATGTTTTTAAAAGTTGAGAGCTAATTAGTGGAAAAAGCCTTTGTTGCTGTGTTTTTGGGTTTTCTGCTGCTGCTGTCGTTATGATAAAAATTCTAGTATAGCCCAGGTTTGCTAGGTACTGAAGGGTGGATGACCTTGAACTTCCTGTCTCCATCTCCCAACTGCTGGTATTGCAGGCCCACAATACAGCAACTGATTTCAATTTTACCCTGAAGACCCAGCCCCTCAGGAACTTGAGATTTGGAAATTCTGTCTGTACATTTTCTCTTACACATTTTTAGCTCTCCTTACATAATATAGTGTGGACTCAGTGTGTTATGAGCTATTGTATAATCATAATGTCACTGTAAAAAATGTGATTAAGCTGTTTTATATACATACAGACATGTGTACTAAAAATCTTAAAAATTTATTTTTAATTCTATGTGCTGGTGGGGAGCAGGCTATATGCTCATGAGGTCAGAGGCATTGGATCCCTTGGAGCTGGAGTTAGAGGCAATTACTAGCCTCCTGGCGTGAGTGCTGGGAGCTGAACCCAAGTCCTCTGCAAGAGTGTTAGAGCTCTCTCTTGTCCAGCCGCTCTCCAGTGCTGTCAACTACATTTTCCTGAGGGACACGAGTTGATTCCTATCCTATAGTAGTTGTATTTTTAGTAATAATTTCATCCCATTCCCTCCCTTTTCTCAAACTCTGGGATAATCACAATGAAATAGTAATTGGGTTGGTTCCAAAATCCATACTCCAGGTCGTACTCTATGGAAAACTGCAGCTACATGTTCGGAAACAAGCACCTGTTGTCTTTGAACACCCCCTGTTTGTGACGGCTGCTCCCGTTCAGAGCACGTTCCCTCTCCTCCTCTCTCGGTCACCAGTGCCTCTCCATTTTGCATGTGCGTCCAGGGTGGGGGCTGCGGTTGCCATGCTCAGCAGTGTTGCTTCCATTCCTTTTGGAAGGGCTGAGGCAAAGGAACAACACTCTTCTGCCTGCTTACGGAGACACCATACTGCCTAGAAAAATGGGAGTTCAAAGTGTTATTTTGCAGGCTATTCCTGTTAAAACTCGGTGGATAACAAGAAAAGATTGTTAGCTACATTAATTGGTCATTTGAATCTACCTAGAGAAGGACAGACTAACGAGTAAGGATGGATTGGCACTACTCTCTCCCAGGTGTGCTAAGGCCAATCCCTTCAGCCTGACCTCTGCCACTCACCTACCAGATTGGTACTTAGCTGCTTGCTTTGTGCCAAGCACAGCTCTAGGTGTTGTGTGAATCACTGTGTGGTTTATGATCAGGTGGAAGAGGCAGAGAAATGCAGAGAAAGAGCAAGTCAGTCTCCAGTGGCATGAAACATGCTGGGATAGAAGCAGGCTGCATGTGAGAGCTCCACATAGCTCAGTGTCTTCATTTCAGTGAGAGCTCAGGGAGTCGTTGTGTGACTGGACTGCCATGTTCTGTGTGAAAGGCTGTGGTGGCTCACCGGCCGGAGGAAAGGTCCTAACAGATTCTCCATCAGCCTGGCAGGATGTCAGACTTCTAACATAGAAAAGCTGATTCAGAGCAGATTCATTCCCATGTTGGGGAAGTCCTAGGATTCATCTCCAGTGATGTTTTAAACATTATTGCCACTTATGGTGAATGCTTTAGCCATGAGTTACTTTTTAGCGTAGACACAGACAGTCTGGGAAAGTGGGAGGTCACTGTCTAATCCATGTCTGTAATAAGATGTGAAAACTCCAGGTGTAGGGTATTTTTAAACTATTCATCTTTATGTATCACATATACGCTTGCTAATTTTCTCTTTTTCAACTTTTGACCTTTTACCCATAGTGTATATAAAGTAATACATGTCACCTTTGAGCCACTCATCAATGAGTCCATATTGTGTCCAAGGAACTGTTGGGTGCCAAAGTTATAGATGCTAAAAAGTAATTCATGAGTGATAGCAGTCTGTTGTCACTACTTTACTTTCTTTGCTGTTCTGAATATATACTACTGGGAGGTAGCTGTAAAGCAAGCAGATTGTTGATGCCTTTTTTTGTTCCTGAGAATTACTAACAATTTTATATGTAATTGAGTGTCATGAAGGATCATTGCCAATAGGATAAAATAACACTGTTTATATAACCATTTCATCTTTTTAAAAGAACTTCATCCATGCTTGATTTTAACCTTCCCTAGTTTTATCAACCACTGTGAATCAGTTTTCTTAGGTCTATATTTAAATTTCGGTAGACCATAAGAGTAACCTAACAATGGTGGTGATGGCGGCTGCTGCCCTGCCTTGAGTAGGAAAGAGCAGAGCATGTTCACTTCCCCCTCTCCTCTCTCACTCACTGTCGGCCATACCCATAGTTAGCTAGCTAGTTAAGATTTTTTTGGTTTCCGAGACAGGGTTTCTCTGTGTAGCCTTGACTGTCCTGGACTCACTTTGTAGACCAGGCTGGCCTGGAACTCACAAAAATCCACCTGCCTCTGCTTCCTGAGTGCTAGGATTACAGACATGCACCACTACACCTGGCCCACAAATATTTATTATACCATAGTGGAAAACAATTTTCTACAAAATACTCTGCATACAATTCTTAAATCATGTATTTATTTTATGTGACTAGGTAGTCAAGCAACATTTTTACTTATAATCATGATTAAAAATATCTGTGACTGTTTCTGGTTGTCTTTGGGGAAGATATAAAATAGTCTTTTCTTAATTAAGGAACTCCTAGTAAACACTTTGAACATCAGTATGTGATTCTAGTCTGTTTTCCCTTGTTTCATTGGTACTGCGATGTCTTTCTAATTTCGACTTGAGGATTACTGCATTAACATCAAGACGAGGTGTAATCATCATCACACTGCGGTGTCTGCATGTGCCTTACACTGCTTAGGCTCGAGCAGAGCAGAGCAGAGCTGGGACTGCAGATGTTAAGATGCCCATGTTAATATTAAGCAGTTTCCATGGGCTACTGAAGTGTAAACTTCCAAGCACGTATATACCGGTGTACTTAAAACAAGTCCACATTATACAAGGCAAAGTAGTCTTTATTATCTGTATATTGACACATGGATAACCCAGTTAATACACTTTCTATCAAAATCCAAACAAAGCTTTGGATCGGGCACTTTACAAAATGATCCTACATTTGCATGAAAAAATAAATATGCCACAAAATCAACAAAAATACACATATAAAGGATAATCTCCCACTTATATATGTTAAAACATAACAATAATTATAGTAAAGTAAAAATACATATGTACAAAAATAATGGGGAGAAATAGAATATAATGTCAAAATAGACTAGACGTAGATAAGGATTTAGGATATGGGATAGGAGAGGTGACTACCTGAGGAAGTGGGAACATAAGTGAATTCCAGATGTTTGAGCACAGGCAGCTGCTTGTGGTGCGGAATGGGAGTAGAGAAAGTCACTCACACCCCAGAACAACAAAAGTCCAATTTCTTCTATGGTAGCTTCTAGACTACTTTGTGCTAACAAATAAATACCTTTTGAAAATGTGGAAAAACGTAAAAATCACTGCCACAAATACAATCTTTAATATCCTCATTTTAAAAAATGTCTACAAGTAGCTTTTCTTATTCTTTCTAATATTAAAATTGGATATTAGAGCTTCAGTGGACATAATAATAAAATGCCTGTATTTTAGAAATAATTGAGAAAATGGAAAAGGACTTGACACTATAATAAAAATCACAATTAAGATGTATCTGCTAGCTGGTCATGGCAGCACACACCTGGAATCCCGAAGCGGCTGTGCAGCAGTACCAGGAGTTTAAACGTAGTGGGACTCTGTGTCAAACGAGTAGTAAATGCTGCTTAATAGATTTTGGTATTTAATGAACCTTCATATTATTTCATGAGCTTGAGTTTATTTTTTCACATATTTTGACTATTATAATAATTGTTTTCCCCTCAAGAAGGCTTTTTGGTATTTGTTTTAGTCATTGCTCTGTTGCTATGAAGGGACACCTGACCACAACAACTCTCATTTAAGAAAGTATGTAATGGGGGCTGGTTACAGTTTAGGCATAGTCCATTGTCACCAGGGCAGGGAACATGTGACAGGCAGGCCTGGTGCTGGAGAGGTAGCTGGCAGAGAGAGAAGACTGGGCCTGGCTTGGGCTTTTGAAACCTCAAAGCCCACTCCCAGGGACACACTTCCTTCAACAAGGCCACACCTCCTAATCCTTCTAATCCTTTCTAGGGGCCCGTTCTTCCTCAAAGCACTACCCTGCTGTGCTGAACAAGGTCCTGCAACATCCTCATCTCCTCATTTCTCTATAGCTTCTGTTAACCACATTCTAAGCTGAAACAGTTTGGATCATATACATAATTTAAAATTTCATAGTCACCTTAAATGGATAAAAAAAAGCAGGTAGAGTTAATTTTAATAGTTTACTGTCATTGTATGAATTTTTATCAGATAGGAAATTATATAAATTTGCTGGTTTTTTGTATTCTTTTAAAATATAAATTTCCTAAATTAGGGCATACCTTAGTTTTACTTGGCTATCTTTCCAAGACATGAGGCTAGTGGCAGCCATATCATAGAGGACACTAGCCTATAGTCTTTCAGAGGGGCAGGAGAACTTTTCCATACCCCTCGCACCTAATACAATGGCCTGGGTTTAAAAGCATTTGAGTCTGCCTCCCCAGTGAAGTCTGTTTCTGTTCCTGCTCTGCCAGGTTTCTCTCCTGCACTCTGTCTCTGCCTCTGCTTCCATGCTTCTCACAGCAGAGACTGCGTTCATTCTGCTTCCTGTCTCTGACATGGTAGATAACGAATGGATGCTTGTTGAGAAGAGCTTAGAAGAAGCTAAGTTACAAAAAAAAATTTTTATACTAAATTAGTAGACATATGATGTGTTAAGTCTCATAAGATCCTATTTGTAGTTGTATAACATTCAGCAGAAAAAAAAAATAGAAACCCTCAAGTCTTCTGTGCCTTAGATGCAGCCATCCACAACAGCTAACTGCCGGCTTCCCTTATAAAGGTCTCTAAGGGCTGTGGATTCAGGAGCCTGACTTACTATAACCTTGTCCTGTGCCAAGTAAGTCTCACAGCCCCAGACGTCTTCCCCGAGTCATAACTCCTTGCTGTAACGTAAGACTTTGCTGTGACCCTCAGTGGACACAGGCGACAGTCGGTCACCATTAAGTGCTGTGCATTGGCAGTAATATTACTAACTATATTTTCTCATACTTTTTTACTGAATTATATAATAATATTTAAATTTTATATCATGGGATATTTAAAGTTTTTTTATAATAGAAAACGTGAAGTCAATAATGGTTTGCTCTTTGGGCTTGTGAGGTATTCTCCCACATATATGGCGTTATGAGTACCAGAGGTTACTTTTAGTCTGTCAGTAATCACTGAGCAGCCACCAAGTGCTGGTGTGGTCTCAGTTGCTAAAGGCAATTGGTGTGCTCTTAGCGCTATTTTTATTGTAGTCAATGCTTGATAACTTGCTGAGCGCCTCATTAGGGTCATGCGCGCTGCTTAGCACAGTGGCCAGGTGTATAAATTGAGAATGCTTTGTCGAAAGACGGAATAAATAGAATCAGGTTTCATTTGTGTTCCAGCACCTTCCGTTTTCAGTGTGTTGCCAATGTCACAAAGTTGTTTCAAGAATTTCAGAAGTTAGTGTAGTTATTGTTGCTGCTAGTATGCTTACTATTATTCAAGTCTTCTCTGGAGAATGAACCTGACGTGGTGCTGTCAACAGTGAGAACCAAGAGCTGGGCTATTCCGAAATTTAAAAATTAGCAAAGGCCCAGAAGTCAACGTTATCAATCCTGCATTCAGTATTACGGAATGTGGCAACTCTGCCCTTACCCAAAGGAAAGATATAACCAAGAGAGGAATTTTTGTAAAGTAGACAAAGTAATTATATATGCTACCACAGAAAGAGATTTGTAGTTCATTTCCTTAAGTGCTGTATGCTCATCACATGGGAGTTGCTCTTCTGGTAGCAGAAGGAAAATGCCTGCCTTGCATTCTTCTTTAACCCAGTGGCATCAAGATCCTGCTCTTAGAGGACAGCTTGGAAGCGTGCCCAGACGCTAGCGGAGCCAGGGCAAGGGCCGACTCTCCTCAGATTTTTAAAATGCCAGACCCCAAGACAACATAGTGAGGCCAAACCCAGTTGCCCCATTCCTTAGGAGATGAGAGTCCCTGGAGTCTGTCTGAGGGACATAGTAATCCCAGCCGCCTCAGTGAGCTCAGGGTGCAGAGGTGCGTTGCCTAGAGGAGAGTGATGGCATGCCGTACAGCCTCTCTGCCATGCTCATTGCCCAGTCTGTAAAGCGACTCCCATCTAACTCCGTTGCATAGGACATGTACAGTGTACATGGTTTTACTGTAACTTCTGGTTTTGCCGGAAAGGAGATAGGTGTGTTGTTGGGAAATGGTTTGTTTTTTTATCTTGGAAATAAATCATTAATTTGCAGTTGACAGTAAAAATGAAGTCAGTTCTCACCTGCCTTCACTTCAGAGTATTCCTCTTAGAGTAGAAAAGGGTCCTTATGAAGAGGGATAAACAGTGCTCAAGGTTTGATAGTGTGACTTAGGGAAGAGCCGCATCCATCTCATTCCATCTTAGCCAAGTGATATTGCATGCCATGGCATCTTTTATATTGTTTAATAAAGTTGAGTGGCATCTCCAAAAGGCTTTCCTCTTAATAATTTCAAGTGCTCAGCCTTACAGCATGGATGTCGTTGATGGGGGGGGTCTTGGAGGGGATCATAGCGAGGGAATCAGAGCTTGATTTGGGCTCATGAGCTGCAGCTCGTCTTGATTAATTCACTTTAAAACTCTGAGGACAAGACTGTAGAGCTGTCTTCAGAATTACTTAGGCCAGGTCTACACCAAGCCTGGCTTGGCCCGTTTCTTTATAAGCCAGCCTGATTCTCCTCCACGGGGACTCAGGCCTTTGGCTTCAGCTCTGTGCATTCTGCCCCTGACTTTCCCTGCTGCTCTGCTCTGCTGCTGCACAGCGAGGTAAACAATCTGTGCTCAAATGTGGGAAAAGATGTGAAGGACCCCGCAGCTCTTCCCGTCCACCCAATTGTAATTCAGTCTCCCCTTCTGTGTTATGAAATGTATCGAAAGGCAACAACCCATTTGTATCACAGGGAAAGCAGTTTAGGAATGTTTCATTTCATTTTTGTCTGGGGCATTTTCTTTAGAAAGATAATCTTAAGAATAATGGTACAGTTAAATTTAGCTGGTTACAGCCTACATTTTATTGTAATGAATAGATCATCATGTGATTCTGACAGTAGCCAAGGGAAGCAATTATCACTGTTTCATAAGTGAAAGAACACTATGTCAGCAGGAACACGTGTGTTTCCAAGACTTTGACCTAGGCTTTCTTCCTTCAAGTCTGATTCTCCCACTGTAATCATGTTTATGCATTTCATATGTCACAAGTGTAGTTTGGTAATACTGGAAACACATAGGTCTTTAGTCCAAGCTTTAATTCAGTTACTACTGTGGCATCCTACAAACTCTTACATCCTTAAGAATTTCTCATTGTAAAATAATTTTGACATTGATATAAAGCAAAAAATAATCCTATGGCTGTACAACCTGTCTATTTAATGTTTTCAGTTAAGCTATTATTTTCCAAAGTCTTCATGTCCTTGGATGTAAACATTTAGGTTGTTCCAATTGTGTCTTCTCTAAGCAGTTTGCTAGTCTGCTCACCAGGGCTGCAATGAGGAAAGAAACATGGAGAACAACGCCTCCAACAAGACTAAGTCATGCAGGGATGTTGTCTACACAGAAGAATTGCCCTCGATACTTTCGGACTGTGTGTGTGTATGTGTGTGTGTGTGCGTGTCTGTGTGTATGTCTGTGTCTGTGTGTTTTCTGGAAGGAAGGGAAATGCACAAAGGCTGGTCTTTCACTCCATGGCTACACACCATTGTGCCCATGCACCTCCCAGTGGATGCGCTCCCTGGGACTCACTGGAGTTATCCTGAGAAGTCTGCATGCACTGATAACGCCTTCTCTGTGAACATGTCTAAAACCTCTCCCACGTCGCCGCCTTTGCCCTAGCTTTTGGGTAAGGAGGGGCTGATTTTTAACTGGAAAGGATAGAGCCCTAGGGGAACCTCGGACCTATGTGGGGTGAAATCTAGTCCACGATTCACAGTGGTCTAATGGACCTCCCATCCACAGGAGGCCAGACTCCTGTCTGATAGAAAGGAGCCACAAAAGGTAGAAAGATGAGTGGTAAAGAGCTGAGCAAGACCCATAAAAGGAGGTTTTAGAGCTGCCCCTATGGCTGTGACCTATCAGAAAGTGAGAAAAAGATTTTTTTTTTTTTTTTTACTGAGGAGGTGGGGGGGGCTGTTTGTTTGTTGTTTGGTTTGGTTTGGTTTTTCAAGACGGTGTCTCTATGTAGCCCTGGCTGTCCTGGAACTCACTCTGTAGATCAGGCTGGCCTCCAACTCAGAGATGCACTGCCTCTGCCTCCGAACACCACCAATTTTTTTTTATATAATTTTTTATTTTTAATTAATTTATTCTTGTTACATCTCTATGGTTATCCCATCCCTTGTATCCTCCCATTCTCCCCTCCCTCTCATTTTCCCCTTATTCCCCTCCCCTATGACTGTTCCTCAGAGGGATTACCTCCCTCTGTATATGCTCATAGGGTATCAAGTCTCTTCTCAGTGACCTGCTGTCCTTCCTCTGAGTGCCACTAGGTCTCCCCCGCCAGGGGACATAGTCAAATGTGAGGCACCAGAGTACTTGAGAAAGTCAAATCCCCC
>OU015743.1:7920086-7976197 GCA_907169655.1 Acomys percivali | reverse complement strand
AGCAATGAAGGAGTGTTCCTCTCTCCCCACATCCTCTCCAGCATGTGTTGTCGCTTGAGTTTTTGATCTTAGCCATTCTGATGGGTGTAAGATGGAATCTCAGAGTTGTTTTGATTTGCATTTCCCTGATGACTAAGGAGGTTGAGCATTTCTTTAAGTGTTTCTCAGCCATTTGATATTCTTCTGTTGAGAATTCTCTGTTTAGTTCCAAGCCCCATTTCTCAATTGGGTTATTTGGCTTGGACACCACCAATTTTTAATCCTGCTGCAGTTAAGTTGATTTAAGACTCCTCCCAGGCTAGATCCTGTCTTTCCTATGTGGGCTTAGCACCACTTTAGTAGCTACTGAATTCATTCAATTTGGAAAGGGTGTGACCGAATGTCCTTTTGAAGGCATACTGAATAAATACCGTTAACCCTAACTGTTGTTCACCCTTACTATGTTACCTGGGAACTCATGTAGGGAGGATAGGAAGGACAGTCAGATAAAGGACTAGCACAAAGCTTACACAGTGAGGGGGGGAGTTGGGAGATGGGGAGTAACCCTGCTGTTCAGTGAGAAAGGAAAGCACTTCCTATCTGAGTTACTATGGGTACTTGCAGGTGTTTTAGATTTACATAGTTGGGAGCTGGAGAGAGGGCTAAGAGGTTAAGAACACTGGCTGCTCTTCCAGAGGTCCTACGTTCAATTTCCAACAACCACATGGTGGCTCACAGCCATCTATAATGTGGATTGATGCCCTTTTCTGGCATGTAGGCATACATGCACTATATGCATAATAAATAGATAAATTTTAAAAATTTACATAGTCCATATTTTTGTTAATAGTCTTATGCAGCTTCTTATAAATATTATCAAAGAGAATAAAAAGGTGTTAGAGGAGAAATCCAAGAGCAGGGAAGTAGGGATGTGTACAGAGGGTAAAACTTTCCAAGATAAAAAGTCCTGGGTAACTAAGGGCTAGCATGGGAGATGATAAGCTGGTAATTACTTTGTTTGTGATAATCCTTACACATGGCATATTAAATTGTGTCATTTCTTTCTATCTCTGTCAGTTATATTTTTAATGAAAAAAAAAAAAACAAAAAACAAAAACAAAAGAAACATTAACTTAGACCATGATGTCATAAGCCTTAGATTTATTCTCCCCTAAACTCATTTTTCTTGCTTAATGCAGTATTACTGCCTCAAAGTTAGTCATTTCTCCACTTTCTGTTTCCTTATGGAATCTCCACCTGATGTTCACAGATCTGAGCTTTCGACTCACTTGCCCCCAGTGGACAGTTAGTCAGCTGTTAGTGTTGCCCTGGAACTGTGGGAGTGGCCTGAGCTATGACAGATGCATTGTGAGGTCCAGGAAGAACTAAAGGTTGGACTCAGGAACTTCATCAGAAGTGAATGCAAGTTACTGTTGCAGTGGGGTAAAGCAGAGGGAAGGAAGGGCTCAAGCATACACAGAAGGAAAGTGGTTAACATGACTGCAGGGCCCTCGGTGTTCCAAGAGCTCAGAGGGAGGCCACAGCAGGACTTGGGGAAAGATGTGCTTGGGTTGGTGTGCCTGCTAGAACATCCAGGAAAGAGAAACCTAGTGGAACGCAGCTGTAATATTGGTGTGAAATCTATAGAAGTGAGACTGGCCAGTATGTATGTGGTCATTAAAGCCACTGGAAAGACTGAGACTTGTAGGTGCGAGTGAACATGGAGGTCAGAGCAGCATTTAAGAAGTAAAAAGGTGAGCCACTGAAAGATTGCATTTAAAGGGCCAAATGAGCCGGGCATGGTGGCGCACGCCTTTAATCCCAGCACTCAGGAGGCAGAGACAAGCGGATCTCTATGAGTTCGAGGCCAACCTGGTCTATAAAGCGAGTCCAGGACAGCCAAGGCTACACAGAGAAACCCTGTCTCGAAAAACCAAATGATAATAATAATTATTATTATCATCATCAATAATTAATAAAGGGCCAAATGAGCCTCGGGTCTTCTCCTAATGTGACTGTGGAAGTCTCTTTCAAGCCCCCTTTGGATTATTTTCAGGCCTGCAGAAGGTGCCCACCACAACCTGCATTCCAGCACAGAAGCTATGACTTCTCATTTCTCAAAGCTTGAGAGCTTGCTAAAAGAGAAATTGTTCTATTAGACGTCACCAAGGTAGCATTTTTAAGGAAATACAGTTTGACTCTTACTTCATTTTCAGATGTCAGAACTAGTTTTTATTTCACTCTTTTCTCCTATTACAATTTAGAGGTTTTTCTGGCAAGTCAGCATAAAAATCGAGGTAACTCTGTGCCCTGTTTTGAAAGCAAACCTCCAGTTTTCTTCTAGTATGCAGCATCGTTACGGGAACACACATTTTGCTGACATGTTCTGAAGCTTAGTCTTTTGATGAATTGACCTGGGGATAGGAATCGATTGAAAACTTCTCCATTTTACAATAGCTAGAGTGAGTATCAGGATGCTAGGCAGCCAGTTCATGGACAGGCCTACACAGTGCTGGGCAGATTGCAGTGCACAAACTGGGCTAACAAGAGAAAGCAGCTGTCACTTGCTAGTGGACCGCAGAGTGTGTAATTGAATCATATCAGAAATAAAGGCCAAATCATTTTTCTCTTGTTCTCTGCAAATGCTCAGGTGGTGAATACCTGTAGTGCATAGTAAGCAGAGCGTTTCAGCTGTGTGTAACATGAAATGTTCTGGTAGACAGGGAAAGGGCCTGCGTTTTGTTACTAATACACTAAGCTTACCCATATTTCCTTCTGTGCATTCAAAAGAACCATATGCATATTACATGAAAAGGCAGTCAATTCTTTTAGTGGCTCTTAATATTTTTGAGTTAAGCTTTAGACAGAAAAGAAGGCATAGGCTGAAATACAACATTTACTTGTAATAAACTAAATGGAGACGTGAGGGTAAAGCAGCACCTGTTGTGGGTCCAGGAAGAGCCAGTTCAGGGCAAGAGTGGGGTTGAGAATCGTGGCCAACCCTGAAAATCTGGTTTCAAGAACAGTAGGAGTGGGGACCACTCCCTCCCCTGACCTGGGCCTGCATGTAGTCCTGCACACCACCACACACACACACCCCTTGACCTCTGCCCACACCAGAAGTGGTAATATTGCCTCTCTCCTAAATAAGGTCAGTCCAGCAAACCCATGGAGTTCCTCTTCATGCAAATGAAGTATTCCCAGCCCCTTAGTCACAGCCAGTGGTGTACTCTCATCCCCCCTCAAAGCCTCTACTACTCCCCAAAGGTCTCCTGCCCCCCAAGAGAGTCTGTTCTTGCCTCCTGAGGTCTCCATCACCCCAGCCATCCTACCTCCCATTTCCTCCCCTCAGGGTCCACGGGCCAACCTATCTTTGTCCTTCAGCTTATACAGAAAGCATCCAATAACCCTGGGTCCATGCTCTGCGATGTCACCGCTCCTGTCTTGGAATGGTGCTGGTTACCATGAGCAGCCCAAAGTCTCTGTTTAAGGATAACACTGAATGCGGGGAGCCTAGCCAGGGCAAGGTCCCAAGGACAGAAGGAAGGTGGCCCTTGTGGTGGTAACATGGAGAATTTCGTGACACCAGGGAGGAGTAAGCAACTTATGTTTTGACAATACAAATTTAGCTTCTTAATTTTCATAAACCACACTAGTGATTCTCTTTTTAATGTATTAGAAATGTTTATTTGGAATGAGAAAAACTCATAGGACATTCAAGTTATGTAAAATATTTGAAGATTTTTTTCTTTGTATTGTTCTTAATACGCACAAAACTGAACAACCATGGTTGGTATTACAGACTAGCTGCCAGAGAGGGCAGAAAGGTTTTGACTTTGGTGTCAGGATAACATAGAGTTTTACTCACTCGTAAACAACATGAAAATCTTTGCGTTTACCTTTGATCTGCCCTGTGCTGTCAGGGAAGCCTTGCCCACCATAATATTTGGGTTTTGTTGTTGTTGTTGTTTTGCTGAGATGTAGCTCAGGCTCATCTCTAGCGTGAAAAATAGCCTTGAGCTCTGGACCCATGTCCTCCCAGCCTCCAGGAGCTGAGGCTGTGGGTGTGGCCCCCAAGCCCAGCTTTCAGAGAACTCACTCAGGAACACAGAACAAGTGCGGCCCACCCCTCCCATAAACACAGACACAGGGAACTTGGCAGTCTGTGTGCTGGCTCCTACAACCTGCGTTCTAGAAGTGACACTGTGCCTCGGGCTCACATTTCACTGAGCATAGCCATGCCTGAGACTAGTGTGAGGAGGATGACCCTCCTCCAGGGAAAGGTACCGTGTACTGTGACCTGTGGTTTGACTATCACAGCATCCCTCTGTGCGCCATCCCAACACTGTGTGCGTTCCTTCTTAGTTTATCACAGTTCTAAAACCATAAATGTCTCCAAGCACATCAACTGGAAAGGCCTTGGACTCCATGGCTGTCTGTTGAGGATGGCAACTGGGGGATGGGTGCCAAGGTCCCGCTTTTTCTTGATTTGTTACTACAAGTGTATCTTTCATGAAAATTATCGCCTACTGAGTGGATTTTACTTAGCAGCTTTGAGCTCCAGAAACAGCCTTCTTAATCTCTTCAGTAGACTAAAGATAGAACACTGGCAACAGCTATGACATTTTGCATTTTATCATTTACATAATCAGGTTTTGTTTTGTTTGAGGTGGTCTTGGAGTTCGTAATTTATGCTGGAATTACCAACAGATTAAAACTGTGGTAAGCACATGATGAGTGTGGAAGACCCCTTCCACATCCACCGCCTAAAAATCTGACCCAACTCTCTCCTCTGTTTTTGTGACCTCAGTGAATGACAAGGATGGCTATATTCCTGACTGGTGACTCACTGAGCAGATATATGTAGGAATTAAATAAAGAAGCAGGCTCTAATCTAGGATGCTTTATAGAAGAAATAGGATTTCAGGAGCTGTAAAATTTATTTTAGAAATTAAAATAATTTTAATTGAGGAATCTGAAAAGAATGACATGCTTTTATGAATGTTTACTGAGCAAATGCTGTGCAGCAGGCTGTGTGCTGAATCCTGTAGGCAAGCGCACATGCTGTGTTACAGGTACATGGGGGTGGGAGTGAGAGAGACTGAGCCTAAGGTATCAGAAGGGCTGGTGGTGAGCGGGAAAGCGAGCTTCTGCTGCACGGTGTGCTTCGACCGCGGTCTTCTTTGTACTTTGGTTGGGTTGGGTTTGGTTTATGACACAGGGTTTCTCTGTGTAGCCTTGGCTGTCCTGGACTCACTCTGTAGACCAGGCTGTCCTCGAACTCAGAGATCTGCCTGCCTCGGCCTCCTGAGTGCTGGGGTTAAAGGCATGCGCCACAACACCTGGCTTCTTTTGTTCTTTCTACTTGGCCTCTTTTATGAAATCTAGTATTTTTTAAGTGAAAATGTAGTATATTAAAATTGAAGATTGTAGTCTAATACTGGATACTGAGATCCTAAAATTTTTGATTTTTTTTTTAATGTTACGGAAGTTGATTGTCGGATAATGAAATGGAATTTTGAAGTGCTTTGTCTGTCTGTCTGTCTGTCTTTGTGGAGGAGTGATTGCCGTCACTGAAGATGGGATGTTGCTAGGGAGTGTGCCCACTAAGACTGAGTACACAGTGACAAGTGCTGGCGGACTGGCATTCTACTAAGTTCCCAGAACAGTCATAGTGAGTACATGCAGCCATCCTAGGGCATCAGGAAGAGCTTCATTAAGAATGAGATGCTGGGATACTATAGCCAAAATCACCCACTGGCATAGGAAAAACAAACAAAGAGGCTTATCTGTGCAATAAAGAACCTCAGTATAGACATGTAAATGTAGTTCTCTTTATGTCAATGTAGGGGGTGGAGATGGACTGTCTAATCAACCTGTGAGTATTGAATTAGAGGGAGGAGGAGAAGGAGTAAAACATTTGAAATCAGCCCTAGCAAATATCCAGCCAAAAGCTTTTGTGTGTATGTATGTATGTATGTGTGTATGTATGTATGTATGTGTGTGTATGTATGTATGTATGTATGTGTGTATGTATGTATGTGTGTGTGTGTGTGTATGTATGTATGTATGTATTTTAATTTGGCATATATTTCATCCCAAAACTTTGTACCTTTTTACCTTTTTAACTGCAATTCATGTGTCGATGCAAAGATCTCTTCCTGAGCTCAGACTTCACCCCCTCCCCAAGCCTGTCTCTCCATCTGTCTAAGTAGTCTGCGTCCTGCCTCCCTCACTCGAGCCCTGGACCTCCGCTGCTGCTACTCACAGCACTGCCAAAGCTTCAGACCCGCATTGCCTACTTTCTAAATGTTTGTCCTTCTTAAGCTCCCCCACTGAGGAAAGGAATTCGTTCTGTTTATTGTAGTTGAGTAAATATTCATCAGAATAAACATCAAAGCTATTATCCAGCTCGTAAGCATGGGTTGAGGGCATTTTTCCTGCTGAAGGTATTTTTTGTAGGTGAAGATAAGGATTTCTGGAACTCTGAATCCAGACTTTTCTGCCTTTGTCCTGACAGCATTCATTTTGCTGATAACCTCTTTATATAAAGTAACTGATACTGAAACTTGATGACTTCATACTTGACTATCGAAGTAGCCGCTGAGTCTCGGCGGCTGTAGGGGAGAGGCTCTGCAACCAGCGCCGAGCGCCTGCTGACTCCTGACTGCCTGTGCTCTGTCTGCCTGTGGGAGACACCGAAGGGAAGCCAGATCACTGAAGTAGTGAGATGTGCAATACAAAATGAGGTTAAGACTGTCTTTATAGCACTAACCAGAACAAGAATCACTTTGTACTCATCAGCTGTCACAGGGTACAGTGACATAATTCTGTTATGTACACGCTGTATCAGGATCGACACTTGGGTTGACATGGTCACCCCATTAAGATGTGTAGCTGTGCATATTTATGAAGGTAGTATAATTCAGAACGTTCATACAACACGCGTTGATCAGACGGTGCTGAGCACTCTGGTCTCCAGCATTACTCCACGTTTGGAGCAACTGGTTTCCTGGCACCTCGCTGTGCTGAGGACAGCAGGTCTTCTCCTGTCTGGCTCTGTTTGGGGACTCCTGCTCTGACCTCCCCTGCCTGCCTCGTACGGCTGTCCTCTCAGCCTCTAGTGATTGATTTTCTGTACTCCGGTCATCTTTTCACAACTGTCCTCTGTAAGAGGGGACGTGGGATACTTGTTTTCCTGTCTCACGAGTTTGACGTAATGTGACTCTGACCAGGATTGCATTGTCATTTGATGTTGTTATTCATCTTCTTGATTGAAAGCATACTTTTACTCTTTTTTTCCAAGAGTAAACATATATTTTGTAATTTTTAAAATTATTTTTGAAGTTATTTATATGTGTGTTTGTGGAGGGGTATGTACATATGAGTGCCCTCACCATGGAGGGCAGAGGCATTGGGTCCCTCTTGGAGCTAGAGTTTTGGCAGTGTGAGCCCTCCCTGACATAGGTGCTGGGAACTGAACTCAGATTCTCTGCCAAGAGCGGCGCGTGCTCTTAGCCGCTGCCAGCTCTCCGGCCCGTAGATTCAGATTTGAACAATATGTCACAAATTCAGCTATAGATGAGTATAGACACAGTTCTGTTTGTCCCGTACCTGTGTGCAAGCTTTCTCCCAGCCCCAGGGTTGAATATGTATGAAGTCACTGACTATTCAGTATGTTCCAGAGGACAAGGTGACCCAAACCAGGGCTTCAAAGGAAGTTAACTGTTTAAAATCTCTGAGCGTAAAAACTGTGAAAACCATCTCTTTGCAGAGTTCTGTAGCAATGGCATGAAAAAAAAGAAGCTTAAATAAATTTTATAATCTCATTTTGGGAAGTAAAATTTACCTTTAAATCATGTGCTTCAGTGCCTGTGTTTCATTACACACTTTTTTCTTGCATCAGTTGGAAGGACCTTGCCCCACCTCCCACCGCCCTGACTGTGCCAGCTTCCTGTTTAAGTCTGCACTTTGCATTGCCTCAGCCTGTCTCTCCATGGAGGCAGAAGAGAAGCATCCAATTAACACTAGCAGCTAGCATTCAGATCCCGAGAATGTGTCTAGGAGATCTTTATTCGGGCAGGTAGAGCGTTTTCTAAGATTATTCAGGAGGGTAAGATTTGAGGACGGGAGACTGTATGCATAGAGATTGTTATTATGGGGCTTTAGTGCTGTCACATTGATGTTGCATTCCTCATGAAATGTATGCTAATGTGTTTCCACTCGCTTTTTAAGGCCTTGAGTTAGGTGGGCTGAATATTAAAGCTATTTGGTTGCTAGAAAATAGACCATATACTTTGTAAACTGCATGTTATTACTTTTAAAAAAGAAAACAGTTATCTCCCAGAACTTGATATAAATAACTTTGAAACTCAGGCAAACTTACATCTTGGTATATACTTTTTAGGTCATGTATAGTTGACACACTGGCTAATCAAAACTAAATAATAGGTTTTCATAAAATTATGAAAAATGTAAATCATAATTTTCAACAAAAGAAGATTGATAGAATGACGAAATTTTACATCAAAATAAATTTAATTTTCAGTATACTTTATTGGCTTCCAAATGTTAAAAAGAAGATTAAGGCCTGAGTGTAGACCTTTCACATGCAGGAGCAAAGTGAGAAACACTCCAATCTAATCCAGCTGCCGTCAGGGAACATAAACACCGTATTTTCAGGTCACTGACTTCCGTAATACTATTGACTGCTAATCTTTTATTATTGACTATGAATTTTTATTATTATATTTATCCATATTTCTTTTTCAGTGATAACCATTTTAGCCAGCTTGTTCTTCCCTTTCCTTTGGTTTTTGTTTGATTTGGTTTTTGGTTTTTGGTTTTTCGAGACAGAGTTTCTCTGTGTAGCCTTGGCTGTCCTGGACCAGGCTGGCCTCGAACTCATATTGATCCGCCTGGGATTACAGGAATGTGCCACTACACCTGGCTTTCTTTTCTTTCCACAGACAGTAAATCTCGTTGTCTTTCAGAATCCCTAAAGTATGACTTTGTGGTATTTTACCAGATAAAGTTGTTGTGACTCATAGATGTTACGTGTATCATACAATTTTCTGTGCCTCACAGGAGCCACAGAGTCTTCCCCACAGTGGAACATTGATTTAAATGATTTAGAAGTCTGAGCCGAGTAGATACAGGATTGGCAGGGTGAGTCATGGTGTTTGCAGTGCTGGCCCATATGGCAGATATAAGTCTGGCAAGAAGGCTCTGCTGTGCTGCATGCATCATTACCTCACCTGGTGAGTCAGGTGGAAAGCCAATGGAGAGTTAAAAGTAAAAAGACAAAGAGCTGCAGGCAGTTCGCCAAAGGAGTCAGTAATGTTTAAAGGAATAATTAAAGACAAAACAGATTGTTAACACTATGAATATATTCAGAAAAATATTGGAGAAATACAGTGTATATGGCAAATGGTGACAACTTTGACTCATAAGGATTATTTATGTAAGATAAAAAAAAAATCAGTAAGGTAAAATGTTATTAGTTCACGGACAAACAATTATATAAACTTTATAAGCATTTGGAAAAATATTTGAGTTAATACAGATAACAGCATACTTGAAAGATGCTAAGTCCAAAGCCATAAAGCAAATGTGAGTTTTTCAAAATGGGTATTGTTAAACTGCAGATGGTAAAGAATTAAAAAGAATATCATAAATCAGTGTGCACAAGAGGCAAAGTCGATTGGCATGTTGCCAGCAGTGGCCGTGCAGGCCACACAGCCTCTTTGGCAATAACTTAATATTGTAATTCTCAGAACGCAGGCAGGGTTGGCATCGACTTTGTTGCAGTTGTTTCACTTTTAGAATCTATTTTATGAAACTGATAACTAAAGACATGCAAAAAGATGTGTGTGGACAGATGTCTATTACATTATTCATGGCAGTAAAAAGAAAAGAAAATATGTAAAAATTAAATGTTTTATACAAATTATGGTATGTCCACTCATGGAGTATGCTACAAGTCCTGTAAAGTAAAGGGTTTTTTTTTGTTGTTGTTGTTGTTTGTTTTTGTTTTGGTTTGGTTTGGTTTTTTTGCAAGATAAATGTTATACTTTAATTTTAACTGAAAAACACAAGCCAATTTTCACAATTTACAAGATACCATTTTCTTAAAAATTTATGTCTTGTAAATTTGTACACATAAATATGTATACGCTACATCAAGAATGTATGTGGTTTTAGAGAGAATATTTTGGAACTCCAAAATATTAAATGTAATATATTTTCTTAGATTCCAGGTAGGTAGTTATATAAATTGATAATTTTTCTGTTGACCAATATTTTTCTTAAGTAGAAAAAATGAAAATTTTGACACTCAAATGTATTTCATTGTGTGGAGATGTAGCTCAGGAATAGAATGCTTGCCTGTCTAGCATGCTCAAGGGAGGTGTTCAGTCTGCAGCACTGCAAAAAGAAAATAAAGCCTTTGGTTACATTGCCAAGCCATCTTTAGTTGTGTATTAACAGGGCTTTGTGTTGTGCACATATGTGGTTAAATTCCTGATAGAGACATCTGTTGTAGCTGGGTGCACTTAGCTTTTAGAATTTATATATACAGTTCATTTGCCTGGAATGCAATTATCCAGCAACTTCAGCTCTCCAGAGACAAATGAAGAAATGTGGGATATAGCCCAGTGGGTAAAGGCCATAGAAGCACAGGGACCTGATTAGAGTCACCCACATAAACCTGCATGCTTGCACGCATCTGTGATCCCAGCAGGATGGGAGGTAGAGGCAAGCGACCCTCCTGGTGCTCAGGGCTCAGCTAGCCAGACATGCCCAGCAGCAAAGAGGACAAAGAGGCCCGTCTCAAACAGCGTGGAAGACAGGTGCTGGTGCCTAAGCTTGACCCCTGACTCCCACACGTGTGCTATGGCATGCTCGTGCCTGCACACACACACACACACACACACACACAGAGGAAATATGTATGAAAGCTCTCTAAAACCTAAATAAATGCCACCAGATCCACTCATTGAAACCCTGACATTTTAGATAAAGAAATTAAGTCTCCTAAGTTGGGATTTTTAATTAGATTTGAATTAGAAAATTAGAGAAGTGGATAAGGGTCTGGACCGGGGAGAGGAGACGGGGAGACTTGGAAAGAGATACAGCTCTAAGGGCCTGAGGAGAGGCCCGCTGACAGGCCCGCGGCGTCGCTCTCGCATGCCACCCTGTTGTCCCTACCTGTTGCTTTCTTAAGGCATGGAGAACATGTGAGTTTGCCTTCACCCTGCTTAAAGATGTGAGAAAGTGCGACCAAATGTCAGATCCTAGGATGATTTTCTTTGTAAAACACGCTTATCTCGGCCAAAACTGAGGGAATCTCTGCTGCGTCCATAAACATCATGGAGCAAGGCATCAGCTTCCTGCGCTCTGATAGGTTAAAGTATCAGCACCAGAGAAGCGGCAGCCAAGCGAGACAGCCGTGGGATGCTGAAGATTAGAAAGATGAAGGTTTACAAATAAGGTGTATGGCCACAGAGACAAGATAATGCCCCCTTGCTACCTGTGTCACTCATTGTTATAATGCCACCTAACCAAGACCAATCCAGGTCTCTAAAAGCCAACATAGTTAAGCAGGTCACTTTCCTTTTTCCTGCATATTTCAAGAAAAGGAAAGACATAAATGTTGTGACATTTTTGTTCTTTAATCTCAGGGGACTGCCTCTGTGACCATGTGTATAACCTCACTAATAAATACATAAATTTGCAGCCTTTCCCAAATGTCAGGGCTCAGCCAGGTGACCTTCCTACTCTTCCCCTTCTCCCCTCCCCCCAGGGACAAATAATACCAAAAATAGTTCAGATAATGAAAAACCCAGGGCACGAGATAGATGCACAAAGTCTGTCCCTTAGATAGGGCAGCTGAGACCAACAGTCCCTGACCACAGGAGACTGATCAGCTAGGCATGTGTTCAGCTGCCCCTTCACCTCCCAAGGGTGGGGTTTCTCTCCCCATCCCTGTGTCCTGAGTTATGACGTCACCTGTGCTGGGGCGTTCTGCATCCCACTCAGCTTTGTTTCTTCAGGCCTCTCTCAGCCTCGTTTTCTTTAGTAGGCCCTTTTCTCTGCTAAATGTAATTACCCCTATTGTTTGCCACGATATTTATGACACTCAGTTATGGTTGCTTGTTGACCTGTCTCCCCCGTAGATTTTTAGGACAATTCTAGAATGTGAATACTACCCTAAAGGAACCCTTGTTCATTAAGTAGAAAACAAGCCAACAAATGCATAGACATTCTTAACATCTGATGGCTAATTCCTGAGTGGTAATAATATATTTTAAGGTTCAAGAAGCCAGTATATCCTTAAAGTGCTGGTTCCCGTGAATACACACCGTCGTCGCATTCTCGTGCATGTTTGAGCTGTGTTAGTGGTGTTGGAGTAGGTGTAGAGCTCATGGAAAGCTTCTCTGGTGCAAGTAAGTGTTGAGGGATGTTAATTCAGAGCATGGCTCTTCTGGCAGGAGATCACATCCAAAGACCTAGGTCTGTGTGATCCAGCTGGAATATAAACTGCCTTTAATCCAGGAGACTGAGTTCAAGGCCAGCCTGGAATAGAGCAAGTTTCAGGTAAGAAAAAGCTAAGGTCCAGGCGTGGTGGTACAAAACATTTCATCCCAAACAAGGAAGGTAAAGTTAGTTTATAGAAAGAAGCAGCCATGTTTGAAAGTGATGTCTAATTGAGTGGCAGAAAAAGTGCCGGATCAGAGGAAGGTCTGACAAAATAGGATACGTCTAACTCTGAGGAGAACAGAAGGAAAGGGAAGCTACTTAAGGGGCAACGCAGAGGGAGAGGAGGCAGTTTCACCAGACAGTGATAGAAGGACAAGTTGCAGAGAGGGAACAAGCTAAGATTCAGGTGAAGACCAAGTGAGCCAGAGAATGAGAAGGAAGCAGACGATTAGAGCAGATTGCTGGAGTTAGTTTGAAGCCAAGGAGAGCAATTCAGAGGCCAAGAGAGAAGCCAGATTGAGTAAATCAGCTGGGAGAGGAGTTTGAGCCAGAACAGCTGAGCTGAACCAGCCAGCCAGAGCTCAGTAAGAACAAGGACTTATTCAGCAGTAAGTCTGAGGCTGAAATTGCAACAGAGGCAGTCAGCCTCCCAGACAACAATTGTAAATTTAAAAAGTTCATTTTACAAGTAAGTCTTCGTCACCATCACAGTGTGCATTATTACTCAGATGTAACTAAATTTTCAGGTATTCAAATGGCATTTTATAAACTGTAATTGTATATGCAGAGTAATGAACTCTGAAATGATGAATTATAGATAAATATTTTGAAGAATTTGTCTTCAACTAGTACCTTGTCTCTTTGAAGGTGGAAACAGCCTGAGATGAAATAGTTTAAAATAGTCTTGCAAAACAGAAAATTGTCATAATTCACCAAGTAATTATTTTCTGCTGTGTGATACTTTTTGATGTAAGTTTCAGATATTTTAAAGTTATCTTATTTCTGTATTTACTGTGTGTACTTTCGGTGTCAGGGTAACATTTCTTCATTTCACTGTCAGATAGAAGAAGGTTAAATTCAAATGGCAAATTCAAAGGTTAAATTCAATTGGCAAAAATACTAAATTCAAATGTAAAATTTGGTTTTCTATTTTACATACTCTAATATACTGAACCCTCACTCCAGAAACCATGAAAAAGAAACATGCTTAATAAGAAAATGCATAGATTAGTAAATCTGAAAGCTTTTACAAAAACTACAAGAAAAAAGTTATAGCAAGCGTAGACAGGTGCACAGTTACGCCTTTGCTTTTATTAGTGGGTCGTATTTCCTTCACTGGCATTTGCTGTGGCAGAAATTACTGAAAGCTTGACTCCAGAGGAGATCTCCCCAGCAAAGAAACAGGGCTGGATAGTTGCCACTGGGACTGTGGACACGTCGCCTGACGCAGCCTGCTTCCTACCTGCTTACATGCTTCTCTTTCTCATGGTTCTGGGACTGTCAGACATGTGGTTTTTTCTTTCTTTTATTGAAAATAGATTGTTTTCATATAGTATATTTTGATTATGGACTCCTCTCTTCCATCTCCTCTGAAATTCCCTCCACCTTCCCTCCCATCAGAACCCACACACACCCTTTCTCTGTTAGAAAACAAACAGGCATCTAAAAGAATATTTAAAATAAAATAAAAATAAAACCAACTGGAATAGGACAAAGCAAACAGAAGAGAGACAGAGGAAAAGCCAGAGATAGGCATGTAGATGTAGTGACACACATGTTCATGCACACAGGAATCCCCTTAAAAACACAAAACGGGGAGCTTTAATATATATGCAAAGAACCTGAAAGGTTAAAAAAAAAAAAAAAAAAAAAAAAAAAAGGCCCTGTCAACCCTTATGGGACAAAAAACTACCAAAGATGCCATTTACTTGCCGGCCATCTCCTGCTGGGCAGGACCTGCCCTTAAAAGTGGTTTGTATCCTCAGAGAGACTCCATTATGGACATAGCTTCTGGGTTAGGGATTCTGCTAGCATCTGCTCGTCTGCTCCTCCCAGCACTGGGACCTCATCTGGCACAGACACATGCAGGCACTGTCATGCTGCCACTGTCCCGTGAGTTCCCATTGTGTGGACCCTGCTGTGTTGTGTTGTGGTGTTGTGTAGTGTTGTGCTGTGTTGTGTTGTACTGTGCTGTTGTGTTGTACTGTGCTGTGTGGTGTTGTGTTGTGCTGTGTTGTGTTGTACTGTGTTGTGTGGTGTTGTACTGTGTTGTGTGGTAGCCTTGTTTTCTCAGTGTCCTTCACCCCCTCTGGCCCTGGGGCTCTTTCTACTCTTCTGCCGGGTTCCCTGAGTCCTGCAGGAAGGGATTTGATGGCGAATCCCATTCAGGACTGAGTGTCCCACGGTCTCTCACTCTGCACATTGTCCAACTGAGGGTCTCTGTGTCTGTGCTCATCTTCCACAGGAGGGAGCTTCTCTAATGATCTATGAGCACAGCAGAGCGTTGTTAAGAGTCACTTTATGGCTACCTCACTCCAGCAGAACAGTAGTATTGTGTTTTCCCCTGGGCCTATTAGACATGTTTACAGCCGTTCAGGAAGGTTTCCTGATCTTGTCCTATGATTAACCAAAAGCCAGAAATCAAGTGACTGCAGTAATTTTAGTTCCATAAACAGGAGAAATAAATGCACTCCACACTCCTCTTGCCCCTCCTCAGGAAACACCTTCAACTGTTAATAAACATAAGGCTAGAGGTTCTTCCAACACTACCAGCCCGTCAGAGTCCGTTTAGTCATGTCACTAATAAGCACAGATGGCGCCCTGTACAAAAGGACTAAATTACTAATGCTGTGAGGAAACGGTGAGCATAGCTCAGCACACGCTGTGTGTGCTCATACCGCACTCGTTCCCCTGCCTGCGGTCATTCCCTAGGCACTGGAAGCCCTTTTAGCTCCATGTCAAGGACGTACAAAGCCTGCAGCATCATGTACTGCTTGTCTTATAACTGTTTTACTAAGATTAACATTCTAAACTGTTAGTATGTACAGTTCTTAAAATTACATTTTATAATCTTGAGTTTTAAGAACAGCTAATAGTGGAATAACAAACTGTACATCAGAAAAGTACCAAAGTACAAGGGGTCATAGCTCTTCATGGGTATGTAAGCTACTCAAACAGTTTGTTCCTTAGAGCTAAGAAATATTGGTAACTAGACACAAGTCAAAGAGAACAGCCCTCCTTTTGATCCTGTGAACCAAATTCTATCAAACCGTGTTGGTGGCCTTGCTCAAGTGAACTCTTAAACCAGATTTCTGGCATCCATTTGAGATTTCATTTTAAAAGGTGGCCTAGCCAGGCATGACAGTGCGCTTTCTTAATCCTAGCACTTTGGAGGCAGAGGCAGGCAGACCTGTGTGAGTTCAAGGACAGTCTGGTGTACAGAGTGAGCTCCAGGGCAGTCAAGACTAAACATAGAGAGACCTGTTCAAACACAAACAAAAATAAAAATAAATGAAAAGCTTGCCTATAGTACGTTTGTTACTATTATTTGTTGATTTATTTACATTTTTTGGTGTGTATACTTAGGATGTATTCCAGTTGTGATGGAGAGGATTTCATGGGATTAAAAAAAAAAAAAATGCCTGGCTTTACGAAAACAAATACGCCTTTCTAAATACAAGAAAAAAGATAAGCTCAAAATCACTGTCTCGCAGTGCAGCTCTAAGTTGCCCTACTCAGCGCTCCTCTGCTGCCCCTGTGGTACAGGCAAGGCCTTGTCATTATCCTCCACAGCAGGTGGCATCTATGAACGTCTCCCCGAAGCTTGAAGAACAAGGACCTGCTTTTCATCCTCCTGTGTGAAGTGGACGCTGCACCTCACAGTGTAAAGCAGGAATGAGCAGGGCCTGGATTTTGTGTTCCCATTTAGTAGTGAGAATGGAGTTGATAATTCAGAAATGAGAGAGGAAGAGACAGCACAGTGGACGTGGGGAAGCAGACGCTGTGCCTGGGGTGAGTCCAGAAGACTAAGAACACAGAGAAAATTCACCCAGGAGCCTTAGCCACTGACCTCTGGGTGGAGAGGAAAAGAGAGAAATTTCTAATTTTTAAGTATTTATTCCTTAGAAAGTGACCACAAAGAACACAAATACTATTTAATACCTATATTGCTTTTTTCAATGCTGCAGTAATAAATTGCCGCAAGCTTAGTGGCTTCAGACAACCCAGTTTTTTTCTCTTAAGAGTACTGAAGTTCAGGGGTCCTGCATGGATCTTGGGGTCTGTCACTGTGGTGTCAGGAATGCTATAATCCTGACAGAGGTGTCAAAGGAGAATCGGTCTTACCTTCATTTCTTGGCCCACAGTCCCTTCCTCTCTCATAGGACCTCAGTTCAAACTCCTTGTTTGTCATATGGCCCTTCTTGTGACATTAACTCTATTGCTTCTCTCTTGAGGACTCTTCTGGTTGCATTGGACCTGCCCAGATAACCCACGGTGATCTCCTATCCCCAAACCCCAAGGCCTTCTTGTCATTTAAAGTATCATTTTATCGGTTTTAGGGACTAGAACATAAACATCTTTGGTGGACAGATAGGAAGAGATTTGGTGAAATTATTCATCCTACCACAGTGTCTTAAAAAACACAAAAAGGGAGTGAGGGAGGAAAGAAAAAGAAAGAAAGAAAAAGAAGAAAGATGAGTAAATTTCTCTTCAAAAGAGAAATTCTGAAATGCTGATTTAAAACCTTAATTGACTGAAAAGGGCTGTGCTATGCTGAGGGCTCAAGGATGGCATTCAATGGCGCTGTGTAGAAAGTGGGATTCTTCCCTGGGAGAGATCTGCACATGCTGTAAGTATGCAGAGAGAGACCACGGGTCGCAGGAGGGTTTGAGCGCACATGCTTGCCATCTTCACGTGTGCTCAGAACTAACCGCGAGAGAAGACGGCAGTTGTCAGGAGCTTTCCAACCCCGTTGCCCAGAAGTGTCATCTGTCACACAGTCACAGCCTATGTCCTATGGCCACCTAATTGCAGACGCTCAGAGGATAGCCACTCTGTTACTGAATGGAAAAATCAGACACGTGGGCAGTGGTCTGCGAGGGAATGGCGCCATCTTGTTAACAGGTGACAGTCCAAGGGAGGTGAGACTAGACAGCAGTCCAGTTAGCAGATTTGTAATGACTGAAGGGAGGATAGAGGAAAGTTGTTGTTGTTGTTTTTTTTAAGATAAATGGAATGAGAAACAAACTAGAGCCAGTGAGCTGGCAATATGGGCATGTCAGATGATCTGAGCTCAGTCCTGGAACCCACTCATGAGAAGAGAGTGACTCCTGAAAGTTATTCTCTGACCTCCATAGCATGTGCATGATGTATGTGTGTATGCATGCACCATAACACACAGACACACACACACACACACACACACACACACACACACACAGAAACCACACCACACATGCACAGGTACACACATGCATGCACCATAACACACACACACACACACACACACACACACACACACAGCACAGCACACACAGGTGTATACATGCATGCACCATAACACACACACACACAGGTGCACACATGCATACACCATAACACACACACACATACCACACACACAGGTGCACTCATGCATGTACCATAACACACACACAGACACCACACCACACACACACAACACACACAGGTGCACACATTCACACATGCATCATAACATACATACATACATACAGACAGACACACACACACACACACACACACACACACACACCTGTGGGCTGCAGGTGTACAGCCGTGCTTCACAACCTATGGGCTGCGACCCCTTTGACAGACCTCTAGCTCTGAAAACAGTTTACGATTCATAACAACAGCTTAATTACGGTTATGAAGTAGCAACAAAAACACTTTTTATGCTTGGGGTCACCACAACAGGAGGCACTGTAGCAGTAGGCTGCAGCATTAGGCAGGGTGAGAACCACTGGTGTACATGATCACCCAGAAAGACCCTGCAGTCAGAAGAAGAAAAGAGAACCAAAATTCAGGGAACATTCGTTTTCAAGAAATGTGTGAGGAGAGGAGACCAAAAGCACATTGTCAGGAGGGGCTAGTGCTTTAGAAGCTGAAGAAAGGGTTTCAGAGAGGCTGTGGTCAGCAGAGCCGAGTGCTGCCTGCAGGCCAGATGACAGAGGCAAAACCAAGTTGCAGTGCAGTAGGAAGGAAGGGAAAGAGGAGAGTGGTCCCTGGAGTGCAGTCTGTGCTCAGGAAGGACCTTCCTGCTTAGCTGATGCTGGGAAACGTCAGTTGAAAAGACATCGCTGGAGCACACAGTAGGTAGGCAAATTACCCTGAACCAAGACACGCCATTATCCCCTCTTCTGTAAGACTACCAAGCTGTAAGTGCCCACTGGCTATGTCACAGTGGAGAATTCTTGGTGTAGACCCTGGCTCCATGTGCAAGCCAGTGAGTATGGTAGATTTATTTTTCAATCAATTGAAAATAGATAACATGATTAGATTAAATCGGGTCTGCATTATCATCTGAGACGTTCTATTATGTTTTTAAATCTGCTGGCAGTTCAGTGTTACATAGATTTTCTTAGTAACTATTTCTATGAAAACACTTTAAAATGGGCTTTACTGCTGTGATCAGCAATAGGGAAAGCCTGTACAACTTCCACTGTGTTAAATTCTGTTCCTTCATCTGCCATGCCAGCACTGTAGTTTTGCAGACCTTTTCTCTTCTCTCTGGGATCTCCTGCTGGCTTGGACAGTGCTTGTGGTTTTATTTGATCACAGGCAGTGAGTCCTGGTTTCCCTTTTCTACTACCGCACATCTCAAATGGCTCCGTGGTGAGCCTGCCCCTGCGCCTGTGCTGTTAACTTTTGATAGATTTTTTCCAATGTGAGATGGGCCTTCTAGAAAGAATTGACTTATTTTCCTTAGTGACTCTTTGTTTCCGTGAAATTTCATTATTTATAAAATTGTGGGTTTCGCTTTGCCCACCCAGAATTTTCCTAGTGCATGGTTGGTTTCCCCTTTAGTTCCTGGCTTGGGTGGCATCTGGAAACTGGGAGTTGGGAATGCATGCATTTATTCATGAAGCATGAATTAAGAATTACTGCATGGCATGTGCTTAGGCCTTTATGTTCTAGACTCAGAAGGTTCATGACATACAGGGACAGACAGATAAAAAGAAACAAATCTGTGCTCCCACTCAGAGAGAAAACGTTGCCGTGTGCAGTGGTGAGGTCCTGGGAGAGCTCCCGAAGATGGTGGTGCTGGAATCAGTTTTTGGAGAGTGAGTAGGATTTGGCTAGATAAGGCAAAGGCATGTTCTGTGTGAACGTGGACAGGGACACGGAGAGCTCTAGGCCGCTGGAGTTAGGGCCTCCGGTCACCTTCCAGTCTACCATGCGTTCCAGTCTCTACAGTCGGCTGGAGTACTCACTGGCCCCACTGAAAATAGAGTGCCCACTTTGCTTGCGGCTCTGTCCCCTGTGCATCTGCACACACGTGTCCTCAGGTTCCACTGAGCCTGGCCCTGCCGTCTGCTGTGCTCCTCTGTGACACTTTGACTCATACATTTTGGCTGACCCTCCCATGCTGGTCTCCTCTCCCTGTCTCCCCGCCCCCTCTTTGTTCATATGCAGTCAGTATTCCTTTTTCCTTTTTCCACTTCCGTGCCGTGTGTGGGGGGGGGGGAGTGACTTCTTCCTCTTTCATGGGTGCTTTTCTCGTGTGTGGGCTAGACCCACACTGACTCCCCCATAGGTACCCATGTATAAAAATCACAAGGCCAGATCTGCATGTGAGAGAGAACAAACCATGCTTGTCTCTCTGGACCTGGGTTACATCACTTAATATACTATCTCCCACTTCCATCCATTTCCTCCAAGTTCCCTGACTTCATTTTTCCATATAGCTAAATAAAATGTAATTGTATTGTGTACCAGAATTTCACTATGCATTCCTCTGTGGTTAGACACCTAAAATGACTCTATCTCTTGCTATTGTGAGCAGAGTATAAGCAAACATGCCTGGATGAGTGTAAGCAAACATGGTGCATGAGTGTCTCTGCCATAGGGTGAGGGGGCCTTTGAATATATTCACATTCTGAACAGCTACCGTAAAAATACCTGCAACAAATGCACGTGTGTTTACAAACTCCACTATATTCACTAAAAATTAGTTATGATACTAAAACAACCTCAAAATGTCATTAGAAATGACTATAGGGTAAGTAATTATTATGAAAAGGTGAGTTAATGCATTGCTGGGTAAACAGGCAAACAGTGCTAAATGCTTGTTTTAAAAACATGTAAAAGCGGAGCTCAGGCATATCCCTTGTGCTATACCAGTGCTCTCACTAGCTGCTGACGTGATAGCTGTCCTCTGTCCTCTCTTTCTGCTCGGTTTTGTATTTACAAGGTTTTTCACAGTAGATACATGGTGCTCCTATGCCCCCCCCCAAAAGGTAAAAAAGGTAATTGGTGTCACTTTTCAACCTTTTTCTACTCTAAGTAGTTTTTAAGCTGTATTCTTCACTCAAGAGGATTAACTTGCTCCTGTTTCATAGATTGTTCGCTGTTGCTCACCAACCAGAAGTGATTTTGGGTGCTTGTATGTTTGAGACAAGGTTGCACACTATAGCACAAGCTGACCTAGACCCCATTGTGTAAACCAGGATAGCCTCAAACTCCTGGCAGTCCTCTTGCCTCAGTCTCCAGTGTTAGAATTACAGGTGTGAACCATCCCACTAAGCTTCAAGAGTAATCCTGTGTGTCCTTGCTGCCAGGACATTTGTATGCTTCTTTTCTTTTTATTTATTTATTTAGTTATTCACTTTACAGGCCAGTCATAGCCCCCTCCCTGGTCTCCTCCCTCCCTCCCTCTTCCCCCACCCCCCACCCCTCAGACAAGGGGAGCTCCCTCCTACTACTAACCCACCCCAGCACATCAGGCCTGAGCACATCCGCTTCCATGGTGGCCTGGCAAGGCAGCCCCTCCAGGGGGAAGTGACCAAAAAGCATGTTTCTGCTTCTTTTCTAACACCACATCACATTCTTCCCTCCACTGTGTATACGCCGAGAGACACTGGTCACTGAGGGAACGAGCAGAGTGAGAGTGCTGATGGCAGTTCCCCACGCCATACTTGTCCTCTCTAAAGCGCTTAACGTTTTCTGTCGGGGAAGATGGAAGTTGACTTCTAAAGCTCCAGGACGGTAATTGTGAAGAAGTGGGTGTACATCTGCTGGTATAGTCAACACTGGGGAGGTTTAAAACCTACCAATAGAGTCCTCTGTCCCAAAATGCAGTACACGGGATATGGCTGAGATGGGGGCTGCTGATACAAACGTCGGTGGCCTTTGAAGGTCAGAATTATGAAAGAGTCACGGGCAAGAAACCATGCGCAGCCCAGGCTTCTCCCTCCCCCCAGTCCTTTCACCCTGGCTCTGCACAAAGTAGATGTCACAGCAGTCCACAGAGTGGGACAGCCACACCTTAACAGCCATTGGCTTCCTAACTTACTTGCCTTTTTATTTTCTCGTAGTGATTATTAATGTGACAAAAACACTCAGTTCTTCCCTTTTTTCCAGCCTGAGCCTTTGCAGCTCATCTGCTTGGGAGGGGAGGAATGGAGGAATGGCATCTTTCTGTCTCATCAAACATCTGCGATTGGTTGGGATGTCATTCATCTATGCTTACTACCATCACATGTAATAAACTGGAAGTCAGGCATCCTGTGTAGATTTCTTCCCCTATAATTAAAGGTTAGCCATGGAACCGTAAAGTGTTTTCAGTCATTTGGATTCCAGGTGTCATACAGCCGTCCTAACCCCATGGGAAGAAACCAGGAATAATCAAACAAGGGGAGGGGATGTGCACACCTACTGGGTGTTAGCACAACTGGTTTGCCCTACTGGGTGTTAGCACAACTGGTTTGGCCTACTTTTCCCTCCTTTCTATTTAAGATCCGAATAACACCAGTTAAAGGAATATCATGCACATAATAATTTCAAACGTCCTCTGTAAATGTCTCAAAAGAGGAAAGCTCTTCCCAAGATTCCCGGTCACAACTTGCTGTGCACGATACCAACCACTGTACACGGTGTTCAACTATGCATGACCACAGCTGCTAACGCTTGCTTCTCAGGACGAAATGAAGTCAGCAAACTCCTGGCTCAAGCTGTCTTTCCTACCTTCACTGTGTCTTAGTAGTTTATGCTCATCTCTGTTGCCTTTAATATGATCTCATCTCAGTTCAAAATGCCAGTGTAGACAAAGGTGGGCAGTTCTTGAGCCACATTGCACTCTGAAAGTGACTTTATAAGCACAATGTCATCTATCTGGGACATAGAGGAAAACAGAGAGAAACCTTGTGAGCAGACCAGCTGTACAGCTATAGAAGCACTGAGAATCTAAGCCTCCAGTATCTGAGCTATCTCTTAGGAATGGACTCAAACTGGTGCAGGTCATGGTGGAAACTGGGCAAACTCCAGCACGCTCTAGTATTTTATCCTGCATTTTGCGCACAGTGGTCTTTCTCAGGTTGTCTCTGTAAGGTCTACTAGAGACTTAGGGTATCTGTCATTCATAAACAACTGCACAGATAAGGAGCAGACTCGCATAGGAGCAGTTTCCTAATGCGCACGATGCTGACTGTTGGGCCTGAATTCTATTTCCAGCTCTGTTGTTTATGAGAGGTTAACTGTTAGCTTGGTTACAGCTTTGTAATCATGTCTACAGGCTGCTTCTGTAGTTATCTCTTAAATATTAAGGCCAGGAAGCAGAAATGTTTCTTGCCTTTCGCCCCTGCCTCCCATGCCCTCTGCGGGGCCCTCTGTGGGCTCAGGTTGTCTTCTCTGCAAGACTGGTTTCTCCTTGAGCAGGTAAGCCACTTAAGGGCAGGAACCTGTGCGTCCCTGGCATTAAGTGACGCCAGTGTTAGAAGTGTTACAAGCCAGGGAATTGTCCTGGGTTGGTGACCCTACCCTCTCCGCCACGTCCCTTTGCTAAAGAACTAGGAATTCGTATGGGCGAGACTCTGCCCTTGTCAGCTACACAGCTTAGACCCATTATCTTTAGGCTTTTATTAAATGTATTCTTTGTCAATTTTATACATGTACATAATTCTGATTACTGTCACCACACTCTCTCAGAACTACATCCCAGCCTTTTTTTTACACACACACACACACACACACACACACACACACACACACACACACACAACCTTCCCTTATATGTTCTTGTCCCCTTCTTCTGTCTTCTTGCTTCTTTTTGTGGACTTTTTTCAGAATTGCCTTGTTTTTCTTCATCCCTGACTTAGTCTGGACTGCTTACAGTCTTAGGTGGCTTCCAAAGCACAGAAGTAAGTTTCTCGCATTTAGAAGATGAGCACCTGAGGTCAAGAGCAACTCCGCTCTCCGGGAGACCGCTGCCTGGTGTGCAGGCAGCCATCCTCTCGGGTGCAGAACAGAGAGAGAGCAGAGAAGAAAGCACTTGCTCCCTGTCTTCGCTAGGGTACTAACTCAGTTCATGAGGGAGGGCTCCACACTCACGACCCGAACACTCCCACAGCAGGGGGCTGGGCAGCACCATGTACACGTAGGTCAGAGGCTCCTCAGCCCACAGCAACCATAACCACACTAGCTGAACTGAACACTGGATTACCTCCCCTCATGCTTCAGCACTGCTGGCATCCACGCCTTGCTCTTGCCCTTCACTCTTCTGCAGTGCGATTCTTTTAGGTTTGGGGTTTTTCTTTGTCACAGTTCCATAGGAATAGGAAGTCTTTTGTTTTCACAAAGAACAAAAGCATTATCCATCTTCCTGAGTTACTACTAGTTCATCGTGGGTGGATTCTTTGTTGTTATTTTGGAAGATGAGTTTAAGGGAGATTTAAAATGTAGATATTGGGATTAAAAATAAGAATCTACTCTTTTATCAGAAGAAAGAATAAAGTTACTTTTGGTGCATACAATTCAATTTATATTGAACAATGAACATTTACTTCTTTAAAAATGATAATGCAACTTAGTATTTTTTTTTACATCCTTTCATAAGTATGGCCCAGAATTTAAGGGGAACCCTTACGTACTATTCCAGGTGCCTGGCATGCTATTAGGCAGTAATTTCGTGGTAGTTTGTTAATGCTTGCATGTGTTGCATAGCTAACATGACGGATCACAGAAGCACTTGGGAAATAAAGCCCCGCAGCTTATCTGCATAAGACTTGTTTTGCTTGTTCGCTTATTAATAGTCAATCACTGTGTACCTATGCTGCATTAAACTTAAACAAGTTAGCCTTTAGAGGATCATTGGTTTTGAGCTTATAGCTGAAAAGGCTAGGAGAGCTCGCCCATTCTTTCTGAAGGACACATTGGTCCCTTTCCAAGAGCCTGGTCCCCGAGGCAGCTTGTTTCTGATAAGCTGAGCAGTGAGGTAGACAGTGAATGACTCAAGGTGCCCACACCGCCTGCTCAGCATCACACCACACACTGGTGTAGTGAGTGATTCTGTAATTACTCCGACTGTTTCAACACAGGTCGGATTTGAATGACCCCCTCTTCCATTAGTGATTTTATTATTAAGATGCTCAAAGGCAGCCTCGTTTCTTTATCACCATCATTTGAGTTGCTGTTTGCCAGGAGGCGGGCTTCTGGTCACCACCGTCCTGCTTCTGAGGCTGACATGTCGTCTGTGGCATAGCCTGTGCATGCCCCTCCTGAAGCAATTGTGACAGGCCTGCTTCTGTCCTTCCCCGCCTGCACGGTGTGTCTGGGTCTCAATGTTGGCACTCTACTGCATTTGCACTTAGACTCATTAGCATATCTTTTATAGAGAATTCTGCTTTTTAGAAATGGAGAATAGTTCTTTTATTTTGATTGATGCAGGCTCCTCAGATTCTGCTGTCTGAAAGCAATATCACCACAGTCTGTACCGACTTTCTCTTCTCTGTGTAGGGTAACAACTCTGACATGTTCATCATAATCTGAAGCCTCCCCCACATCCCTTTTGAAGTCCTCTGGCATGGAAGTCTCTCCATTTTCTTGATTCAATAAATGATGTGGCCAGGACCATGTCATCTGTTTGTTTGCTTCTGTTTCTTGCTTCCTTCCTCTTGTCCTTTCTCCAGATCCCCTTTTTATATTAAGATGAACATGTCCTTCAATAACTCTTCTTTTGTGTACTATTTAATGCTGCTCCATTCACCACCGCCTCACGGATGAGGACTGTGGACTCCTGTCTGGGTCAGTTCCCTGCCTTGCCCAGCTCATGCCTGGCAAATAATAAATGCGAGGTTTTAAAGGAATACACTGTATTTTCTCGGTCTCTGTACCCTGAAAACCTTAAATCATTTTATGAAATTATTGTAAATTGCTTTCCTGGGTGTTTTTTTTATACCAACTATTTGCACACAGTAGTTAACACTTATTGGTAGACTTGAATCATTTTTTTATGTCCCTTGTTGTGATATGTTTTAATATGCTAACAAATTCTCCAGAGTTCCCTCTAAGGGACTTACTTCTAAATTAACAAGCTTCTGTATATTACGTGTTTGTTTTCTCTTTCTTCTCTTCATGTCATGCATTAAGTGGTAGTGGAGGCTTGTGAGACAGGGAGGAACCCTCTCAGATTCATTTTCTGGGGCCACTCCAGCCAGAATGTGCGGAAGAAGTTACACCTGCATAGCCTGGTGGATTTTAGTGCAAAGAAAGCTATAAGAGAGGCCAGGCTGGGTTTGTACCCATAATGAAGCCAGGTAAGAAAACAAGTATGGCGCCATCGAGAGGTGCCCGTGCTTCTGCTGCTCCTGAGGCCCCTGCCGAGCTGTGACACTTCTCTTACTGCCAAGTCTGCCATGCCCATTCCTGCTGAGCTGCTTCTTACTGTTAATAAGTGGGTGTTCTCATTATTTATTGCTACGTGACCTGTCACCCCAAAACACAGCCGCTCACCACAGTGACTTTTTATTACTAATTATTCTGAGAGTTTGGGTCAACAGCTTGACTCAGCCCAGCTAAGTATGTTATTGTTCTGTTCCAGTGTCACTAACATAGCTTATTCAAAGGCTTGTTTAATTGACTGGGACCTTTATGCCAGATGCACGCATGCACCTCCCTTAGACTTTATTGCATGGTATCTGTGTGTTCAGGAAGACAAAAGTGAACGCTGCAAGGTTCCTTGGAGTCTCTGAAGCATTGCGCCTGTCACATTCTTTACAAGTTACTTTGCCCATGGTTCCATGCGGTGCCTGTCTTCGAGGGTCTACCTGTCAACATTACCTTCATGGTGTCACCTCCAGGGTTGGGGTTTATGCACTCATGTTGCTTTCTCCTACAGAAGCAAACTCCTTGAAAGAAAGAATTAGGATATCTTTGTGTGTAGTATATAGCAGAGGGCCTGGCACATGAAGGATGGAATAATTTGTTGATGTGTCCATACATGCGTATACATTGTTTTGCATGCTTTCAGAGGTTAAGAACTGCCTGTTCTTCCAAAGGTCCTGAGTTCAATTCCCAGCAACCACATGGTGGCTCATAACCATCTATAAAGAGATCTAGTGCCCTCTTCTGGCCTGCTAACTTACATGCAGGCAGAATACTATATAAACAATAAATAAATATGTTTTTAAAATCCAGTGATTAAAATCTGTGATTATAAGGTTAATGGATAGAGTACAAAGAGACTTGGAAGTTTGTCCATTGTCAGATCAGTATATCAAGTAAACCATGGAATTCACTGTTCTTTGAGCCTACAAACTAATAGAGATGGCCCAGTGTTTCCACATAGCCAGAAATCAATCTCTCTCTCATCACCGTCATCTACCATGTCATTGCTTCATACTATGTTTCAGTATGTTTTGTGTCATACATTTGTAATGTCAGACTTGTGAACATATATGTCAAAATAAGATCACAAGAACAAAGTCTGCTTGCAGATATGCCTTTATTGCTTTGCTTAGAAGATGACCACCCTTAAATAATCACTTAGTGCCAGCTGATGGTCCCCAAATGTTTTGGTGTCTCTTATTCGTACTGACTTCCCACATGGAGTCAGTCTAGAACCTGCCAGCTATTAAATCTGTTGGCTGTATCATTGGCCTCCATAGCCCTGCACTTCTGGGAAATGCTACCACGTTTTATCTTGTGGTTTGGGTGTCACTAGTTTTGCTAATTCTGGGGACTCGTTGAGGCAACATAAAATCACTTTGTCCACCTTAAGCCTTTCCAACACTTTATATAACCATGACCTACAAGTTGGCAAAAGTAAATTTCACTGAAAGACCAACAAATACAAGAAATTGCTTAGATTTTATTTTATTATTGAATGTTTTCCTTTCTACATTGATTGTGATGGATAGTTTTGTTGGGTCTAGATGTCTGGGCTGGTGACTGCGGTCTCTCAACATTTATAGAACATCTGCCCAGCCCCTCCTGGCTTTAGAGTCGTCACTGAAAAGACCCATTATCCTAATGGATCTAACTTTATATGTTACTTAGTCTTTTTCCCTCACGGCTTGTAATAATTTTTCTTTGTTCTATACATTTACTGTTTGACTATTGTCTATTGTGGGGGATTTCTTTCCTGGAATTGTCTATTTGGTGTTCTGTATGATTCTTAATAGGCAATTCCTTCTTTAAGTTGAGGAAATTTTTCGGATTTTGTTAAAAACTATTTTCTGTGCGTTTGACCTGGATTTCATTTCATTCCTACATCCCTATTATTTGTAGATTTGGTCTTTTCATAGTGTCCTAGATTTCCTGGATGTTTTGTGCCTCGAGTTTTTTAGATTGAATACTTCATTGACTGGGTTCCTGTTTCTTCTTGATTGACTTCAGCACGGAACTCTCTCATCCATGTCTCGTATTCTGTTGCACAGGTTTTACCTCGGAGGTCTTTGTTTGACTCTACATTTATCATTTCGGTTTTGGTTTTCTGCTGTGATTCTGTTCCTACTTTCATGTCTGGGACTGTTTTCATTATTTCACTGAGCTATTTCTTACATGATTTAATCATGTTCTCCTTAACATCCTTCAACATACTTGCTATTTTGAAGTCTTTGTCTAGTGCTTCAGCTGTGTAGCATTTCTCGGGCCCTGCAGTAGGGTAAGTGGGCTCTGGTAGCGTCACACTGTCCTGCTGTTCATGTCTGTGTTTCTGGGGACAGGCATCTGTAGTTACAAGGACTGAAGTGTCTCTGAGGGTTGCTGTCTGGTCTTGTCTGTGGTGGGTGGGTGTTCCGTTGTCCTCTGGATCCTAGGTAAGTGTGATGGCTGTGCTCAGAAAAGTTAAGAATAGTTCTTTCATTTGTCCAGGGACATAATGTATAAACTTAAAGAAAACACTGAGTGAGAAGTCTATAAAATGTATTTATCATGTAGCACAGCATGCATGAAGCTGACAGAGATACCTGGCAAGTTACAAAGCACTAAGTGAATGGCTGCCCTTACCAGGAGGGCTGCTCAGTGAGGAATGGCCATGTCACTTTCTTCAGCATTGCTCTGGGTAGCTATCTGTCTGCCTGTCCATTCATTCCATATCCCAACCATAGCTTCCCCTCCTTGCTCTCCTCCCAGTCCCTCCCCATCACCTCCTCCCTCTCTCTACTTGTGTACTTTGGTTGTTATTTTACAATTCCCTAACCCTGTCCACACTTCTGTTTCCTTTGTGCTTATCCTTGAGTGTATGGAGAGTTGTGACAGTCTACCACTGACCTGTCAAATGCATGGAGAGTTGTGACGGTCTACCACTGACCTGTCAAATGTTTGGTTTGTGTTTTCAGATAGAAATATTACAACTTGAGCATACACTATTTTTTAAATATTTCTAAACACCTGCCTTTCCACACAAGTGTGTTTTATCTTAATTCTATTTTCTTGTCACAAGGTTGGCATTTTCTGACTGCATTTCCTCTTTACCTCTAGAACCTATAATTAGCCACTTGAGGCTGGATAGGGTGCTGTTAAAAGCACCCAAGGCCTTCACAGCAAACTAACTTACAAATGAACTACAAGCTCACACTTAAAGGTTTTGACTGTTGTAGTCTTGACATTGTGAGTGTGTAAACTTGGAGGCCCTGCATAGCATGCTGCAGAACAGAATCTTTGTTAGGTCCAGACTAAGATTCTGCTTCTGATTGCTGTCAAGGCAGCCAGGTCCATCACCCTTAGGCCTTGTGGTGATTTAAATGTTCGTGAGTTATCTAAGTGAGTGTGGGTGTTCCCACAAAACTAGCTCAGGGCTTCAGCTGAGGCAGGCCCCTTATCTGGTCCTCCCATGATCCCTCCACACTAGCCCATAGGTATCACTTTGCCTGTTTCTCTGGTATAAAGACAGGGTTCCTGTTGGAGTTTCCATCTCTAGGTCAGGTGCCCACTCTGTGCCGCCCTTGGGGGAAGCTGCAGGAGAACGGGAGAGCAACAGACGGGAGAGGAAACTCCTGGGCTGCCTTCAAGTTTTCATCAGACTCTGGAATCCATGTGCGCGAATCTTGAAAAATCTGTTTTACAGCTCACCTTGGAGGCCTTAGTTACAATCAGCAGGCCCATGCATTCTGTCTTGCTGCCATGAGAGGACAAAGCTCCGAAATGTGTGGTTTGAAGACTGTGTTGTTTGCTCTCTTCAAATCAAATGTAACGTTAGACGAAGATCCTGAGTCAAACATAGCCACAGCCTCTTGACGATCTCCAACAGATCACCTCCTTGATTCATCATAGCAATCTGCACTTGGTTACTGTTAGGAAGGTACTAGAATACCTTTCTGTCCTCATCTCCAGAAGAGGCTAAAAGAAAAGGAGGGAGGCATGAATCTAGTGCATCTAGTGCACTGACCAACACGCAGCCTGACTGGAACCTGGTCGTTGGCAAGCACCAGTGCAGCTAGACTGCAGCGGGGAAGCACTGCAGAAATGACTCGGACCACAGTGCCACCTCCAAAAACAGACCTTCCCCAGATGAGAGATTGGATGTTTTTACTCTTTCAGTAATTCTGGAAAATGTCAAGTCCTGTGTAAGTGCATAAGCATCACTGATTATCTCTGCAAGCATGTTTTAAGTCTCCCTCACAGTCATGTTTCCAGGTGCCGCCCCATTTCCTTTGTGATCATGACATACTCTTATATTGCCTTGTTTTGGAAAATGATTTACGTACGCTGTTCCAGGGCCTCTGTGACAGTCGTAGTTTCAGCAGTAACAGTGCTAACCTGTAGACAAGAAAAAAACAACAACAGTAGCTCATTGTATGCTGCTACTTTATAAACATTACCCCCGTAATCCATCCTGCCAAGTTAATAGCAGAACTGTACCCTAGGTAAGGCCTAGAGTTCCCAAGACAACACAGAAAGCAGCTGCCTACAGATGACGGAGTCACAGTAAGCCAGCCATTCACTGTCACTTCCTTTGGCAGTAAGCTCCCCAGTGGGAGTGCGTGGTGAGCTGCCACATTTGAAAGCTGGGCAGTGAGTCAGATTCAGTTTTTAACTTGGGCTTCCTCCATGGTTCTCCACTGTGCAGCTTGAGCCAGTGAATAAAGCCAGTCCCAGCAAATCAGCAAGGTGCTGTGTGTTTCTCTGTGAATGGCTGTAGGGATGGCCAGCCAAGTTCCCCACTGAAAGGGGAAATATTCATTCTTTTGGTCATAATTACCAGTAATTGCAAGGTTAATTCACTACTGTTAGGAAGGGGCATCACCGGTGGGATGCTTATGTGTCTGTTGCTAACAGTTCAAATGAGGCTCACGTGGTATGACAGGGCCTGCCTGGACCCTCAGCCCTGGGATGCTGGGACAGGAAGGTCAAATGACTTCAGGGCCAGCGAGAGCCCAGTGAGACCTCATTCTAAAACAGCTTTAAATGGGACTTAAGACTTCCAAAAATTAATTCTCATGTATGTGTTCCAAAGACAAATATACAACCAGCTATTTACTCAGAAGAAAATAATTTAAAATGAAAAACCAGAATGAATGCCTGCAGCCTGGAACGTTTAAATAAGACATGCCTTCAGGAGGTAGTTTTTGGAGCACATACTTTGTACCACATACTTGTCTAGACATTAAGGATCTAACAAGAATGCAAGAGGTGACAGGACTCAGCTGTGCTTTTCAAGAGCTTCACATCTGTGGTGGTCACTTCCCCTCCTGCAGTAGCCCCTCCCCTTCATACCCCACCCTGCACATATGCGCCTTATGCACAGGCAGCTCTGCTCTGGACAGGGCTGGGGCATCCCTCTGTGGACCTCTCTACTTCTCTGGGCCCCTTTACAGAAAACATTCTCAGCAGAGATTTCCACTTCTCTTTCTCCCGCTGTGGTCATGGTTTTATTATAGCCACTGCATCTCTAAAATTGCCCTTGTCCATACTCATTAGAGTCCATGTTGACAAATCCAGTAGCCTGCTCACAGTCTGACCTCGTACTCTCCATAGTAGCTCTGTTCGTCCGTGAAATGCTGTCCACACCTAACCGAGAGGCAGGTTCCCTCTGCCCTCTGCTGCCCCTTCAGTGTGTCTTTGCTCTTTCCCTAAACCATGCTGCGCCATGGCGCCTCATCTTTGTGTGCCGCCGACTATCTCTCTACACTGGCGGTGCGTGCACTCTCCATTCCCGTACCTCAGGTGCCATCCAAAAGCTGGAGCTCTCTTCAGACCTCTCCTGTGACTTCAGAACCAATATACCAACAGCTTGCTCCCTCCTCCACTCAGACATCAGATAGATCCCTCAAACCAAGGTATCCAAATCCAAGTTTACCACTGTATTTACTGCTACACACACACACACACACACACACACACACACACACACACACACACACACCACTTAAATAGCATAAGCATTCTCACATAACAAATCCAAACACCCATGGTTTCCTGTTTCTCTGTTGGGGTTGCTGTGGTCCATCTGCTCCCAGCTCCTGTCTGTCATGTCCGTGTTCAGGCTAGCAGAAGGCAGAGAGAGAGGAGAGAGGGGGGGGGCGGGGGAGAACAATTGCTCAGCCGCTACAGACAGTTCTCACGCTGCTGTCTCACTGGCCAGCACAGCTGCACCTAACTGCAGGGACCCTGGGAAGCTTCGTGTCTTAAAGCATATGGCAGACATTCTGTTACTCAAGAGGAGGAAACCATCACTGACACACACCCTTCCTTCAGGTCTCTGAGTAAGGACCAGTTAGGAAAGAGGCCTTCCAGAAGCCGGACTAACCTAGAAGTCCCTCCCTTGTGAGGGACTCCCTTGTGAGTCTGTCCCTTTACACAAGGTTCTTTATATCCACACAGCTTACATCATGTCGTATGGTGATACACCCACTCACAGCCTCCTTTATACGAGGATCTGGTCGCTGCCTTTCCTCACTAGACTTAGCCATATGAGACAGCGCAGGAAGAGCGGAGTAGAACCCTGAGGGGCAGAGGGACCATGTCACCGTGTAGTTTTGCCTGTCCCTGGTGCAGGAGAATAGAGTTGGCCCCCTTCCTCACCACCTTAGCCTTTCCCCTTTTTGGGGAAGCTCTAGCAGTGATCTCTTGCTAAATATAATAAACTAAAAGTGTACAAAATGGAACTCCATTTCTCAGTCACTAGCCACACTGCAAGTGCTCAGAAGCAGATGTGACCGAGTCACTTTGGCACACAGTAGGTGACAGTCCATTATCCCAGCAGCCCTTGGGCAGTGCTGCCCTAGGAAAGCGAGTCAACAGATGTCAGATTCTTAGCCACTCCTGTGCCTTTCTCCTCTAACAGAGAATCCGAGTTTTTCTATTTAAATGGAAATCTATCTGGAGCCTAGAAAGCTAGCATGTGGCCTGCTCCATATGCAAATGTCCTCCTGGGTGATTTTTACCTATGACAGAATTGATGGGAAGCCTGGTAAATCACAGCATTCTTAACCTCATTATAAATACACTGCAGATGTGAAAATGCACAGTGTGGAGGCCATAAATGTGAAAGCAGCTTCCAACTTGTTTTAATGGGTGTTTCTGAATCTTGTTATAACCTAGGGACCTGGCTGCACGAAACTGCCTCGTGGGTGAAAATAATACTCTGAAAATCAGTGATTTTGGAATGTCTCGACAAGAAGATGGTGGAGTGTATTCATCTTCTGGCTTAAAGCAGATCCCCATTAAATGGACAGCACCGGAAGCCCTTAATTACGGTACGAATGGACTCTGGTTTTCCTTTTGATGGTGAAAGTGGCCTGCATCATCAGGAAGCACTCCCAGGCATGACTAGGGTAGAACAGAACCCAGGCTAGAACCACTTAGGAGCAACACAGAGCGAGTGTAAATGTTCTTACCTTGCTCTTAGACACAGACAGAAGTGTTCATATATTGTGGGGTTAAGATGGCGAATTCCTCTTGTTCAGAAAATGGTTATTTCACAGCCACACATCAAGTATTGCTGGGGCTCTGGCCCATTAGTTTGGTGGCTTCTCATCCAAGATTAGATATTATCAGTCGAGGTGTCAGTTTCTCACTCTGCAGGATCCTGGTCTCAGCCTCTGGCTCTGGATTTTACATAGATCTTGGGCAAAGAGAGAGGTGAGTATTGTTCTTTATAAGAGCTGGGATTTTTTTTTCTTTTGTCCACTGAAAACTTTTAAATATCTCTGTTGTGAGAAAGTGAGAGGACGGCACATGGGAGGCAGTCCATGCTGTCCCACAGAGAACGGTGTAGCTAGCACTGATTTTTCATACAAGGGTGTTTGCTGCACCCGATAGCCCAAGTATAACTAGTTTAACTTTTTCAGGAGCCACCAGACTTTTTGAGTATAACTGGCTTGGAAACTTGGTGACACTGAGTCGATGCTCAGTTCCAGCAAAAGGGGTTTCTGGTGACTGTAGACCAACTGTAGAGTCCAGTGGGCTCCCTGTCATTTCCCACAGGACTCTTCTCTGAAGTGGGTGCTGTTCGGTCTGGGCTATACTACTAAAGGAAATCACTACCGCATGAAAGACAAGATATAGCACTTGCATTTACACAGAGGGTTTCTTTAGATGCAAATGTTTATTTTAAAGAAACTTGTGACTAAATGCTTATGACCAGTAAAACTCTACCTTGTGATCATAGTGCATTTTAACAAGTCCCAACCTCACTACAGAATTTATGAATCTAAGGACTCACTGCAGATATGTAGACCAGACAGATGTAAGGTGTTTTCAGTAAAAAGGACAATAGGAAGCTCTTTGGTTGACACTCAGGGACATTTCTTTAACTGCCTTTGCTTTTGTAAGGTGCAGAAGAATTTAGGTGATGACGAAGACTGTAGAGGTAGGTGACAGAGTAGTGTAGTCCAGCGGGAAATGCACAGCCTAGGGGTCACCCTGAGGAGCCATGTTAGTCCTACAGATGTATAATACAGAAGACTGGCGTCAGAGCCATGCAGTGGTTGGTTGGTTTTGTTCTAGTTGTTTTTTTAACAAGGTGGAAGGGGCAGTTATCTCACAAAGTCCTTATTCTTGTTATACTTCAGGTGTTGACTTAGCTCATATCCAGGAGCCCTTTCTTCTCCACGGATCCTTCCTTCTCTCTTGCTCAGGCTGCTGATACTGCTCAGATCTCCCGTGCAGAGATCAGGGAAATAAAAGACAATTCTCTGTCCAAGGAACCTCTCAAGCCTTTGACTTAGTTCTGTCATTAGTACTACTTAAAACATGCAAAGAATCTGACACCATTAAAGGTACACACACACACACACACACACACACACACACACACACACACATCTCTAGCCACATAATTTCTCTTTCCAGGAACAGAAAGTCTTCCTTCCCAGCCATGTGGTTGTGACTCTCTAATTAACCTTTGTGCTGCTCTGGTGAGAAGCCGCGCAGCAGCACCTCAAGGGAGAAGGAGCTGATCTCTGGCTTCTATTTCCAGAGGGATATAGTCTGTGGTGGCAGCGAGGACACGTAGCAGGAAAAAGGCTGAAGTACAGGGCATCCACACCTGCCCCCAGTGACCTGCTTCCTCCAGCAACCTTCCCTACCTTCCCAGCCATCACTGCCTCTCAGTGAGCAATAGCTCACACACTGCACACTCAAATCACAGCCCCCAGCAAGCAGAAGCTAGAGCACACGTACTGTATGGCAGACGACGCTAGAGCGCACGCACTGTATGGCGGAGGCTAGAGAGCGCGCACTGTATGGCTTGTATGTCTTCCACGTTTTCAACAAAAGTATGGGCTTATAAAGAAAAGGTCATATACTGATCTTCAACTAAGAAATAAAGTCCTCTATTTATCAGTTATTGAGAAAGTTATTGAGTTGGCTGAGCTGGTAAAGACACTTAGCACCAATCCTGAGGTTCTGAGTTCGATCCCTGGAGCCCACATATTGGACTGAAAGATGTCCTCTGTCCTCCGCACTCTATGGCACGTGGAGACATTCAGAGACATGGAGGCATTCACAAAATAAAGAAATGTAAAAACGGCTTGAAAAAAGGAAATGTTCACTGGGCGGTGGTGGGCACACCTTTAAAGAAAAAAAAAGTTTTCCAGCTGGGAGTGGGGAGCAGGGGGTCTTCCCCAAGGAAGAGCACACCAATTGGTTGTTATATGGTCACCCCTGAAAACATACATACAAGCAACATTATATGGACTGAATGCATTGCATTTAGAAACACACACACATGCAGGAGATGACAGCTGGTGAGAAGAGAGGCCGTGTGTTTGATGGGGAGTGGGGAGAGGAATAGGAAAGGGTTTGTGAGGAGGAAAGAAAGGGAGAAATGTTGTAATTGTCTCAAAACCATTTAACAAATTAGCCATTTGCCACCTGCTTGTTTGGGGACAGTAGTGGAGCCCACAGCATAACTAAGCAGGATTTCCTCCCAGTGCCTCGGGAATGAGCCGGAGACAGGACTTTCTGCTTAGTGATGCTGTTAGTGGCATGACCTGGGCACGGCATCTCTGCTCTATGCTTCTGCAGGTTGTAGCTCTTCTTTTTCTCCGGAGGGACACGGTGCTGTGAGGGTCATACAAGTCAGAGAGCAGCAAGTGCTGCTCTGACTTACTCTGCAGTATTGAACTCCCCCAGGTTGAAAGGTCAGGGAGGCTGCAGAGGCTTTGTCTCTGAAGTGGGATCTGCTTACAAAGTGCCTTCATCTCCACCAGACAGGACTTTACAGGGTAAGGTGTAAGGCTACATAACTTAACTTCTTACCACTTAGCCTTAGCCACTGGATAGGTTTCATGCAAAGACTTGGTGTGTAGAGAAGAAAAGTAATTTTCCTCCCCAGCAGCACTGGAAGTGTCTGCAGTTGCCCCAGCTGCAGCTGATGATCAGCGAGTGCCCCACAATGGCATCCGAGCACAGGCAGACACTCTGGCCCTTGTGTTCTCCATGAGGGAAGAGGCCATTCTGCTTTAGAGGATCGTGACAGTTTTCTAGGAGTGGCTTTTTTAAATCCTTGGGTAGCAGGTAGATAGAAAATGTTGCGATTCAAGGTGACACATGCCTGTAACCCAGCACTGGAGAGGTACAGGTAGGATCCGGAGTTAAAGGCCCGCCTAGGCCACATGAGAGAGACCTTCACTTCAAAAACAGACAGAAAAGCCGTCAACGTTAGTGTGGGCAGGGTTCGGTAATGGCACATGTCAGGCAAGACTCACACGTACATGTTGTCTTGGAGACTGGGAGGGAGGCTTCTGCAGGTCTCACACCCACCTCCAGAAGGCAGCTTGGGTAGGATTTTATCTCTACGCTTCTGCTGAAAGGGACCAAAAAACTTTCTAAGAGTTTGGCTCATGTGGCTCAGTAGAACAGGTGCACTAAGATATTTCTACCAAACAAAGCACCATGTAATTTCAAGAAGTTGTTTTTACCAGCCAGCTATTTTAATTTCCAGTCTATTCAAACCACACAGAGAAATGCATTTTCTCCAAACGAAACTATCAGTAGAGAAATGAGACCTTTAAAAGCATGTAAGAATATCCTCAAACAGTGATGAGGAAAAAAATGGAAGTTAAGAAATTTTCCTTATTGCTTTAAGTTTGTTTGTAATTTTACTAGAAAGAAAATGATGAAGGCAGAAGATCAAATTGTAGGAATGTAATGTAACTTATTTAATCTTGTAGACTCTGGTATGTGCAAATTTATATTTGGATATGTATGCAAACCAACCACCTCATCCAGATACCACAAGGAAAGTGAGCCAGTATGCTGGCCGAATTTCTGTTCTTGGGCTGAGGGAGAATTGTTTTATAGCTCATTTAGTTGAACTCCCGAAGACTCCATTTAATTGTTAACATTACTAGGCCTGGAATTAACCTAAGTACCAAGAATGAGATGTAGTTGTAGCATTCCTTGGGAAGAGTCACCATGCTAGCATGAGACTGATCGAGCCACAGCCGTCATCTTCTCATCCCACTGACTCACCTTTCATGACCATCTTCTCCCCTTCAGGAAGATACAGCTCTGAAAGTGACGTGTGGAGCTTTGGCATCCTCCTCTGGGAGACCTTCAGCCTGGGAGTCTGTCCGTACCCTGGAATGACGAACCAGCAAGCACGAGAACAAGTGGAGAGAGGTGAGGAAGGCCTCAGTGCTCCCATTCGTGTCACCCGGGACAGCAGTGCCCACGGCAGGGCTGCGCACCAGCGGGGGTGAGGGGGTGGGGGTGTCCCAGGACAGCAGCGCCCACAGGAGGGCTGTGCACCAGCCCGTTGGGAGAGGGGGTGGCTACAATGCTGTTTGGGACATAATAAAGAGGAGCGATGTTAGAGAGGTCCACTTCCGAATGCTGTGGAATGCTATGGCTCCGGCAGAACAAAAGCAAACACTTGCGAGCCTGTCTGACCTATGGCTCGTAGGTGGCGCGCAGCTAAGCATAGCTGTGAACGTGGCAACACAATGTGAGCTTATTTAAAGCATTCTTTTCTTCTGCAATTTATTTCGTAACTAATTGCACAGTTCCCGAGTGTGAGCTATGTACATACAGCCCTGCTGTATCACAGTAAGTACAGGTCAGGCACATTGCAAGGCTCAGCACAGAGAGAGAGACCTTCCCTCTGTCCCACTCCATTGAGGTGAAAGAAGGCAGACTACCTCAGAGTGTGTTGTATTTCAGGAGGAATTCGGAGAAGCTGTAATCTGCAGAAACGCCATGGTGCTCCAGCTAGAGACAGGGTGACGAGATGACAGAAGCACTCCTTACATGCGTGTGTAGGACACAGAGTCTAGCGAAGGGAGTGTGGTTCAGATGACTGCCCCACCCCCACCCCGCAGCCTCACCTCTGGCCAGCCTGCCTTGGGTGACCTGAGTGTGGGGTGGCCTGCCTGCCTTCCTTGTGCACACAGCTCCTAGCACAGGACCCCAGCACTGACAGACACAGCTTGTGAGGAATGGAGATAGTTCTTTCTCAGCTCACTGTCAAATGAGTGTATTACCTTCCATCTGCAGACTTTACACCTGATAGTTCAGGAAGATAATTCTCAGAACAATTAAAATATGCATTCGTATGTGCTACAGCCTACTTGAGACTTGCTGAAAAATATATAGCTCTGTACTTGTGCGTTCTGCACCATCCGAGGGAGGGCGTCTACAGAACTTTACTTCTACCCTTTACTGCACAAGGACTAACACTTACAAACAGCATGGTGCGCAGTGCAGGCGTTTCTGTTGCATCCTCCTTCTGAGTTCTCTTCTCTTGAATCTTCAGGATACCGGATGTCAGCCCCGCAGAGCTGCCCCGAGGAGATTTTTCAAATCATGATGAAGTGTTGGGATTACAAGCCTGAAAACCGCCCTAGGTTCAGTGACCTTCACAAAGAGCTCACTGTCATCAAGAAGAAAATCACATAGTGCCAGCAAGACCCAGACTCCACCTGTAGGCTCTGTCCTGTCACCCCAATTTTATACCACCTTATGGCAACCATCTTTGAAGGTTATGTTTTTTTATTAAGTGGGTTTTTAAAGTATGTTCCACTTCAAAATATGTTAAAGGCAAATTTATTCAAGAAATCAGTAGTCCTTCCGGGCCTGTATTAGCAGCCTTGCCATGTGAGAGAAGCCCAGGCTAGCTGGGAAGTCGGAAGGTCTACCTTTTCACACCTAGGCCCACGGAGGGCCCTCCAGGGTTTTCCACTTGAGGCACAGCCTGTGGGCTGCTGTCTCCTGTCACAGGTTTCCTCAGTTGGTGCTATAAACAGCGTTGGTAGCTCGTGCTTGCAGGACGCACTCCCACCACAATTGGCTTTCTACTCTGCCAAGGCGAGATTGTACCTATAAATATAATCATATATTGGGAATTACTTGGACCTCCTAGGGTTTTTCTTCTCTTTCCTGTCAGAACAAGCCCGGTGAGAACACCACACTCCTGGGTTATTTTGTCTTTTGCTTCCACAGTTCAGGCTGCAGAAAATGGTGCATAAAAACTCCCAGAGAGCACACAGCATGGAAGCAGCTGCTTCTGCAGGACACCAGGAGGAGAGGGGCCATGTGACCAGGAGCGCAGGCGAGGGGGGGAGCCGGGGGTGGGAGGGAGCAGCTAGCCAGTGTTCAACCGAGAGAAGAAAACAAAGGAGCCTTGCTTCCAGGCTTGCACCACTAGAGCACTCTGTGTCTGTGCTCTGAATGCCCCAACAAGGTCTGAGAATCAGGGCCTGGTGGAAAGTTTTTTAAAGATACTCAAGTCCACAGACAGAACAGTGTGACTTAATTGTGTGTCTTCGTCCTGGGGGACAGTCCAAGAATGGAATTCCCTTTATTTGCACCAGTTTATGGACCTTCAGAATCCATGACTCACGTTCACAAGCACATCCACATATACCTACTGAAGGGCAAGGTTGCTATGAATGAAATCAGGGAGCCAGAAGTCATACCAGTGTCAGTGAGGAAAATCCCTAGGCACCGCACACCCCCATCTCCTCTTTGCCCCAAAGCCACTACTTGGAAATCGTACTGATAGCCCACAGGTATATAAACTCATCATTAAAGGTGTCAGCTGTGTATCAAATGTACGCCAGCTAAAACTAGATTTGGTTGAACGGAATCTCAGCTGTGTCCAGGGAACTTCCCCACGATCTGTCCACAGTTGTCTCAGGATCATTGTGTCTGGGAAATGGTCTCACTCAGGGGAAGATGTGGTCCGGAAGTCTTCACTAACTCTAAGACCTGTGTCCACATGGACATCACCTTAGCAGTTGCTCAGTCTGTGGAGCCCCTCCCCTCCTGGCAGTGTAGAGCGCACATCAGACTTTAAAGGGTATGAAGGGGACTGCTGAGGAGAAGAATGACTCATATCTATCATTTCACCCTCCTTGCTAATTTTGTAACTTCATGCACATTTAATGATTCATACGCGCAGACTGAAGTAAAGAAGTAATGAGCCTGCCCGCACCAAAGCAGCCTCCTCGTCCCTGACCGCGGGTCAGACGCTAACTAAGCGGAACTCCCCTTTGATGGCGCACACCATGGCAAGGCAACCCAAACACGGGCATGCGCATTCGGATGCCCCTGCTCTTCAAGCATCTGCCATCCCTCAGGAGGAGATAAGACGCTCCCTCTCAGGATTTCCAAGTGAATCTGTCTATAATACACTCTATCTCTGAAAAAGAAAACCCAGCCTCTCACCACTCAGCACTGCGCTCCCAGCAAGGGCCAGGACGCTGGCTTGGCTCGAACTCCGAACAAGACCCGAAGCCAATTCCTCGCGGTCTGGTGGAAAGAGAACCATGTTGTTGATACTTCACTCATCTAGACTGTTAGGATTTGCAATTCACATCATGACTCTTTGCTTAAATTAAGAAGGCTTTTCAAAGCATCATGACATCTGCAGCATTTAAAATCTATTTTATTCTTTGTCCCAGAGCAGGCAGAGGTATAGTTTAAGATTAACTCATCGGGAGCCTTTCAGGATCATGTCAGTCGTATAGAATATTAAATTTAACATAGGCGCACGCATTAAGGAAAGCTTATGCAAAATATCCTTACTGTTAATTTTGTTATGCTTGAGGCATAATTTATTCATCCCTTCTGTCACTGATAATTATTGGAATTATGTACTTAGGAGGCTAATCCATACCCAAAAAGTGCACATATAAATACAGTTCTGATTTGCAAGTTGATTTAGGAAAAACGGGGCTGCAGAGATACACAAAATTCTAGGTCTTCTCTAGTTGAAAAAATAATAATAGTAAATGGTGGCACCCAAAGCTAACCTGGGTGTGGAGACATTTGAGCCACTAGTTGGTTATCCAAGAGTTGCCTGCTCACAGCCGCGCTTAGCATCCCTTCAGGTTAGCAATCTGGGCGTGAAGGAGAAGGCTTTAACACAAGACTGACTTCCCTCTGCATGTCTCTACCTTGAATTGCCAAGCCTTCATCAGAAATGGGTAGTTTACTGTTTCCCAATGATAGAAGATTCTGCCACAGTAGCATTCTTGTAGATTCCATGGGACCTAAGGTTGCTTCTCAAAGCCATTTTCTTAGGAAGATGATAAAGAGTCACTGGGCTTCCTTTCAGCTCTTCCTGCTACCGGGTCCACAGGGAAAGTTTCATGTGATTCTTTCTCCTTTTTTCAAGACTTAGCAAGGACAGCAGAGTTGCTTCCCCAGTCACAGCTGGCCACCTTCCCACAGACATCCATCCATCCATCCATCCATCCATCCATCCATCCATATTGCCCAGAGTCATTCAGTGCCTGTCTCACAGAAAACAGAGCATCTCATGACGGAGACTGTATTAATTTCCTAAAACAACCAAGGTTATTTTAGCCACTACTTCCATCAGCTGGCTCTGCTGATATCACTGTAGCCCTGTGCTAAGGCTGTGTTGACAAGCAAGCATTTTACTTGCAATACGTGCTACATGCCAGGCATGAGCAAACAGGCGTATCAGTACAGGTCTGTTGTGTGTCATGGTCATCAGATGCTGTACACTTAAGTATACCTGACCATCATCTTGATAGGCTGTGTGTACACTGTCTTACAGCCATGTGCCCTTGAAGCAGGAGTGACAGCTAAGAGGGAGCTGTGCCTGAGCCTCTTCCTTTCCGCACACTCCATTTGTCACACCAGTGACATTCTCCATGTCTCTCGTCAGTAGACGTGACTGCCATGGGAAGACAGGCTTTCCTATTTGGAGATCAGCGGCCCCGTGCAAAACTGCACCGCAGCCGAAAAAGAGCTGCAGAGACACGTTTCCCTTGTGTGTCAATATCGTCAGTAGGTAGAATCAGAGGTTTTATATGAAAATCCATCATTAAAGTGGCTTAAGAGCTTAATATCAAAATGAAGTATTACCTCTTATTAACTGATTTAGTATACACACCAGAATTCTTTATTAGATTTTTACTTTATGTTTTTCTGGGCTTAATGGTTTCATGTCAAGTTTGAGTATGTACTTTTTTGAGAATCCAAAATGTCACTTATTTCTGTATAAGAAAAGATCCTGATTTAAAAGCCAGCAAGATCCACCCTGCTGGGAGTTACTAGGACAAACTTCAGCTCTTGTGAAGAGTCCCTTTGAAAGTCAAGTTCTAATGTGGATGGTGAACCAACAATGTATCATCGTCCTAAGTCAGTATGAGAAATGTATCCCTCGTCCCCACAAACCCTCCCTCTGCCCTCTGATAATTCAAAGATGAAATCCAGGAGTAGCATTACAATCTCTTTGCTGTCCAGACAAGGTATGAAGATTCTGGGATGACAGGGAAAAATAAAAAATAAAAAACAAAATAAAACAATAAAAACCCAGCTATGAAACCCTTCACCCCTTTACACTGGCCCGGAGTAATGAGCTGGGTGCAGCGAGTCTGCCCAGGCAGCATGCAGGGAGGCAAAGCAGGAAAGAGCCAGTTCCCTGGAGCACGTGGAAATGGTGTACAAAGACTACAGTGTCACCAGGAAACCTGAGGAAACTGCCAGGGGGCCAGACCCTTCCCCCACCCCCCAAAAACATCCAGAAACTATCATAAGCCCCAAAGAGCTCACCCCCAATGCTGTCTCTGCAGCAGGAGCCACTTGGCACCCCACTAAGAGCTGACAGCTTGTGCTTTCACTGTATTTCCACCCAGTCTTGAAAGAGAGTAGCCGACGCCTCAGCATTTGCACTACTCATCAGTACTTCTTAGGTGAAGGCCACTGATTCTTCATGCCACATTAGAAATCTCTGTATGCAGTAGCACCTGACCTGGACTAAAATGTCCTGAATGCGAACCTGCTTTCATCATCTTGTGCTGTCTTTGAGCACCAGGAACTAAGTGGTTCCTAGAGTTAGCTGCTGAGAGGCCCTCCTGTGCAGTGCTCTGAAGGGATCAACCAGCAGGGGAGCTGAGGGAGTAGCCATGGTTTTTGACTTTACGCTAGTAACACTTGGCAGAGAAAAAGATAGTCTAACAAACACTCTGAGGCAGAGCAGAGTACAGCAGGGTGAGGGGGTAAGCATCCAGCAATGGGGTCCCCTGGAAGGTAGAGGCAGTGAGAGAGCACCAGTGAGATCCACCAGGAAGCCCAAAGCCTGGTCACCACAGAGCCAGCCTCAGAGACTGGAGAGCCATCTCCTGATGGACAGAAACTAAATTAACATACCTCAAGCCTCTACAGCGGGTTCTTGAAGGGCTTGACTGTCTGTCTTACATTCCCTGCTGTCTCAGGAAGTAGCCACTGTTTCTCCGCAGAGCTACAGAGGTGGGAATTGAACCCGTTTCCTTAGCACAGGAAAACTGAGTCCTAGCGCCCCAGCGCTCCTGGGAGATTGCTATGAAGGCTTCTGCCTCTCCTTTTATTAATGAGAAACGGTAATATGGCAGGTTTAGTGTCCTCGCTAGCAAACTTATAATAATCCGCAAACAAGAATATTGAAGTCTCCTGTTGAATTTCAGAGCCATGTGCCCAAACATCTGCTAAACCAGTAAGATGCAAGGTGTTCCTCAGAGGACCTGAGTGCTAGATGACAGAAATAGACCTGTAACACCGCGTTTCCCTCACACCTGCCACGTCAGGCCAGGAACACTCGGAGCTGCCATTTCCCACGCTCGCTCTTGGCTTCTGCTTACTTACTGTCCTTTCTCATCTTGTTTTGCCAGAACAGAAAAGCTGCTATCGCTGGCTTTTAAACACAAGAGTGTCTGCTCAGGGGCTCCCAAGCACACCATCAGTGTGTGAGAGAGATGCCATGCTCGGGTGGGTGCCAGGTGTAAGTGGCCTTATCAGCAAAGGCTTTGGGGACTTTGTTTTTAAAGACAGAAAGACTACTGTGAGTGGGCATGTCCAGGTTGAAAGCATCCCTATTGTCTTGGGCTCGTAAGCTGAGCTTCCCAGAGAAGTTTTGGAACACATTGCTCTACAGTAAAGCCCTGGACACGCCAGTCTAGGCTAATGCACTTTGTATCCTCTCTGCACCTTACTTAAGAGCATTACCTAAGTTGTTCAAGTTACATCATGTGAAATGATGTTCCAGAGCTTCGAGAGACAGGGCACTATGAGGCTTGCATTCGAAGTAAGCAAGTCCATCTGAGTAAACACCCAGAACATTGGAAGAAAACATCAGCTTTTCTGGGTGGCTTCCCAGAGCAGCTCCCTTCCTGGAGAACCAGATATTATCCCTTTCTGATTGGAATTTCTGTAGCATCAGAAGAAGTAGATTATAAATGGTACCCAGCAGATTCTACCAGGCCCTGTAGACATCAGGCATCCTCCTGTAAACACAAGTGCAAATAACAGAACACCATAGGAGACACCTCAGCCACCTTGTGAGAACAAGGTCCCAAGTACAGAAAGGGACGTTACATGTAAGTCCAAAGTCTGTTCCCATTTTGCTCATGTAGCTCTTGTCAACTCACCCTGACAGTCACTGTAGAGCAAAGAGTGAGCCCGTTGTCCCTGAGGTATCTAAGTGTCCTGTATTCAAACGTTCGGGGCTAAGAGGGAACTGCAGCTGCTGTTATAGATACCCTGTGTAATAAAACCATCCTTTTTTTTTTCCAGCTCATTATTCCACACTTTCTTTTTTTAAACCAAAAACCATCTTATTTAAGAATTTTCCTCTTACAAAGAATTTGGTGGGGAGAATTTGCCTGCCAACTCATAAGAAATGCCAAACTAATATACAGAGACACATACAGGAACCAAACTTGCTGCTCACTTAAACTGGACATGGGGTGCTGTGAAGGCCCATCCCATGCTAGCTGTAATTGCTCTCCTGTAGCAGCAACCAGAAGACCAATTTTTTAAAAGTTCCAAAGAAGTGGATTTCCTATCACTCCTTAGGTCCTGGGCCTTTCACACCCACAGTGCAGAGAATGTGAACACATCGCAGTGAAGTCACTTTTTTATTCCGTGCCAATGCTTCCTCCGGCTGCAGCAGGTTACTATAGGTACAGTTCACAATAAGGGGTTCTGATCAAACCAAACATAAACAGAAGCTCATTTAATTCCAGTTCATGACGAAAGTGGCCAGAGACAGAAAATAACTTTCACCTGCCAGAATTGTACCTCACTAACAAAGGGTCTACCACCCAGCTGTATCCTGGCATAGTCTCCATGTGGACACAGTCTTGTTGGACAGTTCGGTCCTGACCCTCCTTCATAAACCACTGGGACTGCCTATTGAGTCAGCTTTAGTCAAGCACCTGTAGGCGTTATGTTTAACTTGTTGTCAGTGTGACGAGCAGCTGGGGACAGCGGGATGAATGGTGGCACACATTCTATTGACCTTGCACTATAGTTTGTGTGAAGTTTCTTAGTTTGGTCAGGGTGCTCGTGTTTAGTGCTCTGAAATGTCCAAACTCCCTGAAAGCATAACCATGCAACCACATCAAGTTTAAAGATCCATGGAAGTGGCTGGGTGGTGGTGGCGCACGCCTTTAATCCCAGCACTCAGGAGGCAAAGGCAGGCAGATCACTGTGAGTTCGAGGCCAGCCTGGTCTGCAAAGTGAGTCCAGGACAGCCAAGGCTACACAGAGAGACCCTGTCTCAAAGAAAAAAAAAAAAAAGACACTAAGTACAAGAAAATAAAGGTGAGCTGTCAGGGACCCACAAGCTCTACTGACTTCTTTAGGAGGTCCAAGCAACCTGAACACAAAAACAAAATACTCAACTGGTGCCCAGGCCATGTCAGTCCACCATTTTCCCAGCACAGGCCCACAGAGAGCAGGTACAACAACACCGTTTTCTGACTTGTTTCTCTGCTTGTTACGGAGGTGAATTTACGTTGAGAGAGCAGGGCTGCCCTCGGCCACCTGTGGGCTACGTGTTCCATCCGTAGTCAGCACGGTGAGCCAAGCACCTCTATGGTTCACGGAGTTTTCTTCAGTGCCAATACATGGCCATTTAAATGTCAGCTTAAAGCACCTTTAATCTTTTGTTGTTATTGTTGTTGTTGTTGCTGTTTTAAAATAATATATTTGTGAAGTGGATAAAAGAAACACTGGAAACCGGGTGCTTCTGAAAAGGACAAATATAAAATATGTGAACAAGGTCTAGGGTGGTTCTTCTGGCTTCGGAAACAAGCCTGTGGGCGGCTGACAACGACACGTGTGAACTGGTTGGGCAGGACCTTGGCCATTTGTATCTCAGATCTGTATTTAACACATATTTATTTGTTAGATTTTACATTCAGAGGAAATACACTTGGAACTTTGGCTAACATTACAGAATGTTATGAAAATTGCCTTCTCCTTATTTTTTTAAAACACAATTTCATCACTTTTGTAAATTTGGGCCATTTTTGGACAGCTGCCTTTTTCCAGAGACCAATTACCATCCACTGGTTTGCAAGCCTTTTCACTGTGTCCTTGTAATAATGTAAAATATTTACAGCAAACTGCGTCTCGTTTGATCCTTCCGTCATGTTTACATTTCTCTTCGACTAGCACATAAATATGCTTACGGAAGAAGAAACTGGCTGTAACACTGCACAGAAGTCACGAGCTCGCGGGTTCTCAGTCATTGCACGTGTAAGTCCTGATGATGGTGCTGTGTGCTTCAGTCTGAAGATCTCTTCCTGTTTAGAATCAGAACTGAAATGTGGTTCAAGTCAGAGTTTTCTATGCACTTTGGGAATTCTCCAGGATTTTCTTAAATGTATTGGGGGGGGTTGTTTTTCAGATCATGATTTGTTTAGATATAACATGAGAATTTAGGGGAGTAAGGTAGCTGGGCCGTTATTTGGAACAGAACTGTCTGTGCTGCTGTGAGGTAGCTCGGGCGTCTGCGCGTGTTTCCATGGTGCTGGCTCTGCAGGAACCTGGAGGCAGGAGCTGATGCACAAACCATGCAGGAGGAAGATGCTCACTGGCTTCCTCGCCATGGCTCGCTCAGCCTGCTTTCTTATAGAATCCAAGACCACCAACCCACGGGTGGCCCCACCCACCATGAGCTGGGCCCTCCCCCATCAACCACTAATTAAGAAAATGCCCTACAGTCCTGCCTACAGCCTGATCTTATGGAGGCATTTTCTCACTTGAGGTTCCCCCTCTTGAATGACTCTGGCTTGTGTCAAGTTGACATACAGCCAGCCTTTGCCCTAGGATGGGCACAGTACCATCTAGTCCCCTGACCTTACCACTTTTACATCACTGTCTTAGATTTCTGTTGATGTGAAAGACACCATGAGCACAGCAGCTCTTATAAAGGAAAACATTTAACTGGGGCTGGCTCACAGTTTCAAGGGGTTGGTCCGTTATAGTCATGGCGGGAAGCGTGGCGGCATGCAGGCAGACTTGGTGCTGGGGAAGGAGCTGAGAGTTCCACCTCTGAAGCAGCACAAAGTGACAGTGACACAGGTCCTCCAGCAAAGCCACACCCACTTCAACGAGGCCACACCCCCTAATATTGCCACTCCCTGTAAGACGTGGGGGCATTTTTACTCCCAGCTACCACAATCACCCAGCACAGTGCTGTGCGTTTCTGGATTGGTGAGTTGTGCTTTCTGACCATAGCTCCTCACCATGAGCTTGGGAGTTTAGCTTCTTGCCCAGTGGATCTGACTGAAGCCTGGGCCACCACTGCCTTCTGCCTTCACGGGACTGGGTGCATCAGTCGCCCAGGAGGCTTGGCTCCCTGAGTGAATCACATTCCCCACAATGTGAAAATAGCATCCCTGAGAATCCCTGGAGCTTCTGTGGCACTTAAAGCCCTGAACACCACTCTGCTTTCCTCTCTGGCTGGTGATCTTATCAGGCAGATAGTGTGATGTTGCTTGCAGAAAACACAGGGGTGAACACTCACTTCTATTAAAAGCATCACTGAAATTTTGCCTGCCGTCTCTCTGTGGACCCCAGCAGGTGTTTTCCCACCATCCTTACCTGCTTCCTAAAAGCATCCTCACTCCTGGGGAATTTGCACATCAGTAGGTGACACAGCTCTGATCAGAAGGGAATTCCAAGCACCCACCTCATGCTACAGAAGCCCAGGAACCCATGAGCTTTCTCTCCAAAGCTGGATCCCTTTTCCTAAGATGTGAAGGACAGAAAGAGGAACAGAGCCCTTCTCCAGGGCGGACTCTGCCCTTCGAGCAGAATGTCGCTGTGATTCCTGCTTCTGAGCTCTCCTCAGCCCTGGCTGTGTGCCATCCTTGTCCTCTAGCTTTGGTTTTGGTACCCATGTGCCCACATGGCCTCAGCACAGCCTCCTCTCTAACCCTTCCGCCTCAGGCAACAGTATGCCATTCCTGTCGCCTCCTGACAAGACTGGGCTCAAAGGCCCTTCCAGCTTTGCGATTCTGTGATCTATCAAGCCTCAGGGTCCTTTGGGGGGGAGGTGCCCTGAAATACCACTGCTCTACAGAGTGAGTTCAAATCCTTCACACTGCTGTGTCTGCTTCCTGTTAGCATGACAACTGGGATATGCAACTTTTTTAAAAAGTGTATTAGTGCTACCAGTTTCCGAGCCTTTATCATGGTTCCCAATCCAGAACTACCTAGAGCATTAGCCTTCCCAGGAATTCCAGTCATACAGAGCAACTCAGCCCTGAGACTGAGACTTCCTCCAGTGGCAACCAGGTAAGAGAAGGTACTACCGTCTGCTGTAGCCGGATCACTCCCTAAGGGCCTTTAAAAATAAACTACATTAAATTCAGCCTCACAGAAACCTAGAACGTTCCTCCTCTGCCCCCTCAACATCCTTTCTCCTCAGTCCTGTCTCAGTCACCCCAAGGTTTCTTAGCTAAAGCAGACATTCCAGGAAGATGAGCATGGTCATGTGACTGATGTAGCTAGCTGTTCATTCTTCAGACACTATGCTGGAAGGCCAGAGGTCACTGACGAGCTCCATCAGCAGGTAAAGGAGATTGGAGACTCAGTTGCCAAGGGCAGAGGAATGAACACCCAGCACCTGAAATTTGCTGATTTAGGGAACAAATTTCACCCAATCTCCCAAGGTCTCAAGAACAACAAAAAGGTTACATTAGAAAATGAAGAAGCTGAGAGGCACGAGCCAAGCATTGAAATTAACAGATTAGAAAGCTGGTGAGTCCAGAGCGCAGTGTTTGCCAAGATTGAATGTCAGCGTCATGAATAGCTTTGTGTCCCTGCTAGGGCATCTGGCAGTGTCACAACTAGGGGATGACTGGATAGCATCTTAGCAGCCTCAGTCTGGGGACGCTGCTCAGCAGATCACAGGCACAGATGAGAACCTTCCATTAAAGAATTATCTGGCTGCCTACGCCAATAGAGCCCTTGCTGGGAGCCCCGAGTGTCAGAAATATCCATCCCAGGCAAGGTCACTGGGAGACTTCACTGCATCGATGTTAAAGGTACAGTGGAGGACAGAAAGTTTTAAAATGAGTTTTATTTTTCATAAATAGGCATAAAGCTTACACAGAGAAGCAATCTCAAGATGAAGAAAGCCGAGTCGTGATGAGAATTAAAATCTCATCGTTCAAAAACATCTGATGAATTTTACTAAGAAGGAGAAAGAGTGAGCCATATCTGGCATAAAGAGGTCAAATCACACCCCAAAATAGCAGCAATTGAACAAATAAGGGATTATAATCTCTATGCTGCTAAATACGAAAAACTTAACAGAACTGACAACTTCCTAGAAAAGCCTTAATGTACCCAAGCAAAATCTAAGAACAAATAGACACTCAGGAGAATGGATCCGAAGTCAGCTGTTAAAGCAACCTTTATCCTCCTGATGTCACTGTCATCTCAAAGGCTCACTGCCTTGTCCGCTAACCTAGGCCTCGTCCTGGAAACTTCTAGCCTGCGTACAATCTAACCTCGGCCTAGAATGTTTTCATCCTCTGAGACTGCTGAACAAAGTCTCTCTTTTTAGCTCTCTTTCTGAACTCTGGCTGGCTGATTTAACTTAGTTGTTCTGGCTCAAACTACTCTCCAAGCTGACTGCTTCAATCTGGTTCCTCTCTCAACCTCTGACTGAATCACTCCGCTTGGTCTCAGACTATGTGTAGCAATCTGTACTAATCTTCTGGCTCCTTCTCGTTCTCTGGCTCACTCTGTCTTCACCTGTGTTTAGCTTTTTCTCCTTTCAACCTGTGTCTTTAAAAGTCTAAAACTGCCTCTGGATACCATGGATTAAACTGCCACAAACTCAACCCCAGGCCACTGCCTCTCAGCTCACTGACTCAACCAAATGACTGACAGAACTGACTAGAACTCCAAGATCTGCATGCCTCTATCTCCTGAGTGCTAGGATTAAAGGCATGTACCACCACCCTGGACCTGAAACTTGCTCTATACCAGGCTGGCCTTGAATTTAGAGATCTGCTTGCCTCTGTCTCCTGGGATTAAAGGTGTGTCTATATCTAGCCAGCTCAAACAGACCTAGAAGGTTTTTGGATGTGATCTCCAGAGCAGCCATGTTCTGAATTAAAATTCCTCTATAGTCAGCAGTTTCAAATCTCCCAGGGGCCAGCAAAGGCGACAGCCTGAATCCAATAACTCAGAACCCACATGATAGGAGAAGAAAACCGACTCCTGTGAGTTGTCCTCTTCACATCCACACACATGCACCAACACACACTTATGCACCAAAACATAATACATGCACCAGCACACATACATGTACCAACTCACATGCATGTACCAGCACACATACATGCACCAACATACATATATGCACCAGCCTACACATGCACCAGCATACATTCATGTACATGCACCATCACACACCTATATACCAATACACACCTATGAACCAAGACATAGTACATGCACTAGCACACATACATGCACCAACACATACATGCACCACATACACATGCACCAACATACACACACGCATGCACGCACTAACACACACACATGCACCAACACACATGCAGTTAAGTCCATAGAATGTCCAGTTTTCCTAGAACATTATTCCAGGGCACTACAGATTTCTTTTCATGCAGAAACTCTACACAAATGTTCTTTCCCCATAACCCCAAACTAGAAGCATCAAAATGCTCCTCCACAGGTGACCCATCAAGACAACTATTCTACATTTGTGTCACTTTTTAAAGTGAAATAGTGATGCACCTAACATGGATAAACCTCAAGGAAATGGTGTTCAGGGAAAAGGCCAATGGCAGAGGGATGCACAGCTGGACGCCACTGCGATTTCACAGATGATGACGCCAGGGTCTGCGCTGGGTGGGAGTCTACGCAAGCCAGTTTTCATTCTCTAGCAATGGGTGCACAGGGCTGAAGTCATGATAAAACACAGCCAGCCCAAACAGTTGAGGAGGTATTGGAATCGGAACCCATTTGGACTGTGACACACCAGATTTTGGGGAGAAGTGATGAAAACACACCCAGTGCAGTCTGAAGGGGCAGCTGTCCTTCCAGAGAGAAAGGAAGGAAGAAGACACTGCAGTCAGATTAATGAGAAAATACAATGGAAAGTGAGAAAAGAAATGGTAGATATTACAAGTTCATCTTCACTATGAAGATAGATGAACCTTTTCCAAAATAAAGACAACTAAATCTGGTAATGAATGAAATATATAAAATACCCCCTCTGGCCTGGGAAACAGGAACCAACAGTTTATAGGTGTTAAACTTTTAAAGAGATTTGAAGTTTTACAAAGACTTTGGATTTTAAAGGAAAGTTTGGAAATTTTAAAAAGACTTTGAACTTTTAAGTCTTTGAATTTTTGTAGGATTTAAAAATTAGGAATATTTTATATTGTAATGTTTTTATTAATGTGAGATCTTGGGGAGGAATAAGAAAGCGAAGATTGTAACTAATAGTGATATGTTTTCTGTGTCAAGTTGACCAGGGTCAGTTAGCTGGCTAGTTTTATATCAACTTGACCGAAGCTAGAGTCATCTGAAAGGAAGGAGCCTCAACTGAGAAAATATCTCTGTAAGATCGAGCTGCAGGGCATTTTTTAACTATCAATGGGGGTGGGAGTTGGGTAGGTGGGGAGCCCTTTGTGGGTGGGGCCATCTCGAGCTGGTGGTCCTGGGTTCTATAAGAAAGCAGGCTGAGCAAGCCAGTAAGCAACACCTTCCATGGCTTCTGCATCAGCTCCTGCCTCAAGAGTTTTCAAATCTTGAAGAATGGTTTTTATGCTAAAGGAATAAACAAACTTACTTCTCATTGGCAAGCAAGTTTATTGTAATGGTTCTTATTTTGATTAATAAAGATGTGTTTGAACCAGATAGATAGATAGATACATATATATATACATACATACATACATACATACATACATAAATGGATAGATAAGATATAGCTATGTAATCAATTTGAATTAGACTTAGTCTAAAAATGAAAGAATATTTTCAAATAAACTGTTGAACTAGAGAAAAGTTTGTAAAAATCACCAAAATTATGCCAGACAGCCCAAAACTTTAATAAAAAGGGAGGAAGCAAGCGTAGTATCTCGAAAGCCATAAGGAATCTTGCAAACATCCACAGGAACTCTCAGACTTAGAATGAAACATTAGCCACACCCCCATCACCACAGGAACAAGAAAGGCTGGGCTGCCTCCTTCATGCTGAAGGCCTAGCTAATGCAGAAAGGCGCAGAAGCCAAATCTGTGTGATACTACAAAATTTTAAAAGCTACTGTTCGCAGACGGGTTTCTCACATTTTGAACTCAAACTTGGTACCAGATTAGTAGAGTCCATACAATGATAAAACAGTGGCCTGAAAAGGCTCTGTACAACAAAGGAAATGAGGCGCAGCGTGAAGGGACGGCAGGCAGGAAGCAGGGAGTGTTGCTAAGTGTCCACCTGACAAATGATCAGTCCCCCAAGAAACTCAAGCAGAAAAAAAAAAAAACAAAAAACCTCACAATGGGCAAGTGATTTGAGAGTAGACACTTGAAACAAAGAAATATAATTGACCAACATCTGATGCCCATAATTAGTCATCAGGGAAATGCAAATCAAAACTACAATGAGATCTCACCCCAGTTAGAATAGCATTGCAAAATCATACTTAATGGAGATGCAGAGGGGAGCGGACACTCACATCACTCCCAGGGTGTGGATAAATGCAGCAATTGTGGTGATCAGTGTTGGCAGTCCTCAAAAAACTAAAGTCACCTCTGTTGAACAATTCAACTGTTACACTCCTGGAGAGATAGATAGATAGATAGATAGATAGATAGATAGATAGATAGATAGATAGATAGATAGATACATACATACATACATACATACATACAGAGATATATAGATATATATGTGTATGTATATATGTATATGTAAATATACATGTATATATATATATATAATAAATCAGCAAGTGAAAGAAATAAGCGCACTCTCATGCTTGTTATAGCACCAATCACAATAACTAAAGTGTAAAATCAATCTAATATTCCATAACACATAAATGGATCAAGTGTAGCATATTGATACATTGTAACAGTATTCATTATATGGTATCTTAAGGTGCATATAGAAGTTCAAAGCCAGGATAACCAAGGCTATCTATGGGAGGAGGGAGCGCCAAAAAAGCCTAATCCTGGAGGCCTTGTCATACCTGAATATACCTGAATTCAAGTTCTCCTAGAGAGCCATCATTATAAAATCAGCATGACACGAGCACAAAAACAGGCATGTAGATCAGTGGAACAGAACAGAGGACCCAGAGACAGAGAATTCCTTGCAACTTCAGCCTCCTGGGTCTGTATCATACACTGGGGGAAAACCCCGGCATCTTCATAGCTGGGAGCATTGGTAGCTACATAAGATAATTAAAGTTGGTCCTTATCTCTCACCTGGCACAAAATTCAATTCCATTCGCATCAAAGGCCTCATCATAGAGCCTCCAAGTCCAAAACTGCTTGAAGAAAAGGTAGGGTGAACACTCAAGACGTAGTTATACATTAGGGCTTTCTAACAGGTCTGTAGCTGGCCAGTTTTATGTCAATTTGACACAAGCCAGAGCCATCTGGGAAGAGCAAAGCAGAAATGTCCCCACTAGAGTAGCGTGCGGGCAAGGCTGTGGTGCACTGTACATGGTGGTCCCAGCTGCTGTGAGAAAGCAGGGTGGGCCAGCCATGAGGAGCAAGCAGTAAGCAGCGTCCCCAACGGCCTCTGCATCAGCTCCTGCCTCCTGTTCCTGTCTTGACTTCCCTCAGTGTTGGACTATGATTTTCCTAACAGCTAGGAGAGCTTGGAAGACAGTGGTACCGAGAGCAGTGTGGACTGTTGCAGCCCAGCTCGCCAGGAAAGGCATCCTGAAGCAGAAACATGGAAACAAATGATCAAGAGAGAGAAACCTGACAGCTGTTGCCTATGATGCTCAAAAATTAGGATGAGTCATGCTTGTAATAGCTAAAACCAGAGTCGTTTTTAAAAGAAAACATGAGTTTGTGACTCAGAAAGTAGTCAAAACATTCCAAGACAGAAAATACAACATTAACAAACTGAATATTTGATTTCACCAAAATTAAAATAGTCTACTCATCAAAGTGGGAGAAGGGCCACACAACAACCAAGCACTCATCTAGACATTTATATGTAAATAAGCCCTAAACCGGATGGCCTCAGAGGTTAAGAGCACCGGCTGCTCTTCCAGAGGTCCTGAGTTCGATTCCCAGCAACCACATGGTGGCTCACAACTATCTTAATGTGATCTGATGCCCTCTTCTGGTGTGCAGGTGTACATGTAGGCAGAGTGCTGTACACATAATAATAAATAAATAAATCTTAAAAAAAAAAAAAGCCCCAAATCCCGGTAATGGAGGACAATCCAGTTCCCTAGGAGTCAGAAGATCCAAACAAATAACTCACAGAGGTGGACAAATGTGAGAGGCAAGAACACTGAGAAGACACTCTGAGCATTCGTCATTAGCCATACCAATGAAAGCCGTCATGACATTCTAACATACAGTCACCAGAATGCTAAAACTACGTCTGATTGTATCAACTGTTAGCAAGGATATGAAGTAACTGGAGTTCTCAGCCCTTGACTGTGGAAAGGCAAGAAAGGACAACCATCTTAGACAACCTCTGAGTGGACGGAGTAGGAGTAAAGGCACACCAACCGAACCATCCAGCAAGCCCCTCCTCCGTGCCTTCTCGGGGCAAATGAAATGCTTGTCACGCAGGAAACGAGTGTCTACCGGGTGTCATATTGAACGAACACGGGATGCTGGGTGCCTATCAAGAGGAGAATGAGCGAGATGGGGGAGAGGAAAGGTAGCCCCGAGATAGGGGGAGGGGAAAGGTAGCCCAGAGATAGGGGGAGGGGAAAGGTAGCCCCGAGATAGGGGGAGGGGAAGGTAACCCCGAGATAGGGGGA
>OU015743.1:7907590-7917955 GCA_907169655.1 Acomys percivali | reverse complement strand
ACACACACACACACACACACACACACACACACACACACGGACTAAAGAATGATTGAAACAACAAAGAAAGAAAATGGCCGCACCTTTGTTCAGTTTTACACAGCACCCCCCTGTATGTTCCATGATGTTAAGGAGGGTGTTTGTCTCTACCTTTTCTAAGCCACAGTTCCCTAGAGACCTGGGCTGTGGGAAGAACGGAGCGTAGCTGTTGGAGACCATACATGGAGGCCCAGGGCCCGAGGAGCCTGCAGGGTTCCCACCTGACCCAAGTACAGAAGCTGTCCGAGGAGGCATGCAGCCAGCAAGTGACCAGCCTCTACTGGGTTATCTGCCCTCAGCAAACATCTCATCCATCCAGAGGCCACTTTCTCCCATGGCTGTGGTCACAGGTGAGGGTAGGACCACAAAGAGACGGTTCTGTGTGACCTAAAATTAGCTTCCTACCACTGTGCGCTGTGGTTCTGTGTCAGCCCTCGAAGCACCAAATACAGGGGTGCCAGAGCATTCTAGTGCTGTCTCCTGGGTGTCACAGTAACTCGGGGCCATCAGGAGCACCAGTACCTCCATGTGGTAAGTGCTGACTCTACTAGCTGGAAAACAACTTCTGCCCTCGTAACTTAATGCCTACTTGAAACATTGCACATTAATGGAAAGAAACCAATCTTTGAGTTTTGTTCTTAAGTTACTGTCATTACTACCTGGTGTGAGGGGCACCGCACATCCCCTCACGCCTTGGAATGAGATCGGAGTTGGCCACTCTGATGTCTTAGCTCATGGTGAATTCTTACTAGTTTACTTTCATGGCAACAACCACTGGAAATCCAGCTTCCCAAAGATGTGTCCCCAAGCAGATGGCAGCGTGGATCCCACGTGAAACTATCAATTCCATCAAGGCAGTGGCGCACACCATCTAACAGAGCTCTCAAAAATTAATAAGCCCTAACATAAGCTCTGTGGCACGTGGGGTCCACAGCGCACGGTCCAGAACCTCTGACTTGCTCCTAAGTAGAGATTTGACATGTATCTTGGTTTAGGACCACCACTCGTTTCCATCTGTAAAGCTGGGACAATCATGGTCCTAAATCAGATGTGTCTTGTGAAAATTAAAGGAGATTTTAATTGTCTAACATCAGCTCTGGCATAAAGGCCTTTGAACTCATTTTTTTAAGAAGTAAATTTATTATAATTTATTCAGATCACACCTTGTTATCCCCTGCTTGTATCTTCCCGTTCCTCCCCCAACTTTTCACCCTATTCCCCTCCCCTAGACCTCTGACAGAAAAGGACCTCCTCCCCCTCCATATGACCATGGCCTATCATTTCATCCAGATAGCCTGCTTCCCCTTCCTCCTGGGGCCCACCGGGCCTCCCGACCAAGGGGAAGTGATCAAATCAGGGGCACCAGAGTTCATGTCAGAGGCAGTCCCCGCTCTCTCCACAACTGTGGAGAATGAGCTGTCCATTGGCTACATCTGAACAGAGGGTCTAGGTTTACTGCATACATTGTCCTTGGTTGGTGCCACAGTTTGTGCAGATTGCCCCTGGGTTGAGATACTACTCAGGAAACCTTGAGATTTGCAGGCAAATGGATGGAACTAGAAATGATCATCCTGAGTGAGGTAACCCAGACCCAGGAAGACACGCAGGGTACATACTCACTTAATACGTGGATATTAGCCCAGCCTAGATGACCTCTGAGAAACTCCACCCAGCGGTGGGTCAGGACAGATGCTGGGACTCAATGCTGGACTCTGGGTAGAACACTGAGAGTGGCATAGAATAAGGCGGGGGATGGAAGGACCCAGAAAGTTCAGGAGCCCCTCGAGGAGACCATCAAGGCAGCCGGAGCTTTGCACTTAATCTCACTGCAGCGTAACAATGTGCTGTAAACTGAAAGGCTTTATACGGCACACACTGATCAGTCAGGAGACTCAAAGGCTTTCTGGCTGCAATCCATCCAGGTCGGCCAGGGCTGCGGGGTCAGTGCAGCTGGAGAAGATGCAGCCCCAGGCAGGGGCAGAATTCCTCTTCCTGGAGTCCTAACGCTGAAGGCCTACTCTGCTGCTGGCCATGAGCCTGGCTGCACACAGTTTCCAGACCCAGCAGCTTCCTGCTGGGCAGCAGGACGCTTGAGTCCGTGAGGGCAGTGAGTCACAATCACAGGAGTGGCATTTTCCATAGCAAGCGAATTAAGGGAATGGCGTTCCATATTCTTATGTTACCACATTCAACGCATAGCTTCTGGCCACTGTGGCACAGAGAGTGGTATTACAACATGGGATGGATCCGCGGTGGGCATCTTGGGTTGCAGTTGCCATGCCTTGACACTGGACATTATCAGGCAAAGGACACACACCCATGGATCCCGCCAGCCAACTCAACACTATTCTGAGTCTCTGAACAGAACCATGTCTCACCCTCTTGATTTATTTTCAGGGATAAAATTTGTATTTTTATATCTGTTATGAGGGGATCCTTTTTCCCAATTTGAAAATACTTTGGCAGTTCAGATTATGAGGTTAAAGAAAATGGGTCTTGCTTTTGCCCTTGGAGTTTTTCTGAAGGCGTAAATCACCCTCCCCCACTCCCAAGCAAGTATGGAAGATTACAATATTTTCACCACACCAGAAGGGTTGGGTGACACCGTCTTTGTACGTAAGTCTGCATGAGGTCAATAGGAGTGGGAGAAAGAGACACTTAAGATTGTCACCTCAAATCTGGTGGCAGTGCACAGAACCAGGAGGCGAGATTTATACTGAGCAAAAGTAGGGGCTGGAGAGATGGCTCAGAGGGTAAGAGCACCCTCTGTTCCTCCAAAGGTCCTGAGTTCAATTCCCAGCAACCACAGGGTGACTCATAGCCATCTATATGAGATCTGGTGCCCTCTTCTGGTCTGCAGGCACACATGGGGGCAGAATACTGTATAAATAATAAATAAATAAAATCTTAAAAAAAAAAAAAAGTAAACAGTCCACCAATGGCTAGCAGAGCCACAGTAACTGATACTCGCTTAGGTGTTAAAGGGAAGTGTGCTCTGAGTTTGAGGAAAAAGAGTGGATCATAGGAAAGGCTCTTTGCTCTTTGCTACCTCTGGTGGTGGAAGTCAGGCCCAAGTCTTCCCAGGTCCTTCCCCCACCCCCCTTCTTTAGCCTTTTTAAGGTTTGCCTTCAGCTCACCTAGGCTGCCGTCTCCCTGAGGTACCCTGGATTCTGCCATCAGGCCATCACAGTTCTCGGCCTTGTTCCTCCTTCACCTGAGCTCTCCACACCCAATGGGTGCTCAGAAGCCTAGGAAATGCATAGGGAAAGCCTGCCTGCCTCACAGGTCACAACTGGAGTCTTCTCCAAGTCCCAGGAGGGAGATTCTGGGGGAGGCTGGATACCTCACACCTCACCCTTTTTTTTTTTTTTTTTTGAGCCCATGCTTTAATTTCTAACACTGTTCATTTATATTTAAAAAAAAAACCTCAATTAATAAATAGAGTTTGAGCTTTTTATGCTCTAACAACACATCATTGAAATATTTTATAGCAATATAATGAGTCAAATCTGAAGGACCTATCCTTTCTAGAAGAAGCAACTTCAGCACAGAATATACTTCAGATATTCCTTGTTGTTGAGTCTTCAAGGTGGCAGGGGACTGACAGCCCTATGTCTGTGTCCACCAAGTGAATCCATGCCTTCATATCACAGCCCCACAGGTCCCAAAGCAGGGTTAGGAATGCAATGGAGAATGGCATGAAAGCCGACAGGATGGTGACAATGAAGAAGGGCACTATGTGTGACAAAGCCAAGGCAGTAGGAGGCAGGTACGGTTACCACCTCCAAGTCACAGCCTTGCCGAACACCCCACCACCACCACTGTGCTGCTCTCAGCCTGTGCACCTCAGTGCGCACTGTTCGGCTTATGAAGATGGGGATTTGCTTAGGTTGCACGGAATGCACTGGGGAGGAGGAGGGGAGGGCTCCAGAAATCCCATGTGAAAGGAAAAGCATCCCTGCTCATTGGTCTTAGCGATGTAATCGAGACCCAGAGAGGTAATGTTGCTGAAATGCAGAACTATTCCACCGTGAACTGATTTGCAGTATCCAGGCAGCCCAGGACAACCGTCTTGGGTACCACGGCCATCCTTGGTTATTGCTCATAGGATTCAGTGGATTGTCATGATGTCGAGGTTAGCAAATCAGGTAAAGAGACCAGAGAGCATGGCAAAGGACATGGTCAGACGGGGATAAGAGCAAGCGCCAGTGTCTTCCGTGCCCCATCTCTCTGCGGCCAGGATCTGAACTACTTCCCCAGGAAGCTGAGGGCATCGGTTCTATTTTAAACTGAATTTCTGGTAGATTTGGGTATCTGGGGTACAGAGGGAAGGCTTGTTGGCCCCTAGATGACTAGGGAGTCTTGAGTCAGTACAGGAGTAGGGTGGGTAGCGAGATTTCAGATGCCAAACTTTGCTGAGCCTAACCCTTCCAAGGAAGGCAACTGTGATGACTAGTCCTCTCATAGACTGGGAGGAGGAGAGCAGAGGATGTGAGGCCCCTGAAGCCTCTTCCATCCTCCCTTTGTGCACGGCAGAGTCTTCCATATTCTTTCTGTGGCTGGCTATCACCAGCTCTTCCTTCACTAAACCAAGAACCACAGCTACTTGACATGAGCCAAGGTCTGCCCTAGATGCCAAGGATAGAAAAACTGGAGGCAAAAATTCTCATCACTAAAACACATTTCAGTGTTGAAACTGACAAGAAAGAAGGGATGTTGTTCATCCGCTCTGAGAATCATTAAAGATGGGGGCGGAACTCTGAGGCCGACCTGAGCGGCAGGTGATTCGGAAGGCTGCAGGGAGGTATCCTCTGCCAGGGACCCTGGCCTATGTTTGCAGGATTGTGGGAGTTAGGGAGAAATGGGAAGCAGCTTCATGAGGACAGCATCATGTCAACTAACACAGAAACTAAGCACAGGGGTCACTGAAAGTTCCCCTGATGTCTGGATGAGGACCACAGGGCCTGGAGAGACCACCAAGGGCTCTGAGGGACACAGAGCATGTACATGTTAGCTTAGGTACTCCTGGAAGCAGAGCAAATAGGAGAGAGATAGAGATAGAGATAGAGATAGAGATAGAGATAGAGATAGAGAGAGAGAGAGAGAGAGAGAGAGAGAGAGGATGAATGTTTGTGTCTGTCTGTATATGTATATGTGTGTCTCTCTGCATATGTATCTGTGTCTTTCTATGTGTGCATCTCTGCCTGTGTTTTCTGCATGTGTGTGTTTGTATATTTATGTGTGCCTGTGTGTGCGCTCGAGGAGATATAGGAGACTCCCCCTCTAGAGTCGAGAGAGGCAGCAGCAAGCCAGAGGTTTACAGTGGAGAACTGGCTCAAGCGTCAAAGCTCACTGCCAGGGCTGCAGCCCGCCAGCCGGAGAACAAGTGATACCGTGGCATAGTTATTCTTTGAGTCTAAATCCTGAGGCCCACAAGAGCTGGATGTGTGTTCTAGCCAGTCCAAGCCCGGTGACGCTAGAGCAGGGAGTCATACGTCTGCCTCTCTTAGACCATTTATTCAGACGTCAATAGCTTGCTCAACACCCACTAAACAGTAGAACCCTAAAGTCCCATGTTCTACCCACCCAGAAACGCCACACAACCAAAGATCCCAGCATGCCAGGGCCTGTTCTGGTTAGTGCACTAACTACCAGAACATTGCCCAAATCTGACGCCTGAGGCGCTGGTGGCCTGCACCAGAGTGTACTAGTGTAAGGCAGGAAGAAGGGGTCCAGACAGCCGGGGGAAGGTAAGGAGATGAGGACAGGGGACACAGGCTTGTCCTTGCAGAAGCTGATGAGGGTAGGAAACTAACAGAATGGAAGCCAGGAAAGGGAAATATACCGCTTTAACTAGGAAAGACTTCACTGTGTTGCTAGGAATGAGGGTGGCGGTGGGACAAAAGAAGAGAGGAATGGAAGAAGGGAGGGTGGATTCACAGAACAAAAGGCCCAAAGAGGGGCTGAGCCTTATGAAGGGACGTGGGAAGGAAACAGGAAACCCCTCAGACAGAGAAGGTGCATGCAAGCAGTACTTGCCTTGTAGTACCCCCCTGCCCCACCCCCACCCCCCACCCCGTGTACATGCTAATGAGCAGCTTTCACGGTCCCTGAACACTGGCAGAAATAAAAATGCAAGCTTCTGAGGCAGAAGCAAAGAAACCCAGCTCATTACACCCAAAAAGCAGCAGGCAGAGGAAGATGTCGCACGGTCTGCCCTAACTCCACTTTCCAGTGAGCTGGTGACAAAGGCTAACTCTTGCCTGCACAAGCAGAGAAATGCACTGTGGGAAGGGAGCCCTGAGACTGGAAAACCCTTATCTCATTGGAGGTCTTCTGGCAAACCCAACGTCCCACTGTCTGTCACAGGGCAACTAAACCAATCTACACTGCCTCTGTTTTTATTAACCTAAGATGGAAGAGAGATTCCGATCTTTGCTGTTGAAAATCATTCCACGTTGAATGTCTATTGATGCTCCCACAACTGTTGCCTCTAATGCCTCTAGAGATCATGTATCGACATCAGTGAACTTGCGGCCACCTGAGGAATTAGCTACCAGCATGACTGCCTGATGGCATCAGTTTTTCTTTTCAGGGTAGCACCAAGTACCACTAAGAGGCTGGGGCTTGGGTGGGGTGTATGATGAAGTGTTGAAAGGTGACTGAACATAGAAAAGTTTTATATATATATATATATATATATATATATATACACACACACATATATATGTATATATTTATATATATACATATATATGTATATATACATATATATGTATATGTGTATGTATATACATATATGTGTGTCATACACACATTTACATATGCCGTGTACGGCATGAGCTAGCAAGGCTAGTGTTCATGACCTTGAAAGAGGCAGCCACATGGGAAGAGCTGCATGGAGCTGTAGGAAGGATCTGTTGGAGGATAGGTAAAGCAATGGGGACTGTGGAGCACTTGACATGAAAGATACAGAGTGGGGGTGCAGTGGGGAACAGGTCAAGTAGGGGTACGGTGTGGAGAGGTATGGCAAACACTGGAGGGTGTGAAGTGGCCCCCTCTAAGTTCCCTTTCTTTACTCTGCACCTAGTGACTGTGGTAGGGTGGCCAGGTGGGAGGGGGAAAGTGGAGACTGCTATAGTCATGAGGGACTGACCAGGGCCTCCTGCTGTCCTGCTATCTGGGGTGGCCCTCGCTAGCAGCTGCACCTGCTTTGGGGAAAAAAATTGGGTTCAAGGCTAGATTAAACTTAGCATTTGGTTAAGGATTTCTGGGCTGCGACTGAGGAGTCCCAGCCCTGTGCTTCCCTTTCCTATAACGTGGCGGTTCTTAGACTCTCGGCCTGCTCTAATGAGTGTGAGCCTGTCCATCCTCTTTTATGTTTTGGGTTAGCTCGCTTTCAATTGGCGCTATAGCTGTTTCAATGCTTGTTACATTCCACCATTGAAGCTATTTAGACCGGGAGCCTTTCTTTGTGGGAGGATTTTAACCACAGAATCCATTTCTTAATGGACTTAATACAACTCTAATCACAATCTCAACAGGATGTTCCCGGTAAAGAACCTCAAATTGAGAATAAAATTTGTACGCAGGGAAACAAAGGACTGACAATAGTAAAAATCATTTTGAATGAGGAACAAATTGCACCGCCCTTGCTGTGTGTTTCAAAGGCCTGCTTTAGAGTGACATTCATCAGGACCACGTGGTGCGATAGATTGATTAGAGTCCAGAAATAGGTCCACACACGCACAAGTTCAATTGAGTTTTCAGAGATGATGTCATGAACTCATTACAGAAGCAACAGCCTACCAGTAAGCGATGCCAGCAACTAAACATCCATTTGCAAACAAATGAAAAGCCCACAAACAGTGATTCTTACCTCATTCATACAAATCAACTCACAATGGATTCTAGATGTAAATGTAAAATTCTTAACTGTAAAACTTCTAGCAGATAACAAAAGAGAGAGGAAGAAATACTTAGGAAATGATCACAAAATAAAGACCTATTCCAGAATACACAAAGACCCAATGCTCACATAAAATATGAGTACAAAACTCGAAGAGATGCTTACCAATGACACGGCATACAAAATGTGTACATCACAGTCATTAAGGAAATAAAGTATACACTTGCCTTAGGGTCTGTATTGCTGTGATGAAATGCCATGACCAAAACAAACTTGGGTAGGAAAGTGTTTGTTTTGCTTACACTTCCGGGTGGCAGTCCATCACTAAGGGAAGTCAGGACAGGAACCCAAGCAGAGCAGGAACCTGGAAACAGGAGCTGACGCCATGGAGGAGTGCTGCTCAATGGTTTGCTCCCCATGGCTTGCTCCCCGTGGCTTGCTCCCCATGGCTTGTTCCCCGTGGCTTGCTCTCCATGGCTTGCTCCCCGTGGCTTGCTCCCCGTGGCTTGCTCCTCATGGCTTGCTCCTCATGGCTTGCTCCCCATGGCTTGCTCCCCATGGTTTTCTCAGCTTGCTTTTTATATATAACCAAAGTCACAATAGGCTGGACCCTCCCCGTCAATCACTAACTAAGAAAATGCCTGTATGACACTAAGGAATTTGCCTGCCAGAGCCCAGTCTACAGGCATTTTCTCAATTGAGGTTCTCCCATTTCGGATGATTTTAGCTTTGTATCAATTTAACATTAAACTAGCCAGCACAGTACCTAGGATAAGATTTAAAAACTCCTCTGGCCAGTGAGATGGCTCAGCAGGTCCAAGCACTTGCCTGACGACACCTGAACGTGATTCCTAAAAGCCACATGAAAGTAGCCGGAAATGAGCTACTACTGAAAGCTGCCCTCTGACCTCCACATGGGTGTGGCATTGCCCCATCACAAAAAGGTTTAAGGCTCCACTAGGCAATTTAAAGTACTAGTAGGAATTTGTAACAAGTGGAAATCATAAACATTGCTAGTAACAGTGAAAATTAGTAAAGATGAGTGGACAGACTGTGATACCTTTGTGCAATGAGATACTACCTTAGTATTCCACCTGATCTGTACTAAAAGGGGATGAAAAGGGCTGCATATAAAGCATTGATGGCTCTTTAGGACATTGTGCTAAGCACAAGAAGCAAAGAGAGCACTTAAGACAAAAAAAAAAAATTTTTGTGTTGTTGGAGGGAAGGCAGAGAGGGAAAAAGGGAGGAGACTAAGGCGAGAGAAATTTGCAAATGACGAGACTATTCAACACTTCCTGAGGTATTGGTTACGTAACTATGTATTTGTTGGAGTTCATTAAAATACATATCTAAGCAGGGAAATAATTTTGCTGCATGTAAACTGTATTTCGACATGCATATAACATTGCTGAAGACAACGGTGAATACCAGAGTAAGTGAGAAAGTGACAAGGCTCGTGGATGGGAACAGTCAGTGTAGCCGCAGTGTAAAGGCTCAGGCTATGAGCTCTGTAAAGGCGGCAGGAGAGGGGCTAACCGGGGCTGTGAGATCTGTTTTGAGTCTTACAGCTGCCTCATTATTTCTTAGGCAGTGAGGAGCACACCAGACCACTGCAGGTGCGCCTGGCTTTGGAGGCGCACAGGGCAGTAAACACGGAGGGCAGACATTGGATCTGGGATCAGTTGTGATGACAAAGCTGACCAGATTTGGTGCCTGGCTGGCCTCCACAGACCAGGGCCCCTACACATCCAGAGCTTCTTCAGGAGGAGCGGGTGTGTGTGTGAGAGAGACTCTCTTAATTTCCTCCCCAAGGGTCTCTCACTCAATGGAAAGTAGAGAGCAGGGCTTCTTGGTTCATTCTTCCTCTCTTTTAAAGGAAGCTAGCATTTCCACGTCACTGGAACCATTCCGGCCTCTCAGAAGTCTGGCCGACATCAGACTCTTACCCACACCTTTACAACTCTCATGCCTCAGATCTTCCTGACAAGCTCATTAAAGCACAAAGCCATTGTTCTGGTCTCAGTGACACCTCGCCCCTGGCAAGCTCTATGCCATCTCCAGAGTGGATGGCAGGCGTGTGCACCTCCTGCGCCTGCAGCAGTGGCGAGGGGACACAGACAAGCTGCAAGACCCTATACTGGTCCCAGCAGCCAGTGCACAGAAAGGCCTGGTCTGTCCTGAGGTGCTGCCGTGGAGTAATGCGCAGAAGTGGGCAGGGGCATAAGCACCCCTTATAGCTCTCAAGGCTTTGCTGCTGGCATAGCTCCCCTTGCAAAATTAAACTCCCTTAATGTGGGTGCCTGCAGTACACCTACCAGGCAAGCCGGAGAGTCACGCCCAGCTTATCTGACTTCTGTCTGTGGGCGGGGCTCAGATGAAGCCCAGGGCTGCTACATCACTCACTGCTCCCCCCC
>OU015743.1:7876564-7907580 GCA_907169655.1 Acomys percivali | reverse complement strand
GGTGCCTGGCTGCATCCAGCAGGTACAAGGCAAACCCTGTGCTGCTTTCTTCTAGCTCTTCCGTCTGACTTTCTTCCCAGCTCTGTTACTCCTTTCTTCCAAACTGTCCCCACTCCCCCAGGATCCCCTGCAGTGGGCTGCCCTCCCGCCCCTCCCCCACCCTCCTGGGTCCTATCTTTGCCCCCCCTGTGAGTTCTGCACAGGACTCTCAGCTGGGAAATCCTTCTCTCTATCAATCATCATTTTTAAAAAAGCTTTTAGAAATATTTATTTATTATTTATATACCTGCATGTGTGGCCACACCTAGAAGAGGGTATCAGATCTTATTATAGGTGGTTGTGAGCCACCATGTGGTTGCTGGGAATTGAACTCAGGACCTTTGGAAGAGCAGACAGCACTCTTAACCTCTGAGCCACCTCTCCAGCCCCCCATCATTTTTTTTAACCTTGACATTTTGTTTGGTATTATGACCAGTAAATTCTGTGGTCCTCTGCTTTTGTAGTTCCCCTGAATAAACCTGAACAAAACCCAAAGTGGGGAAACACCATTTTCAAGGTAGCTCACATGCAACAGCCTCTGCTATGTGCAATGGCTTGTCAGTGCCACTCGGCTCCTCTCAGAGTAGAGGGTCCCAGTCAAGCCCCACTGTCTGCTAGAGGACAGACCCTGGAGAGGAGACACAGGCTGCTGTCACTTGACACCACTTGAATGCCTGCTCCCGAGTCCACTCTTTGCTCTTTGGAATTCCCCACAATTTGGGCACAGATTCAAATACGAAACTTTAATTTCTCTGAAGACTTCGTCAGGGGCCTCTCTACATTCTGCGTATACTCAGCTTGCCTTCTGCACCTGGATTGGTGTCCTCCTAGCCAGTAACACGGCCAGGTACTCATGGACCCCGAGTGGCAGACAACAGGTCCTGTTGTTTTCTCTAGCTGAGCAAGCATAGGATGGAATCAGGAGGCCCTGCAGGGGGCACGGACATTTTCTAGAACAACAGTGCCTGCTTTTTGTCCCTCATTCCATTCCTGTCGTGTGCATATTTTATACTTTAATCTTAAATTTTATCTTTGATCTTTATACTGCTCAGATCCATTCCAGAGGCTGCCAAGCCTCTGAACTTTGTTCTGATCAAATTATCTTAAGTTTCATTGAGTAGTTGGTTATAGCTACCCAATAGCTTAGATGTTATAGCATCTACCTTATAACACTCGCACTCACAGGACAGACAGACAGACAGACAGATATTGCTAGCTTGCAGCTAAGCATCATCTACGTCCCTCCCTCCCTCCCTCCCTCCCTTCCTCCCCTCCCTCCCTCCCTCCCTTCCTTCCTTTCGCCGCCCACAGAAGCTTCTCTCCAAAAAGGAACAGCCAGGCCTGTGTGCCTCACCCTTCCTGCGGCTTCTAAAGCCAGCATATGCCTATCCTTTGTAGGAGAAGCTGCCATTCAGTCATAAGAGACCCTTAACACATGGGATGCAGGGAGGGAAGATGGCTGAGGGAACAGAAACAGTTACTGTGTATCATCTACACTCCCATTGTGCTAATCAAAGTGCTGTCACTGGGACAGCCCCCTTCTGAGCGTGTGCTCAATAGCAGTAATTTTATGAAGCATAATACATTTTTATTTGACATTATTTCCTAACATTTTTCATATTTCCACATTAGTTTTCAATAAGGCCATTATTTTAATAACTATACACGGGCTCAGATATGTCGTAATGTATTTAAAGTTCTCTGCTGTTGACACGTGGGCCACATCTAACTCTTCCTAGGAATGTAAGCAAAGGAACCTCATAAAAATGTGCAGGAGAGTGACAATCACGGGGTTGCGGAATCTTTTTAAATCTCCTAAATGGCTTAAAATAACTTTTAAATCGTTTTTATTGTATAAACAATACATTCACCAGCCCAAAATTAAAAGAACCTAGCAGAGTCACACAAGCGCACAAAATGCTTTTTCTTCCATGGTCTGGTGACCTTTCGACACAAGGTTAAGTAATATTTACTCGCTTTGAACCTTCACCTCTCAGCTAACAACTCTTGAACCTACACTGTGGGGTGAAGAATCTGTGTACCAAGGTCTACAGAAGTTTTTCTTTTTAACTTTCTCTAGCCTTATTCACAAGCTCCAAATCACATACAGCCGCCTCCTCTTTGGTACATCTCTCCCTTCCTCCCCTCCCTCTGCCTCCCTCCCCTCCTCTGGTTTACCTGTATTAACTCTAGAACCAAATACATGTCCCCTCAGGACTCTAAGGACAGTCTTGTGAAGACATCCACTCAGAGGCAGAAGCTGTGCTCCACACCAGGTGACTGAAAACCTCCTTAAAGTTCCCTGCCTGCCCCCCCATCCCCTACCTCCCACCCCCCACCCCCACTGCTTTAACAGTTTCTTGGTCTCAGTATTCCTGACATTTGGAGATACAGTCCCTCACTGTGTGGTGCTGGCCTGTACAGTACAGACAGTTTACCAGCAGTCTTGTCCTCAACCCATCGAACACCCGGAACACCCTTTCCAATTGTGACAATCAAAACTGTCTCTAGACATGGTCAAATATCCCCAGCAGGAAAAAATTGTCCTCAGTTGAGGACCACTTTGTAACAAAACAGGAACAGGACAAGGCTAAATTCCACTAAATAATGATCTCCCAAAGACATGCTCGACTTGATTCTTGGAGCCTGCAAATTTGTTGCCTTATATATAAAAGACTTTATAATTAAGGTCATTATGATGGGAAGATTATTTTGATTTTTGATTATCTAGTAGACTCAATATAACTACCTATGCTCTTTTGGGGGGGGGGTGGTTCGAGACAGAGTTTCTCTGTGTAGCCTTGGCTGTCCTGGACTTGCTTTATAGACCAGGCTGGCCTCAAACTCACAGCGATCCACCTGCCTCTGCCTTCCAAGTGCTGGGATTAAAGGCTTGTGCCACCATGCCCGGCTTATCTGTGTTCTTAAAACATAGACTCCATTATAATGACAAAAACACAGACCCGGAAAGCCTTGAAGACAGAGAAAGAGGCTGTGACCATGTAACATAGCACACCTAGAAGCTGGAAAAGACACAGGTTCCTGTTGGAAGGAACATGGCCTTACTGTCATTGTCATTTCTGACTTCTTAGCTCATGCCTTTGAGTCAAATTATAACTCCAATAGGAAACAAATATAGGGTCCATGACCAAAGGAATCCCCTAGTTGTATCAATATTGCTGTATACAAAAGCCTTGGTTAGAAGGCACTATGCTTCGAAGATGGCCTACTAACCTTTTGGCATGTGGTGTCATTATACAGACTAGGAAGTGGTTATCCATGGAGAAGAGAAATGGACCAGTGGATGCTGAGGTACCTGTTAGGTGTTCTAGACCTCATTTTGTATGGTGACTAACTAGCTGTCTACCAGAGCCAAAGGCTTTCTGGATGCCATCAAGGGTTAACTTATATCTCAAGTATCACTGTGCTGGCTAGTCTCATATCTAGTCTCACGTCACTTTGACACAAGCTAGAGTCATCAAAAAGGAGGGAATGCCAATTGAGAAAATGCCTCCATAAGATCCATCTGTAAGGCATTTTGTTAATTAGTGGTTGATGGGGGAGGGCCCAGCTCATTGTGGGTGGGGATACTATCTGTGCTGGAGGTCCTGTGTTCTATAAGAAAGCAGGCTGAGCAAGCCATGGGAAGCCACGCAGTGAGCAGCACCCTCCATGGCCCCTGCATCAGCTCCTGCCTCGAGGTTCCCGCCCTGACTTCCTTCAGTGATGAACAGTGTAAGCCAAATAAGCCATTTCCTCTCCAGCTTGCTTTTTTGGTCATGGTATTTTCATCACAGCAATAGAAACTCTAAGACAATAACTATACATTGTTATAATATATGTAAAATGGAACTTATTAATATTATTTTCACTTTAACATATAATTACGAAATAAATTAGCATACCAATGAGACCTGTAAAGAGAGCTACGGTTGCATTAACTGTGACAGAGCTAGTCATGATGGTGTTGGAGCTCAATGAAGCTTTTGATTTATGATGGTATTAGGGAGTAAGAGAACTTTGAGCTGGGTATGAAAGGAAAAGAGGGGTAGGGCAGAGACTGGTGAGTCATGTTCCATGGGCCCACTGACACCTGGAACCGAGACATCAAACACCACACCCAGAAGGCTTTGAGCAGAGCTGGGTGCGGAGGAGAGAAGATGGGATGGAAAGGAAGAAAAAAACCCTGAATTCTAGGATAAGGTCGGCTATAAGGACTATGCTACCACCTCCTCCCCTTTTCTCCTTCGCCTTTTCTCCTCCTTTCTCTTGGGGATATTTTCTTGGCTTTGTAGTCCTTGAAGTAATATGCTGCTGGAGAGTAATGATCCTCAAGAATAATAGGTAGGCCATCTCTCATAGCTCTGGGGAATCCTGGGTTAGTTCTGTTGAGGTGTCAGGGCTTTCTTGGCTCAGTTGGGGATGATGGGTGATGAAGCGGATTTGGATCACAGGCCACTTCTGAGATGGATATTATTGTCCTGGTTACTTTTCTGTTGAGGTTAAGACACCATGGTCAAGGCAATTTAAATAATAAAGAGTTGGCTTAGCAGGCATGATGTTGGGGCAGTACCTGAGAGTTCACACCCTGAGGCACAACCACAAGCAGATAGAGCTAATGGGGGGGCTAGGTGGGGGGAGGAGTGGGGGATAAGGGGTTGGAGGTGGGGGTAGAGATGGCAAGAACTAACTGGGAATAGTGCAGACTTCTGCGTCTTCAAAGCCAGCTCCCAGTGACACACCTCCTCCAACAAGGCCACACCTATTTACTTTCGTAAATAGTTCCACCAACTGAGACCAAGTACTCAAATAGATGAGACTGTGGGGGCCATTCTCATCCAAACCACTACATTCCACTCCCTGGCCCCCAAAGGCTCATGGACATAAAATAATGCAAAATACATTTAGTTCAACTTCAGAAGAAGTCCTTCTACATAGAGGAGACTTTGGACTTTTAAACTAAGACTCATAATTAATTAAAAATAAAAATACAGCAGGGTAGTGGTGGCTCACACCTTCAATCCTCTAATCCCAGCCCTTGGGAGGCAGAGGCAGGTGGATCTCTGTGAGTTCGAGGCCGGCCTGGTCTACAAAGAGAGTCCACCTGGCCACACTGATGGGCCTAGATAAAGTAATGAGTCCCAAAATAAAAACAAATGTTATGAATCTGGACGTACAGGTAGGCTCGAGGAGAAACTGATAGTGGGAGGGGAATAAAAAGATAGGGTGTGGAGAGAGGTTAGCAGAATGCATCCTATACATGTATGCGATTATCAAAGGACTAACATACACACACACACACACACACACACACACACACACACACATGCATGTGGAGAAAAGGAGGGAGGGGGAGGGGAGAGAGAGGGAGAGAGAGAGAGAGACAGAAAGACAGAGAGAGACAGAGAGAAAGGGAGAAAGAGAGAGAAAGAGAAGAGAGGACAGGAGAGGAACGAAGAGATTAATTAAGATTTTAAAAGATGGACTGCAAAGTCTTGTGCTTCCAAGTATGAGTGAGCAGCCTGTGTAGGAGAGAAGAAACACTGCCAAAGAGACACGCAGAAAGAATTAGAAGCATGATGGGAGACCTTCTGGCAGGTGGGTGTGAACTGGGGGGTGGGGAGTGTGGCCAGGTAGACAGGCTGAGTTCTGACTTGAGGGAGGATATCTCCCCGCCAGGCCACTGGAGGCAAGGGCTCCCTGTCTCTATCCCCGCAGCGCTGCAGAGCTGAAAGACACCCAGGAGCCTGGAGGAAACACACGAGATAAAAGGGAAGGAAGAGAAGAGTTGTTGAGCTCTGGGGGATTTTTATTCCCTTCTCACAGTCTTATACATTTTCTAATATAAATGTAAATTTTCAGCAAGAAAAACTGTGTGTGGGGTGCTCTGACTAATTGAATCAGCATGTATTAATTATGCATTAGCGGAGATTATGCCACAACTCATTGTAGGCCCCACAATCAGTCTTCAAGCAGAAGGCAAGTGCGGAATAGAATGTCCCGCAGTAATGATGTCGATTAAGAGGAGGGGTCCTCAGCCCTGCTCTCGTTAGAAATCTAATCAGGGGAAAAATACTTGACGAACTGCCTTCTGGGGACTGACAGTTATCCCAAGGCAACGAGGTGGGGGGGGGAGGGGCCATGGCTGCCAGGCACCACTGTGAAGACAAGGAAGGCCTAGAGCTCAGAAGTGGAGGGCTTTCCCAAAACACACTTTCTACCCTCTCTGCGACCTGGAGTTTTTCATCTGAGAGGCGTGGCTAAAGCTAATGACTGTGATCCCGTGGAGTAAGATGATGTTGTAAACGGCTGGTGTTTAGGAACCACCACTTTTGCTATTTGTTGATTTAATTTTGATTTTTTTTAAGACAAAGCGGTCTCAAGCTCGTCACAGTCCGCCTGCTTCTGTGTCCCCTGTGCTTTTACAGGCATGCTCCTCCACACTTGGCTTGTTTCGTTTTTATTTTTGTGTGAAAAGGGAACTATTGTGAAGGCCTTTTTCTAGTCCCATCTGAAAAACTAAAGCTTGCTTGACCAGACAGGGCCAATGTAGCTATTCTGACCAATCCTATCTAAGCACAGATTGATCCCAGGGAAACAGCATGGAGCTATCATATACTTTGTGAGACGGATGCAGAGCAAAACAGGAAATTATGCCAAATCATCATTTTCGGCTGATGGCCACATTTTGATTTACAGACTGTAGTACCATTCTGGGGAGCCAAAGACCAGTAATTCACTAAGTGGCTGGGCATGGCCCTCGCCCAGTGTGGTTAATCTCGTGAAACGGTGCAGGGCGCTTAGGAGATGGATAGGAGGGGCGTGTATGCGATATTTTCTTATAATTTTATTATCAGGTCCATGCTCCCAGTAGATGCCACATCTACTCATATAGAAGGCCGTGGATCACTGAAGCATTCCAGATACAAGAATCAGTGAAGGGCCCTCCTGACCCTGGACTTGCTACTATAAATCAGCCAACTGTCTGAGAGGCTTTCAGCTAATTAAGCCAAACGGTGCTGTTGTGGGATGACCCTCCATCTCAGCACCTGGGAAACTGGGACGACTCGGCCACCAACAAGGAACCCCAAAGGCCCAACATTGAGCTATACCGTCTGTTATCTGCCCCTGACAAAGATCATGACAGCTTCGTCTCTGGGGTTGGTGCAGTTCCTTGGTCTCTGTCCCCAGGAATTTAAATGTCCACAGTGAAACCAAGAAGCCCACATCAGCAGCAGGGACTCCCACCTCCATGTCTGCCCTCGGAGGAATCCACCTCCATGATTTTCAGGGCCATGAACTACCAGGGTTCAAGCAACCTAGACCCAGAGCCTGAGAGGGTTTACTTGAGAAATTAGCTTATTGGACGGTGCTGGCAAGAGAAGGGCACTGAGGGAAGATGACGGAGCAAGAGAAAGAAGCCAAGGCGGCGGCAGTGTTGGCTGGGCCCTGGGTTGAGCCTGGTGTCCAGGAGTGCTAAGGTTCGGACTGTACTGCAGGGTGAGCCGCTCCGAGACAAGGATTGCAGCCTCCAAAGTCCTACATGTCATCCTTTGGCTCTGGCTGGTGGCCACAGTGACCACATGCTGGGATCTTTCAGGTAAATGCCCTGCCTTGGTGAGGGCTGTCCTATGGAAGAGGCAGAAGCTAGCATTCAGCAGCCAGGTGCCTGGTGTCCTGGCCTCAGGGAGTCTCAGGTTTGATAATGGGCTCGGTGTATCTGCATGCAGGTCCATGCTATGATGGAGGAGCTTGCTCTGGATGCTCTTATAGCACATGAGGCACGTGAGTCCATAGCATGTGATAAAGTCACTCCTTGGAGTCCTCTTGCATTGCACCGAGAGTCCTCACTGTGGACGGCTCACTAAGTGGACAGGAAAGATGAGGGGGTAGCTTCAAACAGAGGAAAGAATGACACACAATACTCAGGCCCAACACAGAGTGTGACAAGTGCAAGGACGTGGAAGTGGGACTGTGTTAGAGAGAGGAATTAAGAAATAGCTGTGACCCAGGGCTGATGTAAAGACCATTTGAGATGTTTGAGAGTTCGGAGCATCTAACTAGTGTAATGGCCTGTGGCGACTAGAACATTCTATCACCTGCCACTCCTAGGCATGTAATGAAGGAAAGAAAAGCGACAAAGAGGACAGCAGTATGGTTGTCCAGGCAGGAGATGACCAGCTCCTGGGTTAGGGCGGTGGCCCTGGAGTTTAGATACGAAAATTGTTATGAAAATGGTTTTCAAACTATCAGTCTTGATCTTTCAGAAATAAGAACCTTTATTTTATGAGCCATGGCTAGAATTTCTCCAGTGAAGCAGAACTAAATAGAATTAACAGGAGACATAGCACCTAGGAGGGGTAGAGCTGCCTGTTACATTTGCTTCACGTGTGTTTTATGGTACTCTGACCCCCTATAGAAATGCTGCTTGTGGCGACTTTGACTCTTTTGGGTGATACAACATGAGGACTGAAGGATGTTTCTCTGGCCTCCAGCCCTCATGCTCCCTGACTGCTGGTTTCTATAGCCTGGGAAGTAGAGTTGGAAACTGCCGCGCTGCCACACGAGGCTATGGGAGAGTCCACGAGCTTTTAGTTTGCTGGGTCATATACAGGTCCATGTCTATGTTGGGATGAAAGGACAGACCATGCTCCCAGGAGGTCTGCCGACAGGAATGAGTCTGTCTCTTTAGCATTTCTCTCTAGAAAAGCAACAGGGGATCCTGGGTATAAACCCATTCGGTACAGCCAAGTGCGTCTCGGGGGTCCGAGCGCTGAGTGGTACACCCTACATCTTGACTCCGGTTGGCAGGATCAGTCGGGGGGGCGGGGGGCGCGGATTTCTGTCTGGTGACTCATAGCCTGCTCCCTGTGTGATGGATAGCCTCCACCCAGCTCACCATCGATCTCCGTCCTAGCTGAAAAGTAGAACAACCATGGCTCCTACATTTATACCGTGTGAGCTGACAAGTGTCTGCAGCTCAGCAGTGGCCCGGGGACTGCACGGGGCCGCCATCTGCCTTGTCAGCGCATGGCTCAATTCCTCCTGTGCGCACCCTTTGGTAAATTGCCTTTGTCAGCGTCTCCTAACGGAGGCTGCTCTCTTCATCAATCAGAGCCAATGGCCTGTTAGAATGAAAGATTCCCTTCCCCGCCAGCTGAAGAAAAGGACTGCAGGCGTGAGTGCACACTATTTGCCATGAGGCAGCTACTCAAACACCTCCTCCTTTCCCATGGCAACCCACCCCCAGCCCTGGCCTTGCTCAGTTGCTGTTCCCGGGGGCCAAGGACTTGTCTGCATGGAAAATTTGGTGAGCAGCATTCATGTTGGTATCAGACTGACCCAACTTCTAACCAAAACACAGCCAGCATCCTTCAGAAAACCACGCCAAACGCTGCGTTTGGCATTCCTGACCAGCTATGGATCACTGGACAAGTAGGGCACTTAACCTTGCTTTTCTATTCTGAAGATAAAGGGGTGCAAGGATACATAGGACTAATGGGAAAACTGAGTGAGGTAGATGCAGGGAGCCTGTCACCTGGTGAGTGTCATGTGACACATGACACCATCTTTAACGGCAGTTGGCGAGACCTGTGATACACGGGCTCTCTCTGCCCATTTAACCGAAGGAGAACCCGAGGCTCAAACAGTTAAGTATGCCCAAGCCTTTACTTTAAATCATCAATCAGCTGTTGATGGACCCAGACTTGAACAGAGAAATGCCGACCAGAAAGCCAAAGTCTGTCTCTATCAGCCACAAAGGTCTATGGCAGCTAGAAGGGACTTTGACTGCATTACTGAAATTATAAGAATCCAGAGTTTTCAACCTCCCAAATACTTTGAAATGCTTCTTCTGCAAGCCATCTCCTCTTTGTGGACAGGAGAAATCATCCCCACAAACTAAGGAGAACTCCTTAGGAGCATGTCCAAGGACGGTGTTCTCAAAAGGCTGCCGATGCCATTGGCTACAGGAAAGGACACGGAGACGCTTGCTGCCCTGACTCACCTGTAGCCAAGTGTCACCTGGGAGTGTGTCTGGCTCAGAGGAAGCCACAGCTTCCTGGTTGCTGATGACACACAAGGTATGTGGGTCCTGCCCCCTCCTACAAGTACCACTGGTACTGGCACCCAGATCAGTGATAATGCATGCCACAGTGCTCCGTGAGAAGGGACACAAATAGAATTCTGTTCTCTGTCTTGCTGGGGTGGGCTGGCTAGGCAGCTCAGTGGCAACTGCTAAGCCAAGTGCATAGAAATCTGGCTCTAGCACCAACCTCTTGCAGTGGTGACTTGTTCCCAAACCGTGTCTTCCCGAATTCACACCACTGTCTGGACAGACTCAAACTCCACAGACATCCATGACCACCTCCCCGTGTAGTCACTTAGCCATTCCCTCATATTCCAGTGGCCAGACGCAGCTTCCTGGTGGCTCTCGGGCAGTGCTGTTGGTTCTGAGCCCCAACCTAGCAGCTGGCCAGAGATGGGAGCGTTGAATGCCCTTTGCCTACACAGATGGCCTACACAGTGGAGTGCCCTCTGCCTATGGCTGCCCACTCCTTCATGCTGGACTTCCTGACGATAGCACACTGCCTAATGATAATGGGTACCAGGAATCCCTGAGCCTCTTCTGTGTGAGGGGTGGGGTATACAAACAGAAACTGTAATGGTTCATAAAAGGAGAGGCAGGGAGGTGCAAGTCAGAATTGGCACGTAGAATAGAGGCTGTTGTGCACGCTAGCTTTAATCTGGATACTGTCAACACAAATTTTACACTCACACACACTCACACATTTTCTTAAAATGTATATCCATTGCTTCTAGAAAAAGGAATGTGTCAAAAGGAGGTGTCATTATTATGGGCACTCTATATCCTTGTTTTGTGCTATGCAGGTTAGATCCACAGAGAGAAATCCCTGAGAAACCGGTGTCAGGAGCCTCAGTCATGCTCCTCACAGTGCAGGGGAGATCCACAGGGGCCAGCCAGCTCTCTCCAGAAGGCACAGGACTTCAAGGGGAGGGGAGGGGGGCACATGACCATTCAGCTCTATTTCTGTAGTCTCCCCTGGGATTGAGGTGAGGTAGGGATGGCCACGGTAAGCAGAGGTAAGCACATGGCTGCTTCCCCAGAGGGCCTGTCTCCTTAACACAGCTGTGCAAGTATCCACCCTGGCAGGAGGCAGAGGCCTGCGAGGGTCTCTGTACATGCTGGCTGAGTCTCCATGTCTTGGGTTGAAATCAACTGTGAACAAAGGCACACGCTGCAGTGTGCATGTGGCTTCAGCAGGTCCCGATGGGTCCCGTGTTGAAAGTGAATCCCCACTGTGAGGTACTGGGAGACTGGCGCTTAGCTATGGTATTGAGAGGCAAGGCCTCTGGGAAGTATTGAGGATCAGAAACCTTATCAAGGTGGAACCTCAGCAGGCAGCACAGGGAGATGTGCAGGGCTCCTGCACCACCTGGGGCCTTGGTCAGCAGGAAAGCCACCGTCAAGAGCCGGCCCCTGAGTCTCCAGGACTGAGGTGGAAACAAACCTGTTTTCTTTATAAAGTTAGCTAGCATTGGATACTTTTGTTTTACTCACACAAAACAATGCAATTATTGACTCAAGGCTTATGAATACCCATAACCTTACAACTTGGCAAGTTTATAGTTTTTTTCCCCTCCATCCTTGCTCTCTCTCAGCTGCATTTAAACAAGAGGGCTGTTTATAGACCCAAATATTAAACATGCAGTATGTTTTCTTATGGGGCATTAAACTCACAAAACATAACCTCGTTAAGCTCTTCATTAACCTCTTTACTTACTTCCCATTTTTTTTATCTGAAATTTTCTATTAGAATGTTACTGTTTTGGGTTTTATCAGATTTCAAACTGCCTCTGCTCCCAAACTGATTTTGTTTTTACTGTAATGAAATGAGAGTCACAGACACCTAGGGACCACCACGATGGATTTTGTTACTCTGCACTCCCAGGTAAGAGCAGCACAGTATGGCCTTGGCATCCACGGTGCCCCAGAACTCCATGTCTCCCTCAAACGCACCGCGGTATCCATGGAGCCATCTGTACCACTCCCTCCCTGCCAAGAGCTGGATTCTTTACCAATTCCAATGCAGGGTTCTGCTGCAGAGGGCGCAGCAGTGAGGAAGAGACCTGGAAGTTTCTCCCTGCATCTCCCACTGCAGTTCTCCTGAGCTCAGTGTCAACGCAGAAGGAGGAGGCTCTTCCACTGCAGCCCGTGTCGATACCAGTGTCAGCGCTCTCACCTGTGTCGTACAGCGAAGGACACACCTTCCCCGCTGTTTTACACAGACCTGACAGCACAGGCCTGTCTGAGATATGGATACAGCCATGCTTACTGCTTCTCTTTTCACAACAGTAAGGAAATGCAATGAGCCCAGATGTCCATCACCAAATGAGCAGGTAATGAAAATGTGGAGCCTACGCACAATGGAATTCCACTCAGCTATCAAGAAAAAGGAATTATAAAATCTGCAGAAAATTCAAACTGAAAAATATTCTATTAAGCAAGGTAAGCCAGACTCGGATAGACAAATCCATATAGCCTTTCTCCTATGTTCAATCCCTAGCCACTGGCGGTTAAATATTTGTGTCTAGGTGAGAGTAAATGTGGGCATGGGCCAGAGCCCTGTGAGACTATGACAGCAGGGGAGGAACTGAGGAAAGCCACATCAACATTAACCCAAACAAGGCCAGTGTGCAGAGGCAGAGTGGAAGCCCTTTCTTACCTCCCTCCGCAGCACCTGACAAATACAGCATGCCCCCCCCCCAAGCCCTTTAAATATAAACAGGAACAGGGTGTGAGGGGCTACTAACAATGCTTCTGGGGCTCTTTCCCCAGCGCCCTAACCCACTTCCTGCTAGTACCTCTTTCTTTCTCTTAAAAAAAGAAACAAGTATCTTCAATTGAAACAGAATTACATCTCACTCCCATCCCTGCTTTCCATCCAAGACACCCGACCTTAACCCTCCCATGTCCACCACTCTCATGTTGATAGCCTCTTATTCTTTATTATTGTAACATAATACATACACACACATATATATGTAGATATATGTTTATATGTATATGCACAGATATATACATAGACATACACACAAACTTCTGGGTCCGTTTTGTGTGATATGGTTTCAAGGCTGGCCACTCTCCTCTGGACAGCCAGGGAGAGAGCTCGTCCCTGGGCAGGTTAATTCTCCTAGCGGTCACTTGTTGCCTGCCCTTCCTTTGTCTAGGGTGAGACCCGGCAGAGCTTCCCCTTCCACGTTGGCCCTGTCCTGTTTAGGCAGCCATTTCTACGAATGACTGCTACACAGCGGCCTTCTTGGCATTCTGGCTCTTATAATTTTCCATCCCCTCTGCCTCGATGTTCCCTAAGCCACAGATGCAGAGACGGGACACCGATGTAGTCGCTGGGGCTGGCGTCCCATGATCTGATCGATCTCTGCCTTGTGACCACTCAAGGTTTTCTGTGCTGGTTTCCGCTTGCTGTAGAGAGAGGATTCTCTGACGAGGGGTAGTGGCTACACTTACCCAGGAAAGGTGGCTTGCTCAAAGAGGGTTCACAGGCCTCCCTCGAGTCTGAAAGGAGCCTTGGTTGTGGGTTTACAAATGGCAGTGGGTTGCAGAAGCCTGCTTTCCCATTCTTCTTCTTTTGTTGTGGTTTTGTTTGTTTGTTGTTGTTATTTTTTTTTTTTTTTTGAGACAGGGTTTCTATGTGTAGCCTTGACTGTCCTGGACTCGCTTTGTAGACCAGGCTGGCCTCGAACTCACAAAGATCTATCTGCCTCTCCTCCCAAGTGCTGAGACTAAAGGCGTGTGCCACCACCGCCCGGCTTTCCTGCTCTTCTTAAGATGTCCATTTCTCCCCAACGCCTAACTTAGAAGTCATGACTCTTTCTAGGCGGATTTCCACCTAATCTGTACCAATTTTTCTCTCAAACTCTAATAAAATTGTCCTCAAGCTCTCTTCTGAGTCCGTGCCCAAGTTATTTCATTAATGAGACTAAGAGCCCTGAAGAGAACTTCGGGTTCCCAGTAACAGGACTAGAAAAGAGACTTTAAAGCTTGAGGGAAGGACAAGAGAGTGAGACATAAGGGGGATCTGGGCTCAGGGGCGCCAAGGGGACAGAAAGAGAGCAGGTAAGAAGACGGGGGTTGGGGGGGGCAATGCGCAGGTGGGAATGACTAAAACGAAACACATATTAGACTCCTATGCTGAAAAGGCATTTTGTAAATTCACTGAAGTATGCGATTGAGCCAAGGGTGGTGGAGGTGCACACCTTTAATCCCAGCACTCAGGAGGCCAAGGCAGGCCGATCTCTGAGTTTCAGGCCAGCCTGGGCTACGTAGTGAGTTCCAGGACAGCCAAAGAAAAAAAATGTAAATTAGGTAAATTGAAATATACGCTTGTGACAGGCAGCCTGCTCTGGACAGGCCTCTCCCTTTTGTCCTTTGTTTCTGGACAACAGAGTAAAAGCAAAGGGAACAGGCCTGGAGCTGGTGACCTGGCACCTGGACCTGTTGACCTGGCCCTGGGGAGCTGTTCTGAAAGCAAAGTGAGACAGAGCTGTGTGAGGGTTGCTTGGCGCGAGACCCGCATCTCTGTCTGCACACATTTGCTTCCAGAAGAAAACAGTTTTTGCCCAAGATGAAAATCTTGCTATTTTCCCAAATACTTTTTCTGGTTACTGGTTTAGAAAAACTTACTTTCTCCATGACCATCCCTGGGCTATTTCTGGCCTCTGTCTGAAGAACAGAAGTGAAATTACATTTAAAACCAGCCCTTGGTTTATTGACACCCAGAAGGTTAATCAAGTCGGACTTTTTCCTTTCTTGATCAATACATATCTGGCCTGGCCTGCTCATAGACAGTTACCCAATTACCTGCTCTCTAATCGGAGCCTCACAACCTTTCAAAATCTGACTTGTTTCATCGATCTGGTAACAGCTAAATTGGCACCCTCCTCTCTCACAGAACAGATTTAATCTGCCCGGGTTTGATTAAAATGCTTGGCTGAAACCAACGGCAGATAAGATTTCCTCGCTCTCTCCCCAGTCTTCAGAACTTACGAGAGTCCCTCCCATACCTGAGAGAATCATCTGGGACAAAGATCAACAATGAGACAGTTCAGCTCCACGCCCAATCTCCAGTCCTTGGAGGCTTCTGAGAAAAACTGTCCCCTCAACATCTAATTCTTGGCTGACAATGGTACACCTCTGCCCCATCAGCACCTAATTGCTAGTCCTCACCCTCTTGGGACAAAAACTGAAAGTGGGATTCACCTCAGATAGGAGCTTCCCTAACAAATCTGATGACCCCTATCAGGTGTGAAGGGAGCAGGTGAGGGTGTAAATGTCACTGAAATAGAACTGAGAGAAACCAGTGTCTTCTTGTAGGGATTTGGTAAAAGGTGAATTTCCGTGCTAATCTTGTAGAAGGTGAAAAACAGTTCCTATGTCCTCAAGCATTTATGTTGTTAATATTTGTTTAACAAATCATTCGTGCTGTGGGAAAAATTTAATTAAAGTGGACTTGTAGCCTGCAATTCCCTCACACAGAGCAATCACCCTGGCCCCAGAGATTAAACAATGCAGCTAGAGTCTTTCTAATTACGAAAGGGGAGGACACCTCTTATCTAGGTCATTAGTTTTCACCTCAGCCTTGCAAAAAGGAGAAAACACAATTTAACTCATTTGCAATAACAATCCTGAAATTGTAAGTAGAAGTTAAAAATATGCCCAATGCTTCATGATGTATATGAGGAATATGAGAACATGATGCCAATTTAAATTCTGTGTAGATGCATTAGGGTTGCAACCAGAAATAAGAACATCTGTGTGCAAAAAAAAAAAAGAAAAAGGTACTCACTGTAGGGTGCCTTGCAAGTTGTTCTGGGGCATGACTGCCAGAATTCCTGCCGGGACTTCATGAAAGTCACCCGGGTAATACCAAAAGAGCCACCACTCGCCCCCCCCCCCCCAAAAAGACAGTATGCTTTCAAAAGCATGGAAGTGCAGAGAACTTGCCTTTAGTGTACCATAATGAATGCTTTGTGGCTTTATTTAAATTTGTTTATAGTCTTTATTATATTAATACACTGATATTAGAGTTGGATTCAGATAAAATGGCTTAGGTTTCTCATCTAAAATTAAAAGTAATATAAACAAGCCCTTAAGGGTTATCTACCAAAAAAAAAAAAAAAAAAAATAGGTGGCGATTTTCTTCCTGCGAAAGTTATTATAGGATAAAGTGAAGTAGATAGGAAAGGTAATAGATTTAAAAAAAAAAAAAAAAAAAAAAAAGGAAAAATGTTAAGCTTGGGGCTTTTAAGATTATAATATGAAAAATTGAAGAAAATAGGAAAGGTAAAAAAAAAAAAAAAAAAAAAAAAAGGAAAACAGGCAAAGACTAAGGCTTGGGGCTTTCAGGAACTACTTTTCTAGATCAGTAGCACTGATTTGGGAAACCCTACCCTGAATGTTGACGGTAGTGCCTGGGCGTCAGAGACTAGGGACAGAAACACAAAATCCTCAGACATCTATACCTCTCTGGCTGGATTTCAGATGCCTGGAGCTCAGTTGTTCAGCAGTATCCGCAGGGCCTGTAATTTTCTGACTAGAGTCAAGTGAACTCTCAGATAGAGCTATCCAGCTGAAGTACTAGGTACCACACTCGAGGGCCCTAGAGGGACCAGAATCCATTTCTCCCAGGAAAAGGGGACTTAGAGATGATGTGAGCAGCGAGTTCACCTGCTCATTACCCCATTGAATCTTCTCAGCAACCCAGTGAGTTAGTAATAAAGTTTCCACACTCACAGATGGAAAAACAGGGTCAAAATCAATAATAAGGCAGGCCAATGCCCACACTTGGCCATGACTAGACCCATGGAGCCTACAGCCAAGCTAGCATTCTGTTGTTGCCCGTGTAAAACCAGTAAGATCTTGTCTGGGTGTTGTGGGATGGCTGTGGGGGGGCCGGTAGAGTTGGGGGGGTTAGACAGCTTATACTGCAAGCAGTAGAACTAGAGTTCAGATCCCCAGAGCCCAAATGCTGGGGTGGCACCCCTGTCACTCCAGTCCCATAAGGCAGACGGGGACTCCTCGAACAAACAGGCTACACAGACTACTCTTATCAGCAAGCTCTGGATTGGCTCAAGAGACCCTGCCTCAACAAAAAGAGCAATTAGGAAGACTCGAGACACCAACCTTAGGCTCCCCACACATCGTGCCTATGTATGCACGTGCACTCACACACAGGTGACAATCCCCTTCCTCCTATGCCTGCCACATCAAACACTGACCTAACCTTGACATTATACTTTGCCTTATCTAATATTTCATATGAATGGACTTGGTGTTTGTAATTGGTTATATTTGCCTTTCTTCATGTAGCATGTTTTGAAACACATTAAAGCTAATGTATGAATTAGCATTTTAATCTCTTATGACGTGGTGGCATTTTGTCACATGGATGTGCAACTGATGGCTCTCTGCTTACTGTGCGGCAGTATTTAGATTTTGTCTAGTTTCCACTATCTACAGTAACACTTTTTTTCTTCTTTTCCATGGCTTCGAAGGACTCACACTGCTCCCTTGAGTGAGAACTGGGGCAGACTTACTAGTCACGAGGTGAGAGCTTGCTCACCTTCCTAAAATACTGCCGTGCTGCAGTCGCCATCCCACACTCTTGCCAGCAGCTGGGAGAGCACTACTTGTACCTCCAGCCAATATGTAGCATTGCCAGCTTTTTTACTGTCTTTTACACTTACACAGAAAATACTGATTGGATGGTTCCACATCTTGCAGTGGCTCTCAACCCTCCCAACTCTACGACCCTTTAATACAGTTATTCATGTTGTGGTGGCCCCAACCATAACATTATTTTTGTTGCCACGTCATAACTGTAATTTTGCTACTATTATGAATCATAATGTAAATATCTGATAGGCAGGATATCTGATGTGTAACCCCCCAAAGGAGCCAGGAGCCCCAGGCTGAGAAGCACTTGCTGAGAGTCATTTAAACTAGGTGCTGCATCACAGTGCCCACTTAGTTTGACTGTCTGCTATACATTTTCCTGCTCATGAGTTCCCTGACTTTGCCTAGAGATATGGATTGTCTTCATGTACCTATTCCATCTTAGTATTTTCTTTAGTTTGGTTCCTATTCAGATCTTTCATACATTTTTAAAGACTGGGCTGTGTGTCTCCCTGCAACGGCATTTTTCTGTTTTACAGTGTGACTATCTGACTCCCCGTCCTGTGCACAGTTTCCCGGCTTCTGCTCCCCCTCGCTCTCCACACATTCCCCTTTTATATAAGCCCAGGACTTACGCTTGTGTTGTGTAAACGTCTTCGACTCAAAGAGCTTTTGTCCATCATATCTGGAAAGAAGCAGCAGTTTGGGCTCTAATGCAACAGTGGGGATTATATTGTCAGGCTGCTTCCTTGAGGAAAATCTTCAAAGTGTGGAAAGCCAAAGATAAAGAGCAAATCTTGACACGGTCAAGAGGAAAATGACAACTACATCAAGAGGAACAACAGCCCAATTACTGGCTGGCTCCTTATCTGAAGACGCAGGGCAGAGAACAATAGAAGAGTATCTTTAAGTGTCAAAATAAAATTTTATGAGAAACTGAATCCAGCATTCCATGGCCAATGGATTTTAAGACAGAAGACACACACCCAGACATGCACACACACCAAGACATACACACACTCACACACACACCCACACACAAAGACACACACTCACACACACATGTACATATACACACACAAAAACACACACACTTACACACACAAAGATATACACTCACACACACACAGGCACACACACACGCGCATGCACATGCTCTCAGAATAAGGCCACAACCTTAGTGCAGACAGCATGGTAGCTTTCAGGTACAGTCCTTGAGTCAGCTTCAATTAGGCAGCAGCCGATGGTGACAGCCCTGTCATTGTTTTACCCAGAAGCCCTCCTCGATGTTGACACAGCTAGAGACAACTTTCAGCAAGGGCTGGCTGCTGCCCCAAGAGCTTCAGCAGGGCTGCCGTGTCCCAGTCAGCCTCACCATGCCACCAGCGGTTTTGCGATGTCAGGAGGGTAAGGCTCCTCTGTTAGTTTACAGATGTTTAAGCTCCATCCTTCAGTCTTGTGAATTACCTTCACTGAACACTTCAGTAAGCCTCCCAGTGGTGGCCCTGGCCTAAGGCTTACCCTTTCACTTAGATACATGTGACGTAGCCAGCAGAGACCTTTCAGAAACGGCTGGCCCGTTCCTGGGATATTTTGGGAGGATGACAAGTGTGTGGGTTGCCTGTGAGCCGCACCAGAAGGGTGGTACAGTTCCCGGGGGGGAATATGAGTGACCACCTAGTGTCACAAAGGACAGGAAAAGAGACTGTAGGAGCTAGCATTTACCAGCAGGAGGGTGGTGGCTGAGTTCCTGATAGGACCTCACTGGATAGTGAAGCTGTGGAGGAACTAGAGACCCAGAACCATGAGCACTAGGTTATGTAGAAAATCTGCTAGAACGAACAGCCAAGCAAGAATGGTTTGTCTTCTGTTGGTCAAAGTTTTATTTCCACACATACATGAGTGCGGTGTCCATTTAAAAAAAAAAAAAAAAAAAAAAAAAGCTCATTTTTCATTTTTGAGCACTCACTTTCGGTTAGAAACATGATTGTGACTTTTCCTTCCTTCTTCCCCCTCAGCCTGTGACAAGGATGTGCTGAGGTCTCAGGTCTCTGCAGCTCAGTACTGCTGGCTTTACTCAGGAGATGAGTCGGCAAGTGGTGACCATGTTGATTGATTTCAGCTTCCTCTTTCTGAAGGCAGATTGTCTTGCCTCCTTTCTGGTTGTCACGTCTGACTAAATACCAAGTTTTGTTTCTTTGCTTGCTTGTTTGTTTGTTTGTTTGTTTTCGAGACAGGGTTTCTCTGGGTAGCCTTGGCTGTTGTAGACTCACTTTTTAGACCAGGCTGGCCTCAAACTCAAAGAGATCCTCCTGCCTCTGCCCTCCCTGAGTGCTGGGATTATAGGTGTACGCCACCACACCTGACCTCCAGGCTTTGTTTTAAAGTGCTATATATGACATGGTCTTTCAAGACTGATGACACTTTCAAAGTTGATGGGAATGTAGGAGCTCACAGGTCTAGTACCTGGAGATGACTTGGAGAGAGTATTAGGATAACTCAGAAGCATTTCCTTCTAACGTGGAATTGGGCTCAGCTTCTGGGTATGGCAGTAGCCTAGGCCTGGCCCAGAGCTCTGTTCCGTGAGTCAGTCGCTCTTACTACAAGCTGACCAGACTTCTCCAGAGCTGCATCCGGGCTGAAGATGGCCAAGGACATAGGCTCATCTCTTCAGTAATATGTGATGCAGCCAACTGACTTAGAAGGTGTTCTGTGGGGACCTGGAAGTTTTCTTGTTGTTCTGTTCTTCTCTTATGACCTCTTTCATTTTCTCAATCTCCATTTCAGCTTATTTTTCACTTAGATTTGGCCTCCGCACTTAGTCACTAAAGCTGACTAAAGTCACAGGCTTTCATAGGATGGAGAGGAGTTAGCGACTTCCTCCTCCAATGCCCTCATTTTATAGACAAAAGTGAAAGAGGATCAATCAAGTCACACGGTTGGGTCAAGGACACATAATTAGTAAGTTAACAGTGGTAAGCATTAATACGTATTATCTACTGTGTTCCAGACGCTGTTAAAGTGACCTATCAATCAATCCTTACAATGACTGATGATAGAGGAATTTTTATTTTATTTTTTTAATACATTAACCTTGCTAGCATTGTCTATAATTATCCACTCAAATATTCTTTTAGGATAAAGCATCAGGAAGATGGTAGAATAGAGTTCTCCTGTGCACATCCCTCCACAAAAAAAAAAAAAAAAAAATCAAATTGCTCAACTATTTGTGTACACACACACACACACACACACACACACACACACACACACACACACACAACCTTAATAAGAATTTGGCAAAAATTACATGAGCAGGGTGTTACGCAGAAATAAGAAAAGATGTGCTAAAAGAATAGGGATATGGGGACAGTTTCCTATCTCCCCTTATGAAGGCCCACACAGCACACAGCAAGAGACACCTTCTGGGTGGAGGAAGGAGAGAGAAATGGGCTTCTGTTGGACCCTGGAGTCAGAAGCTGATGCAAACGCCAGTACCCCTTCTCTTCAGTCCCCAGGAGACTGCAACACTAGGCAGGACTATATGACACCACACCCTAGGCCGGTGCTCCTGGACTACTCCCCAGCCTCAGCCTTATCTGTCTCATTTGGTTTCTGGGTTTTCTCTCCTCTCATGCTCACCCCTAGTAAAGCACGATGGCTCCAAGCCTTCAACTTCAAGCCTGTCCCAAGCACCACGCCAACCACCAGAAACTCGGCCTTCAGGCTAGTCCCTGTGACCACAGGCTTATCCAGACAACCCTAGGCTCCAGGTCCTCCGGACTGAACCCCAAAGCTTGCTGTGGTACTTGGCTAGGTCCCCGGTCCCCGGAGGATGGACTCTGAGTCTGTTTAACAACCAGGTTAATCCCAGCAGTTCAGGCTCTGCCCCGGACCAGGATCCAGTGGCCTTACACCCCAGCCTCTCCCTAGCTTCGGTCTTCAGGCACACCCCAACACATGGCTAAAAGCTAAAGCCCTTCTTATCCCTGGACTTGCCAAGCCTGGCTCCAGGCTGCTTTTCTGGACAGACTACAGACCCACCCACAGCAGGCAAGTCCCTGTAATGCCAGGCTCCAAGTCAACACACAACCAGCCTGGCCCTGCGTTTCCTCTCTAGGTCTACACCAGCAGAGTCAAGTGCTAAGCAGACCAATCTGTGCAGCCATTCCAACCAAAAATAAAAAATAAAAAAATACAAGGCACTTGTGTTGATTTGCTCTTTGGTGAGTGTGCTGGCCACTTTTATGACAAGTTGACACAAGTCACCTGAGACAAGGGAACCTCAAGTGAGAAAAATGCCTCTATATGATAGCACTGTAGGCAAACCTATAGAGCTCTTTCTTAGTTGGCTTAGTTGGTTGTTTCTGTGGAAGGGCACAGCTCTTTATGGGTGTGAAATCCCTGCGCTGGTGGTCCTGGGTCCTATAAGAGAGCAGGCTGAGCAAGCCATGGGGAGCAAACCAGTAAGCAGCACCCTCCATGGCCTCTGCATCAGTTCCTGCCTCCAGGTTCCTGTCCTGCTTGAGTTCCTATCCTGACCACCTTCAGCAATAGACTACAATCCTCCCCCACTTGCTTTTGTGCATGGTGTCTGTTGCTGCAGTGAAGCCCTGATTGAGACCATGATGTATGGTGGCAGGAGCAGGGGGGACTGTCCACACTGCATAGATGGTCAGGAAGCCATGAGCAATGAATGTCTGTGTCTGGCTAGCTTTCTCTTTACTCACTGCAGGACTAAAGCCACGAGATGCTGCTGCCTGCACTTAGAGTGGGTGTGTCTGCCTCAGTTAAGCTAAAACAGACAACCAGCCCTCATGGACATGTCCAGGAATTCACTTCTATGGTGACTCCAAGTCTCATTGAGTTGACAATCAATATTAACCATGACACAACAGAATTTAAACTCTCAAACATGGGTTATTTGACAATACACATAGATGGAATAAAACACAAAAATAAAGCCAGCATATTAGGTTTATGAGACCCAATCAAAAAGAGCAAATCCAAGTTATAGGTTTTGGGGAGCGAGGCTGTAGGAAGGTCATTTTAAAAATAGGAGTCCAAATCCTGAGCAAGCTATAAATAACCATGTACAAGAAGGCGAAAGGTCTTCAAACAGATTCAACAAAAAAAAAAAAAAAAAAAAAAAAATAAAATAAGATGAATAATAACCCCTGAAAGAAGCAAGAAGGAAACAGGGCACGCATGGGAGGGCACAGGAGTTTGCCAGCATCCCTTTCAATAGGGGAGATGCCTGTTGTGATTGGAACCTGAAAGGTCCCCCTTCAAGGCTTATGTCCTGAAAGTTCATCTCCAATGCAGGCAGGTACACCATCAGGGAATGGGTGGAGCCCGCTGGCAGGATTACATCACCCGGGGCAGAAGTCCCTGGGAACATCAAAGCCTGGCATCTGTCTGTCTGTCTGTACTCACTGGTCTATCAAGATGTATCCAGCTGCCGCTGCCACACAACTGCCTGAGGGGACTGAACGGTTCAACATCACCTTCCCGCGACGACAGACTGAAACAGCTCTGAGACAGCCATCTAAGATAAACTTTCCTTCCTTGAAATTTGTCATAGCGATGAAAGTAACTAACATGGTGCTGACAGAAAGAATCTCACAAGGAACCCACCCTAAAAATGACAGACATCTAAAGACAGACAAACAAAAGCTGATTTTTGAGAAATGCTGTATGGAGTCTAAAAGATAAAGGAGAGGGCCATTTATTAGTGAGGCTAAATTTTTCCCAATGAATTTCATACTTTCATGTGCTAAGCACACAGCCAAAGCTGGAATATTGTTGAGCAGTATAAATCCCACATCTTTAGCACAAAGCCATTAAAGATGATTTCTACAACAATTTGTTATGGGGCCTGCAGAGGTGGCTCAGCGGTTAGGAGGGCTTGCTGCTCTTACAGAAGACCTGGGTTCCATAACCAGCACCTCCATGGTGGATCACAACCACCTGTAACTTGTGTCAGGAGATCTGATGCCCTCTTCTGATTGCTTTGGGTACTGCATGCTTGCAGTGCTTATATATATATGCATGCAGGCAACACACATCAATTTTTAAATCTTTAAAAAAAATAGTAAGTTTTCATAAATTATACAATATAAAAAGATATCAACTGTGGCATCAAAATACATTGTGTGGGAGAATGAAGTGGATATTTAGAGTTGTGTATAATTAAAGTTAAGTTTTCAGCATAAAATAGCCCATTTAACTATTCCAACTATTTATGTAGCCTTGTGGTAACAAGGCAAAAAAAGCCTGAGTCATTCTGCCAATAAAATCATCTAAATATAAAAGAGACAGGAGAATAATCAAGGAATAAATGATCTATAAAACAATCCCTAAATAATTAGCAAGTATAATGACAGATCTTACTCTCAATGATTTTCTTAAACATAAATTTCTCTATTGAAAACAGTGTAGATGAGTGGATTAAAATGTGCACCCAACACTCAACAGGCGTGTTGCCTGTAAGGGATTCTCTTCACGCAAATAGACAGTTGGAAAAAGGAGTAGTCATTTCATGCAGTTGTAAACGAAACGAGAACAGGACGGATTCTACTTATGTTGACAAACAGGTTCCAAGTAAAAACCCGCAAAGGCAAAACAGGCGTTATACAATGATAGTTCACCACGTGGCTGTAGCAGTTGTTAGCACAAACCATCGTCTTCAATTGTTCTAAAGGGACGCTAATACCTCAGTAGCAGCGATAAACAGATTGTCCAGACAGAAAAATCATCAATGGCGGAGAGGCAGACTTCAGCTACACGTCAGACTAAACAAGCCCAAGGGCACACAAAGCATTCCACCAACTCCGTGGGACGTGCAGCCCTCTCAAGTGCACGTGAAACATCCTCCAGGGGAGATCCTGGATTAGGTCAGTCAGATGTCGACATGCTGCACCACAGCAGAGCAAAGCTTCTAGAATGCCGCAAAAGAGGTTCTCAGAGGAGCCATCTGTAGCTACAAACATCTACATAAAAAGACACGAAGTCAACATATACACAAACGAGAGAGAGAGAGAGAGAGAGAGAGAGAGAGAGAGAGAGAGAGAGAGAGAGAGAGAGAGACCCTGTCTCGAAAAAACAAAAACAAAAACAAAAACAAAAAATGGAGAGTGGATAGGTGAGATGGCTCCGTGTGTGAAGGCACTTTTCACACTTTTACCCAGTCTGAACACTTTGATATGCACATACATGTACACCCACATATAGATGTGCACAGAAAATAATTGTTTAAAAAAATAAAAGAAATCCATCAAATAAAAAGCCTGTTATACCTTAAGTAACTAGAAAAAGAACAAAGTTCAAACTGACAAAAAATAAGCATTAAAAAAAAAGTAATCAAGCTGGATGTGGTAGCACATGCCTTTAATCCCAGCACTCGTGAGGCAGAGGCAGGTGGATTGCTGTGAGTCTGAGGCCAGCCTGGTCTACAAAGCGAGTCCAGGAAAGCAAAGGCTACACACAGAAACCCTGTCTCAAAAAACTAAACAAACAAAAAGTAATCAAGAATGAAAATTATAGCAAAAACAACGTACTAGTTTTCTAGAGGCATTGATTAGTTTTGCAATATTTAGTTGTTATAAAAAAGGGTGTTTGGTTTGGTTTTGGTTGATTGGTTTTTTGTGTTTTGTTTTGTTTCTTTTGTTTTGTTTTGTTTTTGAGACAGGGTTTCTCTGGGTAGCCTTGGCTGTCCTGGACTCACTCTGTAGACCAGGCTGGCCTCAAACTCATAGAGATCTCCCTGCCTCTGCATCCTGAGTGTTGGGATTATAGGTGTGTACCCAGCTTAAAGTTTTTTGTTGTTTTTTTTTTAAAGGAGAAAAATAGCGAATCTTTAGGCTAAAGAAAAAAGAGGAGAAACAACTAAAATCAGAACTAAGAGGAAATATTGTAGCAGATACAACATAAATAATAATGTAAGAGACTGCTAAGAAAAATGACACACCAAACAATTGGATAACCAAGGATAAATGGAAAAAATCCTACACGCTAAGCCCTTCCAAATAGAATCCTGCATAAAGAGAAAAGATGAAGAGACCGATGGTGAGCTACATTAAGCCAGTAATGAAACAGTCTGATGTGAAAGAAAAGGACACAGCCTCGTGGCCTCATGGTTAAGCCCTTCCAAACATGTAAAATCCCATGCCAGCCACTCTCAAATGCTAAAATTCAAGAATAGGAAAGATTGTCAAATTTGTTTTATTTAGATAACATTAACCCTGACAGCAAAAGCACACCAGGACTTTACAAGAAAACAGAAAAATAGGCTAGTAGGCCCAGTCAAAAGAAGTGCAAAATTCCTTAGCAAAATACCAGCAAACCAAATTCAACAGAACATTAAAAAAATAAAAAAATAAAAATCAAGGTGGTACAGTGATTAACACAGTTTAAAAAGATACAAGTAACTAGGAATGACTCTTGGAAACAGCTTCGAAGTGCTCTGAAGTGTATTTTCTAAGGGTTCACATGATTGACATCCGTTCCCCATTATGGCAATGTTGAGTGGGCGGGGCCTTTAGTGAGGGGGGCGGGGACAGGGGCTTGCCAAATCATAGAGTCCTAGAGCTTTTTCCTTAGAGAGATTAGTGCAGTTCTTGAGGATTACTGATTAGCCCTCACTGCTATAGCTCTCACTGCTATAAAGTGGGGCTGTCCCTCATACTTGGTCTCTTCTGCAAATGCCAGCTCCTACTTCATTTTCCTGCCATTTTCTGAGCCACAGCCAAGAGAGCCCTTGGTAGAAGCTGAAAAGATGAGGTCACCAGTCTTGGCTTTTCAGCTTTTAAAACTTTAGAACAGATAAAAAATCTTTTAAAAAATAAAATCGATATTCTCGGGTATGTTGTTATAACAATATAAAAAGACTGAAATATCTAACGTTTATAGATTAGAAGAGTTAATTTTGCTAAAATGTATAAGGACATGTTATGTTCTATAGAATAAATATAATGCCTCCCAGAATTACAAAAATGTATCTCATAGTAATATAAAAATGATCTTAAAATTCATATGGAACTAGAAAACATTCAAATAGACAAATAAATCTTTAGCAAAAAGCTCAGAGCTGGCGGTATCACATTACCTGACCTCAAAACTTTCTAAAACCCTGTGACGTCTAAACAGCACGGTAGTGGTAGGTACAACAGTAAGTACACAGGCCAAGGAAACAGACTATAGATTCCCGAAGTAAAGCCGTGCCCTTACAGCCACTGGGGTTTCAGGGACATCGGCGGCGAGGGTGCGCAGCGGGGACAGGCCAGGCTGAGCAGCAGTGATGCTGAGGAACCTGGAGCGCACGCAGAAGGTGGGACTAGAGTCCATCTCACGCATGCTCAGAAGTCAGCATGAACGACAGGCTCAACCGCAAGACTCAAAGCCCCCAAATACTGCAAGAAAGCGGAGGGGCGCTCCTTCGAAGCTGTGCGGTGAGCCGTGCGTGCGCCCTCTTTGACTCCAAAAGACGGAAGCATAAAGAGACGAGAGAGATCACATGGATATAAACAACAACAACAACAACAACACAAACAAACAAAAACCTGGCTTAGTGAAGGAAACAAAGAAGGAAAGAACCTGCTCACTACAGAAAACAGAAACGTCTGCTAATTGGTAGACATCCACAGTATGAAGGAACTCAACCCAATGTGAAAGTATTAGTTGTGCATGCGTGTGTGTGTGTGTGTACGTGTGTGCGCGTGTGTGCACATGCATGTGTGAGTGTGTGCATGTATGCGTGTGTGTGCACGTGCATGTGTGTGTGAGTGTATGTGCATGCCTGTGTGTGTGCGTGTGTGCGTGTGTAACTGTGTATGTGTGCGTGTGAGTGTGTGCAGTATGTAGGGACACTTGCTTATGCACGTGCTAGCCAGAGGAAGATGCCACGGCCTTCTTCACTTTGCTCTCGATCTTATTTTTTGAGGCTCAGTCCTTACTGAACCAGAAGCCATCCATTTTAGCTAGGCTGGACTGTCAGTGAGGAGGAGGAGGAGGAGACAGGGATGCTCCTGCCTTTACACCTCCAGTACTGGGGCTCCAGAAGCGCTGCCCTGCCAAGCTGTTGCACATGCGTGCTGGGGATCCAAACTCAGGTGGTCCTGCCCACTCAGCAAGCGTTTTATCCACTGATGTGTTGTCTCAGTCATGATCGCCTGAGCTTTCAAAGTAGGTGAAGGATACATAGGGATTTCTCTGAAGAGCTCAGGGCTTGTCATTTGATATACGAAGGAATCCCTCAACACCACCCATCATCAGAGATGTGAAAATTCAAACCCCAGTGAGGCCATTTCACATGGGCTAAAATGGCTACTGTCAAGAACAGGAGAGACAGTTGGTAAGGAGAAAAGTGAATCCTCCTGCACATTAGGCCAGAATGTGAATTAATATAGCCACTATATTAAGTTATAGAAAATAGCAAGGACGTTCTATTTAAAAAAAAAAAAACATGCTTTATAAGCCAGCAATCCCACTGCTAAATATAGTTTCAATGGAAACAAAATCAATACATCAAAGAGAAATCTCTGGTTATTCAGATCCTGTCACGCACATCAAAGCTTTGAAGCTAACATCTGCCTATAGAAGACAAGGCCTTTGTCATTGTGTTTGGGCCACCTCACACAGCATGCCTTGCTTCCCAGATCTATCCATTTGCCTGCAAATTTCATAACTTCATTTTTCTTAACAGCCGAATAATATTCCATTGTGTAAATGCACCACATTTTCATTATCCATTAAGGCATGGAGGGTGGGGTCCACCAAGGAAGGGAAGGTAGAATTCAGTGTTGTGGGGAGACAAAGGGCATTCAGTAGAGAAGGGACAGAAGGGAGTGGTAAAGGAGGGAACGTGTGTGTGTGTGTGTGTGTGTGTGTGTGTGTGTGTGCGTGTGTATGTATATATATATATTGATATTCATATAAGTATACATATACATATACAATACATATATGGAAGGAACATAAATGGAGTCACAACTTAATAGGGAGAGAATGCTCCAACTAGACATCTTATGGCACCAAGTGAAACCCCCAGTGCCAGGAATGGGTTACATCTTGTTGAGTTGTTCCCATGGAAACCACTCCCACACGCTACTGGTTGCTCCCTACAACCTGGAAGTAAGGCTCTGGTGCTGAAGCTAATACTTATCACCATCAAACCTTGTGCCTAACTAGAAGTTCCACCCCTGCTGACTGGCATTCACGGTGCTGAAAGGTACTCTGCACGTTACTGGAAGAGGAAGGTAATTAGTGTCAATATAACCCAGCTACAGACCCTGTGACCCACGACAGTGATCCGCCTGCCTGGTACAATAATCACACAAACATTAGGGGAGTAACCAGCCACTCTTGTTTATTGGACCTAAGGCCCAGCCTGTGGGACGAAACCCATACCTGACATTGCTAAAGTGGACAGGAAGCTGAGACTAGATAGGTCATGGCCCCTAAGGAAAACCTATTATCATTCTGCCAGCCGAGCACGGCAGTAGAATGGCTATACCTACCCATACACGCCTCTCTCATTCCTTCTTGCAATGTGTAGGAATTAACACAGAGATCCACGACAGGACAATGTGCAGAGAATGAGAGATCTTGGAGCACCCAGTGCTAAGTGGGACGGCTTCATAAAACCCTTCCCTAAGGCTCACGGGCCTATGCAGAAGAAGAGGAGAAAAGATTTTAAAAGTCAGAGGGGGTGGATGACTACAAGGGGACTGTCCTCCAGGCACAACAGGACGGATGCACATAGGAACTCAGAGACTGTGGCAGCACACACAACACCTGCACAGGCTCCGGTCAGGCCGGGTCCCAGCACCGAGCTGGGTAGTAGACTTGGAATCCCACCTGTAGCCGAGGAGCTATTGCAGTTGATACCCACAGGCAGAGGGAGAACCAGTGTCCTCCTACAGAGTGTCACCAGGTATAGCAACCGCACTCAAGGGCAGCCCCCTGCCTGGAGTATCTGGCCAGCTTCAAACCAACTCCGTGTTTTATTTTGTTTCTAGACTTTTTGTTTTGTTTGGTTTGGTTTTAGCTTTTTAAATGTCTTATTAGTCTTTTGCTTGTTTGTTTTGATTTTTATTTCTGTGTTCTTAGGGTTCTTTGAAAGAGGGAGAGGGAGAGGGGGGGAGGGAGAGAGAGAGAAAACATAAAGTTGGGTGGGTGAGAGGGAAGGGAAATTTTGTTAGGAGTTAGGGGGAAGGAACAGGATGAAATTAAATTTCAAAAATTAATTTAGCTACTTTTAGTCCTTTAAGTTGCAAGGTATTTCTATAAGAGATGAGAGATAGATAGATAGATAGGTAGATAGATAGATAGATAGACAGGATTACAATATGTTGTCTTTTCAGTGAAAATGTTGCTAGAATTACGTACTACATGTTTTATTAAAACACGTTAATAAGCTAAGTACTGCCATCACCACCCACCCCTGAAAGCGACATTTGCATTCTCATTTACCTGCCATCATTCATCGCCCAGCTGAGATACGGAATCTACATGAATGTGAGTACACACATGACAGAAGACTTATTGATGCTTTAACAAATATCAGGAAATGTCATCAGTGGTAAAAGGGATGAACCAGGAGAGCGCTATGCAAAGTAAAATGAGCTAGGCTCAGAAAGAGAAAACCTACACGGTATCAGATACATAGAGTCCAAACAGATCATCTAGGTGGCTAAGGGTTCAAAGAGATGGGAGGGAGGGAGAGAAGGAGGGAGGGAGGGGGAGGAGGATGGAGAAAGCATGAACAGGTATCTCCTACATAGACAATAGCTACAGACATGGGACTTGTCTGACCACACAGGACAGCTATATAAGCTAACTCCAGGCAGTGGTCCTTCTTAGTATCCATGTATCCTACTGGTTCTCCATCCCCAGTGAGCTCTGAAAGCTACAATGCTATGCTAATCAAGCTTATCTCACAGATGCCGTGAGGAAGTACAGACGATAACGTCCAATATGCCAACTAGATGCTCAAGTCAGAATCCAAACCTAAACACCCCCATTCCAAATCTCCACTCTTACCTACAGCCGCCTTTTTTCGGCCAGAAATCTTTCTCTTGCTTATAACACACGTTTCCCCTGACACACACAGCACCAAAAGTGCTTTAGTATCATATGTTAGCAACAGCAGACCTGGGCCACACGATGGGCATGCAGCTGAGGCAAGGTGGGGTGGGTGAAGAGCATTTGGGGACGAGAGAGAGAGAGAGAGAGAGAGAGAGAGAGAGAGAGAGAGAGAGAG
>OU015743.1:7842514-7876554 GCA_907169655.1 Acomys percivali | reverse complement strand
AGAGAGAGAGAGAGAGAGAGAGAGAGAGAGAGAGAGAGAGAGAGAGAACTTGCTTTCTTCTTGGAGCAGGCCCAGCATCCCTGGGGAGACACCTCAATTTTAAATCAAGTTCATGGTTTCATTATTACAGGCTATAGGACTTGTAATTTATGAATGATGAACATGTGCTTAGATTTAGAGTAACTGGAAGATTTGTATTATGTAAATCCATGGGATGCTGAATTTGTCCTCCATGGAAGAAACTAACCCTAGCAGGTGAATACAAACAGAGCAGAAACAAAACAAGCAAAAAATGAGGCACAGCACATCCTCAGTGGACTCAGCAATGGAGGGAGGCAAGCCTGCCTGCTCTGTACGTCTTCCATTCCTTGTTAGGGTTCCATCAAAACCAGCACCCTCGCTGTCCTTCCGGATGCCTCTGTTCTCCTGACTGTGCAACGCACTTTTGTCTTGGACCATTCTCTCCAGGTTAGGTACTTGGAGCTGCAAACTCCTCAGTAAACCATAAACTACAGCCCCCTTCTCGACCCTGAGACAGCTCCTCATCTTGTGAGAGAACACTGATGGTTGGAGAGAAGAGAGAAGATGCAAACAACCGCGCGCCTCAGGAAATCACCCATCTTCGGTCTCCCAGCTGTCACACTTCTTAGTCATCGCTACAATCTCAGCTCTAAATTTCAAATGTTATTTTGTGTTCTGAAAACATAAGCAGAATATGAAGGGAAAATGCTGCTTCCCAAAGCTGTGGGCTCAAATGTGATTACCTGGATAGTCTTTGTGAATGAACCTCATCTCTTTCACAATTTGTTCTTTTCTTTCGTTGTCCCTTGTCTTCTGCTTTTCATTATTAATTTTTTTTAAAAAATTCAGCTTAAAAGCCCTCATAAACACATAAAATTCCCATCTCATTCTTATTTTCAGAAGTGGTAATCATTTTTATAGGTCTATGAAATAGACACCCATAACGTTTTCATCTTGCATGTAGAGCCCCTACACTCATTACAGAGCTACACTCCACTTCCTCCTGTCTCTGTTGGTCCAGCGGCTGTGATTAAAATGCCCTTCAAAAGACTTAGGAGCCGTCTTGGAAGATGAGGCAGAAAGATTGTGAAATCTGGAGTCTGGGAAGGGCCAGAAGTGAAGCAGTATTTTCTGGACGTGACTGGACTGTTGTACCCATGAACTCAGCACCTAAGAATGCCTGCTCAAGACATGTACAATGCAGCCTGGAGAAGAAAAGGTGCGTATTCTCCACATGCGCCTCTAACGGAGGAATTTGTGGCACCTGGTGGATTAGCACCATGGGATGGCCCCCATACCCAGGAGTATATAGGCGAAACAAATACGCCCTGCCAATGCAGCCAGCAGCGCTAAGGTGCTGCACCTAACAGAGTAACATGCTAACACTAGGAAACCACAGGCCTCGCCTCTGCTTATTACTGGAAGACAGCACAAAAGTGTGGGTGAGAAATGCAATGCCCTGAGTCACAAACAAGCTGGCATCCAAATGCCCTTCTGGAATTCCACTGCGTTGGCTCTCAGACTTGGGACAAACAGCTGAAACATCCTATAGTATAGCAAGCATATCATAACTCCGGCTGCCAGGTTCTCCCAGCTTCCCTCAGTTCCCACCTGTTACAGGGTCCGCCTGGCTGGCATGCCCCGCCCCCTACTCTGACCTCTCCAGCTGGGCTCCCCTCCCCCGCAGCTGCTCCTCCCTATATAATCCAGCCACTTTGGCTCTGCTGGCCCTTACTGCCTCTTGCTCTCTTGGGTAGCTTCCTGGCCTGGGCAGCCCCTCTTGGTTGGTGGCTCCTCTCTTGCTCCCTCTCCCCCTCTCACCTCACGTGGCTTGGCTCAGTCTGGCCAGATCTCCCTGCCTCTGGCTAGGCTCTCCCTCATCTCTACAAACCACACTGTCTTCCGCCATACCTGGGAGTAGTCTGGTCCTACACTCTCCCTCAATGTGTGGCTGTTCATATGTGGTTTTTTTCTTTTTTCTTTCTTCTCTTCTTGGCATTTCTCTGTTGGGATTACTGCCATGCATTTTATATTTCTTCCCTTGATTCACGAATAGGTCAGAGGTCAGGGCTGAACTGAGGGACGATGGCACTGGCTGAGGCGAGCTGAGAACCCTTGGGACTCTATGCCTCCCTCAGACGACTTTCCTTCCCATTTGTTTTTCTGTCTGTGACACAAATGACCTGAAGGAGCAGCTTGAAATCATGAGAGAAACCCACAAGAGTGGACCTCTGTTTGTGTCCCTGTTTGTGATAAGTTGGCCTCTGTCAATGGGGACACAAGCTGGAGTCATTTACAGGGAACCTCATTTGAAAAAAAAAAAAACAAACCCATCAGATTGACATCTAGGCAAGTCTATAAGGGCATTTTCATGCTGAATGATTGATTGGGGGCGGGGAGGGTGTCAGCACTGTGGGTGGGCCCCTAGGCAAGTGGGCTGTGTGAGAAAGCAGGCTGAGCAAGCCAAGTGGATTAAGACAGTTTTTCCTACAGGGATCTGTTTGCCAAATAAATCCCCTTCTCTCCAAATTGCCTTTGGTTCTAGTGTTTATCACAGCAGTAGAAAGGAAACTAAGGGAGTTGGCCAACGTTGAAGAGCTTGACAGAACCTCAGGTCAGTCACATCATCTAGTCCAAGAGACGGGAGCTTTTGCGAAAGCACTGAGCGTCTGGCAAAGCCTAAGCTAGAATCCTGGTGAGCAGGGGGCGGGATTGAAGGGGGCGTGAGGGTGTTACTTCCGGCCCATGCTCAGTCTAACCTTGGGCGGGTTTGTGGATGCAGCTTGGCCTCAAGCCGTCTGGTTTGCTGGTCAAGGCCTGGGCAAGGAGAGGAATTGGCTGGAAACATGGGAGAGAGGCGCTTGTCTCAGTGGCGTTCTTCCACACACTCTGGAAAGTCGTCTGCTCCGTGTCGTTTCTCTAGGATGCCCAGACGGGATAGAAGCTAGCCCCTGCACCTTCCTCACGCTGCCCGCCCTCTGCCTCTGTCTGTCCCTTCACTCCCCATCTCAAGACTTACATCTTTTATTAAAAGCAGGTTTACTGGGATATAATTTGCTTATAGGAGTATTATATCTTTTAAGATTCAGATTAATACATTCTGAGAAAAATTCATAGAGCCAAGTAAACACCACAAACAAGATGAGTCCAGCACGGATCCACTGCCTCGTGAAGCTGGCTTCTTTAGAGTCGGCCCTGTTTCTACTTCTTGCCCCTGGCAAAGACGGATCTGTTTGTTGTTTCTAGAATTTTCTTTCTGCTTCACCACATTCCTGGAAATCTTTAGAAAACATTATTTTTTAAATCCACCATTACAACCAACAGTTAGCTCATTGGGCACCTTGAGAATTTTTTTTTAATGCTTTGTCTTGCCTAGTTAATGGAAAACTTGAGAGATGAGCAAATGCTATATTATTATAACCCTACAGGCTCTTTCATGTAGTATGGACTCAATAATTGCCTATAGTTTTTTTTCTTCAGCAAACTACACCATTTCTTTATTATTATTTTTTGTTATGTTTAGCTGATAGATACAAACTCAAAATTATTAGAAATACTATGCCATGTATTTGAACACATACATTTTGTATGATCAAACTAAGCATATCTGTTTTCTCAAACACTGATCATGTCTTTATGTAAAAGCATTCAAAGTGTAGATTTCTGAGATATACAGCACTTGTGGCGTCCTGGCTAGTTTTATGTCAATTTGAGTCATCTGAGAGGAGGAAGCCTCAATCCAGAAGCCTCCATAGGTCCGGCTGCAGGCAAGCCTATAGGACACCTTCTTATCTAGTGATTGAAGAGGGAGGGCCCAGCCCATCATGGGTGGTGCCATCCCTGCACTGGTGGTCCTGGGTTCTATAAGAAAGTAGGCTGAGCAAGCCATGGGGAACAAGCCAGTAAACAGCACCCTCCATGGCCCCTGTACCAGCTCCTGCCTCCAGGCTACTGCCCTATTTGAGGTCCTCCCCTGATTTTTTTGATGTGCAATTATAAGCCAAATAAATCCTTCTCTCCCCAAGTTGCTTTTGGTCATGGTGTTTCATCACAGCAGTAGTCACCCTAACTAAGCCAGATGGAGATCTGTAGCCAGTCACCATGCAGGAGCACACTGGGGCTTCTTACTTCTTAGTCTGGTGCGTATTGGTCTTTGGTGTTTAGATCTTTTCTCCCTTTGGGTTGGGACCACAAGGAACTTACCAACAGCCCTATGTGTGGGGGAGGGAGGGGAGGAAGGAGAAGGCTAGATAGGAGGAAGTGAGGAAGAGGCAGGGGAAGGAAGAGGAAGAGCGCACCTTCACCTCAGGGGTCTTTCTCTCCACACAGACACACACACTACCCGCACATCTTGTGTAGCAAGTTCCCATCACTGTGCTGCGGCACTCTGTCCGCATCACCCAGCATCGCCTCTGTACACTGAAGTCAGCCTGCTGCCAATACCTGCCGCTGTCCACCTGAGCACCTTCATTTCTCGCTGCAGGCCCTGTACACCAGGCAAGACAGACCTGGTCCAACAGGGCCAACGCTTGTGGGAACAGATCTCAACTGTCATGGCTGGGGAGATCAATGCCAGTGCCCTTCCAAGGTGGCTAGCTCTGAGGTGTTTCCCACAAAGGCAACATGCTCCTGGTCGCCCTGTCTCTCTCCTCCTCGCACCTTCCTTCTTTCTGACCAGGCTTTTGCTGGTGAGCCACTTGACTGGACTTAGCCTCAGCTTTTTCCAAGTGTCTTTCTCAAACCATCTAAAACACAAGCCAACTCTTGGAGACTTTTCTGTGTCAGTGCAAACAGACACCAAGCGGCTGACTCTTACCCAAGTGGATGTGTTCTTAGACTGCATTCATGGTCCGCCTTTTGCCCCGTGCACTTCAGGTAGATTTGAAGTCCAGACAGTTATAAACTCAGATGTACAAAAGGCACTAGGCGCATTCACTGGCTCTGGCATTTTGGCTCACACAAAGCCAGCCACTTGTACTTCTCTGTGGTTAGACTGTATTTGGACAAAATTATCGTGGACCTTCACCAGAATGCAAACCCAAGCAATCGTTGACATATGACTGATGGGAAATAGACTCTGGCCAGGGAAGCAGGTGAGCCAACTGCAGATCGCCACCTCTCCCTCGCATCCTCCAAATCTGGTCCCCAGATGTTAGGCACAGCTCTGTAGCAGACCACTTGCTGGACCTCCCTGCTCCCCAACCCTCTCCAGTGGCTCACACAGATCTCCCCCCTCCAAATTTCCCCCCTTAATTCACTGGTTTATCCCAGTCCCCAGCTCCAGCAGGCATCCCCTGGGAACCTGAGGGCCACTCAGCCAGGGAAGCACGCAGGCTAGCTGCAGCTTCTCACCTCTCCCTCCTGCCCTCCAAATCCAATCTCCCAGTCTCACCCCATCTCTGTAGCAGACTACCTGCTGCAGCCTCCCCCTCCCCTCTGCTCCAGCAGGCCCCACAGGTCTTCCCTAACCTTCCTGTGCACTTGCCCTGTTGTCCCAGCCCTCAGCTCCAGCAGGCATCAGCAGCCAAGCCTGCCAGAGAAATAAGGAGTCTAGCAGAGCAGGGAGGCTGCTTCAGCTCTTCCTCCCCCCCTTACCATCCCCCCCACGACTGTGCCTCATATCTAATGGAGTCCCAGCCCCTGTCTGCAGCTGACTACCTGTTGTGACTCTCCTCACTCTCTGTCCCCTTCCTCTGGGGACTAAATAGATCCTGGTGGAACACCCTGCTTTCCTCCTTCCTGAGGATCCCCTCAGGGCTGGGCCCTCTCCATCAATCACTAATTTAAGAAAATGCTCTACAGGGTTGCCTGCACCCTAATCTTATGGAGGCATTAGTTTGACACACAAAACCTTCACCTTTTAAGACAATACCTTTCCTTTTTTTTTTTTTTTGTCCATCCAACATCCTAGAATAATAAATCACAAATATAAAACATATTGTAAATTTAAAAGTCCCACAGTCCTTACTAATTCAAACACTTTAAAAGTTCAAGTGCTAAAGCTGTGGCTCAGCCATTAAAGGCTAGGCTCACAACCAAAAATATAAGAGTTCAGTCTTTATAAAAACCCAAAGTCCCTTTTAAAATCCAAAATCTCGTATAAAAGTTCAAAGTCTCTCAACTTTGGGCTCCTATAAAAATAAAAAAAAATCAGTTAAATACTTTGTTACTTCAAGAGGGGAGAACCAGGGCACAATATAATCTAAAAAAGGAAAATCACACTCTAACCGTGTAAGTAAAACAGTGTTTTATATCTGAGATTTACTCACGATTTTCTAGGCTCCTCAGAGGGATTTGGGCCACTTCTCTAGCTCTGCCCTCTGTAGCACAGCTTGTCATCGAGGCTCTGGCTCCACTCCACAGCTGCTGGTGTTCTTGTTGGCCATCCCACGGCACTGGCATCCCCCAAATTCTAGGGTCTTCTACTGCAACTGGGCTGCACTTTCACCAATAGCATCCCCTAGGCGCTCTTCATGGTACCTGTCTTCAACTGCTCCGCATGACCCTTCAGTCCAGCGGCTTCCATGGCTGCTCAGGAGGCACCTTCAGCAATGGCCTCTCCCAGAGCCAGCCTCAGCTGATCCTCGTGACCCCTTCATGCCTTCAAAACCAGGAGCACCTGGGAGACTCTCACACACGCCCAGGTCTGGCTCCCAGTGTGAGGTGCAACCTTGGCCACCTCTGAACACGCCTTGCATGTGCTGAATCTGAGGAAACGCGTCTCAAAAGATTTCACTTCACGTTTCTTAATCACAGCTGATCCGTGAGCCCCAGCAGAGCAGCATCCATTGTCCTGGCAGAACAAAGGTGGTATTTAGTGGTTCTGGTCTTTTGTTAACCACAGCTGATTCTTCAGCTGCCGCTGACCAGACACCATAGATTCCTCACAATAGCAGAGTCTTTGCTTCCCTATGAAACGTCAGAAGCCAGGCCCTCGTCCCCTGCAGCGCTCTCAACGTTCTTACCGTCCAAGCTCATACAGAACAGCCCATCAGATCAAAACCCAATGGCTTTTCTACTCAAAGTTCCAAAGTCCTTCCACAGTTCTCCCCAAAACAGCGTGGTCAGGTCTGTCCCAGAGATAACCCACTAACCTGGTACCAATTGGTCTTAGGTACAGGTACTACTGCTATGATGAAACACCATGACCAAAAGCAAGTCAGGGAGGAAAGGGTTTACTCGGCTTGTGCTTCCATAGCCATAGTCCAACACTGAAGGAAGTCAGGACAGGAACCCAAACAAGGCAGGAAACTGAAGGCAGGAGATGAGGCAGTGGTCATGGAGAGGTGCTGCTTGCTTCCCATGGCTTGTTCAGCCTGCGCTCTTACAGAACCAGGGGCACCAGCTGAGAGAAGGCCCCACCCCCAGTGGGCTGGGCTGTCCCACATCAATCACTAATTAAGAAAATGCCCTACAAGCTTGCACACAGCCCAATCTTATAGAGGCATTTCCTTAGTTGTAGTTCCCTCCTCTCAGATGATTCTAGCCTGTCACAATTTGACATAAAATTAACCAGAACGATGGAGAAAATAAGACATTCCATGAGAAAACCATATTTAAGCAATATCTATCTACAAACCCAGCCCAACAGAAAGTGCTAGAAGGAAAACCAAGAGGTTAACCAAACCTAGAAAAACAAGGAATGAATAATCTCAGAGCAGCAAATCAAAAGAGGAAATACGTGCGCGCACGCGCACACACACACACACACACACACACACACACACACACACACACGAACATGTACACACCACCACCACTACCACCAGAGCAAGATAACAGGAATCAACAAAGATTGCTCACTGATATCTCTGAATACCAATTGTCTCAATTCCCCCAATAAAAAGACAGACAGTGACAAAATGCATGTGAAAACAGGATCCATCCTTTTGCCATAGAATCCAAGAAACACATCTTAAAATCAGGGATAGACATCATCTCTAGGTAAAAAGATAGAAAACACATTTCAGAAAAAAAAATAGACCTAGGAAGCAAGCTAGTGTAGTTATTTTAATATCTGACAGAAGAGACTTGAAGCCAAAACTAATCAGGAGAGAGAGAGAAAAGGACAATGCCACAAGGACATTGCAATTCTAAACATCTATGCAGCAAACACAAGGGCACCCAAGTTCATTAAAAAGACACTACCACAGTGTAAATCACATATCGATCCTCACACACGGATAGCGGAAAACTTCAATATCTCACTCTCGCCAATATACAGGTCATCCAGACAAAAATTAAACAGAGAAACACTGGAGGTAACTGACAGTATAAACCAAGTGGACCTAACCGATATTTACAGAACATCTCACCTGGACACAAGAGAATATACCTTCTCAGCACCTCATGGGACTTTCTCCAAGACTGAGCACACACGTGGACACAAAGCGAGTGTCAACAGATACAAGGAAACGGAAAAACCCTTCACCTCCGCCATATCCTATGTGACCACCATGGATCAAAGCTGGACATTATCAACAGCAGAAACAGCTGAAAGCTTACAGACATGGCGACCGAACAACTTCAGCTGAATGAAAAATGGGTTAAGACAGAAGTTATGGAAAACATGAAAAAAAAGAAATTAATGAAAATGAGCACACAACATATCTAAACGTACGGGACACGATGAAGGTGCTTCTAAGAAGCAAGTTCACAACACTAAATGTCTAAAATAATTTTTTTGGAGAGCTCTCATACTAGTAACTTAACAGCACACCTGAAAGTTATAGAACAAAAAGAAGAAATTACACCCAAAATGAATAAATAGCAAGAAATAATCAAACTCAAGGCAGAAACCTATAAAATAGAAACAAACAAAGGAATAGAAAGAGTCAATGAAACAAGAAAATCAATAAGATGGACAAATCCTTATCCAAATTAACTAGAAGGTGAGTAGAGAATATGCAAATTAACCATATTAGAGATGAAAGGGGCGCATAAGAACACCAAGGAACTTCAGAGAATCATAAGAACCTACTTTAAAAACCTGTACTCCACCAAACTGGAAAATCTTTTTTTTTTAAATGGTTAATTTTTTCAATAGTAAAATACTGGCTTTATCCCAAGACACAGGGGTGGTTCAACATACATAAATTGATAAGTGTAACTTACAATTAAAACAATTAAAAACAAACCAAAAGATAAAGACCACATGGTCATCTCATTAGATGCAAAAAAAAAAAAAAAAAGGCCTTTGACAAAAATCCAACACCTTTTCATAATAAAAGTCGTGGAGAGAATAGAGATAAAAGGGACATACCTCAAAGTAATAGAGGCAGTTTACAGATATCCCATAGCCAACATCAACTTAAATACAGAAAAATTAAAAACAATTCCACTAAAATCATGGACAAGACAAGGCTACTCTCTCCACAGCTAGTCAATATAGTGCTGAAGTCTTAGCTAGAGCAATAAACAAATGAAGAAGAATGAGCATATACCAATTGGAAAGCAAGAGTCAAAACAAAAATCTTTATCTGCAGACATATGATAGTATACATAAGTGACCCTAAACATTCTACTGAGGTACCCCTATAGCTGGTAAACATTTTCAGCAAAGTAGCTAGATACAAAGTTAACTCAAGAATCAGTAGTCCTCTGATGCATACAGAGATACAGCCAGGAGCCGGTGTCTCTCTCTGTCAGGAAAGCCCTCATCATTAAATGCCATACTCGGTGGATCTCTGGAGAGTTTGAAAAAAATCCTACTAGATACTAACTTACTTTGTCATGAAACAGGTTTGTTTAATTTCTTGTATATGTCTTCAGTCCTCTGGTATAGAAACGATAAACAAACTGAAAAAGAAATCAGGGATACAACATCTTTCATAATAGCTTCAAATAATGTAAAATATCTTGGGGGTAACTCTAGCCAAGCAAGTGAAAGAGTTGATTAAAAACCTCAAGTCTTTGAAGAAATAAATTGAAGCCGATGTCAGAAGATAAAAAGATCTCTCACGCCCAATTAAAAATGGGGTACAGAACTAAGCAGAGCGTTCTCGATGAAGGAAACTCAAACGGCTGAGACGCGCGTAAATGTTCAACCTCCTCTCCCATCAGGGAAAACCACGTAAAAACTACTTTGTGATTTACCTGACTCCCATCAGAATGGCTAAGATCAATAAAACAAGTGGCTGGCGGGGGTGTGGAGTAAGGGGACCACGCCCACTGCTGGCGGGAGTGCAGGCTTGTGCAGCCACTGTGCAAATCAGTGTGGCGGGGTCTCAGGAAAATAGGAATTGCTGTACCTCAAGATCCAGCCGCACCACACCAAAGGAAGCTTCATCCCGCCACAAACACTTGCTCACCCACGCTCATTGCTGCTCTATTCGTGATAGCCCAGAAACTGGAGACAGCCTCGACGTCCCTCAATGGATGGATGGATAAAGAAACCGTGGTACATTTACACAATGGAGTATTAATTAGCCATTAAAGGAAGGAAGGAAGGAAGGAAGGAAGGAAGGAAGGAAGGAAGGGAGGAAGGAAGGAAGACATTCTCAGGTAAATGGATGGAACTAGAAAAAATTATCTTGAGTTAGGTATCCCAGACTCAGAAGGGCAAATAAGTGTTTTCTTATATGTGGATACTAGCTGTCAAGTCAATAAGAAGCAAGCTACCATCCACAGCTATAGACTAGAGTAAGGGACAGGGGGTGGGGACGGGGGTGGGGACGGGGGGGTGGGGACTGGTGGGGATGGGAGGGTGGGGATGGGGGGGTGACCAGGGATTTATTCTCATGGTCCTAGGATCTTGTTGTCATCAAGGTCTGCTGGGGTTCCTGAGTGCGTCCCATCTCCTCCGTGACACCCATTTCTGGAAAATTCCCAGACTCTGCTTATGCACTTGGCCAGCGTTCACTTTGTGAGTTGTTGCTCAGTGCTGGGAATATGCGGCGTTCTGTCACCCTGATGTGCGGCATATGCTTTTGGCTAGGGTCCTTGTTGGTCCTCTTTAAAAGCATGGAATTCTGAGTATGGGTCAAACTAATTTATGCCTCTGTGTGAGAAGCTGCTTGTTTTTTTTAAAACAATTAAAAGTGGAGCAAATGTAATCGATCTTTAGAGCAAAGAAGTCCCTGGGCTAATGAAAATCAATCAGATAACGTGGATGTGCAAATGACTTCCAGAAACGCTTATGGTATTTTATCATAATATTAGTTGCAGACCGCAGAGGGCACTAAGAAAATGTTACACGCGTACTACAGCTCAGGGAGTCTTTTCTCGGCCGCTTTAGATGCAGATGAGCTGCCACTCCTTTAGATTTATGTGATGGCTCCAGTGCTCAGCATCCTGCTTTATGGTGCCGCTTATGGCTTCTGAATGTGACAGGGCCAGACAGAGCCCTCTGGACTGGGTCCCTGGATCTCAGCAACAGGCCAAAGGGCCAGGCTGAAGTCATTTGTCATCTTACAGAAAACTCCTGCTGGAATTGGAACCTCACCCCAGGCATGGCCTCTGCCCTGTATCAGCCAACCTGTGTTTGCAAATGAGTGCTCCCCTGCGCCCCCTGCCCCCCTCCCTGCTCTTCTGACTTTAAACTCAAAAGTCCCTCCCCCCTTTCCTTCTCACAGTTGGGTTTTTCACACTTGAAGCCTTCATTTCTTATTTTTTCTCATTTTTATAAGTTTCTCTTTTAAATATATATATTTATATTATTACACATGAATAAGATAAACTACATACAGCAGGAAGAACCATAAGACAATTGGGAATTATATAAACGTTACATTCATAGTGATTTGGCTATTTGTATTTGGCAAACTTGAAGTAAACATCTTTCCTATCTTGTTGGGTCTAAATTTCTGAATTAAAATCAATATCTATCATATCTCATCTCTATCAACTTAGAACATCTATCTTGATGTGATGTGGAGCCTGTGATGAGGCTCCATGGTTGCCCTGTCCCTCGTTTTCGAATCTAACACCTGTTTCCAGGCCTCTGCCTCCCTTGAAGTCCCAGCAACTTTTGCAGCTGTGGCCCCTCTCCTTCAGGTGCCATGGGGCAGGGGCGCAGAAGCCGGAGCGGTTTCCTGGGACACCGTGTGTGAGAGGGTACAGATGAGAGGTGCCTGCAGGAGCCAGGGAGGTAGAAGGGTTCAGGGGCACGGGGCACCCATAACCCTCCTCGCGTGATGCTGCTCAGGCTGAGGTCAGGGCTGCTTGCTGCAGGAAGGACAGAGACTAGCTTTGCAGCTCCTCTCCCACCCCATGCCCCATTCTCCTCAAACTCCTCAGTCAGTGAAGGACAGCTTCCAGGCAACAGGTGAAAATGAAGACACTGTGCATTCTTCTAAATTTCAGAAAAATGTCTCTGGCATAGTATGCTAACTCAGAAGCAAGCTGTGCGGAGGTGAGGGAGCAACACCCGCTATCATTTTCCACCTGGTCTTGGAACAGGGTCTCGTCACATGTCACATGACCTGCAGCCTAACACTCACAGATGCTTTAGCATCTAGCGCTTCTCAACCTTCCTAACGCTGCCACCCTTTAATACAGTTTCTCGTGGCATGGCAACCCCCAACCCTAAAATTACTTTTTGTCGCTACTGCATCACTGTAATTTCACTACTGTTATAAATCGTAATGTAAATGTTTTCGGAGGCAGAGGATTGCCAAAGGAGTGGCGAACCACTTCGCTAGACCAACTAGCCAGTGCATTTTAGTTATTTTTGTCCCTGCCTGCCAGTGCTTTGCTGGGATTGCAGGCCTGTGCTCCCAAGCCAGGCTTTTTTTTTTTTTGTAGGTGCAAGAGATCCAACCAAACTCAGGTCCTCTTTTTTCTTTTCTTTTGAGCAAGCCCTGTGGAGACACTGACCGGTCACCTTAGTCCCACTGGTGATCTTTTTAAACCAGTGGGATGAGACAGGCTAGCATTCCTGTTTCCCCTTCCTTTATCCCGGATGGAGATCTAGGATCTTTCTTACTCCTTACCACACTGCCAGGACTGTATGTAAGAGATGATAACTTCCGATTTAAAGGGGACGCCTGTGCCTTGCCGGTATGTTTTTCTATACTGGGATGCAAGAGCCATGGCTTCTGTCCATCCAGCTTCTACGGTGCCTGCAGAGTCGCAGCCATGGATTTGCTTGCTTTACAGTTTTCTGTTCTTGTTTCCCGCACAGAGCCTCTGGAGGGTGGCTCTATGAGGATGAGGTCGCAGACACTGCTCTGCAGTCTCCAGCCTGCTTTCTCCGAGGCTCTGTAGGACTAAGTTCTCCTACTGCTGTTCAGAATGCTGTCCGTGTACAGGTCTGTCCAGTGAAAGAGTGGTTCTTACATTCAGTGGTGTTTAATCCATGTTTGGGTTGAACCTCCAACCCATCCTCTCTCCAGTAAGGTTCATTTTTTTTATTTTTCTCTGTCTGCCTTCTAGGATTACCTACGTGCCTGTGCATTCCCTGTTTGGGATGGGGCGGGGATGGGAGACATTCTACAAGGTCATCTTTAATACCTGGGAAGATTTCACATCTCCATCCACAGCAACTATCTCAAAACATGTCCTGTTTTCTTTTACCACAAAACAAACAAACAAACAAACAAACATATTTTTACTCCTATTTAGAAAAACCTTGAGTCTCACGCAAAGCGGCTCAGCTAATTCACTTTCCAGTCACTCTGTGCACATGTCTGATTGTCTCCTCAACCACACAGCCTTCTGACATTCCTCAAGGCTCACGCGCCCTCCCCCCTCCTCACAGACTCTTCCTTGGCCTCCCCAGTCCCACTGGGCCCACTCTTCAATTCTGTTCCAATGTTGCCTGAGCCCCAACAACCTTTACATTCTGTCCCTGAATTCCAACGCCCCCAATCCTCGCTGCATCCTCTTGCTCACTACATATGATGCTACTCTTAACCTGCTGAATTCACAACCTACTGACTGTCAACTCTGCACAGAGGGTGAGATCTGGGCATCCACATCCCCAGAGCCAAGACAGTGCTAGACACACAAAAGGGTTCAGTCTACTCAGTGTCGTATGAATAAGCGAGTAAAAGACATGCAGAAGAACAAATGTGCTCATTGTAAGTAAATTGTTTCACTTCCTGACAAAAGTTTTTCCAGCTTTATTCACCTTCCTCATGACTTTCAAAGGTCAGAAGAAAAGCTGGCCCATGTGAGAAGGCGTCACAGAGGTTCAACTGTTAGCTGGGCTAAGATCACGGGGTGAGATGGTCATGGAGACTCCTTTCCACCTCATGGTAGGCTCGGGGCAAAAAGGTCAGTTAGCAGGATGAGGAGATGGTGCTCATCCTGCTGCAGGATTATATAGTTCTAGTGAGTAACTCAATGGGAATGTTAAACTCAAATGTTGGGACTCTGAACAGGCAGCATGGCTGTCACTGCCACCCTCAGCCTAGCTGAGAGGACTCTGTCTTGTGAAAAGAGCCAGAGCAAAAGGGCCAGGGGCCACGTAAAAGGTCTTGATTCATAGGAGAGTCCACCTCAGGGGAAGAGCCTGTACAGTGCTGGGGCTGAGCCAGGAGGTACAGCTGAAGACACAGGGGCCGCACTTGGAAAGCTCTCGTGTTATGGTGAGCATCCTAGGGTTGCCCTGAGCACTGTCCAGGCTGGAATTCTTCCCGGTCAGCTTTTCAATGCTGGAATCAGGAGCAGCGGGTTAAGCCCAGCATTCTGGACCTCTGTGTGCAGATCTGGGTTAAGGGCTTGTGGGATGCCAGAACAGGGGACATGGCGATCACCTTCAAGCAGCTGACAGGGTAGTGAAGAGGTGGGGTATGTATAGAGAGATCTGATTTGACCACCATTAAAGATGGCAATACGAGCTTCTTGAAAGAGGTGTTTTTCTTTGGTATACCCGAGACATTCTAACAGAGATGAAAACAAATTAGGTTAAAAAAAAAAAAGTAGGATAACCAAGATGCATTCCCAATAGGAAATCTCTCGGGCTATGCGATGGTATGACTATTAAGTGCAGGCCACAGATCTGTGCATTTGGAGCTTGGTTGCCAGCTGACTGGCCTATGGGAAGTGGCTATATTTGGACCACTCTACACTACCTGGTAGACTAATACCTTGATGGACATAATTATGTCCCTGGGAGGTGATAACAAGATGGACTGTATCTGAAGGGGTCAGTTTCCACGGCAGAGCCATGGGGTCTGGATCCTGTCCTGGGTCTTTTCTGTATTCCTTTCTCTATTTCCCGTCCACCAGGAGGTGGGCAGCCCCCTTTCACTCCTGCCACCCCCCCAAGTTGTTTGTGTCAAGTATTTTGTCACAGAATTGCAAGGTCTAGTACAAATGAGACCAGAAGATCTTAGGATGAGGGGGAAAAATGACTTTCCACTTGGTTAAAGACCTGGATAACACAATTCAAGATTTTTAGGGGATAACAGCCCAGAAAAACGTATGTCCACACTGGGAAAGAACTCCAGTGATGACCCAGGCATCCGAGGAGGTCTGCTTTGCTTTTCTCAGAAGCAGTGATAAGTTACTGGATGTTTATGAGCGAGCATATAAACGGCCGAGTGCAGTTTTCTCCCAGCTATTGAGAAGCGGTGGATTAAAGGAGCGCGTCTGCACAGAGCAAACAGTTCGGAATCCTTCTAAAGCCGCAACTGACACTGACATCTGAAGGTGAAACTGAATGCCACAGAAGTCCTGGGCATGGCTCCCTCTGCTCCAGGTCTGTGTTTGGGCCTCTCTGGACTCCTCCAGGGCAGGTGGTGACAGGTGGTGACAGGTAGTGACAGGCTGGAGAGATGAAGGAAAGCATACAGTAGCCCGGCATAGACAGTCCAGTGTGGGAATTTATATACTCTGAATAGGTCTCCCACCCTAACTCTTTCTTGAGCTTTCCAATTTATTTTTGTTGATTTTACATTCAGTCAAATGGCAAAACAAACAAACAAACAAACAAAAGCTAACCGAACAACCAAAAACCCACACAAACTTTAAAAAGAAAAGACATACTGAGTGAAGAAATAAGCTGAAAGAGCCTTCAGTCATATTGAATAAAGGTATAAAGACAGAATGATCACATCCTCTGAGGACACGGTCAGAGGTATTATGGTATTATCCAACGTCTGATTAGATGGTACTCTTCAAAGAAATAAATACATATGGTAACAACTTTGCTGCTGTGTGTGTCCGCGTACGTCTGATTCCTCCAGAAGGTACAAGGACACCAGAGGGGGAAAAAAAAACACTTTCTAACTAATCCTCCATCATTTTTCAATTTCCAAATAAAAATTGGCTTTTGGCTCAGCAAGTAGTGCCTGAGAGATAAATCACTTTTAAGAAACATGGAACTGCTATTATTTTTTCTTTATGTGGCAGACAATCTCACTTTAAAAGTGTATACATAGTTTACAATTAAAATGTAGCAAGAACACTTGTTCTGCCGAAGCTGAGGAGAAAACTTGTTTCAGGGAAGTGACCTCTGTTTTCCTGGCCTTGGTTCCAACAGGTCCTGCATCCCTTGCCTGTATCTGCACATCTTGACATATGTCATGCATCGATAACAGTGTGACACATGCCTTCTTCCTGCTGCCTATGGGACCATGTGACACACTGTATTTAGCTATCCTGTGTCTGTATTGTCTCATATCGAGCAACCACTGGACATTCTTGCTGTTCTGCAGGCAGCTGACACACTGGCCCACATCTCTTGATGTTACCTGGGATGCTGGCTGTGAGGCTGTTTGAACACCATGAAGCCGAAGCAGCCCTGATTAGCCCCTCAACCACTTTGCTCTTCTTCCTGTAACAGGTGTTTTAATTTTTTCTGTATTTCTTAATAAATTGTCATGTATCTAGAAATACTTCATTACTAATTTTTTAAAAAGTCATGTGCTATGCATATATGCCTACCCATCTACACACCAGGATGCTGAGATTACGATTAATTCTTTGAAGACATTTAGCTAGGCACCTAGAACCCAGCACATGAATTACACAGGAACCTGTCTCCATTTGTTTCAGATGCTCTACTCAGTTCCACTCTCTGTCTTTGCACAGCGCATCTCTGGAATGCTTACGCAAAGTCAGAAGGCAGGGCTAATCAGGCCAAGGGTTAGCACGTCTACAGATACCAGCACAGTGCGCGCCTGCTGGTGAGAATTTACGCACTTGTTTTGTCAGCTCTGCGCCTCCATAATGTGTAGGCTATCCTTTACATCATGCCACTGGATTCAGCTTTCAACACCCTGGTAATGCATTTGTTAGTTTATATCTATGTGAATACTTTCATGAACATCTGCATCCTGCATCTGGGTGGTGTTTTTCCTGCTTCTCTTCCAGCTTTTCAGTCAGACCTTTCACATCCTTTCTGGTTGCTTTTCTATACTAGAACTTAATACCCCCCTCATCCCCCAGAGCTTTAATGTAATCGGTGATGTATCCAGGAGGTAGAAATATTGATGTCATCATGTCAAGATGCTGGAAAGAAGGCATTCAGGACTACGGGCCATTCTGGGGTGTGACTGTTGCTAGGAATGTATGCAGATAACTTCTAAGTCATACAACAAGCATATGGCTCTAGAAAGCCATATTGGGTATACCCCCCTTGAGCATACTGTTAGCATCCAAAAGCTCTGCCATAGAAAGAAAAGAACAGAAGAGCCTTTTCTTATCTGTGCTGTTGTGGTTAATTTGTACGTATGGCCTAATAAATGTTTATTACGAGGCTTATAATTATTACAGCAGTATTTTGTAACCCGCTTATACAATCAATAAAGACACAGACACCTAATGTGTTTTAGAGTAGCCTATTTTCACCTGGGGCAAGGCAGATATTACCACTTAAGCTATCTTTATTTATACCCCAGCCTCCATCCCATGCCATCTGCTTCTAATAATTTCTATTTGATTTATTTCCCATCCATAATCCCAAAATACTTGCTAAGGTTGTTCACTTGGGCCATTTCTTTTTATAAATTTTTAAATTAAACATTTTTAAATTTATATTCTTTTTATTTATATATATATTTAATTTATATTATTACACATATATACAATAAACTACCTTTAGCAAGAAGAACTATGACACAATCAGGAATTATATAAATGTTATATTCTTAGTGTTTTGGCTATTTGTATACAACAGCCTTGAAGAAAACATCTTTCTATCTTGGTGCATCTAAAATTCTGAATCACATCTTGTCATTATCAATTTAAAACATCGATCTAGACCTAAAAACATCTTCACCCCTAAACAACTAAGCTTCTTTGTAAAACTAAGCTACCTGGTCTTCAACCCCATCAGAGACTTGAGAAGGAATAAACTTGATTACCTGAGTATACCAGGAGTGCAGGTTAGTAACATTCCAAATGTGAAGATGACAGACAGTTTGCTACCTGAATAGTCACCCAAAACTCTCTATAACGTTGGAGCATCTTCTTCAGTCTTCTGACCCAATATATCTGACAGACATATTTGTGAGGCAGGAACTATTAAGGACTTGCTTACCCTGTCCTGGCAGAGTTTGGCTGTTGACTCTGCCTGAATCCAAGCTTGCCCTTTTTTAGGCAGAATTCTGTCTGTGGTAGAAATGAGGACATTGTTGCCAGTGGTTAGCTTGCCACATTTGAAGCCATCTCCACAAGGAGGTTCTTTGATGCTTATCATCCTCTTTGAGTAGGCTGAGTGTCTGCAGGAGTTAACCTGTCTCATTGTCAGTGAATCTCTAAAATAATAAGAATATTTTTAAATGTTATATTCTGCATGTCTCTGAGGTCTTTGCAGACCCCTTTGCACCATTTCGTTCCATGTGGAGCTTCAGAGTCCCTCCTCTGGGCCATGAGGTTCTTTTCCTATCCCATGGCGATTCTCCTTCTTCCTCCTCCAGCCTTGTCTTCTCTCCTTCCCAAGAGTCTCTCTGCTCAAAGACCTAGAACCTTCGCCTGACTCCTTCCTTCTGCCTTGGCCAGGTGAAGGCCTTTTATTCAGCCAACCAAGGAGGCGAGGTTCTGGGCAGTAACCAGCTCTTGTGAGCTATTAGCATCAAACCAACCTCCAACACTCTACCTACAAAAGGAAATCACTAAGAAAAAAGAGGAGGAAGTGGATCCTGTGTGGACCATGGGAACAGAGTGAGAATCACAGTGGAGAAGCCCAGGAACCCGCCACCCCCAGCCCCCCACCCCACCCCACCAACAGGGCACAGGCTGCATCCGGAGCTGCCTGCTGGGATGCACACCCTTAGAACCAGGGCACACCACAGGTTTAGTTTGTTTGGAAGCTGGCCGCAGTTTAGAATCCCTTGGGGGAAACTCTAAGGACTAAGGATTCCTGGATCCCGCAGACTTAACACACCAGAATATCCAAGGTCAGACGGGCACTAAGTGTGGCCCTTTGTACACTCCCCAGGGGATTTCACTATGCCACAGTGGGAACTACTTGGAACACAGAATTCTAAGGCGCTAAGAGTTTAAATAGAGCCCAGACAGGGTGGCCTGGTGCGAGAGCCCTTCAGGGCCTGCCTTCAAGATTCCTGTGACAGTTAGAGTAGCTCCTTTGTCCTCAGCTGCGGCTAAGGTTTTTCCCCTCCTTTTCCGCCTAAACTTTTCCCCCCTCTTTGGTTTCAATCAAGATCTCCCCAGAGAGTGGTCTCAATTTCACCCAAGAACAGGACAAATGAATTCTGTTAGATGCAGAGATAAGTCCCGTGTCACTGAAAGCTGTTTCACTTCAGCAGCACTGCTGGAGCAACTAAACCTTCCTTGCAGGGACCTCTAGAACTGTGTGGGTTCCTGTGTAACTCAGGATACTAAGCTCTGAGGGAACTACCCCGCCTGCCACTCCTCTGCTTTCCCAGGGCTGGCTTCACATTGAATAAGCCTGAAAAACAAGGCCAAGCTCGGGGCCATTTGACCCCTGCCCTAGTTCCAAGAACCAGCAAAACAAAACACCACCTGCAGCTCCAGGAAAGCACCCTGGAAAGCCCCCACATGGCCTGCTCTCTGCCCGAGCCAATCATCCTGCTCACATACCTCAGATACAGCAGCCCAACCAGTTTAAAGGTCGCTCCTCCCCCTGGCTTGCGGTTTTAGCCTTTATAAGCAGTCTGTAACAGCTACTTGGGGTCCCTTAGCCTCTCGAGTGCTGGGGTACCCTGACACGCCAGCAATAAACCTTTGCTCTTTGTATCAGCGCTGTGGTGTTTGAGTGGTCTCTCGTGACGACCCCTAATCCCGAGTGAACTCTAGGGTCCAACAACATCTCTAGGGCAGCAGAGGTACAATGGTGGTGATAAGCTGTGGTTTCAATATGCACAAACTTTGTTTTCACTGATGTGTGTTGTCTACTGACCCCAGACAGGGGACTGATGGCAGACCAAAGTATGAATAGCACGGAAGTCAAACTTGAAGAACCAATGAGTTCTATTGGAGTCACTTGGGAGAATATGGGTGAGGCGTTACTTATAGGAGCAGAAATGACTTAAAGACAGATGCATCACAGCAAAGCCCACTCCAGTACAGGGGACAGCTCACCAAATCTGGGAGCCTGGAATAAAACCTACCAACGCTCAAACAGGTTGCCGAGTGTTCTTTTCTGGTGGGTCTGTAGGTCTGAGCCTCTCCCAGGCAGCTCAGCCAGACTTCGTTCCTTCTAGGCAGTTTGGCTGGTCTCTGATCTTTTCAGGCCACTGGCATGCTTCAGAGCCACTCTCTGCAGTCTTTACTTTTTATATACTTTTTAGGGAGGCAAGGGCCTAGTGAATACGGCCAGTTTCAGGGACTTCCTGAAGTTATTCTGAGTTGTTTACTTCCTGTCTTCAGGAGCTTCCCTGCAGTGTTGAACCTCTCTTAAACATCCTCCTGTTTCGCCTCTCTGTAAAATGGTAAATCTTACATTTCCTTCCAAAGTGGAAGGTTTTAATCTAGGGAGAACTCGCTACACAGCTGTGTTTTTCTGAAAGCCAGGAATAGGAAGGGATTGGTATCTTATTTTATTTATACATTGTATCCAATGGTCCTCTCCAGAAGGAGACGGCATTACCCTGGATTGGCTCAAGTGTATCTCTGGTGCCTGGAACAACCACCACCACCACCACCAAATCAGGAAAGTACCGGGCTTTAATTCCAGGAAGAGCAAGGAAGGCACGTGACCTGCTCGGTCTGAGACTTTGCCTGTTGGGGGAGGGAATGACCCGCCCACCTGTCTGAGCAGAAGGTTTCTGCCCATCAAAGTGATGAGCTCTCAAGGGAGCCTGCAAGACTGCACTTGCCTGGGGAGACTAATTTTTCAGTCACACATTTAAACCTCAGGACCCCAGGACCTCTACTGGGGTAGAGGGTAAAAAAAAAAGGTGGGGGGATGGGGAGTGGGGAGATGGGGGAGAGCTAGTGGTAAGGTGAGTGCAAACGGGGGAGAGCTGCTCACTGCCTTGAAAGAGCAGATTCCCAGCAGCACCCTGGGCATCTTGCTGCCACATCCAGGAACTGAGCATGCGCCTGTGCCAAGCTGGTGTCCGAGAATTGATCAGAGGCCCAGGCTCGCTGTCTCCAGTGTACTTTTCCTCAGATCTTAATTACCAGCTTTCTCTTCTTTAGGCAAGTCCCATTTTTGAATGAAAGCATTCCCTGGCTGTACACTATGGAAATTCAAACCTTTGATCATCTCAACATTTGCACTTGACCGAGAGCAGCCTGTGTTCGTGGGAATCAGTGGCAAGTGATCAAGGTGGTGGCCTGAAGCCAGGGGGGTGAAAAGGAGCTGCGGGTGACAGGCTGTAGGTAGCCTGCCAGGTAGCCTCGACTGTGCCAGTCAAGGTTCGGGATCTAATGCTCTACAATCCAGACTTCAACAGGAAACAATGGAGTGGATTTGAATTCCCACCTCCCCTGTGCGCAACGCCCACCCCACCCCACCCCACCCCACCCCACCCCCGCCATCTACCGTCTAAATGTGACAGACCAAATCTGAAGCATTTTCAACACCCACAAGCTGGCAACCTAGAGTAGGGGAAAAAAAAAAACCTCCTTGCACAATACATACTTTAAAAAAGTATTTTTGGTTTCTCCCTTGAAGTGACATTTTACTTTACTCACTAAAAACATTTAACTGTCAGCAAAGGTTTATGCCTGCGATGTTCTATAACTCCTGTGAAACAATGTGCTTAGTTCTCTGAGACAGTGACGAGTTCCATGGGATTGTGTTTGCTGAGAGTGTAACATCACTAAAAGTATAGGGTGGGCGACAGAATCCAGTCTTCTCCAGTGTATTAGGAGTCTATTGCCAGTCTGTCAGATAAGCCTGTTTGATAACGGCACACCATCCCCCATGGGACCCATTGGTATCCGTGGAGGGAAGATGGCTGATCTAAACCTCACAACTTGAGCAGATTTTTAAAGAAAGATTTGTTTTTATGTGTATGAGTGCTTTGCCTGCATATACATTTATGCCTGATGTGCTTGCCTAGTATCTTCGAGAACATCAGATTCCCTAGGAAATGGGGTTACAGATGGTTCTTAATCTGGTCCTCTGCTAGAGCAGCACGTGTTTTAACCTGCTGAGCCATCTCTCCAGCCCTGAGAGACTTTTACCTGTTTTTATGTGTGTTTATAACAGTACAGGCAGTGCTGGGAACTGGCCTGGAAAGCCTCCGGGCTAGCAACAAGCAGGTCTCCAGTTTCCGGCCTGAGGTCAGATGGAGGCCGTTTTAGAATCCAGGAGGCATCGCACACCGAGGATCTCCTAGCCCAGAGTTCCCTCTCTGCCCACCTTCCAGTCTCCCACCTGTGCTCCTTACTGAACAAATGCCACCAGAGCCCGAAGGCCAGCGTGGTGGCTTACGTACCCTAACCCAGCACAAATGACAGGCTGGGCAGGGAGGTGCCCAATGGCTTCTGGAAGACAGGTGGCCCACCAACAAGGAAAACAAGGCGCTGGGAGCTGGCTACTCTTCGCTGCCTTGTTATTCATCTTTGCACTGGGAAAGTGAAAGCACATAGGAAGTGGGAAGCTCATCTCACGGAACTAGAGACGAACTCCAAGGAGATAAAACATCAAAATGAAAGCCGAGCCGTGAGGAGCATGGCAGAGTGACACTGACAGGAACACAGAGGTGGGCGGCTACAGGAATGCTCTGGAAAGAGTGGGCTGGGGGGGGGGGGGGGAGAAGAGAACAAAATTATTTTAAGAAACCGGGGTAGAGGACAGCACAGCATCGCCATCAATTCCATCAAAAGCCTTTCAGTTCCCCAGCTCAACACCAGCCTACTGAGGGTTTTTTTTGTTTTTTAATTCTGACATTACGAGGAGACAATCTCCTGGCAAACTCCCAGATCTTTTGGCTTTTACAAGATTTCCACCTCCCCTTCTCTGTTCCTGAACCTTGTGGGCCATGTTCTACAGATGCATCCATTTGAGCCTGGGCTCCACAGTTCCTTTTGATTGGTTGTGGTTTTCTGTAATGCTCTCCGTGGAGAGGAGTCTCCCTTTTAAGGGGCGATGGCTACATTAATCTGCGGATATAAGGGCAAATACTTAGAATGTAGTTAGGGATTACGCTTGTTTAATAAAGTGGGGGATGACGGTGTAGATTCTCCTCCAAGATGCATGGCTTCACCAGCACTGGGCACTTAGCTAAGTTTTCAGTACCAGGCATGGGTTTCCCTCTTGCTGAGAGAGCTGTTGGTTACCGCCAAGGCGTGCATGCCACTACTGTACTCTCAGGGTCACTGTTGCGGTTCAGGTGTCATAGCTATGTGGGATTGTTGGTTGTTCCCTCTTTTGAAAGCTTGCATGGACCTGGTGCCATGGAAATTAGTCCTCAGGGAGGAGGCATCCAGGTCAGATCCAGCTCGTGGGGCCTTTGGGTTCTGTGTCTGAAGTGCGTGGTGTCGCAATGTGGATCTGCTTTCCATCTCTGCAGGATAACAAAGAGCAACGGCAACAGGCTGTATGCCTTAGGAGTCTCTTGGATAGCCCTGACCAACAACTCAAAAGGGGGTTTCTGATGCCTGATACTGGGGCTCTTGTTTAGGTGGTCTCTGGCTCTTTGACAGCATTGTCAGCCAAAATAAGGGGAAAAAAAGTATATATTATAAAATATATACTATAATATACATAATTTTATGTAAACACATTTTGTGTTAAATATATATTTTATATGTTAAATATATACACACAGAATGATGTCTATTATAGTTTTATTTAGATGCTTAATAATATTTCTTATGACTTTCTCAGACATCCTTCCTGTAATTTTACCCTCCTCCTTCTGTATTTCTCTCTCTTCAGCCCTAAAGAGCCCCTATGTCCCCACTCAGATCACTTCTAGCCTATGTCTCTCTCTATTGCTCCCCAACTCCCCCACCCCACCAATGATCCCTGGTTATTTTCACAATGTCCATAGTTACTATAGTAGGATATGGGATCATAGCTGAGGAGTTGGAGCTAGGAGCCTGCACTCAGATAGAACCCGCAATGCATGTCTTTCTGGGTCTGGATTACTGTGACCTTTTCTGGTCGCACCCATTTCCCTGTGAAGTTCATGCTTTTGTTTCTCTCTACAGCTGAACAGTCTTCCGCGGTGCACGTGTATGACGTTTTCATTCAGCGCTCATCAGCTGAAGGATGCTTAGGTCGTTTCCATTTCCTGGCTGTTGTGGAGTAGGATGTGTATGATGTGGAGTTCTTTGGGCATATGCCGAGGAGTGGGTTAGCAGGATCATGTGGTAGGTTCATACTTCGCGTTTGAGAATTCTACACACTGATTTCTACGGTGGCCGCAACAGTTTGCAATCCCACCAGCACGGAACGAGGCCTCTTGTTACTTGTTCTGTTGAACAGTGCCATTCTGACTGGAGTAAGCTAAAATCTCAAAATTGTTTTGATTTGCATTTCCCTAATTGCTAAGGACTAGGAACATTTTTTAAAAAGATGTTTCTTTTTTTTTTTTTTTCTTTTTTGAGACAGGGTTTCTCTGTGTAGCCTTGGCTATCCTGGTCTTGCTTTGTAGACCAGGCTGGCCTTGAACTCATAGAGATCCTCCTGCCTCTGTCTCTGGGCTTACAGGCATGCGCCACCGCACCTGGCTCTTTTCTTTTTTTCTTTTTTGAGAATTCTCTTCTTTAGGTCTCAAGCCAATTTGAATGGATCATTGTTTTTATTTGCGTTTTGAGTTCTTTATATATTGTGAATATTAATCCTCTGTCAAATACATAGCTGGCAAAGATTCTCTCCTGCCCTCTGGGCCTCCGCTTCAGTCTATTGACTATTTCTTTAGCTGCGCAGAAGGATTTCAGTTTCTTGGTGTCCCAGCTGTCAGTTGCTGGCCTTCAGACCCGAGCACATGGACCTACCCAGGAAGTCCTTCCTATGCCATGTAGAGTAATGCCTACATTTCCTTCTAGCAGGTTCTGGTTTCATGTTTAGGTTTTTGATCCCTTTTGAGTTAGTTTGTACAAGGTGATAGATACGGGTCTAAATTCATTCTCCTACATGTGGACATCCAGTCTTCAACAAAAATTCGTGGATGTGTTTTCTTTTCTCTGGCATATGTTTTTGGCATCTTTGGCAAATGTTGAGTGGCTGGAGTTACATGTGCTCTTTTGGGCCTTTAATTTTGTTCCGTCAGTCTACATGTCTGCTTTTCTGCCGATGCCTATTGTTTTTATTACTATGGCTCTGTACTGTATCTTAAGACAGGAATGGTGGTCCACCCAGCACTGTTCTCAGTCAGGATGGTTTTAACTATACAGGTTCTTGTGCAGCTAGTTTTTTTTTTTTTTTTTCTGTTTCTTCTATTTCTATTTCTGCTTCTGTTTCTATTTGTTTGTTTGTTTGTTTTCAAAGACAGGGTTTCTCTGTGTAGCCTTGGTTGGCTGTCCTAGACTCACTTTGTAGACCAGGATGGCCTCGAACTCACAGCGATCCACCTGCCTCTGCCACCATGCCCAGCTATTTTCTGGAAGGTCTTTTTTTTCCCCAGAGCTGAGGATTGAACCCAGGGCCTTGTGCTTACTAGGCAAGTGCTCTACCACTGAGCTAAATCCCTGACCCCTATTTCTATTTATTTTAAGAATGAGACGTGGATTTTGACTGGGATTGCATTGAATCTCTAGCTGTTGGTAGAGTGGTCATCCTCACAATGTTAAATCTACAGGTCTGTGAGCATAGAATGGCTATCCATTTTCTCTATCTCTTTCCTGAGAAGTTTAAAGTTTTCATTGTTTCTACTGGTGTGGTTAGGGTTATTCCTAGCTCTTCTATTTTCTTTGAGGCTGCTATGAATGGGTGTGTGTCCAGGCTCGTTCTCCTCTGGGTGATTGCTGCCGTGTATTCAAGAGCATCTTGATTCTGTATCCCTCTATATTGCTGAATCTGTCTATTGTTTCTAGAGCTTTACATCAGAGATAGCTTGGATTCCTTCACTATTCGTATGCCTTTAATTTTTTTCTTGCCTCATTGCTCCAGCTAATATTTTCAGCACAATTCTGTCCAAAAAGGACCATGGGGAGTGGACATGCCTTTTTCATTCATGACTTCCGGGGACTGCTTGGAGCTTTTCCCCAATTACCACGATGTTGAGCGGTGGGTTTCTCATATATTTATTGTGCTGAGGTATGCTTCCTCTAGCCCTACATTCTCTAGGATTTTTATCATGAAGGCAAGTTGGATTTTGTCAGAGGCCTTTTCTGCATCTACTGACATGATCATATGATTTGCTTTGTTGTTGTTGTTGTTGTTGTTGTTTGGTTTTAGAGACAGGGTTTCTCTATATAGACTTGGCTGTCCTGGAACTCACTCTGTAGACCAGGCTGGCCTTGAACTCAGAGATCCTCCTGCCTCTGCCTCCTGAGTGCTGAGATTAAAGTCATATGACATCACTGCCTGGGCAAGCATATAATTTTTGTATTTAAGCCCTTATGTGGCTTGTTACATGTTGAATCACTTGGTCATGGTTTGCAATCTTTCTTCTGGATGTCTGCATTCTGTTTACTGGTCTTTTATTAAACATTTTTGAGTTTATGTTCATCACGGATATTGGCCTATAGTTTTTTGTTGTATGTTTACCTGGTTATGGTGATAATGGCTTCATAGAAAGAGATTTGGCATGCTCTGTTTCTTTCTTCCTTTATTCATTCATTCATTCATTCATTCTTTGTTTTAATAGTTTAAGCAGGATTGGCAGTCTATCTTCTTTTACTCTCTAGTAGAATTGTGTTGTGACTCCATCTGGCCCTGGACGTGTTTTAGCTGGGAGGTTGTTTTTTGTTTGTTTTGTTTTCTCTTATTTTTTGTTTGTTTGTTTGTTTAATCACTGTTTCAGCCTCACTGGCTGTGGGTTTGCCTGTTTAGGTTGTAGATTACTTCTTGGCTTAGTTTTGCTCATCCAGCTGAATCTTGAATGTCATTTTTGTTTATTTAGTTCCAGTGTTTTCAATATTCCTAAATAATATGCTGACTTTCCTTGGCATCTGTTTTGTGTTTTTCTGTTCATTTCTGACTCTTTTAATCTGGGTCCTCTATTTCTTTTTGGCTAGTTGGGCCAGGGTCTGCCTATCTTGTCTATCTTCTCAAACTACCAGCTCTTAGACACCTTGATACTTTTATTTTTTATTTTGCATTGTTTTAATCTATTTCACTGAATTCTGTTCTAAATTATATTGTGTCTTGCTGTCAACAGGGTTTGCATTTGGTTTATTCTTGTTTTTCCAACTTTTTAAATTACATCATTAAGTTGTTTACTTATACTCTTTCTGATGTTTTTAATGTAGGCACTCAGAGCTATACATTTCCCTCATAGGACTGCTTTTAATGGGTTTCAGAGATTTTGTTATATTGTGTTTTCATTTAGTACCAGAAAATTTTTCTTTCCTAATTTCTTCTTTAACATATTCATCATTCAGTAATGAATTATTCAATTTCCATGAGCTTATATATTTACTAAAAATGTGTTTGCTGTCGGTTTTTAAGATTTATTGCATTGTGGCCAGGTAGGATACAAAGAGTGACTTCCAATCTTTTTGATTTTAAGGATTTGTTTTGTGCCCCAGGATGTGGTCTAGTTTAGAAAAGTTTCCATGGGCTGCTGAATGGACTATATGTTCTCTGTTATTTGGATAGACTATTCTATTGATATCTGTTTATTCTGTGGGTGGTTTGGCTTTTGGTTTTTTGGTTTGTTTGATTTATCTAGATGACTTGTATGTTGGAGAGAGAATGTTATTGAAGTCACCTGCTAGTGATAGATTTATGTGAATCTGTTTCTTCAAATCAAGTAGTATATTTTTAAGAAACTGTGCGCCCCAGAATTCAGTGTACATATGTTTAGGATAGTAATGTCTTCTTGGTTAACTGTTCCCTTCATTAGAATGAATTGTTGTTGTTGTTTTTTTAAACCTCTTACTAGTTTTAGTTTGAAGTCTATTTTGTTAGCTACTATGGTAGCAATGCTTATCTGCTTTCAGTCTCACTTGATTTGACTACTTTCATCCATCCTTTTATAAAGCAAAGATATTTTTCTTGTAGACAACAGATAAATCTCTTTTGGTCCCTTCAGCCAGCCTGTGCCTTTTGGTTGGAGAATTAAGGCCAGTTATATCTATAGTTATTATTTGTAATGTATATGTTAATTATAGTCACTGTGTTGTTGATTTTGGTGTTGTGTTCTCAATGTACTGTGGCATGTGGACATGTGGACTTCTTTTGTTTGCTCTGAGCCTGATTAAGCAAAGCATTTGGGAAAAGAAGAGATGATGTATGGGTAGGTTGGGCCAGGCTAGACATTGGAGTAGAAGGTGGCAAGTTTGGTCAGGAGTCAGGGGGAGGGTTGGATGAGGCACAGTGGGGACATGTTGATGATGACAGGTGTGGTGTCCCAGTGGGACTCTAGGGAAGAAGGCATGGGTGGGGAAATGAGGGGGACTCACTGGGCTAGCAAGTTTTTGTTGTGTTTTTCCCACGGACTTCCAGGACCATACACTAAGTTTAAATAGAGATACCACTTTCATAGAGTATTTAACAATGTGTCAGGCATTATTGTATATAATTCACTGAAGCCATACGGCCCTGCTGAGCATTGTGTTTCTCATTTTATGTTTGAAAATGAAACCCAAAAAGGTGAAATATCTAGCTGAAGATCACAACTCCAGTGGTGGAGGGTCTAGGATTCAAAGCCACTGACCTAAGTAGCAAGAACATGGGTTGAAAATGCAGCTCAGCTGGTACAGCATTTGCCTTGCATGCACAGATCTACGGGTCTGAGCCTTAACACATAAACTAGGCGTGGTTTTGTACATACTCATAATCCTCAGGAGGTGGAGGCAAGGTCAGAAGTTCAAGATCATCCTTGATTACATAGTTGGTTAAGGCTTTCAAAGTTAGCTTGAACTAGAGACAACATCTCAAGTTAAAAAAGAAAAAAACAAAAACAGGGGGCCGGGTGTGGTGGTGCACGCCTTTAATCCCAGCACTTGGGAGGCAGAGGCAGGCAGATTGCTGTGAGTTCGAGGCCAGCCTCGTCTACACAGTGAGTCCAGGACAGCCAAGACTACACAAGGAAACCCTGTCTCGAAAAACCAAAACCAACCAAACAAACAAACAAAAACACAACATTGAAGGGCTTACCAATGGAGTCTGCTGATGTACAGCAGAATTTTCAGTGATCTCCTCCTGTGTTACCAGATATTATTGTTAATAGCTCAGCCCCCAGTAAGAAGCTGCCTGAGCAATAGAACAGGTTCGTGTTTTCATGTGCACTGTCTGCATTTAGGTATAGTGTTTCCATTTGGGATAACCTGTATTGGGTACTGGCTTTGCGCATCCATGTTTAAAAACCTGTAATATCTTCCCACTGCACTTAGGATTAATTCCATAGACCACCAGGAGGCATGATCTGGCCTCTCTTTACCTCTCATTTGACTTCTTAGGACTAGTCACTTTCTTATTCTTCAACTAGCTTCCCCCCCCCCCCCCCCCTGTTCTTTGACAGAGTTATTCACTGTGCCAAAGGCTCTTTGGTTTACATACTCTGTCCACATGATAGTCAAACACCTTAATATTTTATGAAATGCTAGATCACCCCAAGTTTTGATTACTGCATGCTTCTTAAATGTTTACCAAAAGTGTGAATAAAGTCATAAAGGTGAACCTTGGTTCAGAAAGAAATTAGCACAATAGTACTGAATGGCCATCTACTTCAAGTATTAATTTCACTATGAGAGAAGTTCAGAGTTGTTCCACCAACGGTGCAGGAATAAAATATACACCTTTTGACTCCATGTCCAGCGGGTTTTCAAATCCACTAATGCTGCTGGCGTGATTTATGGCTGGGATGCTGAGGCCTCGGGTACAAGGGCTTAAACAAATGCTCCTCTCTCTCACATGTTAGCACAGAAGTACATCGCATAATTTCCTAGATAGCAGAAAAGGAGACAGAGGAGCCAGCCCCGACACTATTATCAGGAGGTCCTACGGCTCACCTTCAAAGTGCTAATGAAGAGAAGCTAGCAAATGTAATAGCTAGTTTAGAGAATATGTGCAAATTAAAACTGCACATTTTAGCACTAAGAGTAATAAGATGAGACTAAATGTGGGCCCAACCAGCCATCTCTTGACTTTGTAGTAAATTCAGCAGAGAAAGGCCAATGTTAGAACTCACAGCGAGAAGGCATACAGTCCCCATTTATTTCCTTGGATCATGAACATGCACATGGTTAGATAGTCTTCACCACTCTTTCCGTCATTGGAATGCCATTTAGTCTTGACCTCTTAGAGAGATTTTTAACTGCCAAGGGCAGTGTGATGCTTTGAATAGGTGTGGTCCCTACAGACTCCTGTGGTTGAATGCTTGGCCCAGAGGGAGTGGCGCTATTTGGAGGTGTGGCCTTGTTAGAATAGGTGTGGCCTTGTTGGAGGAAGTATGTCACTGTAGGGACAGGCTTTGAGGTCTCCTATGCTCAAGCTATGCCCAGTGTGACCCAGTCTCCTTCTGCTGCCTGTGGATCAAGGTGTAGAACTCTCGGCTCCTTCTCCAGCACCATGTCTGGTGATAGGCTGCCATGCTTCCCACCATGACAATAGTGGACTAAACCTCTGAAACTGGAAGCGAGCCCCAAATTAAGCATTTTGCTTTATAAGAGTTGCCATGGTCACTGTCTCTTCACAGCAATGAAACCCTAACTAAGAAAGGCAGAAAGTAAGTAGAAGTAAGTGTCCAGGTGCTGGGGCTTTGTTTGGCTTCCTGAGAGCTTTGAGTCCCTCTTCTGTGTGTACTGGGCTGCTGGCAAAGAGGCCTTCAGCGCCCGTGTGCTCTAATATGGCAGGACTTGCATCTTAGGTGCATGCAACAGAGTAAATAACAATGGCCACGTTCTCTGACCGCTGACCAACAATGGCAACTCCAAAGGCTACAGGGTCCTTGTTTGCTCCAATGATCCTCACTTTCAGCTGCTGTTACAGTAGAGTCATCAGGAGGATGTACCTCAAGAACGCTCTAATTCGGGTACGTTACATGGTCAATATGCCTGTTTCCATTGGTATTCAGTGTTAAACATTTGGGGAAAATGTCTGGAGATGTCGACAGACAGACTGAGAAGCGAGCATCACTATAATCTCCACCCCTGAATCTGATTCCCACTGGAAAGGCCCAGTGAGAAACTGCACAATATTCCCTACTTCAAATGAGCAATAACTCCTGTCCTCTGGATAAGCCCAAACAATCAAGGAGTCAGGACTAATTTGATAATTCATTCCAAGATTAACAAACAACATGAACATGTCTCGAGTGGTGTTTTATGTTGCAGAATCATTAATGATTAAAATGTCCAGGAACAGAAGCCCGCATAGTCACAAATTATTCAAGGCACAAAAGACTTTATAACATTCAATCTGTAAGAGGCATTCCATAAATAACCCAGAGCTCATCTATTTCATGCCCGTGCCCTTTGGTTTCAATGACATTCCCATTTTTCAAAATTATATTGAGTTATTCTATACATGGAGTTTTTGAAAAGTTTTCCTATTAATCACAATTGACTCAATTTGTAGCACAACAGTTCTATTCCCCAGGGGTCACTATCGACACATCTTTTATGATCCTGACCAAAATATGCCCTACAGGGAGATTTGTAAAATGACAATCATCAAGGAACTTCAGAATTGAAAATCAACACATAAAACAATTGGCGCTTCCTAATGTGAGAATGAAACAAGAGATGCTCACTAAGAAAAACAGAAAAGAAATAAGCTACCTAAATACATTTAACATAGAAAGCAGAGTTTCTTAGTAAATGAAAAACAAAAACAGTTGGATGTGACTTCATGAAATTACAGCCCATTCAGATTTTGCTATCAAGTTAGGAGAAAATTGTACTTCAGCAAAAAGTGTTTATCACTTGATACTTGACTTTTCACAACATGGCCATCAAGAGCATCACAGTCAACAGAAAATTGTCCTCCCTTCACTGGCCTCCCTAAGGAAGCCACACCCACTTCTGGTGGCTACACGTGCTCCTGAAGAGACTATCCGTTATGTCCCCACCCTCTGAGTTGATGATTGCCCACACCCTAGCAGTCATCTACTGTGATTTTGAGCAGCTCTCCAGCACCCTTCTATCAACCTCAGAAAATCCTGCCTCTACCACCCAATTTAATGTTTTTACTTGCCAGTCACTTTGCATTGACTAATAGTTCATGTGGATATTTTTAAAAAATCCCAAGAGTCTGATCATCAAAGCTATTTATTTCATTTGGGAGAATCAACACCAATAAATGTTATTGAAGACTACTTTGTGATTGGGCCATTAGATAATCTTTCTTTAGCGGCACCCCTGGGTCGTTAGAGACAGTGGCAAGGCCTTAGACAGAGGACTCCGAATAGCATTGACTCCCACAGTCAGAACTGTGTCTGTGATATAGGTAACTGTACCTTGATGCCTGATTTTCATCATGTTTAACAGAAACAATGTCATCACTTCATGGGCCTCCTGCAGGGGTTTTCTTTGGCCTTTGACACCTGAAAAAAATTGTTTTGGGAGTGCTTAGCCCATTTCAAGACTGACTCCCAACTCCACCAACTTGTTCTATGGTCTTCATGAAGTCACTTTGACCTCCAAACCTAAAAAAAAAAACTATGTTCAGGGAGCCAGAGAATTCCGTACATACTTTCCAGGCACACACTCTCAGAGAAGGCAGCCATGTGCTTTCTGGGATTCCCGGGAGTTCAGCCCTCAGCCCTCCAGCCCTCGCCCGCTGGGTCTCACAAGGTTGCCAACGCTGCATCAGGTGTTCACACCCCACTTCTCATTGGGAAGGAAAGTGGGAGATCGGATCGGACCGAAGGGAGATGATGAAAAACTATTTCTTATAAGCAATGTGAAAATATCAATAAATAATACATGTGTTCCAGCAGGCAGCCTACTTCTAAGCAGCTCCTGGAAACTTATTTTGAGAAAAGCTAAAGATTTTTTTTTGGGGTTTATCACTCCAGGAGAGACAAATGTGGGATTGAAGATCTAGTGATACATGGGGCAACTGTGAGTCGTGATGGAAACAGCGAACACACAGAGGAATCAATTTCCAAGCATTTGAAGTGCCACCAAGTTACTACTGCACTATATTAGCAACATGACAGAATCCTGGGAACTATCAGGCCTAGAAAGACAGGAAGTGACCAACGGATGGACAGAGCACAAAGTCTTCCGGTGAAGAGCAGGACCTTTTGCTTTCCAAACCTTGAACTCCAAAGACACTTTAATGTGACCATTGTTTGTTTTGTTTTTTGAACCAGGGTTTCTCTGCGTAGCCCTGGAATTCACTCTGTAGACTAGGCTAGCCTCAGACTCACAGGTCCACCTGCCTCTGCCTCCTGATTGCTGGGATTAAAGGTTGCACCAGCACCACTGGGCCAGAATTGATAATTTTAAAGAAACCTGAGAGACCAACTGTGGAATGTTCCTGACTGAAAGGCAGCACTGTGGAATGTTCCTGACTGACAGGCAGCACTGTGGAATGTTCCTGACTGACAGGCAGCACTGTGGAATGTTCCTGACTGACAGGCAGCACTGTGGAATGTTCCTGACTGACAGGCAGCACTGTGGAATGC
>OU015743.1:7780603-7842504 GCA_907169655.1 Acomys percivali | reverse complement strand
GCAGCACTGTGGAATGTTCCTGACTGACAGGCAGCACTGTGGAATGCTCTGACTGGCAGCACTGTGGAATGTTCCTGACTGACAGGCAGCACTGTGGAATGTGTATGGGGAAACAGAGGTTAGCTTACTAGGCTGACGACGTGCCTCCCTGTCTTTAGATGAAAATTAAATATACACACTGGCTATAGGAACAAATTACTTCTTTTCGATGAACTGAACTTACTGAAATATGTTTTCATCAAAGTGAGGGCTGGAGAGCTGGCTCGGCAGTTAAAAGCACCTCTACTCTTGCAGAAGACTCAGGTTCAAGTCCCAGCACTGGCATGGTGATTCACAATCCAGAACCCCAGCTCTATGGACTCTAACTCATGCAACATGTGTGCAAGCAGAACATTCATACTCATAAGGTTGTGACAGCTCTGGGGGGAGAGGGGTCCCCAATGCAAGTGTTACAGCTCTGAGGGGAGAGGGGTCCCCAATGCAAGTATGATAGCTCTGAGGAGAAAGGTGTCCTGCCAGTGAGAAGTCAAGGAATACCACAAAGTCACACCTCACACAAGACCTCACACAAGAGATTTATTGAGAAAGTCACAAAAGAGTGGCTGCCTCTGCTTGGTGAGAAGCAGCAGAGAATTGTGGGAGGCTGGGACATGGGCTTACATGGGGTTTCCTGAGGGTGGGGATCTCCAGGGTGGGGGATGTGGTGGGCTCATGAATTAGTAGGTTTTCCAGCTCAGAGTCTGTTAAGCTTGTAAGCTGAGGAAGGTTTTCAAAACCCAGAGGTGAACTCAGACTTTTTAACCCTTCAAAAATAAAAGAACTAAACCAAAATAAATAAATAAATAAATACAATAAAAAAAATGGGACTGGAGAGATGGCTCAGAGGTTAAGAGCACTGGCAGCTTTTCCAAAAGTTCTGAGTTCAGTTCCCAGCAACTACATGGAGACTCACAACCAACTATAATGAGATCTGGTGTCTTCTTCTGGCCTGCAGGAGTACATGTGGGCAAAAACACTGTATACATAATAAATGCATCTTTTTTTAAAATTTTTATTAATTTATTCTTGTTACATTTCAATGGTTATCCCATCCCTTGTATCCTCCCATTCTTCCCTCCCTCCCAATAAATGCATCTTAAAAAAAAAAAAAAAGAATTAAAAACAATCACATCGAGCCGGTCGTGATAGCGCATGCCTGTAATCCCAGCACTTGGGATTCATGAGTCCAAGGCCAGTAGAGTCTACAAAGTGAGTCCAGGACAGCCAAAGCTACACAGAAACCCTGTCAAAAAACTAAAAAAGTTAAAAAAAAAAAAAAAAAAAAAAAAAGAGAGAAAAGAAAAAGAATCATACATAGTGAAGTTAACGGGGAATTTTCGGGTTACTGTGCTCATATAAGGGTGGGTATTTAGTTCCTTGCTTTCCTAGCACTCACCTCCCTTCTTCAAGAGCGCAAAATTTCCACTGAACCCCCCCCACCCCCGCATCAGTGTAAACATGTGCGACCCAGCATGAGTTATCTCTTTGTCGCTATGTCTCTGAAGGGAATGGATGTGCCCAAAGCCGGCAGTGGCTAGGTAAGATGGCTGAACTCTAAATTCAACCTCACAGGCGATGAGGATGGAGTGGTAGGTGCTTTTCACCTTGAGAACAGATAATTGACAGTCATTTGCAAGAACCCGAGGAGAAACACAGCTGAAAACTGCAGCGGCATCATTAAACCGTGGACGCAGCCACTCCTGAAACAAGCTGGCCCTAGGCCACCAGCCATGTGAGCCTGTGCATGCCCTGCTCACGGCCAGCTTGGTCTTACTGGTCTAGCACTCGGGGATAAACAACCCAGCTGCTTGCAGGTGCTTTGCTTGGAGCTGCTGCTGTGGCCTGTTTTGAAGACTACATTTCAGGACACGTACACCAGGCAGCTGCTCTCTGCTCCGTTTCTAAAGAACTGATGATAACGACGTCCGAGTCACGTGACCTCAGGGCGCCACTCAGAGACCGCTAAATGATGATTCACCACCCTTGGACTTGATTGAAGAGGGACTAAGCTTGTTCTCTGGGATCTAATGCTGGGCAGTGAGACCTTGGAAGCCACATTTTTCAAAAGAACTGCTGATGTTAAATGTGAGGCTCTACCAGCAAATCAGACTGAAAATGGAGCTTTAGACGGGTTAGTCTGAAAAAGATCTCGTGAGGCTTTTATGCTGACATCACTCCCAGTCTAAGTGGACCAGCAGCTAGCAGGAATGTATATTTATAAAACCGCAAGACATTTCTTCATTAAATATTTTACAAATATGAGCTGGGCGTGGTGGTGGCGCACGCCTTTAATCCCAGCACTCTGGAGGGCAGAGGCAGGGGGATTGCTGTGAACTCTAGGCCAGCCTGGTCTGCAAAGCGAGTACAGGACAGCCAAGGCTAGCACAGAGAGACTCTGTCTTGAAAAACAAACAAACAAACAAACAAAAAACCAAAACAAATATATATATATATTACAAATATGAATTTTAGGTTACTGTTTTATTCACTATTTTATTAACACGGGCGGCTTTTGCTTTCTACATTGCTGGCGATTTAGACTGTTGACAACTAATCTCATTTCTAAGAGATCGATTCTTCTTGAAGTCTCACCACGTTGACCCTCGCTGGGAAGCTGGGAAGCTTGCTGCACTTCATACTTCTTCAGGGATGTCTGGAAATCTGGGGGCCACTGTGGTGATGACCAGGCCTGGCCAGGGCTCCTAGAGCTTTCAACATATTTCTAACTTCTCCCCTATACTTGCCACCAAGGATAATCCCGATATTCACAAACATGGCTTGGGTCCGTCCAACAGGTTGTTAGCCACACCTGAAGGTGATGCCTTCAGCCAGCTCATGAAGCTCAAGCCAGTGGGAGGAGGATGTTTAGGAGGCAAACTGCTCCTCTTTGGAGAAGGTTAAACTGGGCCAGCAAAGTAAATGAGAACGTGACATGTGTCAGGCCTTTGCCCTTACCACGGGGAGCCATTCTATATTGTGTCACTAGATCCGACCGTGAGACACGCACGAGTTAGTCCACACTCACAGGCGACGTGCTCCTTGTGACTGAGTCACAGTCATCAACTGAAATATGACGTCAGGAGCGTTCACAGTAGCAGTGTGGCCGTGAAGTCAGAGGCAGGAAGATTGGATATAGTACCACCTGCACAAACTGAGGTTCTGCCCATTAAGAAGGAAGGAGACAGCTGGAGACACGGCCCGATTGGTAAAATGCTGGTCACACACGCATGGGGACATGAGTGTGGTCCCTGGTATCCACATAAGAAGCTGGAGTGGTGCCATGGGCTTGGAATTCCAGCGGAGGGGCAAAGACAAGATGGTCCCTGGGACTCACTAGCTAGCCTGCCTAATATGAGGTCCCACCAAGAGACCCTGTCTCAATGACACAAGGCAAATGGCTCCTACAGAATGACACTCAGTTTTGACATCAGGCCTCCACAGGTGCATAAACACACTCACACTCACATTCTCTCTACACACACACACACACACACACACACACACACACACACACACACACACGTGCGCGCGCAAGGGGTTTGAGTGGATACAAGAGGCAACAAACAGAATCTTCACAACTAAAGGACACTGAGATGTAGGAAACCAACAACAAAAGCCAAGTCCAAACCAAAGGGCTAAATTAAGAAAACCGAAAGACAGGTTTTGAACCCTGTCCTGGCCCCCGAGCCAGTGTTTCCCTCACTACAGTAAAACAACTGTAGATGAGCTAGTGGGAGGACAGAGCGCCTCAGGGTAGGGAGAGCAAACCCCTTTCCTCCTTCCCCCTCGGGGAAATCCAGTAACTACAGCCACAAGGTCAGCATGAGGTCTTATTTGGTTTTCAATGGGATTTTTTTCTAATTTGGTCTCATCCTCTCTCACTAAAAAGTGGCTCTACTCTCTCCAGCACACTCCTAGGACGCCAGGGGCCTTCGAGACATTTGTGCCTTCTGCAGGACAGTTCCTTAGGGTAGATGAACTTCATGTGGAATAATAACCTGACCTACCTGAAGCTGGGACTGACGCCAGGGCCATGTGCGTGCTAGGCACGTCCTGGGTCCCTGACCTCCACTCCCGGCTCATGAAGCGTGTTCACACTGGTACTCACCTTTGCAGACCTCGTCTGAGCAGGTCAGATACCAAACTGACCACTTTAGGAAGGCTTCGGCCAGGAGAATTTGGATCCAGGTGTGTTAGGCCACACGGGCAGGAATCACAACAAAATACATGAAATGACAAGAATTTTATTACTCACAAGTCCAGAAGAAAAAAGGGGTACCACTGTGGGACGATGAGAAGTCCAGGTAAGGAGGAGCTCAAACACTGAGGCGGCGAACCAGGTCTGTCAGGCCTTGAGTTCCTGAGCTTCCCTGGTCAAGCAATCATGCCCAAGCTTGCTGATTGGCTAGGACAGGGCAACGCCCCTGCGGGGGGAGCTTTTTAATAGGACTCCGGTACCTGTCATGGGCCACAGCTGTGCGGTGTACTGGCTTGCGGCTGAGATGAGAAAAACAGGCTCCGTTCTAAATCTGCATTCAGGGAGAGGGTGTTTGGGGCGGGAGGTGCAGAAGGGGCCAGGTGTGGCTGGCTTTCAAATAACTCCCGTCAGGTCTAAAAATAGACGCGGAGGCTCAGCTATTCTAAACAAATTCATGATACTCACCTAACATAAAGTTTAAAGTCTCATCTTTCAAGGGAACACATTTGTATTGATGTGTGTTGAGTGCCAGCAGAGGTGGGCATGCCGACTTGGGCATGCGTTCCTCTTTATACAAAAGCCTCCTTTCTTAGTCGCCATTTCCAACGTGCACAGGGAGCTAGGGAGGCCAGAAAGCCACCCAGGTGGGGCACACACACGTGTGGAAAACAAAGGTGCCTGCTAAACATCTTGATTAAAAATGTAGCCCTCGAATTCCTGTGTGAATCAGGTTCTGCTGACCCTTTTCATCTGTGTGGGTGATGGTGGAGGGGATGGAGGTGGTGGTGGTGGAGGTGATGGAGGTGATGATGGAGGTGGTAGAGGTGATGGGATGGTGGTGGTAGTGGTGGTGATGGTGGTGATGGTGGTGGTGGTGGTGGTGATGCTGGTGGTGGTGGTGGTGGTGGTGATGGTGGTGATGGTGGAGGTGATGGTGGTGGTGGTGGTGATGGTGGTGGTGGTGGTGGTGGTGGAGGTGATGGTGGTGATGGTGGTGGTGGTGTTAGTGGTGATGGTGATGATGATGGTGGTGGTGGTGGTAAGCCAGAATGGATCCCATGGAGGTGGAGCCTCAGGTGGTTGTGAGCTGCCTGCTGTGTATGCTGGGAACTGAACTCTGCTCCTCCCTAAGAACAATGACCGCTCTTAACCACACAGCCACCTCTCCAATGTCCCACCCCAGTTTTGTCCTTATGTGGTGTGAGCATTATTGTATTTTAGCCAAGAGTTTTGGGAAAGCATGATCACAAGAAATCATGGCAAAGACACTCTTCTAGTCTATTAATCTTTTGCATTTCTTAGTTTTTTGTGGTGATGGAAATCAAACCCAGGACCTTGCTGATGCTAGACAAATACTCCAGGCCCTGAGCTGTATCTTGGCCCTTTAATTTTATGTTATTCAATAATAAGAATATGATGGCAAACAGCTACCACGAGCATGGGACATTTCACCCATTTTTGTTTTTGTTTTTGTTTTTCAAGACAGGGTTTCTCTGTGTAGCCTTGGCTGTCCTGGACTCACTTTGTAGACAAAGCTGGCCTCGAACTCACAGCGATCCGCCTGCCTCTGCCTCCCTGAGTGCTGGGATTAAAGGCATGAACCACCACACCCAACTTCCTCTCCAAAATTTTAATATGATCCAGTCAAAAATGGCTAAAGAGGTTCAAGTGTCAACAATCACGAAATTATCTCAGATGCATCGCTAGCATTCAACTCTGGCCAGCCGGTTCTCAGACAGCCAGTTCTCCCAAATGTGGCTTCATGGCTAAGGCAGATGCTGAGTTTCCAGTTGCTCAGGTCCCTTTGGTCTGATGCCATTTCTTTCATCCTGCAGTGCTTTGATTGGGTTGGGCCTTTCCCGCTGCTTGCTCAGTTACACTGTGGTCATGAGTCCTAAGTGCCAGGCTGCCTACCACATGGCTCACAGTTCGTGACGTTTCCTCACTGTGGCCCTGTGAGTTAGGGGTGTCTCAGTCATTTCTCTATTGCTCTGCGGAGACACTATGACCGAGGCAACTTTTAACAGGAAGCATTTAACTGGGGGCTTGGTGACAGTTTCAGAGGGTGAAGCTGTGACCACCATGGCGGGCATGGTGCTGGAGCAGTAGCTGGGGGCTCACGGCTTACCTGCATGTTGGGAGAGATACAGGTAGCTGGGAATAGTGTGGACTTTTGAAACCTCAAGTGGCACACGACCTCCAACAAGACCACACCTCCTCATCTTTCTAGAACAATCGTACAAATGCATTCACCTATGGGGCCTATCCTCATTCAAACCAGCACAGGGGGTCTGCCAGATGTTCTGGTTGTAAAGTTCCTCTCTATGCCTGTGAAGTTAATGAGTGTGATTCCGAAAGTTTTAAAAATTATATTAGTATCTCATTCATCCAGCCTAATTTATTCACGTATTTGTTTACATCTGAATAGACTGCCATTTTGTTATAATGGTTTACTGTAACTGTTTAGCTTGATCTGCACACTGTTCCCACTTCTGCTAGTGGGAGCTCTTTTCAGCTGTCTTCAGCACATTGTAGCTCATTCTTTGCTCATTTCTGTTTCTGGTCCAAGATGTTTTAGGTTCAGTTTTACTTTCTTGACCCAGCTCTGTAATTATCTTTTTTTTTTTTCCTTCAATAAACCCTGATTCCTTTTGGTGGAAGATGGTTCTTACAGGCTATAATTGTTGCAGCCTCCAGCCTCAGTGAACAGAGGCAGACACTCTGTGTGTGTGTGTGTGTGTGTGTGTGTGTGTGTGTGTGTGTGTGCAGGGGCATGCATACACTGTCTATATTTGCATAGATATTACTGGAAATCATGACTGCACTGATTTACTTCCGTCTCAACACTCCAAGGCTTTTTCTAGTTTCCTTCGTCTCCACATCTGCAGTAGCTGGGACTGATAATGACAAAAAAATAAAAAATAAAAAAAAATAAAAAAAATAAAAAAAATCACTATTCTACACCATTAGTACATTCATTTCACCAAATCCCCTGCAGTGGGCCAGCCTTCCAGCCTCCTCCACACTCCTTCAGGCCAGCTCTAGCTCCTTGCACTCAGCAGCCCCGGGTCTGACAATGGCCTCCTCGCCCCACATGGTGCTAATTACCTATGGTGGGCTGTGCTGTGTGGAGCTTAGATGCACAGTGCATGTCCTGTGGGGGTGCCCTCTCCCCGTGCCTGGGTGGCTCAGCCTTCCTCACACTGCACTGGGATGCAAACCTACCTCTCTGCCCTGTTTAGTGGCCTTATTTTGGCACCAACTTGTGTTGGGGGGGTGGTCGGATGATGCTAATTAATAAAAAGTCATCCTACCTGGGCAGGGCAGATGAGATAGGTGTGGCTAAGGTCCTGAGAAAGAGAGAGAGAGAGAGAGAGAGAGAGAGAGAGAGAGAGAGAGAGAGAGAGGGAGGGAGAGGAATTCTGGGAAGAAGAAGAGGAAGGAGAAAGAAGCCAAGGAGAGGGTCCCGAGAGGAGAAAGAAGGCTGCCATGGATTAGATGGAGGAGAAAGTCATGGCCGGCATGGATGGAGATTTGGCCCAGATGAAGAACATTAGCAAGTATTTGGGGTTATGGATGGGATGTACCTAGATAGAAGTCATTAGAAACAGATGGCACGGGATTGGGGCAGGTATGTGATATAGATGTAAATAAATTATGGGAAGTTGTTTAGAGGATTAATATCTGCCCTGCCCCAGGTTAACTAAGGCTATTTTAATATATAACAAGTGTCAGTGTCTTAATGGATTGCTATCTGGACCTACCAGGCATACTTATAATACAGATAATTTAAAAACAATAAACCTGTTCAGGAAGGAAAGACATAGTCTTATTTATTTTTAAAGTAACTTTACAAAATAGATTTGGTGCATCACTGAATATACGCTCTTTGTAAAGACAGCAAGGGCAGGAAGTGCTTCCTGGTCAATGGCCCTATGCCCTTTTGTATTCCCGGCTCTGGGCAAAGGGACCAAGGGATCCTGTATGTCTTTAAAGGAGTAGTAGACTGTAGTCTAGTACAAGTTTCTTTCCTTAACGGGTGAGGGAGTCAACAGTCTGAGGAGGACTTCCACTGGCCTAGCATAGGCACAACAGAACCGGCGTGTGCCTGCCTGGGCCCTCAATCGCAAACGCATCATCCCATTGTGAATGGTGGACACATCCTTCTGAGGGCCCCGTGGCCTTCTAGTACGGCAACCTGGCTCCCCTGGCAGTCTGAGCAACTTGACCCTCGCAGAGATTTCTCCTCTGCCGCACAGAAGATAACCTCATAGGAGGCTTCATCATTTATTTCCAGAGCTTTGAAAATAAATTTGTGCTTGCGTTTAGAGCGCTATTTAAATAGAGGCCCTGCTGCTTAGGAGAGTGGATTTAAATATTATTCATGAGTTCTGCGAGAATCTGGGGGATGATTTTATCCTGGGCAGAAATTTCAAATGATTATAAAGGAAAACATGAAATTAAAAAAAAAAGTATGTTTACTCGTAGGCTTAGGAAGTAAAAGAAGTGTGTGTCGACGCCTGTGGGTTACATTTTAGCAGGCCTTGGCACAGGGACACCCACAGCCACTGCAGGGGCAGGCTCCTCCTTTCTCAGTCAACCCCATCACAGCCTGACGACCTTGCTCCCAACCCCAAAAAGAGGAACCAAGAGCGAGCTGTACCCTGTCTCTTGGCCCAGGGGTGAAACACCCTGAATGTTTAGAAACATACTTATTTTTCTAAAAAGATTAGGGCAAATCTTGACTTTTAGAAAACAGGTTTTGAGCACATGCCTTTAATCCCAGCACTTGAAAGGCAGAGGCAGGTGGATCACTGTGAGTTCAAGGCCTGGTCTACAAAGCGAGTCCAGGATGGCCAAGGCTAGCACAGAGAGAAACCCTGTCTCGAAAAAAAAAAAAAAACAACAAACCAACCAAACAAACAAACAAAAAAACCAAAACCAAACCAAACAAAAACAAAAACAAAAAGAAAGAAAGAAAGAAAGAAAGAAAGAAAGAAAGAAAGAAAGAGGTCTTGAAACCAGGTAAATTACAACTGAGGTTGGAAAAAAAAGTGTAGTTTCTGCCCTGAGTGTCCTGACAGGACAACCAGTGTTTAAGATGTCTTATCCACTGAGCCATCTCTCCAGCCCCTATTAGGGTGTTTTATAATAAGAACTATTGGTGAAATTTTCTAGAGAAAAAAAAAACCAAACCATTGTGTTAAGAGTCTTTGAAATACACACAAGGCAAAATTGCAGTAGATTAATTTTTGCTTCAAGAAATAAGAGAGATCAAACAAATCCCTCTGTGGTTCTCTTTCTAATGACTTTGGTAGAAAAATTAAGCAATCTTTTCCCAAATGGTAGCATGTATAAGAATCTCCCAGGAACCTGCTTAGAATGCAGACTCCTAGACTCTTGTTCCCGAGACCTGTTTCACATTCCCAAGGGCACATTAGGGCCGGGGATTGGGGGTGGGGGGGTGGGGGAGGGTGGGAAGACGGGCGGGGTGGGGGGTGGGGTTAGGGCAGCACTGGAGAAGGCCAGGGCTCCTTTGCAGAAGGGCCAGGTGAACCTTCCCCTGACAGCCATGTCAGGAGACGCTTAAAGGTAAAGGTAGGCCATGCTCCTCTGGAGGGATTAAAACCCACAGAACCATGCTACATGCAATTTGACAAGAGCCCCAGCAAACGTTATTATAGTCCAAGCCTGCTGTTAAATCCCACTATTTTATCCCCATCTTCTGCTCCGATGCCCGATGTTTCGAGCTATAATTACAGGACATATGTTTATTCTGTGCTTGCTCCTCTCCTCAGGGCATTCCACATTCTCCGTCGCTCTCTGGTCTTCGTAGACACAGCTGTGAGAAGCGCCATATTGTTTGGTTCCATCTACTTTAGCATCATCATGCCGCTTCTGGTTTTGCTATGTATCCCTGGAAAACCGATTTGAGACCCACGAACACCCTCCTCTTGCAATCTTCCTCAAGAGTAGAGCTGGTAAAAGTGGGCAAGCTATGGGATTTCATCAATCCAAATCTTGATGGATTCAGGGAGGATCGCGTGCGTGTACGCATGCGTGAGCGCCCTAGGCGTTCAAGTGCCCATGCTTGTATAATAGTTGTGAAAAACAAACAAGCATAAACAACCAGTCTTTCTGAGCTCAGAGCAGAGCTTTGGAAATTAAAGGAAGTAGGCCCTGAGGACCGTTTAAGGAAAAGATGAAAATGACAGTCTTTGCCTTTATCCAGTGCTTACTATTGAGATCTTGGAAGAATCTGAGTAAGTGACATCTCTCTATCCCCTTGAGACTCGACACAGACTGAAGGTCAAGAATGCAGTCTGGGTGGCGGCGGCGCACGCCTTTAAGCCCAGCACTTGGGAGGTAGAGGCAGGTGGATCTCTGTGAGTTGGAGGCCAGCCTGGTCTGCAAAGAGAATTCCAGGACAGCCAAGGTTACACAGAGAAACTCTGTCTCAAAAAACCAAGAGAGCCAAAACAAACAACAAACAAGACCAAACCAAAAAAACAAACGACAACAAAACAAAAAACAAAAACAAAACAAACAAAATCAAAACCTGAGCCGCGGCCAGTGGCCAGTGCAGCAGCAGCTTTGTTGCGGACCAAAGCTGACGTGTAAGATCGGTATGGGTGGAGGTGACATGGAAATAAAACCGCAGGCTGGCGTCTCCAGAAGCAGAATTGTTCTTTAATCGGAACAGTTGGAGAACACCACTCCTGGGGAGCGGAGACTGTGCAAGTGGCACGGGAGGCTTGGGGTTTTATTCAGCAGAAAAAGGGGAATTTTGGGGGGTGAGGGTCAGTGCTACAGTCTCTCCAAGTGGTAGATCGCAATGGGGGTTGGGATGCTCCGTTATCAGAAGCTTGCGGGAGGGGGGGGGGGTCAGGGACGGAGCGGGGCGGGCTCATCCTGACAGCCTACAGTTGTTTTCAATGGAGAGTTTCTCAGCCCACCTGTGGCTGTTAGGTCACTCACTAGCCCTTCGGACAGAGAATGACTCATTTTAGTGGGCGCATGGCCTTCTCTGGGACTCCCTTAGGCCAAAATTTCCCGTCGGCTTCTACCTATATGATCTATTTGATTGCAAAACTCAGGAGCATGTGGAATGTTGCGGTTTCCCGATGAAGTCCTGGGGTGGATAAAGAGTGAGTCTGGACTATGCGCACACGGGAGGAGTGCTCATACTGGCCACACACCATCAATGGCTCTCCAGGGCCCGGGTGCACAGCTCCTGATTAATTTCCTATCTCCCATAATGCCTTTAGGAAAGTATATTTCACATTGGAACACCACAAGACTTCCTGCTTCTGTGGTTGTGTCGTCAGCACAGTAGAGGAACGGACTGAAAGGAGAAGCGTCATCGTTGATGTACAAGAAATGCTGTTTATCCAGTTCAAGACAGCCTACGTGGGGGCAGGAGAGGACTGACGGACAGGGTCTGCCAGTACCGGGAGCGACAGGTTGTGTAGCCTAGGATGAGACAGGCTCACACACTAGGCCTCCTACAGGGGTGGGGCGACAGCTCTCCATGCTACCTAGCACAGGGAGTGGCACCACAGGATAAAGGGTGCCTTCTGCCATTGACTTGAGATGGACCTGCCCACCCACAGCTCAAGCTGAGCCCTGAAACTGTTTTGTGTCTGACGAGAGAGTCAGTGATTCTAGATCTTGCTGTCACGCTGTAGAAACAGGCTTCTAGTCAGCAGTGGAATTCACTCTTTGGACCAAGAGCCTGTGGACAAGAACAAGCTGTGGACAGGAGTCTTGAGAGACAGACCCTGGGACACACACTAGTTCTCACACAGACATCCTAGTGGGAAGCAATTCCAAGGCCCAAGAACTCAGCAGTCGCGGAGAGGCACTTGCTCACTCTCTGAGACAGGCATGGAGATTCGGAGATGAACATGGCAGTGTGTGCCCTCCAGTGCTCACCAGAATCAGCCGCTTCCCGGAAGACAAGGTGAAGAGGCTATGTGTCCCAGCAGAGGAATGCCTGCCTTGTGGGAGGAGACAGAAGTGTGTAAGGGAACAGAAGTGTTCCCGCCCCGAGCTGACTAGGTGCCAGACTCTTGTTGTTCTGCAGAGGCAGCAGGCGCATGGAGACTGGGGAGGAGGCATAGCAAGGATTTAAGCTCAGCAAGTCTGGATGGTGAAGACCAGGAAAAAGGGGTGGGGGTGGGGTAGGGAAGGGAAGCAAACAGCTAGTGTCCTGTTGCCTCTGGGAGTTACTGGAAATACCCTTTAACCTCTTCCCCTGTAACCAGGAGTGTGAAAATGGTGCCTTCCAGACCTGCAGAGCAACCCTCAATTTGCATTTCTACTTGAAAAGAAAAAAATAAATTCTCTTTGGGTGGGTGAAGTTCGGCTTCACTTTTGTGGGCACCATGGCTGAGTTGACACTAACAGGTTGCCAGAGAATGCGGTTACTCAATTTACAAGGCAACCAGCTCCTTTCCCTGTCTTTTAAGAAACCCCAGCAGGGTTCCCACTTTAGGAAGCCATCACAGCTCCAGGGGTTACTAATCAGTGTTGTCATCCTTACAGATCTGGGGGTTCCAGCCTGTAGCTGTTTTTCATAAGGGCCAGCAGACTAGCAGGCTTCCAGAGAAGTGGCTGTTTCGGCACCCAAGCGTCTGAACGTAACAATTGCTCCCTCCCAACCACCCCGAAGAGGCAGAAAAAGAGCTCCCCTGGGGCGCAGTGTGCCTACTGTTTTCTTACCTTGTCTCAGAACAGGCTGTAAGTTCTGTGCAGACTGGGACTCCCGAGGCTTCTTTACTAACCTACCCATAGCTGCTGCCTGACACATCAGAGGGCGACAGTGGGCCCAAAGTGGACTTCTGACAGTGGAAAAGACATGTCTGCAGCCTGAGTCCGAACCTTGAAGTCCTAGCTCCAGCATTTTCTTCGACTGCGATCTTAGGCGAGCCACTGTTGCCTTCACAAAATGAGCTGGTAAAGCAGTGATTTCCGTCCTTAATTTAAAAAACAAACAAACAAACTGGTCTTAAGTACCAAGTGGTCCAGGAATAGACAAATACCTTCTGCCAAGTTGCTTTGGCAGCACTCTCACAGCCTCCTATGGTGCCTGTTATTGGAGATGAGCAGCCTCTGGGTATCCATTAACCAAGGAATAAGCTGCCTGGGACGGAGGCCAATCAGGGCAGGGCAAGACTTGTAGTGTGGACTTCCCAGGCAGGAGGCAAGTACAAAGAAAGTTACAGCACTAGACAGATTCCTTCCAGAAGGGTTAGCTGTACGGCTGGTGGTAGCTGTTACTTTAATCTGTTGGCTCCTTCTGGAGGTCATCAGACCACCTACTTCTAAGATGTTGTTAGGATTAACCAAGACCATGCATGTAAAAAGGACTCCAAAATATTCTCCGAGCATAGCAGATACCCAATAAATGTTACTGTCAAATATCCAATTTAACTTATAATCAAATAGCTAAGTAAAGTGAGGCTCAGCCATCCCTTCCGGTAACTGCGTCCATTTTTGGTTAACATTCCACTGGTGACAAGGCTCAGCTTCCTTCTCTCCCAGCCTTGCACAGTGGGTTTTCGTGACCTTTGTTGCATTAGCAGAGTGAGGCCGTGTGTGTGTGTGTGTGTATAAACAATGGGTGAAGGATTTGTGTCTGGATGTCTTCTGAGCAACTAGCATGGGTAGCTGTGTTTTGTATTGTCTTTCAGAAGCAGTCCTAACCATGGTTCCCCTCAGGTCAGAAGACAGATCTATTTCCTGCTCTAGAAAAGGACGACAATGCCCTGCTCTAGGGCAGGTATGTCAGTAGCCATCTCAGAAGAACAAAGTTTCCTAAGCTGATTTCCTCAGTTGTGACACAAACCTACTGACTGTATGGCACTCACTGCCAACAACCTCTGCACCATCCCTGAGATCGTGCGGCCAAAAGCAACTGCTGCAGTTACAATAATAAGGCCAGAAGTCAGTCAGTTGTTGCTGATCCAGGTGCCTCACACATTTCTATTGAAATCTAAGACCCTTCAAAGTTCCTGACAGAGTGAGAGGAAGACCTCAGTGTAGTAGGAGGACGTGGCTGTGATGCGCAGGACGCATTTTGCAGCTTTGTAGTGTGCTGCTGACACCATATTTGACAGCTTTGTGTGACACACCAGCGGAAGCAGGCATCTGCACAGCATTTAGTCCCTGGGGCTTGTGTGTGTCCACACAGCTTCTTCAGCTGCTGTGAGAGGCAACGTGAGGGAAGTCTAGGAAGCGACTTTCAGAGATTACTCCTTGTGAAGCCTTTAGGTCAGCCAGTCTGTAGTGAACTGCTATTTGTGGTCCCCAAAACCTTCACTGTGTTTCCCACCAGAGAGTACTCTGCCTGCCTTGCTTCAGAACTGTCTGGCTTATGCTCCACTTTGGGGTAAGACAACTTTAGTGAAGGCTTATGTGAGAATGTCTTAGAGCAAAGGGAAGTGGGAACAGTAAAAAGTAATGCAAGGCAGATAAAAATGAAACCCTGGCTTCTGTTTCACCCCAGTCCCGCTGCTAGAAAAGAAATTCTCTGAAACTGCGGTGGCTGTGAGACATCATGGCTGATGAAGGGTGCATGTGTAACTTCCTAGAGACCTCCAGTCCAGCCTTGGGTCCTTTAGCTTGAGGGACTCTCTGGTGGCTAACATGCTCTTGGGGAAAACAGCACAACCACCTCTAAGGCCCTGAGTGCCGGGTGCTAGGATGGAATTCTTACAAGTTCCTCTACGAGGGGACAGGCTGGGGTTACATGCAGTGTCCTCGCGGCAATGGACTAGGCATCTGGTACACATTTAGTAAATTGCTTAGGTTAAGGTTATATAAACAATAATTTGTTGGCTTTGATGATGTTTCTTGGCAGATTTAGGTATGATGAGAGTTTGACATGTCCTATGCATTATTTTCACAAGTTTATTACAAGTTAGGGCATGTTGTTTCAGGCGCTATTTACTCATTTAGATGTGGGTTGCAAACACGTCTTATTTTAGCTTTTCTTCAACATGATCAAATATGAGACAAGAATTTGCTTTCCAGATAAGACTGACTTTGAGAGCTCCCCACTTCCAACTTTATATGCTTTAAGTGTGAATTTAAACTAAATTAAGCCTGATATTCAGGAAAAAACCAACCTAGAACACCAAAATACCAGGTTTAGAGGTCCTGGGCCCAATAGATGAGCCAGATCACATGTTGAGCAAGCTCCAGGTTTGCCTGAGAGGCCCTACCTCACTAAGATGGACGAGTGACTGAAGATGGCATGTGCAGTTACACACACACACACACGCAAACGGGGAATTTTTAAAAAAAGATCCCGAGTGGTGCCGAGAGTTGTTATGATACACTGCTATGTGTGTTACCATACTTAACTGTTGAGTCATCCCTCTGGGCCCAAACTTTATTTGACTTAAGTTTTCCTGTCAAAATTTGAACTCCTGGGGTGATTATGGCACATCCATAATTTTATATGTGTAATGTTCACCAAGCCCCAAAGGCATTCCTAAAAGCAATTTTGGAAGCCAAGCACTTAATATTCCCCTTAGAACTGTGCATAAACTTGTGCATGGACAACAGTACAGAGCCTAATTAGATTTATCACTTTATAGCAAAATTAGAGTAATTATGTGACTTGTCAATGTCATATTACTTTAAGACAGATCTTGAGCAGGAAAAGGTGGGCTCCAGAAATTAAGAAGAACTTGACATTGCAGACTTATGGAACCTAGAACAGCCTACTAAACAGATGGCATATGAGCAACAGGAAACAGTGTCTACACCAGTTTTGTTAAGGAAGCATTTCCAGCTGACTTCCTTTCCTTTCTTAATTTAGTACACTAGCAGATTAAACTATTTTCAAAGACATCTTTAAAACCTGGCAAGAACTTTGTCATGTCTTTTCTGGGAAAGGATGAAACAGAGGCACCCAAGGTGACTGGCAGTTGTGCGAACTAAGCACCAGCCTATCAACCTAAGGGGTTGTCTGCAGTGCTATGCTTTGTGCTCCATAGTAACTTCAAAACAAACAAATTCCCCACCCAACATGGGAAGTATGCCTCATCAAAACTGGAGCTAACAGAGTCTGAGATGGTGTTTCCATATTAACATTACCGAGGATGCGAACCGTCCTTCAGTTAGGTCATGAGCAGGTGCTGGCCTACGCATGGCAATGCCTGTGGAGTTCGTCAGTCACGCCGTAGGCTTGCCTAAGAATGATCATCACAACCAGCTGCACCTACACCTCCAGAATAATTTTGAAATTGGCAAAATGCCCCCCAAACCCTGTATTTCAGTTAGATTACAGAAGAACTGTTCACCTTATAGGCAAAACACGTCAGAGAATGATTGAAAGAGGCAGACTTGGACTGGTCTGGGTCAGATATAATGTGACATGTAAAAATGTGAAGGAATCCTGAGGGAGGGTATGAAGAGACAGAATTTTTTTTTCTAGCTTTGTTTCTATAGAGAATCTGAATGATGCTGTTTTTACAGTGAAATCCTGCCTCTGCAGGAGTACGAGGTGGCTGTACGACCAATGGCTGGACAAGAGGATGCCCACTTTAGAAGCAGTTTTGCACTACTGCAGGGCATAAGCACACCACTGCGATTCTTATCTCTAAGACTAGTTTTCTAGCATGTTTATTAGGAAAATTAGAATTCTAACCTTTCTAGACAAAATTGTTTTGCTTAATAATGTTGATACAATCTACTATCCAACCAACTCAGAAATAAGCCTCTGAGCCCTCTGTGAGCCATGAGAGGCTGTTCTCAGTGGCATATTTGACAGCAGTCCTGCATCTGGTTTGATGACAGCCACTCAAGTGAGGAATCACAGAACTTCAAGAGTCTCCACAGTCTGAGTTAGCTCAGCAGCTGCCAGGCTCTGCAGAGAAGTGTGGGACTGCTGAGACTGTCAGGCAGGAAAGGGTAACAGTTTTTCTGTCAGAGCCTGCCTCTGCCTCTGTAAGTGACTATGTGCCCCTCCTCCCTTCTGCCCCGATTTCTCAGAGAAAAACCCAGTAAGCTCAGTCTGGAGTTAAGAGTTGTGCACTTTGTTAGTGACTTTGAATCTTTTTGGGATTGTTGCAGAAGTGATGATGACACAATTAAATATTAGAAATGACCACCTGTATATCCTGTTTATTATTTATGATTTACACGGAAAATGTCGGGCTGAGATTGTAGAACAATAAACCAATCATTACAGTTAGACCTGGGCTTTTGAAAACCTTGCATTCCACTTTAACAGCTCATATATATTTAACAGTTTATATATAAATCCATATCACAAATAATGTTAAAAGTTAGTTAGCTTAGAGATAAACAACTAAGAAACAGAAAGAAATCCACACGAGTCAAACTTTAAATATCAGCATTCATATTACAAGAAATAAGAAAATGTTCAAAAAATTAAAATTAGGCCAAGTAACAACATAAAATAGAGAAATAAGATAAAAGGCATTTTATTAATATTTTTACTATTTCTAATTTACCTTCATATATTCTTAACTTTTCAAAAGGATCCAGGATAAGATCAAATAATATATTGGGGTCTGAACTTGTCAGCCTCCGCTTATACACTGGCTTGTTACCATCAAAGTCCTAAACCTTCATTTTCTTTTTAAAAAATGTAAAGCAAGTCTTATTCAGCTTTCTCCTTCACAGCAGCTGTGTATGTGCAGCAGGAGCCAACATGAAGGGCGCTAACAGATGGAAAGCAGGAAAGCACAACAGCCATCTTCATTTCTTCATTCAACTCTCTGGGTGAGTTTGGAACCAAACCTCTTAACAACTGGTAGATAAAAGCTAAATCTTAATAGGCAAAGAAGAAATATTTTCTTTGGGACAGCTGCTATATAGGAGAGTAAAACCAAGGTCCCTTAATACTGACTAAACATAACATGTAGCTTGTTACAAAGCAATCTGCAGCAATGTAAGTTTAATCAGTAAGTGCCACAACTCATCAACAGTACATAAAAGAAAACAAACAAACATACGATCCACCAATTTCCACAGTATACACATGGGAACTAATGTTAACGTGGTGTGACTTCTTGACACTGACTGATCATCAGTGAAATACAGTATGGGAAGACCACAGAGTAGAAAACAAGCATTGACTATGTACATCAGAAGGAAACATGCTAGCTAGAGCAACATTAAGGCCTGAATGTAAGCATCCAAAGTCACAGAAGCCCCAGAGAACCCCTAAATTACAAATTCACCACATTACTTGCATGCAATGTTCACTTTTGTTTTACCCATAAAAGGATACACAGTATTTTGCTGTAAATACCAGCCACATTTACAATATATGCAAAAATCAGAATGCAAGAGTTATGTTTCTTATATTTAAGCCTCAAATGTGCCAACGGTGAAAATTCATTTATTTTCAAGAATGGAGAAAAAAAGAAAGAATATAAATACTCAGATATTACACAAATTAAATGAAACTGTGCATTTCAGGAGCTATATAAATATTCCTGAACTAGATGAGCAGTGGACCAGCTGGCTGTGCACTCACTGTGTGCTCTAGCGTTGTGCCTTCTAACCCACTGTTCCCTAGTGTTGACAGCAGGCCTCACCTGTAAGCTCCTATTACACCCATGCCTACTCCATGTGATCGCCTAAAGCTGTGCAGTTCTTATTTGGGGTGATTGATATAGTTACAGACATGACCATGTGCAAATCTTCAGACCTTCTAAAATATTTCAGAAACCAAGCTACCTTTACCTAACTACATCCAACTTCTTAAACAAATATGTCAAGAGTGTTCTGGACCTTCAAGTATTTAATGAGTAGAAGCAGACTGGATAAGGGCTTAGACAGTGTTTCATAAGGCCACACACATGTACCTGTGCCAAGCATAGTGCACATCAGATTACTCACATGCTTTACGAGCCTTTAAACACATCCAATGTTCATTAAATATCTTATTACATGACCATTTCAGGAGGTTTACATCTGAGATGTAAATTTTGGTGTTCTGGTCAAAATTTTAGTCTTTGTTTGGCATTCTGAAAGTTTAACCTTCTCAGTATTATTATAAACCAAGAGGTTTCGATGTAGCAAAAGCAAGGGGACCAGTGAAAAAGCATGCTTTAGAATTCAATTTATTTTCAATGAAACCAAATTTTACTACTGTTGTGATCACAGTCTTCACATCTGATGTGGAAAAGAGAGCTTCTTATGATCTCTTAGTGGCAGCACTTCAGACACAGAGATGACTACTGACTTTACAGTGAACACCAACATATCCAACTAAAGAAAATGGATGCACTGCTTCAACATTCAGCTTGAAAATGTTTAGTATATTCTGCAAACCTAAATTCAGTTTAGAAAGGTTAATATTCTCTTTCTAAACCATGGCATATACTATATATAGCATTTTAAATATATTTATATATAATTATTTGCACATCAGACTTAGAAGGAATTTGCAGATTTACTGTGATAGAATTTAGATCTCATTTCAGTGTTGTGGTTTACGGGGCTTCTGCGGGGTTGTCACTTGCAGGTGGGGCATCAGGAGCAGGATCAGAGGAAGCAGCTGCAGATGCTTCAATAACTGCGGGTGGGAAATGACGGCGACACACAGGGCACGTTCCCGACTGCAGGGAGGGAAAAAATAACAAGCCAATTAACAGTCAACAGAAGAAATAAACTAACAGCAGTGTCTTTAAAGAACAATCACTACCTACAAAGAAATTCAGTTTAAATTTTGTGTATATGTGTGGGCACATACAGGCACATGCCCACAAAGCCATCAGAGACTGTTAACTTCCCCAGAGCTGGAAGTACAGCAGCTGTAATCCAGTTGCCATGGATATTAGGAACCACTCAGCCCCTCTGTAAGAGGCACATGCACTTCTAACTGCTGGGCCATCTCCCCAGCCCCAGATCAAGTATTTGAAAAACAAACAAACAAACAAACAAACAAAAAACCCAACAACAACAACACCTCATATATACCCAGGACATAAAGACAAAATTTTAAAGCCGTTTGTTTAATACCAGTTTCTTTTAAACAAAACAGTATGCTATGATCATGTTCATACCTTGGATTCAACTCATTTTTTGTTCACTGAATTTTTATTTAGAACTTCTATGCTTGGCAGGGATGCTATTGTCAAAGCTGAGCATAGAATCAGTGCTTGCCCTCATAGAGGTCACAGTTAAACTTCCTAACAACCTGAGGCGAATGATTATTTTATCTATGAGGCATATATAAGAGACATCACACAACTGGCTTACGAAATTATAGCCCCGCCAGGCCTTCCCTGGTTATGTATATGTATGAGAGCCTCATTCTAGGTAGACAGATATGATCAAACAGATGGACTTCATTCAGACTTTACTTACTAGCCAGGTAAGCCCTTTCTAAAAAGAGACAAAGTCATGTGCCTTCCAAATAACAAAACAAATCAACCACAGCCCTGGGAAGAAGGCAGGGAGGGAGCACATTTATGACCAAGGGAAGGCCACCTGGTAGATGATGGATCATTTCCTTGCAAGTCTGATCTTTGTCCAAATACATATCTCCCTGAAAGAAGGGCAATGAAACTATCACACTGTTGAAGGTGACAAAGAATTTATCTTAGGAACCTTTTCCCAGTGGTGGTTTTATACTAAGTTTTTCCTTAGAGGACAAAAATTAGATTGTTAGCCCATGCTATAGCAAAGTCAAGTACATTGACTGTGTACCTGCCACAGTGAGTGGCCGCTAACAGCAGTATCCTATGCACAAGTGCAGTTTGGGCCTAGGATGTACCAGCTACCTCACCTTAACCCATGTGACAATCACTGGAATAGGGAGCAGAACACCAGTACATTTTCCAGTTCTCTGAGGATGACGTGGGTAAATACAGTGGAATCATCTAGAGTCAACTACAATCGACTGTATCTCCTTACATCTCCTATAATCGCTTATCTCCTTAGATGACCCCATCTTACAGATGGTGTGCAGGGGAGCCAGGTTTCAGGAACAAATGCACAGAAACATAAGCAAATGTACAGAACAGAAGAAATCGGAAGAGTCGGTTGGGGCCTGGAGCATAGTAGGATTTGAAAGCCAAAACAGAAATCCATTATTCTGCAAGTGAAAGAAAATCACCCTCAGTATCTCTCCTCTTTAAAGAAAAGGAAGTAAAGGGACCAGAGCTGCAATTTAAATGTTAAGACAAAGAATGAAGTGGGCAACTGCCACAGGTAAGGAAGTGAAGCTGGAGGGGCTGGCTGATGAGTCACAGGATCGAGTACACACAGCACTGCAAGTCTGGTAGCCTGTATTCCTGCTTTCCTACTGCTTTCAGAAATATTTTCTGCTGACTAGCAACACCTCTGCTACCATACACAGGAATGACAAGTTCTTTCCTACCTAACTCTGACCTTAACTGCTGTTAACTTACTTTTTCCATACCAAGTGTTTATGTTTTAGGTAACATGTTAAATAATATGCACTATCTAATTCAACTTTATTTATTTATTTATTTTTGTTTTTTTTGAGGCAAGGTTTCTCTGTGTAACAGTCCTGGCTATCCTGAACTCACTTTGTAGACCAGGCTGGCCTCAAACTCACAGCAATCTGCCTGCCTCTGCCTCCCGAGTGCTGGGATTAAAGGTGTGTGCCACATGCCGGCCCTAATTCAACTTTATATAAACTCTGAGGTAGACAGATTATATCATCTATGTTATAATCTACATAATGGCAAATAAACAGATTAAGAAAAAAAATCATCTAAAATGCCAGAAGTCTTAATAACTTGAAACACATATAATCTCTACTTATCAAGTATCAATCATTTTGTTAACAAGCAGTTTACTAAAGTTGGCCTATGGGTCTTTGTAACCTGTACCATAAATTAAGCTTATTTTTGCCATTTCATTATTTAATAGGCCATATCTAATTTTTACTGATATTGATGATGTAATTTACATTTATAACATTTTCTAGGCACTGACCGCCTCCTAGGCACTAGTTCTCACAACACTGCATGATATACATATCATTTAACAATGGATATTATTACATTTAAAATTAAAAAGAAAAAGCCAGCAGTAATCAGGTATCCAACTCTCAACTTCAACTCAAAAGAGCAGTGCACCTCAGGGAAATTTTTGTGTTCCATGAATCCAACTCTAAAAGTATTTGGAACAAGTCTACAACAGAATGTATAGACTTAGTGCTACCACAATCATAAATTCTAACCAAAATCAATTCTTTTGGGGGAGAGAAACATATGAATAAAATGTTTTAAAACTTTGAACAGGAAAAAATATTCCAGAGTAAATTTAAAAAAATATTATGTACTGGAAAAAACTGTACAATACTGTTGGAGGAAAAACAATAAAGAAAACCAATCCCATAAACGTCAAAAACTGGGGAAATCATAGATGCATCGTCCACTGGAGGGTGGGAATACTGGCTGTTAGAGGCAAAGTAGCAGTTAAGGGAGACAGAGGAAGATGTCAACAAATTAGAGAGTACAAAGCAGGTCTCCATTTAACCACAACAAGGAGGCAACAGCAGTAGATTAATGGGCGTTTTTAGGCTTCAGACACTTTAAACAGTTTTAAGAAGATAAAGTAAGAGTAAAGGGAAAAAAACAATAAAGAAAAACAGAGAGAAAGGAGCGAGAAGAGGAAAATAGGCAAGAGGGAGCTATGACCGTGAGAAGAAAGCTGGGAAAGTGCCCTGAGGATTTCTAGTAAGCTGGATGGTAAGGTAGTGCCCTTCACGGGACATCAGGGACCACAGCATGTAAGTGGAACTCTTTATTTCTTAAATAACTCAAGTACACTTAAAATTATTGGTAAGTCTTTTAGGTATAAAAGCTAGAAGAGGGGTCACTTGATTGGTTATTGTATTTCTCTCATTTTCAGAAACACCTGTGCACACATGCAGAATACTTTTTTATTATCACAGTACGCTTTGAGTGGTGTAAAAGAATCTTTGGAGATACTTCTGAAAACAATTGCAGGACTGTGAATGAAAATATATCAAATAGTTATTGTTGTCTAAATTCTACAAAAGGTAATCAATCTTTAATGTGAAATACTGTATGTGTCTAGATAAAATAAGGTTAAAGGTCACTATTATTATTAACTGTAGGAGAAACTACTGAAGTGTTAATTTTAAAAAAGTACATCTGAAACTCACCTTCTGTAGCCAAATTGAGACACAAGGCTTATGAAAGAAATGATGGCACGGCAGCTCTGTTGCTATGTCATCCTTAATGTACTCGCTGCAACAGATCGGACAGCACTGCTCCTGCCCAATAGCTGAGAACAAAGAACAATGCACATCTATCAAGCACACGAGAGGCTCAACAGTACTAACACTAGCCACATATGACAGCTGTTAAAGATGAAAGATGCAGAGCTTTATCAATTAACTGGCAAACATGATTTTAGCATATTTGTTGGGAATTAAATTAAACATTCCTGTTTTGAAAAGTTCACTGACTAAACACTTTACCTTTACTGTTTTATTAAACATTTTCTATTAGGTCAAAGTTTGTCAACTTCTGGCTTAAAACAAAACAAAACTGTGATCAACTACTTCATCTCCTAGGTGCTCCAATAATAAATCAAAATATACAACATGCCACCCTAAACTTGAGAACTTTGACCTTACCAGTATGATCTTCTAGAACAAGAGTTTCTGGAAGTCCGTCAATGCTTTCCTTACTCGCTGGTGGATTAGCCACCTCAACGTCTACTGCAAGAGATTCTAAGTGTGCCAGCGCAGTCTGAGCAAGAGAAAGCATAGCTGTTAGAAGGCTCTTTAAAATAGCAATGGGAAACTATTTTTAAGATGTCTCAACTCCTTTCCCGTGAGCTCCCTTCCAAAATTACTACTGCCACAGTCACTAAATCAAATAACTGTGCACTCTGCACACACCACACGCATACACACAGTACATGCACTCACGCACAAACACACATGCATACACACAGACACCCACACACACACATGTGTGCAGAAAGCAAAACCTATAAGATCTATCTTGTCTCAGCAATCATCTCCTTGCTCATTGTAATTGCATTTTTCAGACAATGGTTATGCTTCCAGCTTGAAAGCTCTTGTGTGAGATCAATAATATCAGGAAAAGACACTAGAAAAATGTACTTCATGAGAGAACAGGTCACAGTTAGACTACCAAATGTTTACAATGTGAAAACAAACAATTGAGCCCTGTGGTTTTACCTACTCACACAGAAAGAGCACATGCACACGGCTAGTCAACAAGTGTTACTAGGTTACCTGATCAACTCCTTTAGAGGTTTAACCTGTGTAAATGATTATTCTATGAAGATTGGAAAAAACACATGGTCACATGAAAATTTAGTATGCATCATCCTCTCTCTTCTACAGAAGCACTGGGAGGCAGGCTGTGCCTCTTTCTGCATGCTGGTTTTAGTACATGGTCTTAGTGCACAAGGTGCTGCTTCCTGTGCCTGGTACTTTCTGTCCCTCCGTCAGCTCTTCCAGAAAACCTATGCTGGGAATCCCAATTCACAGCGGTATCTTCTTTCTGAATTGCTCTGAATCAAGATAATACTTCACAGTTTATTGCTTGTTAGCAGCATATCCTAACACTGCATTATTCTAGCTTAATACTTTGTTATTGAGATGGCTATCAAAAGTGGGCCTCCTTCCTGGTAGGAATGCAAAATGTAGCCAATATAGAAAATAGTATGAGAATTTTTTTCCTTCCTTTTTTCTTTCTTTCTTTTTGCCTGCATGCACACCTGCACACCAGAAAGTCCCATTACAGATGCTTGTGAGCCACCATGTGGTTGCTGGGAATTGAACTCATGACCTTTGGAAAAACAGGCAGTGCTCTTAACCTCTGAGTCATCTCTGCAGCCCAAGAATTTCTTAAACACTCAAAAACAGATTTACTGAGCCAGGCAGTTTTGGCACATGCTTTTAATCCCAGCACTTGAGAAACAGATGCAGGTAAATCTCTGTGAGTTCAAGGCTAGCATGGACTACAGACCAAGTTCCAGGATGGCCAGTGGTACATACTAGAAACCCTGTCTCAAAAACCCAAAGTGAATGAATAAAAATACAATTACCATGTTATCCAGCAATTCTACTTCTAGGTATATACTCAAAATACCTGAAAGCAGAGACTCGTACAGATGTGTTTGTACATCCATGCTGACCAGTGTATTAATTATAACGTCATAAAGCGGGAAAGCAGGAGCAAACCAAGTGTTCACTGAAACACACACACACACACACACACACACACACACACACACACACACACACGTCTCTTTCTCCTAAGAATTAGCTTTGAAATGAAATTCTAACACATATTAGCACATAGATTAATCATAAAAACATTATATTAAATAAGCCAGTCACATAAGAATAAACACTGTACTAATTCATCTGTTTAAGGTACCAAAAGTAATAAAATTCATAGGCCGAGGTGAAAGAACCAAATGTTAGTTCTTCCATGTCTAAAAGAGATACCAGAACCAAAACCAGAAAAGGAAGACTGAAGACAGTTCTTCAGACATGTAGGTGTGGGTTATTCTACAAAATACTAAGCCTACTAAGTTCTAGACCAGTGAGAAGCGATCTCAAAAACAGCTACAGGACAATGCCCAAGAACCAACACGCAAGGCTGCCTTGTGATCTCCACGTGAACCAGCACATACATGTGTACCTCACACATATGAATTCATGAGAATTTCATGTATAAAGATTCTAACAAATGTTTAATACTCATCTGAATGACCTCCACAGGCTTAAGGATTTCTGAATGATTAAAACTTGGTTGACTGTTGATTTAAAATAAGCCATGAATATAGTCCTGAAAGCTTACCATTATTATACTAAATATTATCCTACCTGATTTAATACAATCTTTTATTGTTGTTGCATGGAAGCTTTTTTTTTTTTTTTCCATCTTTATGGCATCACAGAGCTCACTAACGCATGCTCTGTTGGGTCAGGATGACCTGAGTGACCATGGCCCTATGCTTCACATTTACCCATTTATCCTAAGGCTGAGCAATCTATGACCTCATTTCTATACCATCTGAAGTAATCTTTCCTGAAACTAAGCTGCAAAAATATGCACCTATTATCCAAGTATGATTTGGTTCTCATTTTTCTTATATACTAGCCGTTCTCACACTTTATTAACTAGTAACTTACAGGTATAAATGATTAAGGTCCACATGAATTCCAGCAGAAAAATAAATCCTTTAGGAGATGTAAAAATCATCTGCTTTAAATAAAAACAAACAAGAACCCCAGCAAAGTAGTAGCAGTAACTTTCGGAAAATGTTACGTAAGAACTTTGTGACGATCTATGCTTAAAGTCATTCCCTACTAATTTATCTGTTTGAACAAAATTTCTCAATCATATACTCTTAAAGATAAAAAAATAAAATTTATACTGAATATGTTTCACTCTAGGAATAAACTCAAAAAGGTCCCTCCATTTCATTAAGCCATGTCATTTCCAGTAAAGTTTTGTGTTTAAGTGCTAGCAAAACTTCAATTTATCTGAGTAACTGAAATTATAAATGAGAAACCTGTCCCTTAGTTTAAGCCATTTTTCTGCATTAACTTTTTGAAATCACATTTTCATTGTGTGTATGTATGTATGCCCATGTGCACGGGTATGGAGGTCAGGATACAACTGCCTGGAGTTAGTTCTCGCACCATCTGGTGGGTCTCGGGCTGAACTCGGTTGACAGGCTAGGTGGAAACACCCTTACCCACTGAGCCACCTTGCCAGACTTGAGTTAAATTTTAAAAACATTTTCTTTACAAAGATGTATAAGCAGTATTACTTAAGACATAAAATGAAACCATTATAAATCATGCCGGCTTTTTGTTTTTTACAATTTTCGTTTTATTTCAAGAATACCAGTGTTAAGTTTTTTAAAAAGTTATTTCAGTTCCATGCTTTAAAACTAACTAACTAAATATATCCTAGACATGAAAAAAATTGTTTCTGCAGTGTGGTAAGAAAATAGAATTATCCTGATAATCTAGATGTAGACTAACTCGATCAAAATCACAATCAGTAATATAGAGTCCTAAGATGTGATGGGACTGTTGGTGCTGCGGAGGAGGCAGAGAGCTTAAAACACCAGGGCAGAGAAGTAAAGACAGCCTTGAACATGCCCACACTACTGAGTTCTCATTAGCAGAATCAACAGCGGATGCATTCCTACAGTCCTTCCTGCTTTGCCTTTACTCACACTACTGGTGCCCTTGTGCAACTTGCCTCTCAAGACCAATCTTTTTAGTTCTTCCTCAATCATGCTATACTACCCCTTAGTAATAAATAAAATTTACATTATTCCCAACATTTCTCCTTTTAAGGACATCTCCACAGTGAAGAAAGTACAAACCTAAGATGATAAAATTAAAGATACTTTAAATATTGTGAAACTACATCCTAGCATAGATTTACTTTACTGTGCTGACTCAAACATTATGCTGCTCATGGAAGTGAGCAACCTTACTCTCCATTACTATGTCCTGCTGCAAGCTCTCACACCACACCATCATTGTGCATACGCCAGCGCTGGGAAGAGAGGTCCTAAGCACATGCTGTTTTCATGGTGTTGGTTGCTCTGGTTCATAATATTTCTGCTATGGTGAAATTTGAGAACAAACTAGTAGAACATAAAAGAAACTAATGCTCTCATGGAAAATCACACATACGCCAAAAATGTGAGGTGAAGCAGAGCACACGAACACCAGTCTGTCTACTAGCTAACTTAGCAATTTGAACTGAACTTTCTACTCTGAAAATGTCAAGATACAGTTTTTTCAGAATGCTCCTGGAAGTCCCTTCTTACTGATTCGTTTCTTAACTCTTTCTCATTCAACTCACCAGTACTGTTGGTTTTGTCTGAAATCACTTGATGACTAGTGGTTTAAAGAAAGAGTTATTTCAATGAGGTTCACCAGTTTAATGGAAACAAAGGAAAATATCTGGGCTTTTAATTTTGGAAAATACATTTCAGAATAAGTTTGTGTGTTTCAGTTCAAGAAAATAAAAAGGAGGCAAGAAGAGGTAGCAAATGTGCCCCAGTGCTGAAGAAGATGCGAGGAAGCGACCTGACTGCAACAGGAAGTGCTGTCTGGAGAAAGGGGGGTTTGTAACACAACCTTAGATCTCTAACTCCACAGCTATGCCGCTCTGTGCCTGTCTGTGTAAATGTGCAAACATCCACACTTGCACACCTAGAGTTCAGTACAGGGAGAAATTACATTTCCTAAACTTAAGCAAAATACCTCTTTCTGTAGAAAAAACTGACAACTATTGCAATTTGAAGTAAACTAGCACACCAGCAATGACTTCACACAGACACACTGCTAACAATTGCTACACTGCGGTTATAACATCGCTGTGGGAACTATTCATCTTCTCTTCAGTGGAGTTAAAAAAGGAGACCTTTCAAACTTATAATTATTTTATATTTTACCAATTTTATATCTATTTATCAGTTGGAAACATACCTCCATAGCCTGAGCTAAGCGTTCTTCTAGTGCCATGTAGGTGAGGAACTGAGGGTCCACATAAGAAATAGCTTCAGCAACTCCTAGTCCATCCGCAAACCCATCAAACAGGCTGAAAGAACAAGATCCGTAACTATGGCTTCAGATTTCTTACAGTGAGGATAATTACATATCACCACAGTGTTGGGCTGTGTAAGTTTCTGTAAGCAGGAAATTCTTGAAATATTTTAATGTAAACTGTATGGGCAGAAGAACTAGAAAAATAACAGAAAAGCTAAGTGTAAATATAAAAAGCTATTATGACCCACTTTGCTCACCAGTCTGTTATCTCACTGCACAAAGTTTGCAGGAAATGTTCCCTTTGTGCTTCTGACTCAAGAGCCTGCTTACTAGTACTCACATGATCATTTCCCTGCATTTTCCTCTCTGTTAGAGTTAGTTTCCAAGCTGGGTAAAGGTGAAAATATGAGAAAGAAAATTACCGTATTTGCATTTTATCACTAGTCAAAACATCTCCCCAACCCCCTGCCCACTTTGAACCACTTAATTACTTTTGGGTTTTACAAGACTTTATTTTCTCAAGCCTTCTTCTATCTCTCAAATTCTTCCCCTTGGCTAAGAATCAGGGCTCCTTCACTTATTAATAGCTAGAAAATTATTTTTCTCCAAACTGTTCATTTTTATGACTTCTCGTTCTAAAGGACTATAAGCCCTTCAAGAAAAACACATCTGACTTTGGTGTTAAGCTATTTTCTTTATTCATAAGTCAGACCCTACTTTCCCCTAGCCCTAGAATTATTAATATTTCCAATTTAGGAAAACCAGGCATAGTAGTGCACACCTTTATCCTAGCATCAAGGAGGCAGAGGCAGTGGATTTCAGTGAGTTCCTGGCTAGCTAGAACTACATATTTACATTCTGTTTTTAAAAACGAAACGAAACAAACCCACGTATGGCTTTGGCCATTCGCTCTCTAATCTTGCTGCGTTGGAAATTAATCTCAATCTCACTTCTTTTATGATCTTTTCTGCAAGTAATTCCTACATTTTTAACTAGTTCCAATCTCTGTGCAGCCACTGACCCACAGTCCCAGTTGTCCATGGGGTGCACTGTATAAATGTACCCCTACCATCTTATGAACCCGAGATTCTAAAATGGTTTGTCGAAAGGCCAACGTCTGTTGACTTCCACATCGTTTCAGCATTTGAGTAACATCAGAAACAGTCATACAGGTTAGTTACAAATAAAAGTACACAAATCTAGTTTAGCAGTTCTAGAAATCAACAAATATAAGAGAGAACATAGTGATTCTTACACGTCCAGAGATTTAGAACTAAAGAATCCCCAGTCTATTCACCTCTGCAGTCCTAAGACTTCTCTCTAACAGTGAATAGGAGTACAGACAGAGAGAATGCCTTGGGACCAGTCAAATAGGATTAACTGACTCACAGTTAACTTGAAAAATGTATTTAATGACTCTGACTAGTTCTTCATCTATAAAATAAGTTGGATAGGCACACAAAGGTGCCAGGCACAGAGGTAGCACACTAAAGACACACAAGAAACTATGAAAATAGATTTTTCATGCACTACTTTCCAATAGATCAGATTAAAACTCTAAAAGAACACAAACATGTTCACTTCTTATAGAAAATCCACTCCAGTGACTGAAGTAAATTACTTCTCAATTATTCTTCAGTAGCATAAACTAAAAACTCAGGACATGATATCTAGCTGTTAGTGGGCCCCTGAAGAATAATCAGTGTTTAAAAAATTCATGTTTCAGACAAGAATTACTAATGGATATTAAAGCTAGCCAACTGAAGTGTGATAGTTGGAGAACAAACAGCTTATTTATAGTCTCAAGATATCATTTGGTTAAAAAGAGTAAATGGCAATTGGACAGTACAACGTAATCTGCCATAATGTGTCTTCTGGTATGTAATAAGGGCAAAATGTGTAACTTTTTGTTGTTCCTGCTAAAAATTAATAAATCTATGTATGGTACTAAACAAATACAATGTAAAGGATAGTCCATAAAATAAATGGCCTGAACTTTTCAAATATTTGTCAGAAATGAAAAACAAAGATTAAGTGAAGACATGGCCAGATTAAGGAAATATATTAACTAAATACAGTGTCTGTCCTGTAGTAGATCAGATAAGCATATCCTATAATGTCAGTGATGACATAACTATGGACATTAGAATAAGCCCTGGAGATTAAATTATTAGTGCTATATCAACACTAATTTTATTTTAGCAATTCTGTGTTATGTAAGAAAATTTTTGTATTTTTCAGAAATTCATCCTAGAATTTTTATAGGTAAATAAGTAATTTTTGTGGACTTACTCATAAAAAGGCCAGAAGAATTCTTATCATAAGTACAGAGACAAAAGGAAAGAGAAAATGGCATAAACATTGTTATAAGATATTAACATTTAAGGGGTCTTAGTGAGGAATATATGGTAATACTGTTTGCCCTTTTGCCCATTTTTCTGTAAGTTGGAAATTACTTTAGGTATTGACATAGTCAAAACAGAAACCTTAAAATTTCTTCTCTTAAAATCAATCTACAAAGATGCGAAACTTGAAGAAGGGTGAGAAAAAAGAAGGAAATAGTTCATTAGACAGTGGCACCTGATGTGAGACCTGAAGAAGCCTAATCCTTTCCACCAGAGCTGTGGTTCCCAGACAGGCCTACCATGCTGTGGTTCCCAGACAGGCCTACCATGCTGTGGTACCGGGGCACGTACCTCCAGTCCACATCCAGGTCTTCACTCACGCTGGAGTCATCCTCAAGGTTGTTGTTACCATCCAACATGAAAGCTTCTGGCTGTGCAAATTCATTTGCAGGCTCATTTCCTTCATCACTGCTGCTTTCGTTGACTTCATTGTACTGTAACCAGGGAATTTCTCCCTCTTCCAACGATGTCTGTTCCCTAATAGAAACATTTAAAAGGAAGTAGTAAAACAAAATGTTGCTTTCAAACATACCATATTGTGTTTTATAGCCATTCACTTAGTAACTTGGTTCTTGTAGGTTTAAGTCCTTGGTACTTATGACTGTAAATAAAAGTTTTCCTTACCTGCAGAAGCATTTCAATAGAAAATAAATGCCTGGTGAGGTGACGCGGTGGGCCAAAGCTCCTGTTCCCATGCCTAAGGACTTTGAGTTCAAGCCCCAGGATCCATATGGTAGAGACAAACAGCTCTCACAAGTTGTCCTCTCTGTCTGTCTGTCTGGTTGTTAGTACGCAGACTGTGTGTACATTAGGTATCCTCCTCTGTAATGTTCCCCCAATTCTTTTAAGGCAGAGAGTCTCTCCCTGAACCTGGGACTTGGGTTGTTTCTGTAAGCTAGCAAGCTGCAGCAGCCATTCTACCTCTCCCTGTTGATGGGGTTACAGGGATGAGCCAGATGCCTGGCTTGTTAAGCTGGGAGCAAGTCTCTGAACTCTGACTTCAGATTGTTCAGCAAGTGATTATAACTACTGGGCCATCTCTCCAGCCTCTACTTACACTTTTTTAATCTTTATTTTGCAAATGTTAATATAACTATTTTAGTTCTTTCATGATTAGTGTTTGCCTAAAATATCATATTTCCCTCTTACTTTTTCTATATATATATATATTTATTTTTTTGTGTCCCTTTTTAGGTTTTAAAAATTCTAATAAGCTTTTACCTTGAAAAAGCAAAGTTTGGTCAATTTATATATATTTTTGCAACTAGTAATTGCAAGAACTATTCCAAATGCCTAACTTTTCACTCTTTTTTTCTCTCCATTTGTCTTTTTTTGGGGGGGGGTAGATTTTAATGTTCTTTTTCAAGTTTTACCCTAGTAATGGGACAAATCCAGTGACTTGTGCATACTAGGAAGTACTCTACCACCGAACTACACTTCTAGTCCCTAATACATATGGTTTTATTTTCCTCACTGTAGCAGTTATCCTTAGAACATTTCTATACACATACAACACAAAGCAATCTGATACTGCAGACTTCTCCCAGCCGTTTAAAAACTAATGGTGGCCAATGTTCAGGTTCATCTGCACCACACTCAGAGCAAAACACAATATGAAGTAAGTTATATTACATTGGTGGATGATTTTGATGTAAACAGCTAATATCCTCCAGATATATTTTATATATTCTTGTGTGTCTTGTATTTGACTTCAAGCAAGAACATTCTCTTGAACTTAAAAAAACTCAGTTGTCTATTTGTCAGCTACAGTGCATAACTGACAATTAACACTTGCAAATAGGTTAGCATTTTCTAGTTTTCCCTTTACAATTCCTCATTCTCCCTTCATACAACAATCTATTTTATTATCTGAAACTTCAAAATATTCTCACCTAGAGGTTTTTTTGTTTGTTTTGAGGAAGAGGACCAGTTTTTTTATGCATGCTGCCTGGTACTCTGACACATAAAGCTTGTTTCCTAAAACTCACAAGTTCTCATTAATCAGAACAATTTACTCTCCTTTCATAAACTTTAGTCCATTTCCAATTAATCAACACAAAGCAGACGATCTTTTAAAGTGCCCACCAGACTGGTTAGACAGTTAAAAATGTTACTACTCTCTGAATAAATTTCCGAGGTTGTAATGTGACCTGCAGTTGCTTCTACCTGCCTTTTCTGCATCAGCACCACCACTCTCACCAGCTTTGCCAATCCTTTTCAGTGTTCTGCCCTTTGTCTTTTTATTGCCTACACAGCTCTACCTTTACCATTACATTTATCTTTTATTTAGTGTGTGTGTGTGTGGGGGTGGTACACGAACGGCACCACATTTTTATAGCGATCTTTATTATTTTTTCCTAGCATATGGATCTTGAAATCAAACTCAGGCTTCATGGAGGGCGTCTTTACCCAGTGAGGCATTTTGCCAGCCCAATTTTTATCTTTCATACTGAATCAAAAAGTCAATTTTTTAATCTGGGTATAGTGGTACACACCTTTAAGCCCAGTACTCAGGAAGCAGAGGCTGGCAGATGACTGTGAGTTCAAGGCCAGCCTGGTTTACCGATCAAGTTCCAGGACAGCCAGGGCTACATGGAAAAACCCTGTCTCAGGGGGAAAAAGTTATTCTGAGGCATCCCTCTGACCACTCTAATTAATGTTAGTTTTCTCTTAGCTGCCATTTGTTGCATTACAGCCTTACTCTTTGTAGTAAACATGAGTCTGTAATTAATGTTTTTACTTTTATTATATATCTTACCTACCTAATACTTGTATATAATTAATATCAACCTCAAAATTTATATAATTCAAGATACCAATGTCAATATTAGTCCAAGAAAATATAACTTATGAAAACATAATCTATGAGAAACTAAAAATTGAAAGAACTTAGTTGTCATCAAAAAAATTTAAATAATCTAAGACAGTCACTTATAATAAAATAGCCAAATAAGGAAACTGGGACAGAGGGGAGGACATCCTACTGGGACTCTAGATGAGAGAAGCATGGGAAAATGGCAAAGTTGAAGGATCCAGGGGATCCTAGAAACCTACAAGAAGAAAATTATGATAGGCAGATTTGGGCCCAGGGGTCCCGCTCAAACTATGGCACAAGCCAAGGACAATTCAGGCCGTAAACTTCAAACCCCTACTCAGATCTAGCCAATGGACAGTACATTCTCCACAGTTGAGCGGAGAGTGGGGTCTGACTTTCACACGTACTCTGGTGCCTCATATTTGACCACGTCCCCTGAATGGGGAGACCTGATGGCACTCAAAGGAAGGATAGCAGGCTACCAAGAAGAGACTTGACACCCTATGAGCATACACAGGGGGAGGAAGTCCCCCTCAGTCACAGTCATAGGGAAGGGGAAAATGGGAGGAAGGGAGGAATGGGAGGATACAAGGGAGGGGATAACCATTGAGATGTAATATGAATAAATTAATAAAATAAAATTAAAATAAAAAAATAAAATAAAATAGCCAAATGGTGTTTCATCACCCATGCTAACATTAACCAGAATAAATAACTCATTTTAACAAGAGATAGAGCACAGAAAAATAAAACAAAAACATTTTTTAAAGGAAAAGCAAGCATCAAACTGATATTGAAATAAAAATCTAGAAACCATGCTTACTTAAAGATCTCGACTGATACATCCTATACAAAATAATGAAGCAATCTATCATTAAACTGATTATGTTTCATTTATTTATAAAAAGGATGGGTAAGAATCATTAAGAATTACCAAGAAGAGACTTGATACCCTATGAGCATATACAGGGGGAGGTAATCCCTCTCAGGACCAATCATAGGGGAGGGGAATAAGGGGAAAATGGGAGGGAGGGGAGAATGGGAGGACACAAGGGATGGGATAACCATAGAGATGTAACAAGAATAAATTAATAAAAAAAATAATCATTAAGAAGTCTAGCAACAAAACTTCCTATGATCAACAGACCAAAATCATGGTGTCAACTCTTTTTACACTAAAAAGACTTAAAATTCAATATTCTTGGTAGAATCCCATAAAATAAATAAAAAGCGGTTATTCTTTAATGTTAAAAAAAAATTTCTTCCAAAATTAGTAATAAGATGAGGGTGTTTACTCTTTACTCTTACTCAATACCACACCTTTTAAATCTTACCTAGATTAACAAAGGCCAGAGGAAGAAATAAAAATAATCCAAACAGCAAAGGAAGAAGTCAAACTATCCCTGTTTGGACAGTATGTTTCTATTCTTAAAAGAGCCTAAAGATTCTACTAGAAAGTGGACAGATTCAGTAAACACTGAAGTAGCAGATCAGAAAAAACAAAAAAACCCATGAAAAATCAGTAGTTTCTATATGGCAGTAAATGATTTTGCTGAGAAATAAATAAAAAAGAAAATTACAATCACAACAGCTTCTACAAATACAGAAACACACAGACACACACATCAGGGTAGGGGAAGAAGGATTTCAACTTGTTTTATTGGTGAAATATTTGAACAAGGACAGGAAGCTGAGAGCCACAGGTCCTTGCCATTGTTTGAGAGCGATTTTTTTGTTTGTTTGTTTTTTTGTTATTTATTTATTTATTTATTTATTTATTTATTTTATTTTTATTTTTTTAAATTAATTTATTCTTGTTACATCTCTATGGTTATCCCATCCCTTGTATCCTCCCATTCTCCCCTCAATGTAGAAGGATCCAGTGGGTCCTAGAAACCTACAAGGAGAGCAATTTTTTTTTTTTGAAACAGTACTAACTACTCATTTACCTTTGCCTATGGCTGCTTTCATGCCACAACGGAACTGATGAGAGGCTGCAACAGGGACCAGCCAGCATATACAACCAACAATGTTTATTTGGCATTTCACAACTTAAGTTTGACAACTCTTAGATTTGGAATATTTCCATTCTAAGGCATAAAGTCAGAGATGTTTACCACAGATCACTAATGTCCTGGAAATATTATCCAATGGAGTTAGAAAAAAAATATAATAAAACTTCAACATAGCAACTAACTGCCTCCATCTCTGTGAAGGAATCACTTAATCTACCATGACGAGCTAAGCTAAGTTACCACAGACTTACCTCTTGAACAGACTGTTCTCCCAAGTCTCTGCACTGTACAGCAATGGGCAACACCAACTCAATTACTCCTCACTCAGCTTAATGACCTTTTAAGTAAGCAGTTCTCAGTCTGCGGGTTGTAACCCCTTCCTCTAGAAATATTCACACTATGACTCCTAACAGCAAAATTACAGTAATGAAGTAGAAATAAAAATAATGTTAAGGCTGGGGTCACCACTACATGAGAAACTATATTAAATTGAAGAGTTGCAGCACTAGGAAGGCTGAGAACCAGTTTTAAATGCTCAATTTTTCTATATAAAGCAACATGAAAACATACATAATATTCTAATAAAAATACTGAAATTGCCAGCATTTAAAATTGTTCTCTACAAAATACCAAAGAGCCATGTACAGTTTGTTTTTTCAACATGGGTTTATAAACAGAACTAATAGGACACCCAACACATCAGTGTAGCACATGCCATCCTTACACACGTTTACAAACATGAGCCTCACTGTTAAACATACCCTTCCTGAAGACACGATTCTTGGTTTTCTTCCTCAGGGCCACTGCTATCACTCTGTAGCTCGGGCTCATTCTCATCTTTTCCGGGCAGAGTTTCCCAGCTCTCATCACTTGAGGACTGATCTTTTTCTGTGCCAGGAAATCGGTGAGGCAGAGAAGCAGACCATTCCCCATCACTGCATTCTGAACTGCAAACCACAACAGAAGTAAACGACCATCACACACTGTTGTCTTTATCATATGCAGAGTTACCGGACATTATGGAGCAGACAGGACTACTGATGACCAGGCTTACAGTCAGGTGCTCACGCAATTTTTAAAAACATGAACAAACAAGTAAACAGAAACAAATACTCAAGAGAATGTAACCTTTTCAAATGATCATGGCATAGAGCAAGTTATGGAATATATAATTTTTTTTTATATTAGAGGAAACAATTCAATAGTTTTAAAAAAGAGTTTAGACATATTTCTACATAAAAAATTAAATGCAATTTGGGAATAAAAATAATATCTAGAATTAGTAATATATGTATTATTCTCCTGACCTAAATGAAGCAAATTTCTAATTACATAATAACCCTTTAAAAACAAAGTGCTGGAGGGGCTGGAAAGATGGCTCAGACATTAAGAGCACTGGCTGCTATTCTAGAGGTCCTGAGTTCAATTCCCAGCAACCACATGGTGGTTCACAACCATCTGTAATGGTATCTGATTCCCTCTTTTGGTGTGCATGAAAACAGAGAATTCATATACATAAAAAATAAAATAAAAAAAATCTTTAAAAAAAAGAGCTGACAGACTTGGGTCTATATCATTAATACACACAGCCACCCTCTATTAAGGAGAAACCTTTCACAGTATATCCCCCAATAATCACCTTGCTAAGCTTTTATAATGTTAATATCCACTGAACATAATCACTCTCCTGTCAAATTATATTTTTATTATAAAAATCCATCTACCAGATGAGTGTTCTTTCTTATCTTCTATCTGTAACACAGTGTATCACCAAGCTTTTATTTTGGAAACTACTTATTTTTTAACTCTTTCCAAGTTTTCCATATTCAAATCCTTTATTTTTTCATTCTATTTTTACATGACCCTTACATCCTAAGACCTAAAAAAAAAAAAAAAAAAAAAATCCCACAATACAATGGTAGCAACAATAACAACAAAAAACACCCAAGTGATTTCTACAAGCCTGTAACTTTAGACTCTATTAACTGATTTTCCTAAATTTAATCCTACTTCCTCAACTCACTTAAAAAAATATTTTGACTATTACCATCATATCAACTTATACATTCATAGTAGAATCCCACAAACTGTCACAGCTTTTTTTTTTCTCTCTCTCCCTAAAACATTACTTCACAGTAGAATGTCTACCACTCTCACAGTTTTTCTACCATTCAGTATTTGCATTGCTTCCAAAGTACAAGAGATAAGCACACAGATTCTTAAGTTAGCTTTCCTGGATTTCAGTCCACCTCTAACTAGCTGTAAGAACTGCTGTGTGCCTTCATTATCTTCAGTACCAGATGAATATAGACAGGAACAGTATCAGCTCATTGAGCTCACATCAGAGACAATAGTTACCACCTATCAATCACTATACTAGCATCTACAAAATAGAAAGATACCAATAAATGTCAGCAAACCATTTCCTTAACAACGTACTTTTTACTCAAATACATTTAGTTACAGCCTAAGCCGTATCTATTAAATCCCAGATGTGATGTTCCAGCTGGTCACATAAGTACTGATTAAAGTTGTGAACCCTGTCTGTGTGCCACTTGATGTATTTACTTTGGAAATGCTAGCTTACAGAAAGACTAAAACTTCTTTGTCATTTACAACCCCACTTCCATGTTATAACTAGCTGTTCTTCCCTTATGCAAAGACTCTATCACTGTCCTCCTCAACGTGTTCTCTCTCCATCAGAATGTTTTCACAACCACATAGTGCATTTCATACTTCAAGGCTAGAGCAGCCTTCATTTCTTTCAAGATACTTCTGGGTAAACCTGCCTTTTGAGGGGGGCAGTTATCATGGACAGGCGCCTGGCTTAGTCAGTCCAAATCACTGTACTGCAGCTATTTCTTTAAACTGCACTTATTTTTCTTACGCATTAAATAAAATGTATGGGACACAATGGGTTTGGGCCTAACCAAGTAAAACAATCTAGAGCTTTCCCAGCAAGCTCTGGTGACTGTGGATGGCTTCCAGTCAGTTAATTATTAAGCTGTAATTGATGAAGACTAATGAACTAAGATGCAGTCAGTAAAGGCTGTTTTCAATGCCTCACCTTCTTGCTCTAGTGCTGGGAGATGCCCAGTTCATGAATCATTTTTGTCTTGTTTTACTAAAACAAACATTACAGATTTTAATTGATTTAAAGTATTTTTCTAGTTATATAAGTGTAAAATCAGTTCCTTTATTAACTTACTAGCAGTTTCCAAGATAGAAGAGTTAAATGTTTATTAGCTCTTAGTAGGTACTAAGGACTGTTCAATCATACAGCTTTAAATATAAAATTTTATTGGTAATATCTGATTTGAAAGAGGCCAGCAATAGGCATTTGTAAGAATGTCCTAAAATGTATGTGCATATTTGTGGCAGGTGACAGAAATCATGAGTGGTTTCTAATACTATTTCAATGTGAATCTTATTAATTATGACAATCTGATATTTATTACTATTTTCTAAATCTAAAAGCCTGTACTGGCCCAGAAAGTCAGAGGAGACCACAACCATGATGACTTTCTACCACAAAAAATTTCAAAGCTGCCATAGCCAACTTCTTTATTATGACACAAAATAATATTGATGATACCAAATTTTTAAGAGCAAGCTTTGAAGTAAGACAGATTTGACTAAGAATCTAGGATAATTTCTCTGTGTTTAATTTCCTTATCTATAAAATGGTATTATTAATATTCAAGTTTCAAGCTCACAATGATGTTTAGATTAAAAACCGGAGACAAAATCTGTAGTAAAATTTTTGGAAAGAGGTGAATAGTTTAAAAAGCAATCAAGCTTTGCTTACTGGTTCACCACTATTTCCCTCTTTTCTGTGCCAAAGAAAAGCTATTATGCTATACCAGTTCTACTGTCCTGATGACATCAGTCCCCTGGGATACCCAGCTTTAGTGTTTCTCCTTTTGCACTAAAATCAGAAAATTATACCCTAGACCATCACCCACACTAGGTCACTTGTTTCTTCATGATCCAGAAAATAAGGTATTTTTTAGTTTTAAATGGTTATATCCTAATAATTATATATCTATATATTCCGAATTAATCAAAATATCTACTCTATAGTGATCCTTTAAAAACTGTTTGCAGAGCAGAGGTCCAGACAAAGGCTATTACTATTTTGGATGTTGTTCTACCTTGAATACCATCTGTACTTACAGATAGAAGCCTAAAAAGACAAACCAACCACTTCTTTGGGGAGAATGAAATGTAGCTTGGCTTCTTTTGAGTTTACTTTGACATATTAAAAGGTATCAGACTTTGTCATTTAATCTGTATTTTGTATATATCAACAAAACCAGGCTTTTGGTTTGCATTCATGTAATTACAGAGATTAAACCTAGGGCCTCACACGTGTAAAGCAAGCCTCTACTACTATGTTATTTCTCTAACCCCTTTCTGTTTTTTATGTTTTTTATGTCTTGCTAAGCAGCAGTTTAGCCTTGCCCTCACTCTGTAGCCCAGTCAGGCCTGGGGTGTTTTCAATCCTCCTGCTCTGGCCTCTAGTGCAGCTGGGACTCCAGGCTGGACACAGCTACTTGTCCCGGAAGGAAGGCTGCCTCTATCTAACAGCTGTTTCTGTTTTGCTTTGTTTAACCTTATCAGCAAGATTAAGTCCTAGAGACAAGAAAACTCTGAAAGAAGTTTCAAGTGCTATTAGAATGGGTCAGTCTCTTCAAAACAGGCCGAAGGTTAAAAAGTGTGCCAGGATTACTGAGAACTCCCCCACCCCTCTGCCTGTCCCTCCCTAACTTGAATGCTGCCCTCAGTTACTGTAGTTCTCAGGATCTATTTCAAAACAGTAAGTGCTAACCTTAGTTCTTTGGTTGGATTCCAGGTCTGGTTACTACACACTGACTCTTAATTCTCCTTTTAGGTTTTCTTCAATAATCTACAACTCATTTTTTGTCAAACACCCCAGAGCAATGCTACTGGCTGGAATGTTTATCTCATAGACTGCAGCATTCTGACAAGATTAAGCTATCGTGTAAGACTTTCAAGGAAGACAGTGACCACATATTAATTAAATCCTCTTCTACTAATAAAGAATGCATAATCATGACTAAAAGGTTTTAGATTTATTTTATTTAGTGTATATCTATACACATGCATGCCTGGTGTCCAGAGGTCAGAAGAGGCTGTCAGATTCCCTAGAACTGGGAGTTCCAGATGGTTGGGGACCACTGTGTAGTTGCTGGGAACCGAACCTGGATTCTCTGTACCCTCTTAAAAAATTTTCAGACTTAAATTAAAAAGGTTGTATCCTTTCCTTCTCAAGACACTGTAGAAATGTGGCCACTGTTTCCCCCTTTCCCCAGTGTACTACTATTATAGCTGCACAGAGAGCAAAACTTGTAGATGAGCAAGGGTTAACTAGAGTCCATGGCTACTTGATTTTGGCATTAGGCAGGTACCAGAGTAAAAGGCATCCTAGTCACTAACACTTAGCAGAGTTAGATAAGAAGAGCAAGAAATAGAATCAGTAATAAAATATTCATACTATTGAAATAATTCAATTCTAAAATCCATTTTAAGGTGTACAAATTATACTGGTGTCTAAGGTAGACTCGTTAGACTTCCAAAATTTTTTTTCTTTCTTTTTTAAAGAAAAGATCTTATGAGGCCAGGCTGGCCTTTAACGTACTCCATATCCAAAGATATCCATGAGGTCCTGATCTCTTACCTCTACCTCCCAAGTGCCGGGATCACAGGTGTGTGTCTCTATGCCCAGCTTCCGTGACTTAAATAACACAAACCCATTGTAGCATTTCACTGTGTTTTACCGCCAACATTCTGACATAGCCAACTACTAGTTCTACCAGTCAGTAGTACACTGACATAGAGTTGAAAGAAAAGTTATTATTAACACGAAATGTCCTACTGTTCATTGTATTTACAAATATCTGTCGCTGTTCATAATATTGACATCACTTCTAAATGTACTAAGAAAACATCCTATAACCATTTAAAATTCCCCTAAACAAATATACTACCTATCATTAGGGGGTAGGGGGAAGCCAACTTTTAGAAAGTGGGATCTGCTGGGCATGGTGGTGCACGCCTTTAATCCCAGCACTCGGGAGGGGAGGCAGAGGCAGGCAGATCTCTGTGGGTTCGAGGCCTGCCTGGTCTACAAAGCGAGTCCAGGATGTGAAGGCTACACAGAGAAACCCTGTCTCAAAAAACAAAACAAAAACAAAAACAAAAAAACAAAAAAGTGGGATCCATGAAAACCATACTTTGTTTTATGACTGATTAAAAAAAGATTTTAACATTTTCATCTAAAAAGCAAGCAAAGCTTAAGGATCTTTATTTTTGTTTTGCTCTAGTGGGTCCACAATGATGATGAACAGACAAGTGAAATAATTTTCTTTAAAAAATGTGTAACTAAGAAAAAGACTAACAACTTTACACTTTCAAAAGAAAAATGGCCATTTTTTTTCCCTTTTCAATAGTAATCTAGAAGTAGATAGAGACTCACAGTCAAATCTACCAATCTTAGAGCTGAATGCTTTAGAACTTAAATCTTTTCTCCTAAGCTCAGAAGCAATGGCTAACAACACCCAATAGAATCCAAGCAGTCAATAGAATCCAGGCAGTCAGTAATAGTTTTCAAACATATAAACATTCCTGGAACAAAATATCATTACTTGAAAAACGTGTCTTGTTTTACTTTGGATCCAGAGCATCTATCAATAAAGTTAATTTCAGGTAAAATTTTGTGGTCAATTTATGATTTAGGAACTTTGTGTGTATTTTGAATAAAAGACCATGGACTCCAACTGATATAACAGCAGGTCTTACAAATGGTTATGAACCTGTCATTTAATTCCTTAAATTTCATTATATTCTACTCTCCTAAAAAGTCTGTTTATCCTAGAGCTCTGTCAGAGCAGCATGAACTTACTAGAGTTCTGTATGTTGTATGTCTCTTAGCAACTCCTAATTCGTAGAGATCAGGAACATGCCAACTTATTTTGTAGCATATGTCAATCTATTAATAGCTATGTATAACAATGTCATCTGATCAAATACTTAATGTATTTGTTGAATTAAATATATAGGCATCATCCTAACTAAATCTACATTTCTGCATGAAATCACTGTCAAATACAGCATACAGAAAGAATCTGGGAATGGCTTAATAAAAAGTCTCTATAAAGTGCAAGAGGAATTATCTCTGAATTAGTTTCAAGTTAGAAGCTGACACTGAGTTTGTACATTTTCCATTTTCTTGATTAATTTCAGCACAAACTTTTTAGTGATATAGCAGTTTCTAAATCTAAGTTGTTGTTTCTCCCATTATTCCTTTTCTCCAAGTTCTCTTGTCTCCTTCAATATCAGATCTCTTTTTCATTAACAGTTATGTATTGAACTGAGTGTAAAAATTTTTTTTCTCTTGATTTAAAAAATGAACTCCCTCTGTCATGAACTCTGGTGTCCCTAACTTGATCACGTCCCCTTGGTGGGGGCGGGGGGCCCAGAGGCACACAAAGGAAAGGAATGCAGGCTATCCAGATGAGGCCTGTAGGCTACTGTCATATGGTCGGGGAGGAGGTCCCCTTAGGTCAGAGGTCTAGGGGGTGGGGGAATAGCGCGAAGAGGGAGAGAGGGTGGGAACTGAAGATACAAGTGAGGGGTAACAATCGGGATGTACATTTCTAGTTCCATCCATTTGTCCAGAAATTTTGGGATTTCCTTGTTTTTAATAGCTGAATAGTATTCCATAGTGTAAATGTACCAGTTTCTTTATCCGTTGTTCGACTGAGAGACAGGCTGTTTCCAGGTTCTGGCTATTATGAATAAGGCTGCTATGAACATGGTGTGGAATAGCTGAGTCTTGAGGAAGCCCGATTCCCAGTTTTCTGAGATAGCACCAGATAGATTTCCAAAGTGGCTGTACAAGTCTGCATTCTCACCAGCAATAAAGGAGTGTTCCCCTTTCTCCACATTCTCGCCAGTATGTGCTATCATTTGAGTTTTATCTTAGCCATTCTGGATAATGAGTGAGTTAACTCAGAAGCAGAAAGACTCACATGGTATATACTCACTTATAATTGGACACTAGCCCAAGCAGCATATCTCATGAAAGTCTTCACTTACCAGGAGACTGGGATAGATGTGAGGACCTCCTATTGGGACTCTAGGTGAGAGAAGTAGGGGAGAATGGGGAAATAGGATCCAGAGGGTCCTAGAAACCTACAAGAAGAACATCATGATGGGTCCATCTGGGCCCAGAGGTTCTGTTCAAACTACTGCACCCACCAAGGACAATACATGCAGTAAACTTTGAACCCTTACCCAGATCTAGTCAAAGGACAGGACATTCTCCACAGTTTAGTAGAGAGCGAGGACTGACTGAGATGAACTCTGGTGCCCCATATTTGACCACTTCCCCTTCATGGGGAGGCCTGGTGGCACTCAGCAGGCTACCAAGATGAGACTTGATAGCCTGTGACCATATTACGGGGGAGGAGGTCCCCCTCAGTCACAGATATAGAGGAGGGGAATAGGGTGAAAACAGGAAGGAGGGAGGAACAGGAGGATACCAGGGATGGGATAACAATTGAGATGTAATCTGAATAAATTATAATTTATAAAAAGTAAACAAAGAATCAGTCATACAAAGCAGTTTCTTTAACAAACAGTGCTGGAGAAACTGAATATCCACCTGTAGAACAATCAAAGTTGATTCCTTTTCTTTGCCCTTTACAAAGGAAGGTGTAAATCACTTTAAGGTAACGGAATAGGAAAAGACTTTCTGAAAAGGTTTCTAGTATCTCAAGAAACGAAACTAAGAGCTGATGAGTATGATTGCATGAAATTGTAAAGCTTCCACACGACAAAACAACTAATAATAGTGTAAAGAGCCTACAAAATGGGAGAAAATCTTTACTAGCTATACACCCAACAGATTAATGCAGAAAACAAGCACAAACAATAATAATACAATCAATAAATGGCCAAATCAATTGAACACACAGCTCTCAAAAGTACAAATGGCCAAAATACATTAAAAACACTTCGACAGCCATAGCCAGCAGTAAAATAAAAACTAAAACTTCCCTATTTCATCCCAGTCAGAATGGCTCCAAGCAAGAAAACAATAACTGACGCTGGGGAGCATGCACAAAGGGAGGAATCCTTATTTATGGGAACTGAATTAGTGTGGCCACTACAGAAATCTACATGGAAGATTCCTCAACAAACTGAAAATAAAACTACCAAATAACCAAGCTTGTTATACATATACAAAGGAATCTAAGTCAGTACATCACAGACAACCTGCATAATCAATTTTATTTCAGCATTATTTTACTTAAATTTTAAAATCACACTCATTTTATATGTGTGTGTGTAGATACAAGTGTACCACAGTGCATGTGAGGAGATCAGAGATCAACTACAGGAATCAATTCTCTGCTTTCACCTTGTGAAACCCAGGGACTGAACTCAGGCCATCAGGCTCAGCTCGGCAGTAAGCACTTCTCTACCCACTGAAGCATCTCACTGGTTCTATTTCAACGCTATTCACAAGAGCCAAATTTAGGAATCAGCCCAGACGTCCATCAACATAGGAACTGATAAAGAAAATGTATGTAAAGATACAATGTAGTTTTGTTAATCCATAAACAACAAATGTATGCCGTTTTAGAAAATCAGATGGAACTCGGGATTGCCATATTTAGCAAAGTAAGTCAAACTTAGGAACAAACAACTATTGCATGCTTCCTGTCTTATGTGGAATCCAGAGTTTAAAACAAGACATGAAAGTGCAAGGGGGACAATTTGAGAAGCGAAAGGTGACCAGCAAGATGGGAAAGGAGGGATAAAACACGGCAATAGAGCCTTAAATACGATCAAATTACAAGATATACATGTATGAGAATGTTATAATTAAACTCATTACTTGATATAATGAATATATAATATTAAAAAAAAACTTGGCTCAGTAACAAGTCAATCAAATACTGCATGAAGCTCACCTGTCTTCATCTTTGTCATAGAGTTGGTAATAATCTCCACAGCCATTCCAAAAGGAATTGTCGCGACCTTCTTGCCTTTCTGAAGCTGTGGCTCCGTTTTCGGAGGTTCCATGATTATGCTCTGTTTCCCTTTGTGTAACTCTTGAGTAGGGTGGAATCAAAAACATGCACTCATGTTCTCCATCATATTCCTCACACTTTATTATAGGGTCATCTGAACTACATTCCTCAACTTCTAATGCCTCTCTCCATCTCTGAACACTTCTTTGTTTGGCCTCGTGCCTATTAAAACCTGTTTCTTGGTCCACCTGGCTTGAACTTATCACTTTTCTAACTTTGGGCCTTACTACCTGATCAGGAGAACTTCCATGGTGGTTGGCTCTATCACTAGTATTTTGTTCACTACAAATATGTTCTGGAACACAGTCTCCAGTTGAATTTTCTGTCTGTCTTCCCTGATCGGCATCCTCCTGTTGCCTCTTTCTAACAATGCCCTCTTCAGAGGACCTCTGAGGTCCCTGCCCACTCTGACGGACAAGCTCAACATCACCAGAACAGTGCTTCTCTAAAGGTGCTGAATCTAGTTCTTCAAACTCATCACTTATTTCGCAGTTGAGAGAGGGAACTGATGGTGAAAGATCAGTGTACACCTCTGCCTCTCCACTTTCCAGCTCAAATACTGTGCTGCCTAATACTTCCTGAAGAGAGTCGCTCTCATCATGTTTGCTGTCTGGATTGTAAGAGTCAGTATGAACCAACACAATTCCACTTTGGGCACTTGAAACATGGCAACCTGCTGGGGCAGACTGTGTCTCAGTGTGGTCATGAAGACTCGTATTGCTTTCTAAGGTCTCCCTAATTTCCTCACTAGGATATCCTGTGGCAATGCATGGACTGCTCTCAGTGGTTTGACTCAGTGCTGGACCATAAGCAGGAATCTCTGTTTCACTTTTTTCAAATGTAGATCCATTGGGTAAAGAAGGATGGACTTGATCCAATGAATTGGAACCTTCATAAAAAGAACAAAAGAAAACATTTTGGAGGGATTATTTTAGATAAAATCGTATATACTATCTGTTCAATGGAAATCATATTATCTATCTGACAACATGCCAAGTGCTTCTATATTCCCTAACTTCTTATGGCAGTCAGACTGGTTACACTGTGCCCTCAGCTCTGACAGCCTCTTAGTACGCTTTCCCTTGTGTTTCTTTTGTAGATTGTTTTAAAACTTAAGTCCCAACATTGAGAATCTTCTCTATGACAAGAAAGAGGCTAATAAGAAGCTACGCAACAAAAACCAAAAGTAGTCAGAGAATAATCTGCCCTCCAAGCACTCTCCAAATCTACCTTTTAATTACAAAATTAAAAACAAAAAAGAAATTTATGACAGATATAATTTTCATGTCATGTGATAGAGATATGAGAAATGAGATTCTAATTGTATTTTGATATTAATTTTAAAATTATATCTTATATTCTAGACATGCACCATATTTCTATGCCCAAAATGTATTGTTATAATAGATTTGTAATTTAGGTATTAGAGATATAACTGAAAAATAAGTGAATATACTGATTCAATTTGCCAAAATTCTGACACCTGAGGAAAATCAAATCTATAATTACTTTAAACTTGACTATTTTTTATTATCATTAATTTCACAGAGATATTGAGATTTGTTGTAACAAAATGAATAAACCATAAAATAACTGAAATTTAATCTTATAACATAAAATCCTCTTTATGGAATGACTTTGCCAGCAATTCAGATTCCAACATATAAATGACAATGAAAATATTCTAAGAATATTACATATATATTACATATATAGGATACATATACATGTAATACATAATTATGTAACTACTGTACAGAAAATCTGCATAAAACATTTCAAACCTGTAGAAGGAATCTTGTATATTGTATGGATGTAACACCTGTCAATTAAAAAAAACTATGGCCTACAGCTTAGGCAGGAAATAGAGAAAGGATTCTGGAATAGAGATAGGTGTGGCAGAGTTCTGCTGCCAAGATGTGAGAAAGATGAATGCATGGTGCCTGAGCTCAGGTAACCAGTCACATGGCAGAATGTAGATTAGCATAATAGGTTATTTTAAGTTATGAGCTAGTCAGAGAAGAGCCTAGCTATATTTCATAGGTGTTTGAATAATATTTAATGAATCTCATGAGCCACTATTCTGGGAGCTAACTGATAGGAGGAAAAACCCACCTGAAAAATAATATCAACCTATATAACACAAACCACTGAATAATTAAGATGATTCAACTGAAATACTATTACCACATATCTTGATGTTTCTATTTTATAAAATAATGGAAGCTAAAAGTTACTTAAATATTGTATGCAAAGTAGTACACTCTCGGTTCACATTAATAAGACTTGGCATGGCTTATTCTGCACAGTGAAGTATTGAAAACAAAACCCTAAACTTCCCTAGGTCTTGTAACTCAGCAAGGCTCAAGAATAGGAAATAACATGCAGCCACACTCTGCTGTAGAGGTAAGTACAGACGAGATTTAAAGACTTGGAAGGGAGTTAGCTGTGTAATCGCTGCCATGACAATTAGTTGTATTTAGGGACTGGTCAAACTGAATCTTCTTCTGTATTTCATGTGTAGATTACTGTTATTAAATTCAATGGAAATTTCAAAATAAAAAATGTACTATATTTATACTCAAAAGCATGTTAATTTTTACAATAAATAACCTCTAAGTGACTACATGTTACATACCTGAGGAGTGTTCCTTTGGAACATCGTCTAGTTCCAATACTTCATAGTCATCACCAGCCCGACCTAAGCTTCTCTCATGCCTGGTCATACATGGCTTAAAACTGACATATGCGTGTCTTCTTCCATATCTCCTGCCTGTAATAGTCTGATATCCTCCTGCTGGTTTAGGCCAAGCAGCCTTGTTGGATTCTTGATCCATTACTGAAAATATAAATTAAATTAAAGAGGGCCAGCAATGAACTTTACTACTGTAGCAAGTTGGGGAAAAAGTGTCCCAACAAATACGCTATTATTTACTAAATTATATACCACTGAATGGGTGTCTTATTTAAATGGTACATGGATGACAAGAAACAACTAAATAGCTACGTCCTGAAACCAAGGGCCAGAGAAAAGTCTCTAAAAAAGAACAACTACTGAAGTCAAACAAATGCTATTCCATCTTCAAAATTACAAATGGATGGTATACAGTAAGCAAACAATAGCCAGCAGTATTTAAACAACTTGAATATTAACTTATCTTTTACCAAAAAGTACAGTATTATACACATATATACTAAACTTGCTTAGCCAATTATTTGTTATATATTCTTGTAAGATTAGGCTATTTCTTCACAGTATAATTAATAAATGAGAGTTTTCTATTTTCGTTTTGCATTAAAGTAAAACAATTACTTCAAGGTACAAACGGTAAGCTTTTATTTCTCAAATGCTACTCTATTTTATTTAATCTTTAACAACCTTGAGATGTTAACTACTATCTATTTTAAAAATCAAAATAAATGTTAAGAAATCAGGCATGAAGACGTGCACCTATAACCCCAGCACTAAGGCAAGGAGAAGGTAAACTGAAGGACAACCTAAGCTACACAGGCGACATGAAGAAGAAGAAGAAAAGAAGAAGGAGAAGAAGAAAGAAGAAGGAGAAGGAGAAGGAGAAGGAGAAGGAGAAGGAGAAGGAGAAGGAGAAGAAGAAGAAGAAGAAGAAGAAGAAGAAGAAGAAGAAGAAGAAGAAGAAGAATTATTTAATCACTTGAATCAACATCTTTTCCTACTAATCTAAAAGAATAGCCTCCAAATGGAGTGCAGGGTAGAAATGGGGGTGTTTTATTGTTAGAAATTCATCTTAACAAACGTTAAATAGCTATAGGTAACCTAAAACGAGTCTTTATATAAGATCATCATCAGAGGATAACACATTACGTATAGTATTCTCTTTTATTTGTTTGGTTTTTTTGAAACAAGGTTTCTCTATGTAGCGCCAGCTGCCTTAGAGCTCTCTAAGTAGACCAGGTTGGCCTTGAACTCACCAAGATTCACCTACTCGCCTTCCCAAGTGCTGGGAGTGAAAATGAGAGACACTATGCCTGGCTTCACATACTTCAAGTACCCAGGATATAAAAAGGAAGCCCTTAATGTAGAAGCATGAGCATCTATCTTCCTCACCTGATGGCTCTTTTTCAGTGTGCTGCGACATGTATGGCGGCGTCTATGCTTCCCGTTCAGTAGAATTATGGGTGTTATTTGGTTTTTACTTACACAGTGAATAAGCTGCAAACGATTCCTATAAAGAAACAATGCATGGATCAAAGTATTAGTAATAAAAGAATAAAACAAAAACTGCAAAACTGGTAAAACTAGTGAAGATGTTGGCCTTTTATTCACTTTGAAAAACATAACTTGATCTGACAAAGACAACAAACAAAAACACTCAAAACAACAAATAGAGAACTTATAAGTAAATAATCAAATACATTATAAAAAAACTGACTGGGAAATGTGACACTGCCAGTTAGTTTTTGTGTAACCAGACACAAAGCTAGACATATCTGAGAAAAAGAAAGCTCAACTGAGGAATTTCACAACGGATCGGCCTGTGGGCATACCTAGGAACATTTTCTTGACTAATGATTGGGGCTGGTGAGCACAGCCCCTACAGGCACTGTCAGCTCTGGGCAGGCGGTCTGGGACTGCAGACTGAGAGAGCAGCCTGGAGAGCAAGTCGGTGAGTAGCATTCCTCTGTGCTGTCTGGTTCAGGTCCTGCCTTGTTTCCCTCAGTGACGGACTATAGCCCTTTCCTCCCCCAGGGTGCTTTTGGTTATTGTTTTATAAAATAAAACGTCTGTTGGTGTCTACTATGCCATGGTATTTTGGCTTTTCCATAAATTCATTTAGTTCTCATTAGCAGAATTTTTGTTAAGTCTAAAAATCAATCTTCACCTTAAAATGTTTAATGAAAAACTGAAATATTTAAAGCATACAGGTATCAATTTACAGGTAATTTAACCCCATAACCTAGTCTAAGCCAGTAAAGACTACAGTTTATCATTCAACATTTTTTTAATTTAGCTTATTTTTTTCTTATTTAAACACTTTAATATTTAAGCACCCAAACTAACACTAAGTTTCTGTCATTAACACAAACTTATTAGATAAGCACTCCGCAAACAGGTTGCTATGCCTAACTCTTGTTAGTTACACAGTAGCATGTATCAGAGAGCACACATCTACATTCATTCATAAAAATCACAACTGAGGAACATGCCATCTTCTAATGCATCTCCATCAAATCAAAGGAATACATAACAATCATAATTTTACCATGCTGTCAAAAAACCCAGGTTCTCATTAACATTATTTTCAGAAGTCTGAAATCATCTGACTTCACATATCACTGTGTAGTACATTACAATCTTAAAAATTATCAGAGCGTTATGTTCACATCATAAATACTTTATCCAAAGTCCTCTTGGGACAGGCTATATTCCAACACGTTACAAGCACTATTTTCAGATCTGAGAATGTAACAATGTATAAAACGAATGGATATATCTGCTGACCTAAAACTACTGTACAGAATACAAAAAAAGGGGAGGGGGAATACATACCTACCATATACTTTTATTCTAGATTTGAAAAGAGAACAAAGAGTTATACGAACGAGCAATTTTATTGAGAGGGAGTCACTGAAATAAACACCTGAGAGGAGAAAGGAAACACGGAGAAACAACATTCTAGGTATAATGAAAGACTACAATGAGAACATTCAGGAAGAATCAAATAATAGTCTATGGTGAACCAGAAAGTAACAGAAATAAGCAAAGTAGGGCGAGGCCAACAAGGTCCCACACACCTTCACAGGCTGATGTGAAATGCAGCCTTTCAGTCCAGACTGAAAGCCAGTGAGCAGTACTGAGCAAAGAGACCTCAGCTGACTTCTTTTTTAATCTGGCTACTTTGCCAAATAGCATAAATGGGCAGGAAAAAAGGCCACTGTCAGGGAGGCTGGGTGCAAAGCCAGCAAAGTAACAGCAGAAGATCAGCGTGGTTTAGACAAGGTTAAAAGTGAGTGTTGAGAGAGGCTCTGGACACACTGTGAATTAGAGTCAACATTACTGGTTGATAAAAGATACAAAAGAAGGTGGGGAGATCAGATTAAATCTGCATTTTGAAGCCTAGTGTTTGCCATTAACTGACAACAAAGAAAACTCGTGGAAGCAGCTGCAAATCCGGAGAAAATGTCTGGAGTTTAGTTCTGAATGTGTCAGGCTTGAAAAAGATACTAACCATTCAAGTCTAAGTGTTAAATACAAGACTGGACTTGACTGGAGAATTCTGAGCAGCTAGTATAATCTTGAGGTTTTTACAGAAAATTTTCAAAAAGGCATAAACTTGAGTAAGATCACTAAGAGGACAAGGACTGAAACTTAGAGACAAACCAAGAAAAAAAAACAACCAACAGGAGACCACTGAAGAGCAAAGGAAAACTGAGAATTGTAGACATAGGAGAAAAAAGAGTTTCAAGTGTGCCTTTTGGGAAACGGGTCAAGAATAGAGCAGTGTGGGGAGACTTCTGAGTGCTTTCAGAAAACCAAGGCCAGACACGTGTGACCTCAGTTTCTTCAAAATGCCAGAACGGTTTTGGATTATGCTTTTGTGCAGCTCCTCCCAGGTGTAGCAAACAGGAGTGAGTCTGCTTTAGATTCTCCATTACAACTAGCAATTGTTATCTGCTTATATGCCTCTATGGAAAAACATGTTTTTGTGGCATGCAGCTTACTTTCCAAGTATGGCCTACCCTTGCGACTGTGCACTTTACTCATGTGACTCCTCCTAGCCCCGAGAGTATCAATAGTCTGATGCTCTGACTGAAGCTGGCTATTTCATGAGACTTCAGTCCACCTCATGTATCAGCTCCATTCTCCCAGGTCCCGCCACCACCAAGAGTGCTAAACAAGTGTTGTCATGATCAGGGACCCGAAATGAGGTGTGCGAGAGTGGGGACCCTCACAGAAGGAGGTGAGTGAGAACAGGAGCAGAAGCCAGGGAAGGCTTTGTCTTATGTCAAGCTTTTGCATCATTTTTCAAAGAAAGGGGGAGCACAAGCATCAAAATCACAACTATTAGATTGCTTGCACGTTGTTTGTGATTATAAGCTCTGGTTTCCAGAAGAATGAGCTTTAGATGAAATATGAGACAGAGCTCAAAAGAACATTGAAAACACATGCAAACAAAAGGAAAAGATTCCTGTTCAATTTGGGGCCACTTGGGCACTAATTCAAGCTGTTATCAAAATACTTAAAGAAGATAAGGCAGATATTAATCATGGGGAAGAGATGACTAATTCCTTGAATGAATATAAACTGAATGCTCAAACCTTAACATTGGTAGAAGAGGCAAAAAAGATTTTTCCCTATTCAGGCAAAATTGAAAGTGAGGAAAGTGTCACTGATAGCTAGGCCGGCTATGTCTCCTCCCTCCACCCCCTTACTGAGGCCTCCTTTAACTATGCATCCTCCATGTGCTTGGAGATGAGCCTGAAGCATGGGTGAGGAACCTGGTCATCAATCGAATGTTAAATTCTCTCTACTTTTTGATGAAGATTTAGGAGAAGCTATGAAAATGCTAAGTTTACAAACGAGGCAAGGTGTGGCACAGCAGGGTAAAGGTGTTCATCTCCCAGTTACCCCCCAGTCTCAATGTACTAACTGATATATTTACAACTCTAGGAGGAGAGATGGCAACGGACAGTCCTCAATTATTATCCTGAGAGGCAAGGGAAGGACTACAGCTATTAAATCCAGACTCAAAGAAACAACTGTGTCATGTGGATCCTTCACTTCCTTTAAACATACATATTTTCCCCACTTAATTGTCTCCTACAGTATTATAACAAAAGAGGATAAATTTTTGGAATGGATTTATTATACTGTAAGGGCCAGAAAATACTAACTCCTTATCTTCTTCTTCTAGGTCAATTAGTAAGTCAGGGGAGGACCTGATGTCAACAATTAGATGAGAAGTCGGTTCTTGATGTATTATATTAACAATCAGTTTTTAAGAGTGTTATATAACTCCATGAATTTTCAAATTTCATTTGCAGATTAATATGAAAGGATAGGAAATCATTATCTAGCTGTAAGCTATGGGATTTTCTTATATGAACTGAATTTGTGATTATAAATACTGTCCAACCTTCTGACAGTCCATAGGCAGGTACTTACTTTATTGATAATTCATTCACAATCAAGATATTGATCAATCTATTAATATTTCCTTTTACCTCTGCCTATCAGGTGGAATTGGCTGTTTTGATTCACCTATTACAGTTAATTCCTAAACCCTTAAATATCATTGCAGATTCTGCTTATGTTGTAGGGTATTACCAGCAACAAACAAGCCTGGTTTTACTGCAGAGGGAAATAAGTAAGCTGATGTCTGGGGTATGCATCTGTCACTGCAGATGGATCCACTGCAACATTATGGATTCCCCAGGCCATCAAGGATGACTGTGCAGAGTAAGGAGACAGTGAAAGTCACCAGAAAGATAGCAAACCTCTTGCTGAAGGACAAAAGGAGATACCAACCATACCATCAGAAGTCAAGTTTGCCCACCTAAAACTAAGTTAAGGCCATATACATCAAGGGCGAGATTATTCTATGAAACACACAGAGCCCTATGTCACCTGAGAATCTTTATCTGGTGATTCTAGCTGCTTTGACCTGTGTGTCTGCAGTGAGTGCCTCTGAACACATGTATTGGCCTTATGTTTCTCATCCTCCTCTGCTTCAGTGTGCAGACTGGTTGAGTCCAGCTCCCGTTATCTTTATGAATGACTCTGTGTTTATGACTGGAACTTGGGACTGTAAAAAGCTCATTCATTCATCTGAAGAAAGGACTGCATTTAACTTTTACTTGGGATTTAAGCCACTTTCTATTTGTTTAGGACATTCTAACATTTGTATTCCTATTAAAGGACAAATATGGGCTTATGCTCTACAAGAGACCAGAACTACTAACCATATGGATCTCGTTTCAAGCTATTCTCCTAAGTCTTTCTGATCAGTGTAATCAAGTAACCAACAGTACTGGGCATAGTTCGGATCCCTGTTCTTGGCAGCAGAGTGTTTATTCCACACAATGCTCCCACTGTTCTAATAGGATTATGTTTATAATCTGCTTGCTTATAGGATAGTCATGCACCAAATGGCAGTTAGATTTATCTATATTTCACATCAAAACCACTCTGAATATTCAACATTTTAAAAATAAAAATTTGAGAGATGAAGGAACATGTCCCAAAAATGGAGTCCTATGAGATTTCTGAATGCCTGTGAGAAAACTTCAAGGAACCAATACAAGAGTCTTGTGATATCAGTTTCTTCAAAAACAAGAATTGTTCTACAATTGTGCTCTTATGCCCTTCCAGGAGTAGCAGAGAGGAGTAAGTTTACTTCACATTACTCATTACAACTGTCTACTATTACCTGTTTATATGCCTCTATGGAAAACATAGAGGTGGTAAGAAGAAGATGTTTAAGGTATTAGTAAAGCACCACTGGTGTCTTATAAAACTTGATAGAAATGTGGATGAGAGGAAAGAAACAGAACAGGAATCATGAAAAGTATCATGTTTTTAAAAATCTCCTCTTAAAGATACTCTTAAGCTGGATGTGGTAGTGCACACCATTAATCCAGGCAGATCACTGTGACTTTGAGACCAGCTTTGTCTACACATCCAATAGCAAACCCAAGAACTGTACAGTTAGACCCTGCCTAAAACAAACCACGAAACCCAAACAACAAAACTCTTAGAAGGCATTCAATATCTTGATCTAAATGTACTTTATTTCCAAGGCCCATTACCAGTTACTGTTGTGGTATCTTTTGACTACACACTGAATCAGATCATATTTCCGCCCTGCTTCCCTTTGTCCTTTTTGTAGAAAATTCTCAATTATTTCTGAGTTTATGAAGAAGGCAAACTTTGATTTGTTTTTTGCATGTTATAAAATACCATTACTCTATCACAATTTAATATAGTTAAAAACCAAATCATTTTTATAAACCCTGAAGGTACTGTTTCCTAATACACCTATTACTGTTAGGGAACCATTAAGGTGATTTGCTACTGCTTTGGTAGAAAAACCACATTTTTCTCTGTGAACTATTTGAGATCTTGTCTTTTGTTTTGTTTTGTTTTTTGAGACATGGTTTCTCTGTGTAGCCTTAGCTGTCCTAGAACTAGCTCTGTAGACCAGGTTGGCCTCGAACTCAGAGAGACCAGAGGGCCTCTGCCTCCCAAGTGCTGGGATTAAAGGTTTGCACCATCATCTCCAGGCCGGGATCTTGTCTTAATAAGCTGATATCCTGTAATTTCAAAAGAATGTGGTCAGTGCCAGGCTATTTAAACCTTTCTCCATAATAATAGCTGGGTTATTTTCGTATCACAAAGATGTCTTTTTCTTTTCTATTATCTCTGTAGTTGACCAACATGGATTAATCTTTTGTTTTTAAAACATTTTTCCATATGTTCACTCTATGGACAGAGATTTAAGTCGCTTCCTAGACTTCCTATACTCTCTATAACAATTTACAATTATTTTTATTTTTTTGTTCCTCTTTTCTTTATTATTTTCAATAACGGTTCTTGTGTTATATAGACTATGATATTTCTCTATACACCAATTGTCTCTATTTTATCTGATGCCATTATAATCCGCTATCTATGACAGTGTTATCTGTTTCCATAAGCCCTGAGACAGGAAGAAGGGACATACCCATAATCTGGGGCAAACCTTCTGCTGGCAGCCTAAATAAAGGACATGAAAGAAGGAAGCTTGATCCATTTGCCTGCTTGTTCTTGCTCTTGCTGACAAGTCTGTTCCGTCACTGGCATTAGAGTCTACTTCTTTGGGATTCTGGTATATACTTAAAACCAGCTAAGACATTCAGCCTTGTGGAATGAACAATTACTGGATTCTTGGACCTTCTGTGGATAGACAGCTATTCTATTATTAGACTAGCTGGATCACAGCCTGTAAGCCATTAATCCCCTTTCTACATACACACAAATATACTTCCTTCATTCTCTAAGTTCTGTTGATAAAAACACTAATGATAATGTTTAAACAGTAGCTGAATAAATGAGCTCCTTTCACTAATGGAAATGAGGTAACAGAAAGAAGACTGAGCCAAATTCTGATGCTCAAACAAATAATTGCTCTCAGTATTAGGAACCCTTCTGTGACCTGTCTCTAAAGTGGTAACTGTGATATACAAGATCATGTAAGAACTGGTTTCTCCTTGTGCTCTCTCGGCTCACTCTGGGAGAAGCAGGTGCCCCGTAAGGAGACTAGTTAACGCAAAGAGCCACATGGTAAAATACTGATCATTCTTTTTCCTGCCAAGAGTCTTTTGAGGTCTTCTTTCACATGGGAACCCTGAGTTAGGCCTTCATATGACTGCCGTCTATGACTGCTACTTTACAAGAAGCCTTGAAGAAAAAATATTTAGCCAGGCTGCCCTACAGAGACCATACCGAAGCCGCTAAGTTTAATGCAGGGTAACACATTACTAATTATCCTTCAATAGTTAAGAAAGGACAGAGTCATATCACTCCTTAATCTCACTAAAAACTAGACACATTTTAGCTAATTATAGGAAAGTGTTCTACTACTATAGCCACTATAGTTAGAGGCTAGGCAAGAACATTCCAGGGTATAACTGCCAAATTCCACAACACAATGGCAGAGGTGATGAAACGTTTTCAACAGGTAGCAGTTTTAAAAGTACAACTGCTGGGCTGGAGAGGGGATTGAGCAGTTAGGGGTGTGTGCTGCTCTTCTAGAGGGCCTGAATTCAGTCCCCAGCACCCACGTCAGGTAGCTCACCACTGCCTGTGACTTCAGCTTCAGGGACCAGACACCCTCTTTGGCTTCCTTAGGCACACATACATGTGACATAGATTCACAAAAGCACATACATATAAGATGTAATAATAGTCTTTTGAAAAGTACAACTGTTCAAACTGCTGATACTAATCAGGTTTGCAATTCATAAGAACATCAAAAAATAATCTGCTACCAGCCACATTATAAGCAATGCTAAGCATCAATGGTTAAGTATCTTTAAATGCCATCCTCTAAGAACATTTTTATACACTGCTAAAGAGAAACAAACTTAGAATTCATATAGAAAAAATTAATTATAAACATACCCAAATCACAAAGTTTATTATAATCAGAGGCATCTCTCTTTTAGGCCAACCAAAAATCTTATCCAAGTATTTAAAAAACTGTTACCTCCAATTCTCATTGTTAAAAGTCTATCTCACCAAAGGTTTATAAATTATTACACTGCTTAGTTCTACCCAGCTCTGACACCTATGAATCACAACCACCAGAATAACATGATGACAAGATGACCCAAGGGTACAGTAGTAGTGGCATGACCTTGTCAGCAACCAACCAACCAGTAATTCTCTAGCTAGACTTAAGACCCATTCAACAAGAGGGAAACCATACTTGGTATTGAAAACCTAGCCAACTACCTAGGGGTAGTGAAGTCACGGACCTTAGCAGAGAACCTACAACTGCTACTTTACTAAACCTGCATAATCTAACCACATTTTAAATATTTGTCCTTATACCTACAGATAAGTACAGTCTTCACCCCTCATCAAGAAAATTCTTTGATGCAGGGCGTGGTGGTGGTGCACACCTATAATCCCAGCACTCAGGGAGGCAGAAACAGACAGATCACTGTGAGTTCAAGTACAGCCTGGTCTACAAACAGAGTCCAGGACAGGCAAAGCTACACAGAGAAACCCTGTCTTGAAAAATTCAAAACGAAAACTCTCTGCAACATACAAAGACTTATTACAGAAAACTATAACCAATCAAAATGCAGAGTTGGGGGCTCGGTCTTAACTGATACACCTACAACACAACTCTTGCAGCTAAGGCTCAGGAAATATTGGGGGGTGGGGGCTAGGGGTAAAAAGACTTTAGGGTGACTGTAAGAGTTACTTGAATTTTTATCTTTTTAGTTTTATAATGCAGTTCAAAATCACCTTTGAATACAGTATTTAATAACAGTCAAGGCTTGCTTTTTGTTTGTTTGTTTGTTTGTTTTTGACTGATACAGTTGATACAGACAAGTCATACAAATCAGCCTTTTCTCTCCTAACTAGTTTTCATGGAATGTCTGTCATAAGGAATCATTTATGTGACTGTCTACACTATTTCCAAATTTTTTGCTCAAACTTTTACACTGTCTTTTTGTCTATGCATGTTCTAGTCCAATACTATCTTACTGTAATGTCATAGCAAGTTGTAATACTTAAGAGATACTGACATTTGAAATAAAGATTCAAAATCTAACAGATCAAAAATAACATAATCTGGGGCTTTTGACTGCAAATGCATTACATTTACATACCAAGCATGGAGAAATTGACATTTTTAACCATTTGATATCTCCTACTATATAAACATGAAATAGTTATCCACATAAGTATTTTAAATGTTTCAGAATGCCTTTGTAATTTTCAGTATGCAAGTCTTCTCTCAACATTAAATAGCAGATACGTTTAGTTGTTTTCTGTTTGTAGACTGTGTATTGCTTTCTTATTCAACATTTACTTTTTTTTTTTTTTAAACGGGAAGTCTTGTCATGCAGTGCTGTCTAGCTTGTATTTCCTATCTAGTGCAGGCTGGCCTCCAACACATAGAGATCCACACACTTCTGCTGCCAAGTGCTACTACTCCCAGAATATGCTATTCTACATATATTTTAAAATCTTGACTTGGTATTTTTTATATTTTTTAGCTACTGTTAGACAAACTCCAGTTAATTTTTGAGGGGTTTATCCTGTAGCTAATTACCTTGCTAAAAATCAGTTAGTAATCTGTTAGTTAATGTATCTGGGTTTTTTAGTTACCAATATTATTTTACTTGGCACAGGGTGATAAACAGAGCTCCAATGCAATACTGAATAATGAAGAGACAGTGAACAAGAATCAAGTTTCTTATGTTAATCACAGGAACTGTTGTTAACACAGTAACAAGGATTTCCCTCAATTTTTGGTTTGATGACAGTATTGAATGTAAGTGTTGAATTTTGTGATATGATTTCTTCTTATGTGAAGGCACGAAAGACTTCAAATCAATGGACTGTTCATTAATTTAAAAAATTAAAAACTGAGGGTGTAACCAAGACGAGAGGAGAGAGGGGCTGTAATTGGGATATAAAGTGAATTAGTAAATTAATTAATAAGGAAAATCATTAAAAACTGCATTCTTCATACAAATCCATGCTGGTCATATTTCTCTTTTGGGTTACACTTCATTATTTCTGTATTTTCTAGAGAAATAATGACCTACAACTGCCTTACTATCATATCTAGCTTTCTTACCACAATTATGATAAAAAATTATAATAGGTGCTGAGATGTTTATCTGGTAATTCTCTGGAAAATGCTCTTTAGTAACATTTTATTTTACTTAAATGACTTACCAGTAAAAACAACTAAGCTTGGGATACTCATTGTGGAAAGGTTTTGAATAAATTCAACTTGTTTTACAAAGCACAATTCATATTTTCTATGTCTTCATGTGTGTTTGAATAAACTGTGTATGTCCACGAATGGTGGCACACCCCTTCAACCCCAGCACCCAACCCCAGTGCCTGGTCTACATAGCAGGTTTCAGGACAGCCAGAGCTACATAATAAAGATACTCTGTCTCAACAAACTAAAAAGAATTATGACCTTTCATTCAGGTTGTAAAATGTTAACAGAATAAAGCTGTTTATAATTTCTTTTGAACAATTTACTATCAATAGTGAATTTCTTTTTCTCATGCCTGGTTTTGTTAATTTGATTTTTTCCTTTTTCCTTTATCAATTTATTGTGTTTTCATTTTCTAAGAAATGCCTTAATAGTCTGGCTGTAGAATCTCTGCTTCACTGATTTCTGATTTTATATTATTTACATATTTGTAGAGTTTGACTCATCTTTCCATTAAAAGCCTAGACTATTAACATCCAACATTCTTTGACTTACATAACACTATAAACTAAAGTGTCCCTTTGGTTGTGTTCTAGGTACCCTCACATATATTATTATTTTTCAGATAAAAATGTTTTCTAATTTCCACACTAAGTTTTAGGACAATTTTTTTCTTTCAGAATTTCATACAGGTATTCAAGGTATTCTGATCATATCCGCCCCTATTCCCTCCCTCCAGCTGTCAGTATGTACCCGGGTGTATGAGAAACCTAGCTTGGACCCATGTCTGAGGAAAGCAGACCTCCCCCAGCAGCCACCAACAGTGGCTGACAACTCCTTAGATAGCAGTGGATCTCAGGAGGACCCTGGAATTTTAATTAGCCTGATCTCATGCTGATCTTGTACAGGCAACTACAGCTGCTCTGAGATCATGAGTGGAAGCCACTAGACAGACTAGTTGTAGAGGATAAAACAAACATCCAAAGAATAAATAAATAAAACAAAAACAAAAAGCCCAAACATCCTTCCAAATCTAACCAGATACAAGTATCTTACCCTTGGGTGAGAAAGTGCAGGGCAGAGACAAAGAGGAGTGATTTGCCTAAAAATTCAAAAGTCATAAGCTCAACTTCATCTAGCTTTGTAGTTGCAATTCATACTATCTGCTCGAGTCCTTAAATCAACAGGCAGAATTTCCTCTCTGGTAAAAGTTACTTTACTTTCATTCAACTAGGTCAGAGTTTTCACATAAAAAATTTCAAAGACTCCCTCCCCCCCCCCCCCCCCCCCCCCCCCCCCCCCCCCCCC
>OU015743.1:7761897-7780503 GCA_907169655.1 Acomys percivali | reverse complement strand
CCAGGTACACAAGAAAATACCTGAGAAATAAAAGTAACAAGTATTAATAAAATGAGATATAACTGGAGAATGACTATAAAGACCACATAGTAAATTTATTAAGTATTAAGAGTTTTCTTTAATGTATAAAAATAACACTTAAGTATAGTTAAATAGACATGGTTTAAATTTTTTAAAAGGCAGAAAATAGAACTTTAAAAAAATAAGTAATGAAACCTAAATTACATAATTAAAAAGATCAGAAATAGCTGAAAAGAGCTATTAAAGCTATTAAAGGCATGCTGGGGCACCCCTTTAATCCCAGCACTCAGGGAGGCAGAGGCAGCTCCCTCCCAGGACAGCCAAGGCTACAAAGAGAAACCCTGCCTTGCTGGGGCTGGGGGCAGGGTGGCAAATAGCTGAAAAGAAAATCAACACAACAGAAGCCAGACACTAAGACAACGCTCAGGATATAACTCATAGAAAGAATGAAACAGAAGCATCAAGAAGAGGCAGGAATGTGGACTCAGAAGGCAGAAATGAAACATAAGCAGCATTCCAAAAGAGAACATCTGAATGTTAATAGTCAATTTTCGCCCTCTCACAGTCAAAGACTCTCAAGTAGGATGAATACAGATACAATTCCCATAATCACTGCAGTGAAAACTACAGAAAACCCAGAGTGAAGGCTACAAAGAGGCTTGGTGTTTTTTCTAAGGCCTAGAGTCTGGTTCACAGCACACACATCAGGCAGATCACAACCACCTGTAACTCCAGGGGATCTGATACTCTATTCTGACATTTGTGGGCACATATGATGAAATTTAAGTCTTATCTTTTAAAATGATATTCTGTATCACTAAAGAAACTGAGCTAGGGTTAGAGAGATGACTAGGCAGATAACAGCACTTGCCACCAAGCCTGGCAATCTGAGTTCAACTCCTGGAACCCACACGGTAGAGGAAGAAAACCAACTCCCCCAGGTCATCCCTGGACCCCTACAAAGGCACGTGGCACTTGTGTACTACCCCTGTCCCACACAAAATAAATAAATGTAATTTTAACAAAACGCAAAACAAAAAACAACAACAACAAAGCCCACAAAAACCAAACAACCAAAAAACCAAAATCCCTCAGACAGTAAAACCTTCCTACATGGAGAAAATTGGTCCCACAGGACTTAATAAAATGTATTCTACTATGCATTCAGGGGAGATAATTGAATTACTTTTGAAAAAAGCACAAAAAATTTAATACAGTTTCAAAAACATGTAGCTGACTTTATGAGCTGAGTCAGGGATGTGAGTGGGGTGCACTTGAGGGGGAAACAGTTATAATCCCAGCATTTGGAAAGTAAAGTCAGGGAGTCCAAGGTTAGGCCTAGCTACACAGCTAGTTGAGGCTGGACTGGGCTGTATAAGATTCTGTCTCAAAATAGATTTAAAAAAATTTTTTTTTTTTTTTTTTTCTTTTTTAAATATTTATTTATTATGTATACAATGCTCTGCCAGCACATATGCCTGCAGGTCAGAAGAGGGCATCAGATCACATTATAGATGGTTGTGATCCACCATGCGGAACTGGAATTGAATTCAAGACCTCAGGAAGAGCGGACAGTGTGCTCTTTAACCTATGAGTTATCTCTGTAGCCCCAAAATAGATTATTTAAATAAAAAAAAAATTCAAAATCAACAACCAAAATTACCAAAATGAAAAATTACAGATCCACTCCAGCAATAAAGATGCAAAGAAATGTAAACAAGATAACATGTCAAATAATTACAGCAAATGGTAGAAAGTGAGCTTCTTCCAAAACACTCATCATTAGGTGTGATGAATTACATCATTTGCTGTTGTCTGTGCTGGAAAGAGAGACGCATTCAGGGGGAAAAACTGACTTTCATTAAGAAAACTAAAAGTTAAAAAAGCCAATTTTTCAAGACAAAGTTTATCAGTCAAGAAGCAGCAATAAAGTTGCATTTAACGGTGAACTTACTGTGTTTTTTAAAGCACCTAATCTCCATTTCTAATCAACAGTGTACAAAGTTCTAGTTGAAGGTAAGAGCAGGAGTAGAAGAATCACTTAGTCAAAAGTGTGAAGAAAGAAATTTTACAAAGTTGAACACTATTTGTAAAGTAAAAGTAACCTGAAGGAAAAAAGCTGAAACAAACAAGGTAACTCAGTGATACTGCCAATGCTACGGTGCAAATGTCTGCACCCCTTTCAAACCTCCCCCAGAGTGGAAGTGCACTGAACTGCTGAGCTATCTCTCCAAGCCCCCATAGCAACCATTACAAACTCAAATTTAAACAACTACACCCCCTCGTGATTACCTCAGTTAATTCAAATGGAAAATACTCAGGGGAAAAGTGCACCAACACTGAACATTTATACCCTTTCATTCACCTAACAACTACCCATCTTATCTACATTATAATAAACACTGCAAGTATGTGCAGGAATGTAGATAGATGTGAACATTATATGTCATTTTATATACAGGACTAATATCCCTGAGTGTCAGTATCCACAGTGGGTGCTAGAAGTAAGCCCTATAGATACCAAAGGACAATTGTTAACAAGGAAGTATGATTTTATGTTAAGAAAAATACACAACAACAGCAAAAATGACAGTAGGAAGAAGGAAGAAATAACATGTATTTCTTGAGTACAGACCTATAATATAAATCACAGAGAAACTCTTGTTATTAACTTTCTTATTGCTGTGACCAAATACCTGACAAGAAGCGCCTTAAGGTTGAAGGTTGAAGGTGCAGGCAGTCCACCATGAAAGAGAAGGCAGTAGTGGCAAAACAAGTGAGGCCAGGTTCTACACCGCCAGGCTTGTACCCACTGACCCCCTTCCCCCAGTAAGCTCCATCTTCTAAGGGCTCACAACCTCCCAAGACCAAGTATTCAAAGGCATTAGGCTGGAGGTAACATTTTACATCCAACCATAACAAAACTTATGGATGGTTGTTGTTGTCCTTGACACAGCATCATGTTTATTTGCTTTTTATTCATCTGCCACTGAATAGTGAAGGGTTGTCTTAGTGGTTCTGGCATTTTATCTAATGTTCACAAGATCTTTTGACATATTTACTAGTGTTTACAAATCCAAAAGCGCAATATATTTTGATGTATGAATTCATAGTACCAAGTTATTAGTTATTTTTCTATGCAGACAACCTAGAAAATTTGATAAATATTTCAGCTAAGTAAGAGTAAATAATGTGTCAGGCACAGTGGCGCACGCCTGTAATCCCAGTACTTGAGGAGGCAGAGGCAGGTGGATCTCTGTGAGGTCAAGGCCAGCCTGGTCTACAGAGTGAGTCCAAGATAGCCAAGGCTACACAGAGAAACCCTGTTTCCAGAGGGAGTTGGTGAATAAATGTTATTTCACAAATCATTTTCAAAATATTTTTGAAATCTTGTGAAATACAGAATGTCAATCTGTTTGTGCTTCATTAGCCATATCAGGGATTAATAAAATTAAAGGCCTAGATTAGGTTTAAGTATCAAAAATCTTTTTTACATTCCACACTTAGCAGCCTAACAACATACTGCCATTTATTATGAGCATCTCTGAAGATGAAACGTGGTTTTAAGTGCATGTACAGTGTGGCACACACCTTTAATCCCAGCACTCAGGAGGCAGAGGTAGGCAGATCTCTGTGCATTTGAAACCAGCCTGGTCTACAAAGAATTTTCGAGGATAGCCACGGCTATACAGAGAAGCCCTGTCTCAAAAAAAAAAGAAAAGAAAGGAAGATGAAGACTAAAAATACTCAAATAACTCAAATGAAGGCATATGTGTTTTAGCCAACAGATTCTACATAATCTGTAAACCCAACTTTAAAGTCATTTGAAAGGAAAAGCATACTAGTATTATTAATGCATGTTCTCTCGAGAGAAAAAGGAGGTATAAATTATGACCCACTGATGACGTTAAGATGAACTAAAATTGGGTAGTATACGTGTAGGAGCGTAACTCTGATGTAAAGCATTTTCCTTCTACATCGAAGGCCCGGGACTTGATTTTTAACACTCCTTGGAGAGAGGGTAGTGGTGGTTTTAACCTAAGACAGCCTCTTTATATATAAAGAACGAAAGCATCACAGCTATTTTGAGATTAAGACAGGAGGGTCTTTTGGCCCAAAAGAATTTACAGGCAAACAAAGTAAAACACAGAAAGCTAAATAGAAAGCAACTTGTAAGCTAATACATTTAAATCTAACCCTACTACATTAGTCAAGGTTATCGAGAGTCACAAAACTTCATATGGAATGAATCTCTGTATAAAATATACAATGGAAATGGATTGAAATGACTTACAGGCTGCAGCCCAACTAATCCAACAATGGCTAGCTGTGAATGGAAAGCCCAAGAATCTAGTAGTCGCTCAGCCCCACAAGACTGGATGTCTCAGTGGTCTTCAGTACACACTGGAATTCTGCGCAAGTAGACTCTGATGCCAGTGAAGAAAGGATGTGTTAACAAGGTGAGGGCCAGCAGGCAAAGAGCAACACCTTCCTTCTTCCATGTCGTATAGGTTTCCAGAAGAAGGCGTGGCCCAGATTAAAGTATGTCTTCCTGCCTCAAGATCTGGATCAAAGCCTATGTGTGTGTCTTCCCAGATCCGAGGTGTGACTTCCTACCTCCAAGGTCCAGACTAGAAGTGGATTCACTCACTTGAAAGCAAGCAGAAACTTTCTCACAGGTGTGCCCACCTCACAGGTGTTCATTCCAGATATAGTCAAGTTGATAACCAAGAACAGCCATCACAACTACTGATAACTACATTAAATGCAAATGGCTTAAACATCTCACTGAAAAGAGAAATTCTTAGTAAGACTTAATGACTTGTGCCGGGCAGTAGTGGCCCAAGCCTTTAATGCCAGCACTCGGGAGGTAGAAGCAGGCAGATCACTGTGAGTTCGAGGCCAGCCTGCTCTACAGAGCTAGTTCCAGGACAGCCAGGGCTACATAGAGAAACCCTCTCAAAAAACATAAATAAATAAATAAAGTAAGTGACTTGCAGGGTTGAGGATAGCGAATAAGAAAGTAACTTTACTGTGATAATTAGATGAATTTCTTAAAACACAAAAATTTCAAATACTGAGTAAAGTGACTCAGTGACAAAGACAATGTTTTCAAAAGAAAATAAATAATTCCTAGAGTCTTATCTCTCAAGAAATTTACCTTTTAAAACTCTCCACTAAGAAAGTTTAGCTTGAAAAATCCAGTAAACATTTATACAATAAAGAACAATAATTGTATAAAAAATTTTCAGGAAATATAAAGGAAAATGATATTTCTGAGCTTTTTATTATTACCATAATAAAAATTAAATAATAAAGTACCCTCATGAACAGAAAGGGGGGCTTTTAACAACTTAGCTTTAACCACAGAATGCAAAGTGACATATTTGAAAATAAAGTTGTTACACTTATAAACCACAGAAAATAACTCCTTAAATATAGTAAAAACAAAACTAAAAAGAAACAAACAAATAACCAAATTTCCTTTTGTCTAAACTGAGTACTTACATACAGTTAAAGTTCAGTATCTCTAACAGAGTGGGAATGAACTTACTATGACGAACAGTATCATTTGCTGTCATAGCTGTTGCAAGCAGAGAAAGCATTCAGGGGAAAAAATTGACTTTCATTAACAGAACTAAAAATTAACATCACTTTCTCAAGAAGTTTATCAATCAAAAAGCTATAAGAAAAAAAAAGAAGCTACAAGAAAATTATATTGAAGGGTGAAATTATACTTTTTAAAGCACCCAAACTCCATGTCTAATTAACAGTATACAAAGTTCTAGTTGAAGGTTAGGTGTCAGATCAGGTAACTTCCTCTATTGCTCTGGGTAGGCATCCGTCTCTGCTCCACCTGTCTTTATCCCTCAGTGCTGGGGTCACAAGTGCATAGCCACATTAGCCTTTTTTTTTTTTTTAACGTGGATGCTAGGGATCTAAACTCAGATTTCCTGCTTGGGGAGCAAGCATTTTACCTACATTAAGCCATCTTCCCCAGTGCCAAACAAAGTGATACTTTGAAAGGAAAAAAACAAAACAAAACAAAAACCTCAAGAGTTCACGTTTCCTGATTTCAAGACTTAGTACAAAGTAAAAGTGCCATGATAATACAGTACTTTCAAAACTATAGGCCCAGAGAGCAAGGGTATTTAAAAGCAGATCACATTTGTGTTCTGATTTTTATTGATTTTCAACTAAATTCAACAAGAAAAGGAATGTTCTCAACAAATGGAACTAGAGTGACATATCCACTGGTAAGAAAACGAGCCTTCAACATTTCTTCATGCCATGAAACGAAAACCTAACTCACATGTGTAGTGCATCTTACTATAAAAAACAAAACTATTAAATATGTAGCCAAAAACATAGAAGGAAACTTGCCTAACTTTGCAATTGGCAAAGAATTCTCAGAACACAGAAACACAAATCATAAAGAAACTCATTAGCCAAATTAATTATTTTAATTAATTTTAAGTAAGCTCTTTTTAAGGGATTTTTATTTGTGTGTACCACATGAGTGCAGGTACCTGTGGTAGCCTGTAGAAGAGTTTCAGTTCAGAACATTATAGATCTCTGTGATCCAGCTGGATGGAAAAGACACACCTTTAATCCCAGGAGACAGACAAGCCCATCTCTGAGTTCAAGGCCAGCTGGCTTAGAGCAAGTTTCAGGTAAAGAAAAGCTTAGGTCCAGGTACACACCTTTAATCCCAAACAATGAAGGTAAAGTTAGTTTGTAGAAGGAAGAAAAGGAAGCACCCATATTTGAAAGTGATGTCTAATCGAGTGGCAGAAAAAGTGATGAATCAGAGAAGATTTGACAGAGTAGAATATGCCCAAGTCTCAGGAGAGAGAGGAAAGGGAAGCTACTTAAGGGAGCAGCACAGAGAATAGAGGGAGGAGGCAGTTTAACTGGGATGGGTTTTTGGGTTTCTATGTGTAGCCTTGGCTGTCCTAGACTCACTTTGTAGACCAGGCTGGCCTTGAACTCACAGAGATCCACCTGCCTCTGCCTCCTGAGTGTTGAGATTAAAGGCATGCGCCACGACGTCCGGCCCGTAGAGAACAAGCTAGACACAGGTAAAGACAAATCAAGACAGAATGAAAAGGAACCAGAGAAGATTAGAAGAACAAATTGCTAAAATTTGTAAGAGGGTAAGCAGAGAAATTCAGTCAGAGGCTGACAGAGAAGCCAGATTGAATCAGTCAGCATGGAGTGGAGTTTGAGCCAGAATAGCTGAATTGAACTAGTCAGCCAGAGTTCAGAGAGAACTAAAAAGGGTGAGCGTGAGCTTATTCAGCAGTTAAGCCTCAGAGGCTGAAACATTCTAGGCCTAGGTTAGCAGCTCGAAGAAGTAAGTCTCAGAGAGGAAATGACTTCAGAGGTGTAAGTTAACACTCTCACAGTGGCCAGAAGACAACACTGAATTCCATGAAGCTGGGGTTGCAGGCCTTATGAGCAGGCCCCTGTGCTGCTGAGAACTGAAGTGGGTTCTCTGGAAGAGCAGGAGATGCTCTTAACTGCAGAGCCATCCCTCAGCTCCTCTTCTTTATAATTTGCAAACAAAATGAAAATCTTCATACTGATGTTTGTCAATAGTCATATAACAAACATCTTAAAGGTTTAAAATTCACTGAGAAGCTGATTTTTAAAAAATAGATGAAAGACCTGCAGGAAGCCTTTACAAATGAATACATACACAAGCCTACCAGTGTCATCAGTCATTCAGTAAATACAATATAGAATTCACTGTGACCCAGGAAACATGGGTCCCTGTAACCCCATTATTCAGAACCATGAGGCAGGGCAGGAGGATTTGAGAGGTCAAGGCTAGCTTGGTCTACATAGTGAGCTCATGACCGCCTTGGCTACAAAACGAGATCTCTTTTCAAAAAGACCATGCCAATAAGTGAACAACAAAAATAAAAATCAGTGTGATACTATAATACACATACTAGGATGGTGTGGATAAACCAAACTGTTATGTCATTGGTAGACAAGTAAAATATGACAATGGTAAAACATTCACTTTCTACACAAGCCCATAAATAACATTTTTAGAAAATTTTCAGGTTACGAAAATGTTTTATTTCACACAGGAACAAAACAACCCTATTTGGAATAAGGTTTACTCTCAATAAAGTTGATTTTTTGAAAAGATAATCTCTTTTAAGGAACTAGTATACAGGAACCACTAGTAAGACCCAAACAGAAACACATATACAACTGAAAAGATGTCGGAAAGAAAGAAAGAAAGAAAGAAAGAAAGAAAGAAAGAGAAAAGAAAAGAACATAACGCCCATTACTTATTTTTAAAATGAAACAACAGGAGCCAGTGAGTCAGCTCGGAACTTAAGGTGCTTGCCACAAAGCCAGACAATATGCAATCTCCACAGTTGTCCTCTGACCTCCACTGTAACACACATATGTAACACACTGTAACACACATATGTAACACATATGTAACACAATGTAACACACATATGTAACACACTGTAACACACTATAACACACATATGCATGCTCACACTAAATAAATGTTTTTAAAAATGAAAACAACATTATCTTGGCAAACTAAAAATAGAACAACATAGTTTAACTTAATATTGGCTACTAGGAAGCGCTGTTAAATAGCACATTTAATGCCAGCACTAAGAAGCATTCACCTTAAGGTAAGAAGTAACACCATATTTTAATTATTAGCCCTACTATTCAACAATATGTAGTACCTACTGGGTAATGCAATAAACAGAATGTTATAAACACTTTAAAGGTAATCACGAAACTATTTTCAGATAATTATCAACTAAATAAAAATATTAGCACCATGAAAAACAGAAAAGCTATGAAAAGCTTTTCTACTGCCAGACACAGAAAAAAAGTTACCTTAAAGTCTTCCTCTACTACAGCAACCCATTAAGGAGCGGGAAATATTGAAAAGGAATGACATATAATGTGAGCAATAACTAAAGTTTAATATAAATCAGGATGTGAATAAAATGATGAGGACTATCTTTGGAGGGAGCTTAAGACTATAAAATAGTTCTAAGAATTTATATATAACCTTATTCCAAATAGGGTGGTTTTGTTGTTGTTATTGTTGTTGTTTGGGTTTTCGAGACAGGGTTCCTCTGTGTAGTCTTGGCTGTCCTGGACTCCCTTGGAAGACCAGGTTGGCTTTGAACTCACATCCATCTGCCTGCTGGGATTAAAAGCGTGAGCCAACACAGCCGGCTATCAAACAGGGTTTTTAAAATTTAAATCACAAGTGGTCTGAAGATCACCAAGAAGAAATACTCAAGAAGTAGTCTAAATATCTTTGAAACGAGTAATAATGAGGGTTAACGGCTATCAAACTTAAATATTCACATCCTTTACCTTTGCAATTCTATTTCTATGGATCTGCGCTCCAGAAATGACCACACAAAGGTTTTCCCCTTATGGACAGTGGCTAAATCTTGGGATTAAGGTAACACTGGAAGGGAAAGTGGGAGCTGCGCTTTTTACATCACAGGCTTCCACATTGTTCTAAAATCAAGGATTTAAAGCATCAGCCAATAAATGAGTTAGTTACCTTTAGTTAGCGTAACTTTAGACTGCTTTAAACGGCTTTCAATAGACACATTTAATTAAAGTCCATCAAATTAAAAGAAACATGAGCTGGGCAATGGTGGCGCACGCTTTTAATCCCAGCACTCGGGAGGCAGAGGCAGGCGATCACTGTGAGTTCGAGGCCAGCCTGGTCTACAAAGTGAGTCCAGGACAGCCAAGGCTACACAGAGAAACCCTGTCTCGAAAAAGATAAAATAAAATAAATAAATATGATATGCTCTTAGAAAAGTACTAGGGGGCCCACATAAAGCAAGGCCTATGCCCAAGACACATAATTAGGTGAAGAAACAAGCTTTACTAAACAAATGTGCACCCGACCCCCGAAATAAGGCAACTTTGCATGTCTTTAAAGATGCATTTGTGAAAGCACTTTGAAAGACGACCACCAAATCTAAATCCTGGTGTGGCATTGGAGGATGAAATAGTCACACATTAAGTATTACTTAATACTCTTTTCTTTATACTGTTGAATTTCATACCAAGTTTGCATATCTGTAATAGAAGATGCAAGTTATTTCACATAAAAACATGAAATCCGGAAGACAATCACAAAGACTGTTACATGTATTTCTGTCATGTTTATTTACATACTCTTCAAATGACAGGTTAGCCTTCAGCAACGATGACTACCATCTTATAAGAAATATGAACAAATATTTTGTGGTAAAATTAGAATAACTGAGGCCTCTTTAAAAAGAGAATCATGTACTTGACAGAACAAGGAGACTCAAAACAGTCGTCTATGTAGACACACAGACACACGTATATATGTGTGTATGTGTATATATATACGTGTGTGTGTATATATACGTATATATATATATATATATTTAATGCCTGATGAGGGAGACCTCCCCGGTTCTTATTCCAACAAAAATTATTTACCCTCCCCCCTTTTCTTCAACTTGGTCAGGGCAGCTTTCAGCTCACCGTTTTGAATGTGCGCAAAAATGATTAACCAGGAGGAATCTTGGGGTGACGGGGGAGGGGGGCGGGGGGGAGCAGCCCTGAAGGTGCCTCTGACAGGCGTGCTGGGGCCTAACGCTGACTGAGAAGGCGCTAGGCCACGGGCACAGTCTGACAGGGTGCCCGGGCCTCGGTGATAATCGGGAACGGCGCAAACTCGGGGGGCCAGCAAGGGGCAGGGGGGCAGGGAGGAATGGAGGGAGGGAAGGCGTGCCGGGTAGGGGCCCGCGGCGCCACCGTCCTTCGAGGCGAGCCTGGGGGTGGGCGGCGCTGTCGGGCCGCGAGGGGAGACGGCGCCGGGTCCTTGGCCCGGGCGACCAAGGACGGCGGGCGGAGAGCAGGCGGGAGCGAGCGGGTGGCGGGCGCGGCGGCTCGGGCTAGAGCGCAGCCCCGAACGAGACGACAGGCCTCCCAGCCGCCAACCCCACCCATGGCCGGCCTGGCCCGCTGCTCGGGGCCCACCGAAGCCGAGGCGCCGGCTTCCCCACCCAGACCCCCTCTGACAAAACCCCAGACTGGAGAGAGGAAAAAAAAAATATATATATATATATATATATTTATATATATATCCCCCTCACCGAAATGTGCAGCGGCTCCAGGGCGAGAACAGCGATCGATCCTCCACCCGCCACCACCGCCTTCTTCTCCGCCTCCGGCTCCTCCCCCGCCGAACGCGCAGCGGCTGCAGCGGCGGCGGCGACGGCGGCGGCGGAAGCAGAGGCAGCGGCGGCGGCGACGGCGGCGGCGGCGGCGCGTCCCGCCCCTTGCGCCGCGAAGCGGGCGGAGAAAGTGAGAGCATTAGTCCCGCCCCCTGAGAGCGTAGCCAATCGATTCCACGGCCTTCTGCGGGAGAAACTATGTGTCCAATCGGAGCCAGAGAGGAGGGCTTACGTCATGGTTGGACGTGGCAGAAAAAAGAAAAATAACTTGTGCTGTGTCTCTCGGCCCAGCCCCGCGGGCTCTCTCCCGAGACCTTCGCGGATTGGCCGAGGGGCGGGGCGACGCGCTCGGCTCCGCCCCCTGTCTGGCCCTGCGCCTTTCCCCTGCAGCATTGCGACGTTTGGGTCGGGGGTGGGGCGCGCGGCCGGCGGAGGCAGCACGGCCTTTTGTGGTTTGGGCTGGAAGAAAAGGGCGGGGTCTCCGGTAGGGAAAGGGGGTGTGGAGAGCCGAGTGCAGGACTGAAGCACTTAACTCTTTTCTTCTTTCCGCCGCCCCCCGCAAAATGGAGGTGCTGAATTCAGTCCCCAGGCCCCAGTTATTTGCAGTTTAAAGTACAAAAACAGAAAAGCTCTCCAAGCAGTTGCAGTTTTGATAGCAGCAGGGAAAGCAAAGTACCCGAGGAAGCGCTTGTTCGTTCACCCTAACTGTTAGGATTCGCTTCAGCCTGTCTACCTGTGATGTCACTGCTTACCTGCCACGGGGGGGCGTGGCCCTGCGCTGGGCCATATAAAAGACAGACCCTCCACGTGACTCCCTCCCTCCCTCCCTCTTTCCCTCCCTCCCTCTCTCTCTTCCTCCTCACCCTCCTTTCCCCCCCTTCCTCCCACTTGCGTCTCTGTATACCCTTATTAAACCTCTTAAGTGGATCTGTTGCGTGGTGTGATTCCATCCCTCTGTACAGCTCCGCCGCTCACCTCTAACCTCCGCCGCACACTTCTAACACTGACGATTCTCCCTGGTGCTTTGTACCCGCCCGCCCGCTACCGGTCAGACCCTCGCCCTGGATTCTGATTCCGTTTCCTTAGGGCAAGTGTAGGTGAAACTGAGATTTGGCCTGACCAGAGTTTAGCAGCTGGCAACTTAGCTAAATCGGTTTGCCAGGCTGGAAGTTAACAGCTCTTCTCACATGCAACCAAAATAAATACAGCAGCTGGAGTCCCTGGACACCTTGCTTAATTTAAACCCAGTTACAGTTTAAGTTCATAATGTCAGTGATGCACATGTCGTCCTCTCTCATCCTGTGAAGCCTGCCTACTTCTCTGATTACAGTCTCTTTCACTCCCCCTCCGATGACCATTACCTAGTGCCCAAAGCCCAGGATATATTTATCACTTCACCTCCCCCACGAATTAACGGCCCCACTTCTTGTGATGTCCTTTAACTGTAAAATCCGCCAGTGAACTGGAACTATTTTTTTTCTGCCATTGATGTAAACAAATTAAACGAAAATTTTCATAGAGTCCTGGGCTACAAGAACTTGCTACACATTTTGTGAACCCAAGTTTAATTCCCAGACCACCCGACTAGCATATATTTTAAAAAACAGAAAGAAAAAGAAAGAGTTATTACTGCCTTTTACTCGTTCCCAAGTCTTTGCCTTCTTGAAAGAGAATTTATATTTTAATTACAGTCCTCTAATTTTCCTTTAGAGTCTTGTAGATTGGTCCAATTGGACACATTGGCACGGGATTTCTCAAATTTCAATCATTTCCATGCCATATCTGTGTTTACTGCTAGTATTATTTTTCTCATATGAATGTATTTTTCTTCCGTTTCTAAAGAGAGAATTATGAAAAGACTGTACCTGGAATACAACATCACTTTTTGACTAAGTTGAGAGGAACTAAGAAAATTGAATGGAAAATAAACCTGCTAAATCTGTCTGCCCACAGTGATAACCTGTTCTTGGCTAACAACTTGACCATGTCTGGAACGCACCACAATCCAGAACGGAAGGCACACCTGTGAGAGATTTTCTGCTTGCTTTGAAGTGGATGAATCCCCTTCTAGCGTGGACCTTGGTGGTGGGAAGACACGCTTTAAACGTAGGCACACCTGCTGGAAGCCTATATAAGAACAATGGAGAAACAGAAGGTGTTGCTCTTTGCCTGCTTGCCCTCACCTTGTTAACACATCCGTTGTCAGACTCACTGGCATTGGAGTCTACTTCCGCAGGATTCCAGCATGTACTGAAGACCACTGAGACATCCAGTCTTGTGGGGCTGAGTGACTACTAGATTCTTGGGCTTTCCATTCACAGCTAGCCATTGTTGGATTAGTTGGGCTGCAGCCTGTGAGTTATTTCAATAAATATCCTTTACACACACACACACACACACACACACACACACACACACACTAGTGAGAGAGGGGGAGAGAGATTCATTCCATAGGTTCTGTGACTCTAGAGAACCTGGATTAATACAGGCTCTGAGTCTGGAATTTTCTCCTAAAAGGGCACATGATCAAACAGTAGCTATAGAATAGAGACACAGCACTTGAATGGCATTTTGGTTGCGATGTCATCAAAGGATAGAAAAATAGACCCCAAATCACAATCCCTTTCTCATTGAGTCATTGGTTTTGACTGCAAGCATGTCCTAAGCACCGTCACCCAAGACATCACAAGTGATTTATGTTGCAGTCTGAGAAATTCTGGCCTGGAGCCTCAGAGGATGAACTCTGAACTCAGATGAACACACTCTCACACTGGCCCCTGCATTTATACCCGCATGCTTCTGAATGACCTACTTTCCTCTCTGGCCTGGATTTACTATTTTAACAACACCCATTTATGAGTTGTTGGTACAGATTAAATAACCTGTACATGGAAAAACCTACCACACCTAGAATGCAGTACTAAATACATGAGTCTGTGTGCTGTGCTGTTGTATCTGCCTGAGATAACAGTTCCCATTAATGTAAATGTTCTGTTGAATGTGTTGTTGTCACTTGCATAGTTGGCAAGCACTCAGGACACGACAGGCTGCAGGAAGCAAAGAGTGTCATGTGTTCTTAAAGAGTGCTCCTCAGAACAACAGCAGGAAAGAGAGGATTTGTGTTCTGGTCATAGTATCAGAGGTGTAAGGACCTCTGAGACCGTTCTTTTCTGTATAAGCCAGTGGTTCTCAGCCAGTGGGTCATGAAGCCTTTGGGGGGCATCAAATCACTTTTTCACAGGGTCCTCTAAGACTGTCAGCACGCACAAATATTACATTACGGTTCACGAAAGCAGCAACATTGCAGTTATGAAGTAACACCCAAAATAAGTTTATGGTTGGGGGGTCACCACACATGAGGAACTGTATTAAAGGACCACAGCGTTAGGAAGGTTGAGATCGGCTGACATAAGCCATGGCACTCCCAGCAAAGCTGTCAGAAACTACCTCCCAGAACTCTGGAAAGAAACTAACAGCCTACAACATTCAGAAGGACCGTTTATCAAGACAATGGCCCATTCTGCCGCACAGCACAGCACACTTAGTGACAGGTAGACTTGCTTGCCCTATAGGGCTTGCTATTGTTTCCTGCTTGCTCTTTGTAACATCTTAACTGACCAGTCAGTGATTTGAAGGGGGGGTTCTATAGAAGGTCTTAGGTCCTTCTTTGTGGTGCTCTTGGGCAATTTTGAACCCTAATCTCTGTCTCCTGGTAATAAGGACATTGCGAATGTCCCCTCCTGTGTGGACTTCTCTTTGACAGCATGTTTTGGTACATGCCAATGTCAGAATGTTCATGTGCTTTCACAGCCCTAACCTAAGCCTTGTTAACTCTTCAGTCTTAACACAGGTATCCATCTGTGTTTCCCTAGTTACATCCTTTCCTTCAGAGGACAGGTAGGCATGCCACAGGCAGGAGCGCCTACCAGAGGTTTGAGCAGGGAACACACTTTTGTCTAGACACAGTTCAACAACACGATTCCTTCCAAACCTTGGCAACCGTCTGACATGCTCCCTTCCAGGAAGATTCCTGAGTCATAGGCCCTCAGCATGGACCTGCATCTCCAGGTCCTGCCCTGTTTGAGTACCTGTGCTGACTTCCTTCAATCATCATCAGCAATATGGGCGTGTAAGCCAAATAAGCTCTTTCCTCCCCAGCTTGCCTTTTGATCAGAGCAATAGAAACCCTAACTAAGACATGTATGTATGTTATATAAATATGTTAATATTATATAGTTTAATAGATGTGTACATTTCAGTCTGCTCTGCCGGCCTCCTCTACCGTCGTGAGAGCCTTGCCTAAGTCTCAGTGGTATGATGGGTGGGCCAGGGATTTCCTTTGGAAACACTGAGCAGAATGTGCCATTATGTAAATACTCAGAATGTTTATGATTTATTCTGACTTTTTTAGTCCGCGTGCTGGACACAGGGTAAATCCTGCTGTGTAAGGACTTGAATCTAGAGGGAAACTTTCTTAGAATACCCTCCTCTCTCTTTGTACTTTGATAATCATCTTTAACATCACCCTTTCATCATTTGCTCATCATCTCAATTCCTTCTATTGACTTGCCTTTTTTTTTTCAATCACTATATATTTTCATTTCCATGATTTCTATTCCTAACACTCTGTTCTTATGAACATAATATTTTAAATGTTTCCAAAGATTTGGCTTAGAGGTTTCCTTTTCAACCGGGGGGGGGGGGGGGGCTTCTTCTTTCTCTAGAATGAATCCCTTTATCTCACTGCCACTAATAGTGTCTTTCCATTTTAGGATTCTTCCTTCTTCATGTACATAATGATACTTGCTTTGTGTTTGCATCTCAAAGTAATACATTCGATTGAAAATTCTGTGACCATGGGTCTTTAAGAGTAGCTAGCTGTTTTACTGGTTATACCCTAACTATTATGGTGCCAAAAATGTGAATTGGGACATTAAACTTATTTAGAGAGAAGTTTTTTAAAACCTTTATCTGTCTGAGAGAAAAGACATTTGCTTTTTAAAATGGCTCTGTTGTCCAGTGTGTCAGCTCCTATGGCTGTGGGGCACTTGAGACATCAGACATCCTACCTGAGACCTGGAAATACATTTTAAAAAAAATTTTGGGCTGGAGAGATGGCTCAGAGGTTAAGAACACCGACTGTTCTTCCTAAGGACCTGAGTTCAATTCCCAGCAAACACATGGTGGCCTCTTCTGGCATGCAGGTGCATATATGGGCAGAGCAATGTATACATAGTAAATAAATAAATACATAAGTAAATACATCTTTAAAAACTTTAATATCCCCAAGTATATATGTCACTAATAATTTCTATACTATTGCTATTTTTAATGTTAGATTTAAAGTTTAATTTTACTTTCCTTTTTATTTTTTAAGTTGGGGTACTGGAAACTAAAATTGATGTATGTGATTTGTCCCGTTCTGATGGACCTGTTTCCAGCTCCAGGTCTTATATTGACTTAGCACCAATACCTAGCATTCTAAAATCCTAACTGGCTCGAGGATCAGCTTAGCTCAGGGTTCCCCACTTCTACCATGACTCTGTCCACGTAGTTGTGCCGTGTGCCGCTTTCCCATCTGAATCCATCAGTGATACTCAGAATTATTTTCTAAGAATGTGCTGCTATCTCTGTATTGATGTCCTTCTCCCCATTGTCTTTGTGACTTATGACTTGGTGGTTATAAAATTCCCCTAATATTATTCTAATGTACTCAGGAGGAATAGGAGACAACTAACATGCCAGTTTGGATACACACACTGGCAATCAGATCACTCAAGCCTAGCACGCACACCGGATTATATGCCAAGATACAGCACTGCCTACAGTTGAGAGGTGCTTTCTACTCCTAAGGAATCTCATACTTATAAGAGGAGTATGTCAAGCTGAAAGCGACTCCTTAAGCTGAGAACAGAAACAGGGTTATAATAGAAAATGGCTGCTTTGCAGGGGGCAGGGATGGTGGTGGTGGTGCACGCCTTTAATCCCAGAACTCTGGAGACAGAGGCAGGCAGATCTCTGTGAGTTCAAGGCTAGCCTGGTCTACAAAGTGAGTCCAGGCCAAGCAAGGCTACACAGAGAAACCCTGTCTCAACAAACAAACAAACAAAAACCCAATAATGATGATGATGATGATGATGATGATGATGATGAAGAGGAGGAGGAAGAAGAACATGGCTGGTTAAAGAACAAAATAATTGAAAGGCTTTTTTATTAAAAGATATTTCCCAGAAGACTGGAGAGGCTGACTTTAGAAACTGGCAGAAGCAAAAGGAGGCTGGATATGTCGCTTTATAGCCTGAGGCTTGCAACACAGCCAGACTGGCACGGACACTGCGCCACTCCACTGTGCAGGGATGGGATGACACGGCCTGCTTTGGTGCAGGCTCCCAATGACTTGGCCGCTCAAAATTGGCTGCTGCTTCTGCCAAAACAAATCCTTCTCTGACCAAGCTTCTTTATCTCACCTGCCCCTGAGCCAATGTCCCTGGAAGGGGTATCTGATTCCCAGAGCCTAAGTCATGTGCCAGTGGGGGCCGGGGTTGGGGGTGGGAGGACACCGATACTTTCTGACTCTATAATAGGAAGGTTTGCCTGTGCATAAAATTTATGGCCTAGGGAATTCTTCAAATAGGACAGAAGTTCAGATTCCAAAAGAAATGACAAATATCCATCAGGGCACCTATCCAGAATTAGAACAGCATTTAGCATTAGCATTTTAAAATGTAGATGCTTAGGACATTTACTATATACATTTTAATTACAGTAATTGCAAAATGCAGAGACAAATAAGCTATGGAGTTCATAACACTTTATGAAACGAGTAGTGAAAAGATTGAAATTTAAAAGTTTACAAGAGTTGACTGTCTTAGCTAGGGTTTCTATTGCTGCAATGAAACCCCACGACCAAAATAAGTTGAGGAGGAAAGGTTTTACTTGGCTTACATGTCCACAGAACTGTTCATCGTTGAGGGGAGTCAGGGCAGGAACTCAAGCAGGGCAGGAACCTGGAGGCAGGAGCTGATGCAGAGGCCATGGAGGGTGCTGCTTACTGCCTTGCTCCTCATGGCTTGTGCAGCCTGCTTTCTTATAGAACCCAGGACCTGGTTAAGAGCCCAGGGATATCACCTCTCACAATGGGCTGGGCCCTCCACATCAACCACTAATTAAGAAAATGGCCTAAAGCTGGATCTTACAGAGGCATTTTCTCAACTGAGGGTCCCTCCTTTCAGATAACTCTAGCTTGTATCAACTTGACATAAGACTAGCCAGGATGTTGATTTTGATCTTTTTTATTTATTTATTTATTTTATTCAATGGGAAGTCCTCCTGCTAGGATTATTTA
>OU015743.1:7747039-7761887 GCA_907169655.1 Acomys percivali | reverse complement strand
TATTAAATAATTTGGTTCCAAGATTCATATATTTTTGTCATTGTTCTCAGAAATGTTTGCCAATGCTCCTGTCAGAACATAGTCCTTAAGCTAGCATTAGCAAACTTATTTCTTTAAGGAACTGAAACTCTTACCCATATTCAAAAATAAAATAAACATAGAGTATAAATATATATGTAAATTTATAATATAATACATGAACAATAAATTTTTAATTAATGATTTATGAAAAATAACTCTAATCTTAGACAAGCAACAGTTGATCATCTGCTGACATTCTGAGTAAAAGTTCATATTCCTAGAGGAAAAAAAATATACTTTTACCTTACTCATCTATACATTTCATGACAATAAGAAATATGTCTATTTTCTTGACACACACAGGCACACATGTGCATGTGCACACACTCACACATACACACTTTACACACGCACATTTGCATGTACACACACACAATTTGAAAATTTGCAACATTTGAAGAGCATGAGTTCTAACTACAAACAAATACTGGCTTTATTTTCAGCTACTGACTTGGGTTTGAGGGATTGGCGCTATTGAAGATTATGAATGACACTTAAAAAATGAAACCCGGCACTACATCTTTTTGCTCAATTATTTTAACCCAGCTCTCCTAGATCTTTGAGGAGCCAGTGTTGCCTGTGGTCTACATTGCCAACAGTTTGCAAATGTCAACTTAGACACGGGAATAAGTAGCCACAGATTGCTTTTGTAGAATACCCTTCAATTCTTTTTGGAGAGATAAAAGTGGAGATGAGGACGCTCAGGGAAAGAAATATTTTGGGCTGTGGGGCCATCATTATGCAGATAATATTCAGTTTTACTCAGCCATACATCTCGTTTTCCTTTAGCCCAGATGGTAAAGTGACTCATCTCCTCCACTGGCCAGCAAAACAAGTGAGAGAGAAGAAGGTCTATTATAAAGCAGATAAAAAAAAAAAAAAAAGGAGGCTGTTTCAGAAGCCAGGGGAAAATATTTCTCTGCAGTGGTGACAGGACATTGCTAGTGCTTGTTAATCCTTTGCATGCCTTTTCAGACTCACAGCTTGGTTTTCACGCTGCCTCCAGGATTCCCCAGGAGTAGCTCTGACCAAGAATTCTTTTTATCTTTGTGGTATGTACTTAAGTTGTAAATATTTTTGACCTTCAAATGAATTACTTTAGTAATTTCTCCTTGTGAAGCCCAAAGATCAGCCTTTGAGGGTATTGCTTATTGCTTTTTTTTTTTTTTTTTTTTTTTTTTTTTGCTACTTGCCTGGAAAATCACCTCGCAATTTTCTGTGGAGTGTATTTTAGTTAAGAACTCTGCTTGGTTGGATGTATAATTCCTTCACTGAAGGACAGGGGAGAGGGCCCTCCTGGGCAGGAAGAACAAAGGCAGACACAAATAAAAGGATGCTTTTGTGTCTGCCTCCTTTGTACTTGTCACTAAGTGAGGTTGTACAGAGACGGGTGAGGTCGCAGAAACATTCTTCTTTGCCCCCAGCAGTGGGAACTGAACTCCGGTTATTGCACATGCTCAGTGGAACCTATCTATCACCCACACAGGCACAGCCACATGCCAGCCCTAGTTACAAAACAAAATCGTACTTTGCTTTCCAAAGACCTGAATAAGTCACTGGTGTCTAGTAAACCAAACCACCTGCCACTCACCAATGAGTTGGGTTTCTGATACAAGTGAAAACAGAAATAACTAGGTAAGGTGTGTGGCCTAAATATACCTCTGACTGCACTTCCAGGTCCATTTGCTAATGAAGCCATTCCTCTGAGCTCCCAGGATAATTCTAGCACTGTCATTATTTCTCCTTATTCCTCTGACACCTTTGAATATGTTACACCATGTGTCAAAAGAGAATTAAGGTCACAGATGAAATGAAATGACTAGTTGTCTGACTTTAAGGCTAAACCCTGGATTATCATCCATCTGGCCTCAGTGTAATCACATGACACACAAACGAGTCAAATCAGTGTTATAATGCCATATTAGCAACAGGGCCAGGCATGGCTGGCTTTGATGATAGAAAGGTGGGTCATGAGCCAAAGAACATGGCAGGGGGTGAGGGCTCTAAGAAGTAGTCACCTGTACACTTGCCAGGATGGAATGTAGCCTCACTGACAACTTGATGTCAATACTGGGCATGTATTTCGCATCTCTGCCTTGCAACACTGTGCCTCAGGGCTGGGAATATTGCCTCGTGGTAGAGTGTGTGCTGAGCATTCATAAGACACTGGATTTGATCCTTCAAATCATAAATAAGATCTGGAGGACAGTGAGGGTACATTGTTTCAAGCCACTAAGTTTGTGGTAATTTGTTAAAGCAGCAACAGGTGACGAATACGGTTTCACAAAACAGGACTGTGTAACTCCTGTGTATTTTTCAAAGCAAGTTCCGCCTCCCCACAAAGGCTTTCATCTTTGATTATTTTTGAGATCTTTTTTCTTGTCTGTGTGTGAACATATGCTCTGTGTGTGGCTAAGTGGGCCATTGGATGACTAGATCTAGAGTCACAGGAATTAATAAGAAGCCACCCAACGTGCGTGCTTGGGATTCAACTCCAAGCCTCTGGAAGAGCAGCAAGTCCTCTCAGTGCCCCCATCTTTATTTTCAAGTCGTGAAATATTGGAAATGTTCATGAACTTTAAGAAAAGTTTACTGTGACTACGTGTCCTACTAGTTTTATTAACTTGATGATATTTTGTTTTGGTTGGTTTTTCGAAACAGGGTTTCTCTGTGTAGTCTTGACTGTCCTCGACTCACTTTGTAGACCAGGCTGGCCTCGAACTCACAGCGATCTGCCTGCCTCTGCTTCCCGAGTGCTGGGATTAAAGGCGTGCACCACCATACCCAGCAGGCAGCTTTATGATATTTTTAAGAGTAGAAAAAAATTTTTTTTGTTAAAGTTGTGGTATTTTTCAGTTTTTTTTTTTTTTTTCTGAGACAGGGTTTTTCTGTGTAGACTTGGCTGTCCTGGATTCGCTTTATAGACCAGGCTGGCCTCAAACTCACAGTAATCCACCTGCCTCTGCCTCTAGTGCTGGGATTAAAGGCGTGCGCCACCACCACCTGGCTAGTATTTTTTAAACTAAAATAAAAAATACATTTTTCTTGATGGTAATGTCTTCCCAAGTCACCATAGAGGTGTCTCTTAACCTGAATTACTATAAATCATTATAGTAATTGTACAGTATGTAAATAAAATATAATTTTCCCAATTTCAGACATCTATATAACTCAGAAATATATCTACATATGCATATAGATACAGACACATGTATAATTCCATACAAATCATTCATGAGTTTACTTTTGTGTTTTAAAATTTTATCTATATGAAATTTATAAATCTACTGCATTTCTTCTGATTTTAAGATCTAGAAGTGGATAAGGTAAGAAGCAGTAGGGAAACCCTACAGAACAGAGTAGCTAGCTTAAAAAGCAATTAAAAGTGTCCTTTCTTATACAGTAGCCTGGAGGTGGGTAATGCGGGGCTCTATCACCATCATCACAGGTGGGCCTTCTCTCAGGAATAAAAATGTCTCTTCTACGTCGTCTCTTTATCCCCCAGCAACGACACGGACAGGGTCAGAGTAACATGACCTCATCCTTTCCTGGCATGACTGACACAGGACAGACATCACTTCAGTTCACCTCTTGCTGCCAAACTTAACCACAAAATCTGGCGCAGTTGCAAAGAAGCTATGGGGTATGATCTCCATCGAGGCAGCAACATAACCAATGAGGACCCAGAAATTATGTTATCAAAGAGAGAAAGCCGCGGTCTGTAGCTCTGGGGAAAACAGGCATCGTGGTCAGCATCGCAACCAGGACAGAGAAAATCTGAATATTAGGAACCAGCGGAACTGGCTAAGATTTATAAAGCATTCCACGTAGCGTTCTTAGCACATGTTTCTCTAGGAGTGCACAAGCATTTACTAATAGAAGAGATCCCGAGTCACACAATAACTTTAATGAGGTACAAGAATTGAAACCATGCAAAATACATTTTCTGACCTTAAGAGAATTAAACTAAAGACCAGGCAAAGGAAAATATCAGGAAAATGTTCAAACATTTGAAATTCATAATGTGCTTCTAAATAATCCACCAGTCAATGAATAACGTTCAAGGTGAATAAAAATATTGATCTAAATAAAAATGAGAATATGCATTTTCAAGATCTAAGAGACACAGCTAAAGCACTGAATGAAAACTTGTACTTATAAACATTTACATGGGAAAAGAAGCACCAAGCGAGGCTGAGCAGGCAGCTCATTGTCCTAGGGCACTTGTGCTCTTCCAGTGGCAGAGTTTAGATGCCAGGCACTCTCACAACTTCCAAGTTCAGCTCCAGGGGCTTCAGGACCCTCCTGTGGCCTATGTTGGTATCCTCACACCTGTTCGAGTGCGCACATGCGCGAGCGCTCGTGCACTCGCGCGCGCGCACACACATACACACACACACACACATGCACGCGCGCGCACGGACATAAACACATATAAATTAATAATATAATAAAGCTATAAAAAAGAAACGTTAAGTTAAAAAATGTATAAAAATCCCAAACTTCTATCTTAAGAAATAATAATAATAAAAACAAACCTTAGGGCAAGAACAAAGAAATGATAAGTTTAAGACTAACAAAATAAACTGAAAGCATAAAAGCAACAAGTGAAATCCATTTTCAAAGGTGTTTGGAAAATGAATTTCAGCCAAGACTGAAGAATAGGCAGAGGAGATCCTAGTTCCCGTATCAGAAACTCAAGAGGGAACAGCATCACAGGTTCTTCACAGTCGAACAAGATAAGTAAGATCATTATGAAATTCCACATTCACAAATTAAATAACTTAGGTAAAATGTAAAAATGCCTGAAAACTGCAAAATGAGGCATAAACACAATAACATTTTTGTCAACTATGGGCCACTTGTGCAACAATGGTCCTATAAAATTGTAATTAAGGACATAAAAGCAGACACACTAAATCTGTTAGAAGAAAAAAGTGGGGAAGAGCCTTGAGCTCATTGGTACAGGAGACAACTTCCTGAACAGAACATCAACAGCCCAGGCTCTAAGATCAACCATTAATAAATGGGACCTTAGGAACTGAAAAGCTCTGTAAGGCAGGAGACACTGTCAACAGAAGAAAGTGACAGCCTATAGACTGGGAAAAGATCTTCACCAACCCTACATCTGACAAAGGTCTAATATCCAAAGTATACAAAGAACTCAAGAAATTAAACACCACCAAACCAAATAATCCAATTAAAACATGAGGTTCAGAACTTAACAGAGAATTCTCAACAGAGGAATATCAAATGGCTGAGAAACACTTAAAGGATTGCTCAGCATCCCTAACTATCAAGGAAATGCAACTCAAAATGATTCTGAGATTCCATCCACCTATCTGAATGGCTAAGATCAAAAACACAGCTGTTGCACATACTGGTGAGGATGTGGAGAAAGGGGAACACGCCTCCATTGCTGGTGTGAGAGCAAACTTGTACAACCACTTTGGAAATCAATCTGGTGCTTTCTCAGAAAATTGGGAATAATTTTACCTCAGGACCCACCCATACCACTCCTGGGGTATACCCACCATACAAGAAGGACATTTGCTCAATTATGTTCATAGCAGGTTTATTCGTAATAGGCAGAATCTGGAAACAACCTAGATGTCCCTCAAGCCAAGAATGGATAAAGAAACTGTGGTACATTTACACAATGGAATACTATTCAGCTATTAAAAACAAGGAAATCTTGAAATTTGCAGGCAAATGGATGGAACTAGAAAAGATCATCCTGAAGTGAGGTAACCCAGACCCAGAAAGACACACATGGTATATACTCACTCATAAGCAGATATGAGCCACATAATATAGGATAACCACATTACAGTACAGAGACTGATACATCAACAAAGGACCATGTATGATGTGGACCTAGACCCTCTGCTCAGATGTTGTGGCACAGTCTCCTTGTGGGTCCCACATATGGAGAGGAGGGACTACTTCTGACATGTACTCTGGCCACTGAACCTAGATCACTTCCCCCTGCCAGGATGGCCTTGCCAGGCTACAGAAGAAGAGCTTTCAGGTAGTAGAGATGAGACCCGATAGACTGAGGTCAGATGTTCGGGGAGGAGGACTTTCCTTTCTGAAGACTAAGGGAGAGAGGGAAAGGGGATGAGGCAGGGAGGGGGGATGGGGGTAATGAGGGAGGGGCTACAATCAAGATGTGAAGATTTTAAACTGCAGAACAAGCAGGTAACTTATATTGCTAATCCCACTACATGGGAATAGCTCTGAGACTGGCTGAGACATGAATGTCTATGCAAAGACAATGCTTCTTGTTGGCTACAGAACCACTGTGAATTATTATTAGAAGCCATTCTTCATATGGCGTGAATGAAGATTTACAGATGTCTTCTTTTCTGCTCATACAAAGAGCAGAAAACCAACCTTAATTGTTCTATGCATCACTCATACCTTATACACTTATAATTTTAGGACTGTATAATGCTTGTGATAAATTATATCCTTTCAGAACAAAAGAACTAGACACTAACATTGGATCAGACCTGACAGGATGCATTCCTCTCAGCATGCTGAACACTGACATCCTGTATCCTTCATGTTCCAGCACCAAGTGCTTCAATTGCTGTGTCCTCGTAAGAACAAAACAGCTCCCAGGACACTTTCAAAGAAAGCTTCCAATCCCAATTGGTCCAACATTCCAGACTCTCCCACACAAGACTCTAATTAAGCCTGCAATTTATCAGCATTTAGAAACTGGACATAAATGCTATTCCTAGTTTGTTTAACCTTTTCCCAATTTATTTGGGCCCCTACAAAGGTATTATTTGTCCCAAATCAATTGGAAGAAACCTTAATAGAAAGACACCCCATTTCCTTTAAGAGGCGCTGGTTAGGTTTTTTTGGCTGCTTTTTTGGGCTATAGAAGGTTATAATCAATGGGAGTTGGTTACAAGTTATTATTGGTCTTATTTAGAGAGAAAACAAGATTAGACTCAGAGATGTCTCTCTTTTCCTTTATCTTCCATTCTTAGATTTGGAGATAGGGGTTGAAAAGAAAGAAGGGGGAATATAGAAATATATAGGGAAGATAAAACAAAAAGATTAGTGAATCTACTCCTCAACTTAGTGCCTCAATTGTCACTCACAAGGTTATTTTTAATTCACTGGTATAGAATTTTGTTTATAGATGCAAAATAAGTTTAATTTTAGATACAATGGTATAGAATTCAAACATAAGATTATCTTCGCACACATTATATATATATATTTTACTCTAATATAGGGTATTGTACTCACATAATGCAATTATAATACAAGGTTTACTTCCAATACTTTTAAAGTGCTATTGCAGGCTGTTTAGGATAAATAAGTGATACAAGTTAATTGTTAGTTGATCAAATCATGGTCATATCAATTATTAGTCTATTTTTATCACAAGAATATACATCTTAGGTATAACAGATAGATATGATTCTATAGAAAGATAAGGTAAAATAGTTAGGTAAGGTCTTCATAAACCTCAGAGACATACAGAATATGGCATTTAAAAATGTTTTTATTATTTTAAAGATTCATTGACAACAAGACAGGTTACTCCTGGCAACACCCAGCCTACCTCAAAGAAGACGATGAGCATCAGAGAACTTCCTCATGGAGATGGCTTCAAATGTGGCAAACAAGGCACTGGGCAAAATGTCCTTGTTTCTACCACAGACAGAATTCGGCCTGAAAATGGGCAAGCTTGGATGCGGGCAGAGTTGAAGGCCAAACTCTGCCAAGACAGGATAAGCAAGTCCTCAATAGTTCCTGCCTCACAAATGTGTCTGTCAGATATATTGGGCCAGAAGGCTAAAGATGATGCTCCAACATTACAGAGAGTTTTGGATGATTATTGAGATAGCAAACTGTCTCTGTCATCTCTACTAACCTACATTCCCGGCATATTCAGGTACTTAATTTTATTCCTTCTCAAGTCTCTGATGGGGTTAAAGACCAGTTTTACAATGAAGCTTAGTTGTTTAGGGATTAAGATATTTTTAGGTCTAGATAGATGTTTTAGGTTGATAATGACAAGATGTGATGGAGATTGAATTATATTCAGAATTTTAGGAAAGATGTTTTCTTCAAGGCTGTTAAATACAAATAGCCAAAACACTAAGAATGTAACATTTATAAAACTCCTGATTGTGTCATAATTCTTCTTGCTATAGGTAGTTTATTGTATATATGTGTAATAATATAAATATGTAAAAAATATTTAATAAAAAGGGGAAGAACAAAAAAAATGTAAGGAAGGTAAAAACTCCTATAGTCTAGCAATACTGTAGCTATAGTAAAGTCATAGCCCCAGTCATTGCCCAAGGCAAATGTTTATGGTTATGTTGATGTAAACAAGCCAACTGTTCTGCCAAATTGTGTGAAAGACCTAGCACATGCAATTACGCTCAGTACAGAATGGCTGATAATGAATGGCTACATTACTGGTCTACATAGTTACTATACCTTTAACCTCTATTTAGTAGTCTGTGCCTTCTACCTAAAGCATATACACTGTAAAACAGTACACTGTGTAACGTTGGCAGCAGCCTCATATATTTTGTACTTTGCTCTCTTATTTTAATTGATTAGAATTGGCTAATTCTACAGCTTGGGGAGGGAATACACAAGCTATCTTTAGACCAGTGGTTATGCTAAGAAGGAAGGGCTAGCACACAGGTAGACCCTTTGGTGAGAGTGTGTCAACACAGGAGCCAACTTAAGGGAGCTCTCAATGGCTGACATTGCAAGTATTTGAGCAAATACTAAGTATTCTTGGTTTATTGCCAAAAGTATAGGATAGATATCTGTGAATCTATACTGATATAAGGAATAGAAGAGATACATCTATGTAGAAGAATTTCAAATACTTTATGTAACTCCTCCTCCTCCAAGGATATGGAACATAATTTCCATCTCATAAATGTGGGTCTGCACAGCTATGTCCTTTCAAACAGTCAAGTGTGGGTGGTGGTAAGATACAAGACTTTGTAGAGGACTGTGTGGCATGACAAGGACTACGTTAGCAATGTGTTCAAGGGCAGCCTCAGCACTGCGGAGTCATTTGTGGGTAGAATGCTCACTTGGTGTAACATAGTGGAGATGGCATTGCATCTCTGTGGCTTTCCTCACCTAAGCCCACAAGCTCACTCTTATAGGGTGAGAACATCGGGTCAGTGTCAACAACAGGGCAGTGCTTTTGAGGACTGTGGAGGTCCCCGAGAGCAAGTGAGTCAGAGAAACTGCAGTCCAGGGGAGCTCAGGGCACGCACAGCTGGAATGTTTTGTTGTTTCCTGGTTTATCATCGTAGTAGAGAAAGAAGCTCAGGTAAAAACTGTGGAAAGCTGGGTGAACGGCAGACTGTCTTCAAAGGGTCACACTGACTTATGGCAATAGCAAGTACACCATTATAGTAATGTCAGACATTAGGAGAAACCTTGGATTATACAGCTTTCTCTAAGTCTAAAATTGTAAAATGTAAAATGTAGCCTTTAGAAGTTGCATGAAATAAAAAACAGAGGATTAAAAAGTAATTAGAAAAATGAATAAAAACAGAAACATGAACACAAATAGGAACTAAAATTTTAGTGGATTTTAATGGAAAATTATTTATGGGAAAATATTTGATGTCTGCCTTTAGAGAAATGCAAAGACAAAAGTTTGTCTTTCCAAAACCTCATTCCTGTTTTGAAGACAGGAGCCCCTTCTGTTGAAAACCTGCTGTTCTGTGGCGTTTTAGTAGAAAATTTGACTGCAAATGGCAGACGTATAACTATTTGCTTGGTTATTATTAGTTAGCAGCGTGTTATTGGTCCTCTGCAAAACCTGCATTTGAGAAACTTTCTATTTATGGGTGACCTGCAGCTAAAAGTTGGCCCACTCGTTTGACTGGGAAGTTGGAAAGAAGGTAACAGTCACTGCAGAGGGAGCAGTGGAAGAGGCTATGCTAGCAACAGAGCATGATGAAGAGAGAGGGGTAGAGAGACAGAGAGACAGAGAGACAGAGAGACAGAGAGACAGAGAGGGGGAGGGTGGGAGGAGGTGAGGGGGACTTATAGCACTTCATTGGGTGACTTCCAGCATATAGACTACAGACCTAGATAGAGGTACCCCAGACTCAGTTTTACATTTTCTTTATCAGTGTCAATGTGATATATTTACTTTCTAGGTAAGCTACTAAAAACATTCCTTCTCCCATAAAATTAGAATGCCAACAGAGCAACACATCCACGAAAAGCCATTTGAGTCATACTGGCTGACTGTGGCCGACCAAGGATGTGTAAACAGCATCTTCACATCATGACTCTGAAGGCTCCGTACATTGTCTCTTGTGCAGGAGAATCTGCCCATCTCATATCTGGTAACCATGTTCCTTTACAGTCGGAATCTAATAAAGCAATTTGTTTCCTTTGTTTCTAATGCCTTGAGGCTCACCTGTATATGTAGATTTCAAAATATACTATACCTAGCTTCTGGCAACACAGCATTTTCAGTCTGCTGCCATGTGGAGTAATGCTTGTAAGAAACTGGCAGGTGATAGCTGTTGATGTTCCTCTTTATTATGTGAGGCAAGAGACAGGTGCGAACATGCTGGACAGCCAAGGTAAATTAACTAGAAGAGACATGGCCGTAAAGCAGTCAAAGCAAAGACTTACTCTTAGCTCCATGCACACAGGGCTTTTGGATCATTCATCACGTTTTCTGTGATTTAGTTGATGTTTAATATTTGATGCAGTTTTTTCATAATAATTGTACAGTAGTGCTCTACATTGGATGAGGATAAATTCGTTTGAGATAAGTAGTTTCTGCACTAATCCCCCTTGTGATATGCATAGCCATATTTTTGATCAAACTCCAAATATCAGCAATACCAGAAGAGTCATCTTATCACCAGCTAAGACTGGTCCAGATGCTAAGGTCTGTACATTTTTTCCCCTGTGTTGAACATTTTATGTAAGATGTGTTGATAAATCTCAATTACGTCTCAAGTGGGCAAAGTTTATAAAATGTCATCAACTCACTGCAACTTTGCATTTTGACCATTTGCCACATTCACTTCATTGTCACACGTCCCTTATTTTATCCAAGTTCTCTAAAGCTCACTGTGTGCTGGCTGTGTGAAATAGCTCGTCTGCCACGGGTCTCCACAAAGAACATCTTCCTTTGCTTCATTCTGCTTCTTCTGATTCTAGAAAGGAGCCTAGGCTAGAGTGAAAGACGGGCTCTGAGCATGGGCAGTGGTGGCTGGTTGTGTGTTTATGCCCAGTAGCAGCTGGACAACCAACCGGGGGAGCCCTGAGTGAGTGGGTCACATCATGTCAATGCAGCAAAAGGCCTAAAACAAATGAAGAACTTCATTCAAGACTTTCTTTCTCCAGCCATAGGAAAGAGAGTTTTAGCCTCTCCACAGCCTTACAGCTCACAAATATTATGATTATTTTTTGCCAGGTTTCTCTCTCAGTGCTTGTCTTATCATTGTATTAAACACACACAGACACACACAAACACACACACACACACACACACACACACACACACACACGGAGGAAATACGAGAAATGGGTGAAAGTATACCAAAACTAGAAATCCTTACCATGTATCTTTCAATTTAGTAAATTAAATTAAATTAAATTAGTAAATTAACTGGATAAGAATAAAACAAGAACGTTGGGATTGATGAGTGGCTCAGTGGGTGGAGGTGTTTGCCATTGACCTTGATGGCCTGAGCTCAGGGCCCAGGCCCCACATGGCAGAGGGAGAGAACTGACTGGAACAGGACTTCCTCTCACCTCCACATGCTCACTCCTCCTTCAAATTAAATACAAGCAAAATAAAAAGTTTTATAAGAACATTTAAGTCGTAAAGCTGCAACAGTACAACATGCCCCACGGATATATTAAATGGTATGGTAGGGAAATACCTCATCAGATGTATATCACATATCAGATGCACAGAACAAACTCATGACAATGGACCATACACATTTCTAACTGTCCAAAGAACAGGAACAACACAAGCAGCGCTTTCTAGGCACAACACAATGGTTAAAATTAGTAAGCTCATTTTAAAGGCCTGCCATATATGTACATCTGTTTGCCTCTCGCCCTGAGCGAGCACTGAAGCACAGGCCGTGTACTCGCAAACACTCTACCACGGAGCCACACCCCCAGGCTATGCATATTTAACAATTAGACTTTCTTAACTAATTCTTAGATCAAGGTGATAATTAAAATCATATTTTTTCAATGGAAAAATAAAATATTATAACAAGTGTGCACGTTCTTGGATTCAGCAAGTTAAAGCCTATGTTGTAGTTTGTAATTGTCAGGGTACCCTAGGGAAGGCCAAATGTTTTTATATGTCAGTGAAGGTAACTGTAGTCTCTTTCTTGTATTTATATCTGGCTTGAGAGGGCTCTAAGTTTAGCTCTTGAAACTCTGCCCCACTGGCTTCCATCTGCTTTGTGTTTCTTAGTCTTTCCTTAAGCAGTTTAGCATGTCAGGAGAACTACTACCGACCAGTTGGCCAGGTAAAGCTTTGTCCTTTTTCCTTCTCCTCATTCTCCTCATCCAGTGCTCACAACAATCCTTCTCTGTTCTTGCCTTCCTGTCTTTTGTTTTCCAAGCCGTCAAGGCCACATTATTCTTTTCTTGGCTTCACAAAGTCTTGGGGGGGGGGGGGGGGGCCTGAGTGTGACTACTCAATCAGTGGGTGTGTGGTCACGGTTAAGAATTTACAGCTCCGTGGGTACCAGGAAAGGCTGGCAGAGGTGGCCAGCTGAAGTTGGAGGCCTTGTGAGGGGAGGGTGGGGCTCTGTGCTGACCCTGGGTAGTTTTGCTCCATTCTTTCTTCATTAGTAGTTTCCCTAGCGGCCAGGTGTGGCGGAACACACATTTAATCCCAGCAATCTGCAGAGGCAGATGGGTCTCTGTGAGTTTGAGGCAAGTCCAGGATAGCAGAGCTACTATATAGAGAACGTGATAAACAAAACAAAACAAAACAAAACAAAACAAAGTTTCCATGCCTCACGTGGACTGCCTACAGCTTTAAGCTGTAGGAAGTGAGTCCTGTGACAGCTTAGGACAGTGCAATATATGACCTCAGCCAGGCCCGTGCTAATCAGATTCAGGGTTTACAGCAGGATATATGGAGAAACTCCCTAAATCTGGAACTCCCTTTCTGTACATACACCTTGTTTACTGCCCTGTAAGTCTAAGGAAAACTGACGCTTCAGAGAATTTCTTCCTCGCCTTGCTTGACTCACCAAGGTGAACGCAGAGGTAACGCCCAGTCCTTACCAGGAGGGACACTTGTGTGAACCAGATGATGGCACCACTCAGCCCTCTGCACCCCTGGGAAATGAACAACCTGAGGAAGGACAGCCTGGACAGGCTATCAGTGAGGACAGGGACGAAAACATGTAGCTTCCAGCAATGACAACGCTCTGTGGCGATAGTCCTGGGCCCTGGCCAGGCCTTGGTACCAGCTGCGTTTCAGCTTACTGCAGCAGCACAGACAGAGCTCGCATTGTCTGCGGTAACATTGTGTGTCATTTCTGTAGACCATTCCTGTTGCAAGCTTGACTGCCGCCAAGATTCTCTAGCCTCCTGATGGTATTGTAGCCTACAAAGTAGTCTTTTGTAACTCAGTGAGTGTGTGTGGCCACAGTTAAGAACTCTGACCATAATGTTACAGAACTGATCTGAAATTTCAGAGCAACTGACTTGAAATGACCTTTTTTAGGGAGGCAGAGGCAGGTGGATCGCTGTGAGAAAAACTCCCCAAAATATAATAATAATAATAATAATAATAATAATAATAATAATAATAATAATAATAATAATAATAATAATAAATTTTTGTTTCCAAAATGAAGTTGGCCTAGAATAAAAGTGTGGCTGATAGATCAACAGTTAGACAGATACTGGCAACTATGACACAATGTGTGGGTAGTCAGTGGCCCTTTCCCCATTATTTGAATTGTGAGACCTGCCATTGCAATGGGAGGGGCTTTGATTAATAAGCTCTCTGTATAACATAAATGTGTGTGCACGTCTATACATTCTATTATTACACCTCCTTCCACACTGTACTTCCATCACTACATGTCTGTAATCAGACATGTAGACTGGCCACTAATTCTCCCTTCTTAGCCTGGAAGCAAAGGGCATAGAGGGTTACACTAGTGCTTGCTAATTCAATGTGCTTGTCTTTTATTTTTCTTCATTTTGACTTAAAAATCACAAAATCACATAAAAGGTGATTGAAAGTGACACGAATGCCCACCTAAATAATTAGGACTCAGTGAACCTCTTATATAGAGCAAGACTTCTCACTATAAAGTTCAGAGTTCAATATGAGCTTTTCTCCTTAATGAATTCATACATCCTGATCCAGCAGGTTCATGTGCAAACAGTTTTAAGGAAATAATTGCAGTGTCCTGTGGAATTTTCACCATATATCATATATGGGTAGAAATTTCCAAAAATAGTGAAATATCACTTAGTAATCACAGTAGATCGTGGTAATTTAGAATTTCTAAGTTGACTGTGATGAGAGACTTCCCTATATTCATTTTAAAATATTAAATCGGTGGTATTTTTTTTCCTCATCTCATCATTAAGAAAATCAAGCCAAAGAGAAACAAGCACCTTGCCAATGTCCCTGCTTCAGTTCCAAACCTGCCCTGCCCTGCCTAAAGCCAGAAGTTAGGCCAAGCCTGCCCTGACCAAGCTGGAAGTTAGGCCAAGCCTGCCC
>OU015743.1:7718418-7747029 GCA_907169655.1 Acomys percivali | reverse complement strand
AGGCCAAGCCTGCCCTGACCAAGCTGGAAGTTAGGCCAAGCCTGCCCAGAGCAAACTGGAAGTTAGGCCAAGCTGGCCCTGCCCAAAGCTGGAAGTTAGGTCAAGTCAGTGCTGCCGCAGCATCATCACTAGAAGTGAATCAGCAAAGCTGGCCAGCGTTCCACGGAAAGGATTTCGGCTGCAGTCCTGATAGGAGGAGAGGTAAAAAACCGTGGGTGTATCTTTTTTGTTTGTATGCTTATTTTTGTTTTTGTTTTTGTTTTTTTTCGAGATAGGGTTTCTCTGTGTAGCCTTGGCTGTCCCGGAGTCACTTTGTAGACCAGACTAGCCTTGAACTCACAACGATCCTCCTGCCTCCTGAGTGTTGGGATTATAGGCATGTGCCATTACACCCATGAGTGTATTTTCTTTTTAAAGATTTATTTATTTATTTATTTATTTATTTATTTATTTATTTATTATGTATACAATGTTCTGCTTGCATGTACACCTGTAGGCCAGAAGAGGGCATCAGATCATATTATAGATGGTTGTGAGCCACCATGTAGCTGCTTGGAATTGAACTCAGGATCTCTGGAGGAGCAGTCAGTGCCCTTAACCTCTGAGCCATCTCTTCAGCCGCAACCCCTCCCAGCCCCTGCCCTCCCCGTGGGTGTATCTTAAAACCACCGCTGTCACACAGCAATAGACTTAAACCCAGGAAGCCTGCCTTCCTTCACCAAATGGAAGCTATTACTCAGAACACACACGTGTGCTTCAATGCCATATATGATAAACATGTGACTTTCTTTTTTGGAGCAGTTTCAAATATGTGTAAGGTGCATTTTTTTTTTAAGGTTCTCTTAAGGAGAGTTTGGGGTGGAGCTTGGGGTTAGACCTCTGTCCACTTAACTTCATCTCAAACTCGAGTCCCATTGGCGGCTCAGAGAGAGCCCCAGGTCTATGCATAGTCAGATTGGGACGGACTTCTTAGATGTAGGAGGTCACATGGACATTGCTTGTGCTAATGTTCAATATACAGTGTAGGTGAGAAAACAGGCAAAACAAGGTATGTGCGCTATGCTCCCATTTTTATTATAAAAGGAGAGTCTCCTCACGCGTGAATAAAAGCTTACATGTAAGGAGCTGTGAAATATGAATGGCTTACACAGAGGCCCAGTGGTGGTGAGGAGTTATGCATAGTAATTTTATTAGATTAATTTTAACATTGAATCCTTAATGTTATTAACATATAAATTAATATCTAATTGAGACAATATGATTAATAATAATATTAATGTGCATATCAAACTTCTCAATCCTGGATTGAACTTACCAATTTTGGTTCTTGATTTTTACTTCTTCTACCAACTATAAACCCTCAAACCACTCCATTGCTATATATTAAAAAAGACATTTAAAAACCACAGCATTTGAATAGACATAGTCCTATGGATGGAAAGAGATCATTTATTTGCAACAGAGACCCCATTCCTCCCATTTTAATGGTTATTGTACTGGCAGTGGACATTAAAGCAGAGTTCACAGCATCCATTCCAGTTCAGCAGTGAGCAAAATTAGCCAATGTGCAGATAGCATCCTTCTACCATGAGTGGGAAAAGGGAAAGCTATCGGTGGACTTTCATTAGCACCAGTGAAGATTTTTCCTCTCTGATTAAACAGTTCCGTTTTTCTTTTAAAAGTCACCAAAACAGACTGAAGGATTCAAAAACTCCATTTTCCATTCTAATAAGCCAGGTAGGATTCACACGTTTATAGAAAGCTCTAATGAGAAAAATCACAGTACCGCAGACATGAAAGGGATCATGGAGACTGCGAGGGACCAGCCACAGCCACAGCCAAGGTTGGAACTTGTGGTTATACAGCACAAACCCAGGGGACACAGTTCCCTAGTGTCACTAGTTTGTACTTCCTTTGAGAAGACTATCCTGAAAACTTCCAACAGGCCAAAGACCCCTGGCATTTCTGGGTAATGATATTCCTTCTTGTGGGAATGTGCTTCGTTAGGGCATGACCGTCATTTTTCAGTACAGCATGCCAGGGTCACTGTACCTTTCTTTGAAAGAACTACACTCTCCTAGTGAGGGTGTGCGTTATCCGTCACTCTCCCACAAGGAAGCTATGATTGTATTTCTTACTGAGGTCATAGTTTTGCCTTGAGGCAAGAATAAAAGACTCCCACTGAGTCTTGGATTTAAAACTGTGGCTAGAATTTCATCTACTTGCCAGTGGCCAACCAAGAGACTTCAACCAGAGGCTTGGGACAGATAGATGGCTGCTCTCACCTGCACTGTTTGCTTATCACCGCACCACACAGGATATACATAAAATGGGATGTGACTGGGTCCCCCTCTCATCTGAATAAAAATGATCGCCAATAACAGCCGAGTCCAGTTTAGTAAATCTCCACAATTGCATGAGAATACCAGCTCTTCACAAGCAGTTTCACCTCATAGGCTTCTCTCACACGCCCTGTAGTTGGCAACAATGTCTGGACAGATGCCTGATGGAGCCAGAGCAATGGTTATCGTTCTGGTGACTCCAGTTCTTAGTCCATTGTAGAAATAACTACAGGGAACACTGCAGATCGGGGCATGATCGATTTAGAAGAATGCAATGCGAAGTTCTGCAAAACTGTTCTGTTAGGGGCAAAAATGTTGAGACTCAGCCAACACACTAGGCTCCCAGGAACTGGCACACTTCTTGGTTAAAATATGCTGACTGGCTTCTCTGCATTTCGGTGTTTGGATGTGACCATGACTTTCAAATGGGAGAATGACAAGCCTAAGCAAATGGGAATGTTCGTTCTTAAATGTGTATCCACAAAGGAAGCCCATGATTTCCATGCAGCTTAATGCGTTGTCAGCATTGCTGAGAGAAGTTCTCATTTAATATGTCTTTACCATGGTCAATAGTTTAAAAAACAAAAAATGAAGCTCTTTCAGCAAATGAGCATCAAGTTCTGCTGCCGAGACTTACCTGGATGGAGAGAGAGGGTGCTTACAGACCAGCGGTCTTTGGTACTGCTGGGTCAACCCGCCCTACCACTCCAGAGGTCACCTAAGTAGATGCAGGCAATTGGCAGCAGACTGCTTCTTCAAGCACATGACAGCGCTCAGTTTTATTCTTTTTTGCATCACTGACGTACTCGGTCCTTCCAGGTCTCCCTCATTTCACTCAGCATCTGTAGTCTGCAGGCTGGTCCAGAAGAACACTTCCTCCGATCAGCAGCGTCTTCCTTCACTGCTCACTTATAGTTCGGCACTGCCAGTGCGTTTCATACAGCGGGTCAGTGACTTGGTCTACAACACTTTGCACCTCTTCCATCCATTTGTGGTCTGCGCTGCTCCTTTCTTGTAGAAATCCCCTGTCTCTTTGCTTATTCCTCTTTGGCCTGCAAACTTCTCTCTTCTGAAAAGACTTGCCCCGCAAATTCCGTCACTGCCAAATACCTTTACTAATAACTAACGAGAACAGGCAAGATTGCTTGGGAAGACTGTAACGTGAAAACCAAAGAATTGGACATTAGGGTCTATATTAGTCGGTGTTCTCTAGAGGGACAGCTGACAGAATGAAAAGGTTTCCTTCAAAGGGAAATTACCAGACTGGCTTAAAGACAACACTGAGAAGTCCAGTATGAGGCCAATCTGGGCTACATAGTGAACACCCCCCCCCCATCTCAAAGTACAAAGGAGTTTTACATCACAAAATTATCAAATATACATTTTGAACACTGTTTCTACTGAACTAAGAAAGAGTGATTGACTTATAAGAGGAATTTGATTGAACCCTTAAGAAAGTAACATTTTAATAAATATTCTTTATAACCCAAAGCAACTCTATCCTTTTTAGTTCTTTATTTTCACAAATGGAAAACTATCTTGGTAACATTTTTATTCTTAAATAAATTGTGTGAAATTTTAGTTCTTTGTAACATATATATTAATTTTGTATTTTTTATGCCATTCAAGTGCTGTTCTTAAGAGTTTTGAGGGGGCACTGGAGAGATGACATAGTGGTTAAGAGTACTCACTGCTCGTCCAAAGGTCCTGAGTTCAATTCCCAGCACCCACATGGCAGTGCACACTTGTCTGATGCTGTCTTCTGTTGTGCAGAGTACATGCAGACAAAGTACCCATATACATTAAAATATATAAGTAAATGAATCTTAAAGAAAAGTTTTGAGGTCTTTCTAACCCTCTTGTTGCTTTCTGTTTTGAAGTACTGTGCTGGGGAGGTTCAGTCCCTAGCAGGGCTGAGGTGGAAGCTAGTCTGGCAGAGACTGCCTTTCCGGCTTGTTTGAAGCTACAGTACAGTGGGTTTTTAAATTATAAAGTAAGACTTCTAAGATGAGTTCCCAAGAACACGGACTGTTTCAACCTTTTTGAGATGGTTTTTGTGTAGCCAGTGGGTGGAGGAGTTTCATAAGAAGACTGTAGGGCAAGTATTATGTTTCAATTTAATAATTTCAAAGATCAAAGAAAAGAGATACTTCAACTTAGAACAGATTACGAAGCCTGTTAGGCGCGAGGCTCTTTAAGAAGGAAGTGTGCCTGAAACCCTGCTCTTGATTCCGTCTCTATTATGAGAACATAAACAATTTATAAGAACATCATAACTTATATTTTTGATTTTTTAAAATAATTTTTAATGTTTTGTTGTTGTTGTTGGCTGTCCTGGACTCTCTTTGTAGACCAGGCTGGCCTCAAACTCACAGTGATCTGCCTGCCTCTGCCTCCCGAGTGCTGGGATTACGGGTGTGCGCCACCACGCTTGGCTTGTGCTCACCTTTTTTTTTTTTTTCTTTTTCGTGCTCACTCTTAAGAGAGATCCTTTGCAAGTATTTTATCTAATCCCAACTAGACTTGTAAAAGCAAAATCTGCATGGCTGTGGCTCTAAGGTCATCACTGGGTCTCTCTGGTTCCTGTACTTACGTAGCACTGGGCACCTCCTTGCAGAATTTATGAATAACCTGGCCTCTATGCTGCCTTCAGGATTTAAAGCTGCAATTTGCCTTATCTTGGCTGGATATTGCAAATGAGGAAGGATTAGAGGTGTATGTGAGAGTGTGAGTCTCCCATCGTGATCTCAGTCTTGATTTTTGAAAGTATTATACCGTCAAAGATGGTCTGCATGTCTCTATAGTTAAAGTCAGTCTTACAGCTTCCATTACATTAGCATTGGTGGATTTGGGAACTTACATTAACAAAATATTAAATTGCATCCAATAAAGTTCTCTATAAATGTCACAAAGATAAACGAGTTATTTTCATAACTTTTAAAAGTGTCTCTTCTGGAAGCACTTTTAACCTAATACGGATCAATCCCCAAGCCCCGTTCCACAGTGTTAGTCTGGTATGGACTCCGCTGGAGTGAGTTTCTTTCCCAGCTTTAAGGTACAGGCAGAATTGGCTGAGATATTTGCTGTTGCTACGCTTTATGAACATAAAAACAACCGGAGCACGTCAGGGAATCATGGCTGTGTATCCAACACGCAGGCTTTTCCTCAGCATAAAGAGCATTTGGAAGGAGCCGCATACCTGTCATCTGAGGTGTGAGGCTTGACCTACTGGGTAGACTGTAAGGGCTGCATATGGCAGCTGGCTGGGCAGGCCTGACACTGGTACAATGTCTGTGGCTTCCAGCTTTACTCCTAGGCCCTATGGTCTCAGGTAAGTGACAGCTGAGACCCGGAGAAGCGGCCTTAGTATTCGAAGTGACACCAAAACTAGCTTTAGTCCAAGTAATAAATAGACAAACAGATAATGCTTTTAAAAAGTCAACAAAGGATTTGCCTCACACTGCTCTTACAGCAGTGATGATAGGAGTTAAGAATAAAGAAGAAACATGTAGGAAAAAACACAATTTTTTTGAAACTGAAAATATTTTTTTTCATGTAATATATTTTGTTCGTAGTTTCACCTCCCCACCTCCTCCTATTTCCTTCTTACCTTCCTCCCCATCTATCCAGCTCCATGCCTTCATTCTCTCTCTTTAGAAAACAAAAAGGCAAATAAAAGAAACAAACAAACTAGAATTTAAAAATGAAAAGTACTAAAAACACATATACACATAACACACACACACATGCACATGCACACAAATAAAACCTACAGAAACACAAAATCAAAAATCATAACCTGCAAGCAAAATACCAGTAAAACACAAAAAACCCAAACAAAGCAATATCTCCAAATATCCCACTGGATCCGTTTTCTATTGGCCTCCTCCTGCCTGGTAAGGGACCTGCCCTTTCAGTGGAGTTTATATACCCAATGAGGCTCCATTGGAGGAGACCAGGTTTTCTTTTGTGAATGGTTGTCAGTTGGAGATGTATTTTTAGTTAGTGATGGGAGCCTGTGTCCACCTCCCCTCCAGTACTGGGACCCTGTACAGGCCCTATGAATGCCTTCCCAGTATCCTCCTCGAAACTTCACCACCACCACCACCACCACCACCACCACCACCACCACCACCACCACCAAGCAGCTCGCTCTGGTAAGCTACTCTCCTACCACAGCAGCGGTTCTCAGCCTTCCTAACACTGTGACCCTTTAACATAGCTCCTCATGTTGTGGTGACGCCAACCATAACATTATTTCTACTGCCGCTTCATAACTGTGACTTTGCTACTGGTATGAATATCAGTGTAAATAACTGACAGGTGACCCCTGTGGGGCTGTGACCTAGAATTTGAGAACCTCTGAACGCACTGGTCTCTGCAATGCCCTGGGACATGAGCCAAAGTGAGACAAATCTAGTGTCTAGAAGAACAATCAGTCCAGTAACAGAGTATTTTGTCTTCAACGCCAGAGAAGGGGCCAGTTTTGAACAGGGCTCCTAGAGATCAACACAACCATCAGACGCAAGGTGGACCATGTGACAAGGCAGTTTTGGGAGAAGCCTGAAATGTCACAGAACTTCAAGCTGGTGGCCAGAGTCTCCAACCTCTTTGGATAGTGGAAACCTGTAAAAATAATTATTTGTTAAAATTATGTGTGTGTGTGTGTGTGTGTGTGTGTGTGTGTGTGTGTGTACATGTGGTGTGTGTATGCATGTATGCATGTGAGTGTGTATATGTGTGGTGTGTGCACATGAGTACATGTGTGCGTGCGTGTGCATATGTGTGGTATGTGTGTGTATGTATGTGTGGTATGTGTGCGTGTTTGTGTGTGCATGTGTTGTGTGTGTATTCACGCATGTGTGTAGGTGTGGTGTTTGCATGTGTGTATGTATGTGTGCACGTGTGTGCACACATGTGTGCATTCATGTGTGTGTGTGTTGTGTGTCTGTGTTGTGTGTGTATGTGTGTGTGTGTGTCTGTGTCTGTGTGTCTATGTGTCTGTGTCTCTGAATGAGAACCTCGAGAATATATATTCAAAATCAAAGATTTAGTGAACGTGAAGACAGTCTCACCCTCATTTTGAACTGTTCCTTTTTGGTTGACAATTTTTTTTTGTTTTTTGAGACAGGGTTTCTCTGTGTAGCCTTGGCTGTCCTGGACTCCCTTTGTAGACCAGGCTGGCTTCGAACTCACAGTGATCCGCCTGCCTCTGCCTCCCGAGTGCTGGGATTAAAGGCATGCGCCACCACCATCTGGCTTGACAATTAATTTTTAAAGTTCTACCACAGTGAGAGAAGACTCCAGGAGATCCCAGATATGTCATTGACAAACGTCAGTTCAGCTCCCACTGTTAGCAGGTCCTACACTTAGGTGACCAAGAAGATGTAGAGACACCCAAGGGCATCAGTACAACTGGCGTGGGTGATACAGGATTTAGGAAAGGAACTGAGTGACTAGCAGAAGAAAATACAATGATTTAAGAGAGTTAGACCTCCTAGGAAAACTGAGATTAACAGTGAGAGAGGCTGCAGGTGTTGTAGATGCACAAATTATCTTCTTAAACAAACCAGGGTCAACCATAAGCAACTCACGTCTTTTGTGAGTAGTTATTTAACTAAATAAAGGCACTGTGTACAGGCAAATATCATAAAGCCACGAACAGTGATGACTTCCCTCCTCAGTAGCCCCTAAAGTATATTAAGAAACAAAAAGAAACACACTGAACAAAAGCTTATTGGCGCTGGCCTTTGTAAATAAAGGGAGAATAGTAAATGTGTGCACTTATTTGCATAAGCATAAAATATCCTTGGGGGGAATACATGGAGGTGGTAATAGACTTGCCTGTGATGAAAGCAGCTTAGAAGTGAGATGCAGGAATTAGGAGTGGGGTGGGGATGGGGGGATTCATTATATACCTTTCAATGTTTTGAACTGTAGAACCATATGATAAAATGGCCTTTAAAAAATAAAGAGGTATAAAACCAAACACAGTGAAAGCAAGACTGTGATTCTTGGCCGAGAGTGACTGCTGCCTGCACCAGCTGCAGAGGCTGTTCCCCAGGCGTGGTCACCCACAGTGACATCTGCTGGTAACCCCCAGCACTGTCCTGAGAGTGGCTTTCAGCGGCGGATTAAAAATTGGGCCGTGAAAACAACTTAAAGCAATCCATATAGCATTCAAGAGAAGCAACAGAACAGAATACAGAGCATAGGCATATGTAACAACCAACACAAATAGATAAGGGAACCAAATAAGGGGCAGCGCCATTATATAAACCTTTTATTATTTTTAACATCTAAGTGTTTTGACATAACAGGTCCTTTTAACTGTGCTTGAAAATATTAAAGGAGCTAATGTTTTCACCCCTGAATGTGCTTGCCATCCAAGTGAGAGGTCATGAGTTTGGGTCCTCAACATCCATATACAAAAACCCAGGTAAGATGGTGTGTGTTTTTAATCCTAGTGCTGGAGTGGTAAAAGCAGAAATCCCTGGGGCATATTAGCCAGCTGGCCTAATAGAGTTTGTAAGCTCCAGTTTGAGTGGGAGATCCTGTCTCAAAAAATAAGGTGGGGAGCAATTGAGACACCTAACACTGATCTCTGGTGGTGTGCACACATACGCACACACATGCACACATATGCGCGTGCACACACACACACACACACACACTCACTCACTCACAAAACTTAAAATGTTCAAGGATGATCTTAGTCAAACTAATTTCCTTGCGTCAATAGCTCAATAAATTCCCATGCTGGCCAGGATTTTGCGACTGGGGTGTGTTGTGGAAGTTTTGGTTTATGATATGTAAACATGTTTTTGTTTTAATTCCAGGTGTGGGATATGGGGGCTGCTCCAGGTTGTCCACAGCTGGTAACTGCCTCCTGAGAGGGCACGTGATGTTTGCCAGCTGAGAAGTGCCTTATGTGGGGGTGGGGTGGGGGTGGGGGAGGCGTGGTCTTTGCAAGGGGGCTAAAAACCAGACCAGGAAAGAAGCAGGCTGCTGGTGCTTCCTCCCTGCTGCTCCTGGTAGCTGTTGATGCAGTGTGAGGAGAAGTTGGAGATGTCCTGAAACAAAGATTGGACCTGCCCTAAGGAACCTGATGACCCTAAACTGTAGGAAGTAGCTAAAGAAAACCACGCCCCTTCTCCACCTACCTTTCTCTCCTACGTGGTGTTGGGGTGTTGGAAGAGATTGGGGTGGAGTAGGGATAAAGAGATTTAAGGAACCCAAAATAAAAAATACATTTTAAAAATACACCAGCAGGGGTGGGATACTCATCTTCAGAGGCTGGCACCTCCACTTTGTCTCCGCTACCATCATGCAGACAGTCCACGTCATGCAGGCTTCAGGCTGGCTGCCAGTGTACAGCAAACATACCTTTTATCCGTGACTACCTCCATCAAGGGCAGTGCTGTGAAGAACACGGAGCAGATTGGAGTTCACACGCTGTAACTGACACAAGACAGCAGAATGGAGCCCTTCATGCTGCCTGATCTTCAGAGACTCCGTGTTGCTCTCCTGCTCTCACTGAACTAATGCCTTGGGTTGTAAGGATACACCATTAGCTTGCCTCTGTCCACACCCCTTTCTGCTCCAGTTTAGCATCCTTCCGGATCCTGCCCAGGACTGCATCTACCATGAAACTTCCGCAATGCTCTCAACAATACAGTGACTTCTCATGGAACGATTATGCTCTCTTGATGGCAATAGGATGAAACTCCAGTCGAAACTAGACCTGAATCCAGAGGGGAACCGACCTTAACTAGTTTGGAAGTTCACTAATTAGTTAGCCCAACAGGTATAACTGTTATCAGAAGTCTCTTCTTCTTTTTCTTCTTCTTCTTCTTCTTCTTCTTCTTCTTCTTCTTCTTCTTCTTCTTCTTCTTCTTCTTCTTCTTCTTCCTCCTTTTCCCTATTCTCCTCTGTGCTGACTTATTCTTCATTGTATCCTTTTCTCACGGAGGCAAAAATGTCAGCCAAGAGTTCAGTGACTATATCCTGAAAGGTTTGGATGGAATCAGGGTGAACTTTCACAGAGAGGTCTCACAATGCATATGACTGACCTAAGCTGGGTTGTGTGCTCAACCCTCAACCCAGTTGTTATAGCCATGAATTTAGAATCCCTAAATGCTGTCCTCTGAAACCCATCCAGCCACACACAGCACGTTATGGAGCAGGGTACGGGCGCTCCTCATCTGTATACTTACAGTAAGATGGTGCCCCCATGGAGAGGACTGGGTACTGAGAATCAGAGCTACCAAGTGTAAACTGGCTGCTCCTCAGTTGTGTTTCCTTCCGCAGTTCCCATGCAAGAGTGAACAACTTGTGACAAATGTGTCAGACACACCCGTGGAGCCAGCATTTCCGTCTTAGGTCACTTCATTCAGTTGTCCCCAGGCTTTGCCATGAGGTGACTCCCTGCGAAATTTTATTTAGATTGCCCACTAATCAACTCTACAGGGAGCCGAGTCTATACAAGTCACAATAATTATGAAAACATTGAAGTCATTGTTTTGGCCCTGTAGATCTTTGCTAGTATTTTAATCACAATAGAAAGCTAGAATTTATTTAAAAGCCCAAAGCCCAAAGTACCCTTTTAAGTGTGTCTCTCTGACCTCTGCCTTTGAGTGTTTCTCAGGAAACAGCATGTATTTACAGAGAAACATCTTAGCACATCTGGTGTGATTTTCTAGTTTCTCAGCTTACGCCAAAAAAGAAAAAAAAAAAAAAAGTAGTGTCATCTGTTTTTCTTTTCTACATTTTGAAATACGAGTTTCAGAGAACTATTTTCTAACAGATGTCAATTTAACATCTTCTGGCTTCTCGCTGATAGCCAGGAACAACTGTGCTGGCAGCTCCCAAGGCAGTAAGAGCTGTGTTCACTTTGTAGTTGTCAGTAATATTTTCCCTCTAGGGATCCCAGTTCCCTAACATGAAGGAGACGTGAATGGAAGCATAGAGCGGCAATCATCAACAGAAGAATGTGTCTGCAGTTATATCACAGTACAGCAGACGCATGTTTCAATTTTTTTTTTTTTTTTTAATCAGAAAGTCAGTGGCACAGGTCGCAGACTAACTTGCTGCTCCTGGCAAAGCAAGTGTTGCCGCCCCTCATCCTGATTTCCCCTTGTTACTTAACACCAAGAACACTTACACACAGAATTAAAATGCTCTGTGTGTAAAAATGCCCAGCCATGTTCAAAGTGTATCCCACATCCCTTCGCCACTTTAACCCTCTGATAGAATTTAAAGTGCGTCAGTTTCTGTTAGGGGATTCCTTACAGAATAATATTTCGATATTTGTTTTTGAAAGAGGGAGCCTAAATGTTTGTCTTTGGGTGGACTAGAACTTTTGTCTGCTTTAAGGTAACCTACTACCCAATACATATTTGCCAATTGAACTATTTTCAGACCCAGCAGCTTGGAATCTCCGGGTGTTTGGTAGCATTTGTTTTCTTCCTCATCCTGGTGATGCTATTGCAGGTTGTTTTATTGGGCAGCAATAGCTTCCAGGCAACAGCAACACCAGGTACCACTCTGGGCTTGTGAAGGTCAGGAGTCTGCATGCCGAGATTGCCAGCTCCTCAACATCAACCCCGAGGCTTGAAATCGAGTGTATAGAATTAATCCTGGTCTGCAAATCTGCGATTCAAGATTTACTGTTGGGTACTCAACTTACAAGGCGCACCACATTGACCTCAGTAAAGAAAGATACCATAGTTGCAGGTCTTACTTATGTGTACATAACATACTTGGATCATTTCAGCCCGCTACCCTCTCTTGCTCCCCCCCCCCTCCTCCTCACCTCTGGCCTCTTCCCACATAGTTCCTCCTGAGAGAACTGTGAAGGTAGGTTTATCTAAAACAAATAGGAGTTCCTTCACTACACACCAACTATCACTGCGACGCTGGCCACACATGCAGCTTTTTCAGCCCAGGCAATAGTAGTTGTGCATATAACTGGGCATTGTGGGAAGAGATGGCGTAGAGCAGAAACCCCGACTTCGTTCCTTCCAGAGTCACTTAACCTCTGCTTCCTTATCTGGAAAACAGCTGTCTTACTACCGTTTAGGCCTGGTGCGATACCTTCAGTATAATAATGAAGTGCGCAGACAGCTTGGCGAGTATCTGGAACTTGTGCTCACTCACCAAAGAGGCCATTGCGATCTTGCTTACAGCCTCTCCCGAGACCAGCTATGGGGCACTGCATGGCGCAGCGAGCTGACACAGCCTCTCCCGAGACCAGCTATGGGGCACTGCATGGCGCAGCGAGCAGACTCCGTTAACATATAACTTAAACATGTTGAGGCTTCGCAAATCGAAGCTAAGTTCTACAGAGGGTTGCTAATTACCAAAGCGGGATGGGAAAGGATATTCAAATGGTTGCCATGTCTTTAGCAGCCAGACCCAGTAACACCTAGAGGGTTGGTGTGTTAGGGGTGGCCTGGATGAAAGTGATGCCCTGAAAGCCCGCCAGTGACAACATCAGCGTGTTGAGAGAGGAGACATACTTCATATTTCAAATCACGTCTCCCCTGCACAAATTTCATTTTCCCAATTTGTGAAGGAAAACCCCTAGAGGGACACACATATATATTTGTGTGTCATTTTGCGCAAAAGCTGTGAGCCACAGAGACTGAGCCCCAAGTGTCAGTCCAATCCTCGGGGTGAAGCAGCCGCAGATTCCCGAACGAGCCCCTCCTATTTCTCTCCCCCCCCCCCCCCCCCGCCTCCTCTCCCGTCATTTCTGCTCCCTTTCTTCCGATGTGACAGGCATCGGACACACAGAGAATATTTTCAGCTAATGGGATGGCAGATGAAAGGGATTCAAATACGTTTTCTGTTTTGACCTGTTGTGAAGAAAGGTGAAAGCCATTCAATGAGAAGTTAAGTGCTGTAAAAATAAATCGACTTTTCGCTCGCAAGAGAGATGCTAGGGGTTGTGTCCCTGAAACTTTTTGACACACTGGAAGAAGTTAAATAATTCCAATCTCAGCTCTCAGAGTCTATTTACTGGAGCTTTTTATTAAAAGCAGCTGTCATGTTTCTCCTTAGCCGAGCCGACAGAGGGCAAAGCGCAAACCTCCACACCAACTGGTTGGCGGAAGGCAGTTGCTGAAAACCACTTGGCAATATAAGCCTACGTAATGACAAGGGCTGGGTGTCTATCCAACTATTTATACTCTCTAAATATTTAGGGTATTTATAAACAGAGGGGGGTCTGCTTATTCTAGTTTTCCTTAAGACTCCTGGTTAAAGTGATAAATCACTTGAGAGTTTTGCTTGTTTGGAGAGAAAAAACAAAAAACAAAACAATCCTATGAGGCTACCTTGTATGACACATTGGATATCTAAATTAAGGCTGCATGTCTGCACCATAAAAGGGCAGTGGACACTTTTAACAGCCATATAGTTATTACACAATACATGTTTACTTCTATGAATTTAAATATAATTATCCTCATTACAACCTTACTTGTTTGGAACACTAGCTTGAAACTTGTTAGCTATTTGAAAAGTTAACACACGCACCTAATATGTTTTGATCAAATACACCCTCCCTTCCAATTCTTTCTCTAATCTGCCACCACTATTCATACTACCCCTCATGGACACCTTTTTTTTTTTTTTTTTAAGTCCATGGGAGTCCAGTGAATGCTGCCTGTCCGTGCATGGGTATTAGGCAACATAACGGAGCACGCTTTCCCACGCAGGTGCTACATCTCTGAAGAAAATTAATTTTCCCTCCCTGAGCAACCATCAGTTGCCTCAGCTGGTGAGTGGGACTCCACGAGGCCCTCCCCTTCACTCATGCTGTAATTCTGGCTGACTTGACCTTGCACAGGTCTTGTGCACGCAATAGCAGCCACTATGCGCTCACATGTGTGATAGCCTTGTCGTTTCCGGCAAGTATATACTGTTTTTTCTGTAAATGTCCATTACCTCTGGGACTTGCAGTCTTTCTGCTTCCTCTTCCTTGATGGGACCATACCTGCTCATTAACATCATATCTGCCCAAATGCTGCTGGCTCTGGGATGGTCACTTAACTGGACTGTCCTCTGGGGGCCTCAGTTCCTTCCAGGTAGATCTTTCCACATGGTTTCCTGGGCTCCTATAAATCACAGAAGTTGGGTGTCACTGGCAAGTGTCCCAAGAGGCTCAGTAGGAAGCTACAAGTGACACTCTTGTTTTAAGTCTCATTGATCAAGTAATTTAGCAAAGCAACTGAGATTCAAGACAAAAGGAAGAAATCTATCTTTCTGGGAAATTTCAACCTGTTGTATTATTTCTCCCTGTTACTCAAACAAAGTAACTGAAATAAGCTAATTTAACCAAGAAAGGGTTTAGGGTCTAAAAGTCCTACTGGCTACCCAGACTGTGGCTACAGATCCCCTAGCTGTGTCACCTTGTGGTGTGTGCCAATGTTGCAAGTGCCCGTAGGAAGAAGAGACCACACATTGAAACAGTAAACCAGGAGGCAAGGGCTCTACAGTCTCGTCCATGTGTGAGCCCTCACTGACCCAAGGACCTTATCCCGGCCTCACCTTGTAAATGCCCATCACTGTATGTCGCTACACTGAGGACCAAAATTATTTGAGAGGCAAATTGTCATTATCTGCTGTGCCCTGTGTATTCAAATCTTGCCTTGGTCAACCAGCAACTCTAAAGTATCCCTATAGGTTTACCTGCTCAATCTCAGGGGAAATAGCAGAAAGAGAACGTTGGCAGTACCAAGGAAGGAGACAGTGCTCGCCAAGCTCCATCTAGTCACAGAGGCAGTTTTGGATCAACTGAGGGACCGAGGGAAGCAAAAAGGACTAGGTGTTTTGTGAAAGGACCCTGCCCACACCACCATCTTTCTTCCTGCAGTTTCCCCTGAAACAGCCCACACACACTTCCTTCTACCTTTTAGAGTGACTCTGGATGACTATATATTAGAATATACAAAGAAGAAAAGTAGACGTAATTAGAGAGTGCTTTGGGTTTATTTTTAAAAAAAGACGTGGAGCAACAAAACTCTACTAGCCTTTATTTGAAATTCTAAAATTCTAAAAGAAAATTAAGACATTGGGTTAAATTTACTTGTGGTAAATGCTTTAAGTTGATTTTTATACATTCTAAGTACATTTGTCCACTTCATAATCAATGTTGTTGAAAGTGTCGTGTCCATTTTATAAAGCATAGAGTATGATTTTTACTGATTAAAATTATTATGGAAAGATACCATTGTTGAGCCTTCATTTTTATGGCAATTTAAGTGGAAACAGTCGTAATTTGTTTTTGTATACTTAGACTGTGCCCTTCAGCTATGACCCTCGTTTGTGGGGAGGAGGAAGTGGTCCATGCCACCATGAGTCACTTTATGGTATGGTATACAGGAATGTACTGTGGGTACAAATAGCACGGCCTGTACTGTTCCAGGAAGTGGATACGATGCAAACCAGCATTGAGCAGACACTGAAACACACCCTTACCCCAGCCGACCACCAGCTCTTGGGACAAGATGAATGATATTTCTAAAGCAATTAAAGGAAAGAGCACTAAATGGGATTTAGACTGTTGTTCCCTCGTTTATGTCTGTTTGTGACTCTAAAGGTTATGAACTGTTTTCCTCAATCACATGACAGAAGAATCAGAAAGGACAAGAAGACGCAGTTTGGTCTGAGATGAATTCTCAGTAATGACATATATTAAAAGCAATTAAATACTTAAAAATGCTATAGATTAAGAGATTATGTAAATGCTGGTTTTGGGACAGGCTTTTAGAATGAATTGAAGACATAATTTCTTGGCTGATGATCTTATAGTCAACTGTTCCAGTAAAACATGACCAGAGCATGCTTATTGATTTTACAAAAAAAAAAAATTCATACCCATTTTGGCCAATTTTAAGATCTAAAAACTTATATACATGAACTTAATGTTCTATACTTACAATGTAGTGCTAAGTGAAAAAATGTTTAGCTATAATTTTCATATTTTCTATACCAGTAAGGAAAATATTTACATATAACTAATTTCACTGGCAACCTTTTGAATACATCAAGGTGACAAACTTGGTTTACCATTAATCACAATGTGAAGTATCATATAAGCCATAAAGTAGGAGAGATTCTGTCTTGTCTTCTCTTAAACCTCAGCTGGTTGAACAACTTCAGCAAGTAAATTATTTCCCAAAGCAAACCTTTAAAGAATAGGGAATGTTTTCTTTACCTTAGTACCTTCATTCTTAATGATTTTCATACTTACTCAATTTTCATGCAAATTTCCAAAATAAAGAATAAACTTAGTATCTATACTTTAAAATTCTTCCCTGAACAGATATCAAAAGGTATGTGAATTCTACAGCATTCAAGAACAGTTATACAGTGAATTGCCTGCCTCAAGAGGTTTGAGGGGGAAAAAAAAGATTAGTAAGTGGCCTAGAAAAATTCTGTGATATTTTGGTAAAGACCTATGGCTGCTTTAAGCCTTTGTCCAAAATAATCTGCATGAGGCTAAATTGAAGAATTTTGCATTGGTGGAGGAGATTTTAAGACAGCCTAGGATTGAGTCTGTAGTGTAGTTATTTGTGGTCACTCTTCAGCAGATCTGTAATGAAAGGGAGCAATCTGGTCAAGGAAAATACAAAATGTGCAGTTTGAGGAGAAAAGGGAACACCGGGAAGTGTACTAGAGCTAAGTCCTATGTTCAAGGAGACAAAAGGTTTAAAGAAAACCTGCCGCCAGATGAAGTAAAAGGAGTGGTGACCTCAGGGAATTAAAGAACAGCTTAACCAGGGAAGGAACCCGTAGGCAAGTGAAAGCTGGTGTCAGTGTAATTGAATGAGGGAGTCGCGTTCCAGCCCCGGGAAGGTGAGCCACCCTATGTGGACCCTGGGGGCTGAAATCAGGTTCTCTGCAAGGGTGTTGTGCCCTCATAACCCACTGAGGCAGTTCTCCACCCCACACCTACCACCACAGGAAAGAAAACACTTAAAAGGTTAATTTGGCTTGTTGAAGACTGACAACAACATGAGAAAAATAACTGTTACAACTTGACTCAAGTTCCTGTAGTGCTACAGTTATGATTTTTCCCCCTTTTCTGCTTAGTACATACTTTACTACGATTGTCTATATACTTGAGGCTTAAATGTATATATGAAAATGCAGGCAGTGTTGTGGCAGAGAAGGAAGCGTGGCTGGAAGGCATGTGGCGAGCTGGGCATTGGCACATAAAGGGCAGGATGATAATCTCTGGGTTTGCCTTGCATAGGGTTGCTGAGGAGGAGTGCTGTACCAATCGGACAGGTTATGGGGAATGTGTATTAATATAATTTCTGCCAACTGTATGCGGCTTTGGAAACACAGTCTCCATAGTCTGTGTGTGTCTGGAGGGGTTGCTGTCTCTGGGTCAGTGGCAATAGCTCTAGTTCCTATAAGAAGGTTCTAGAGGTTAAAAAGCAAAACAAAATCTCCAAAATAAAATCTTCGCCAGATCCCATTTGCTATTTTCTAGAACTATTTCTTCCTAAATCCATACCTGTGGCAGCACTGTTAAAGTGACAGTTGCCCAGAGCCAAACCCTGAGACTGGCTGCGGTGCCACAACTGTGGGGCTGAGTATGCTTGCTTCTTTACAGAAGGCCAGAGGCTTCCTTCAAGTGATAACATTTTTAACAAGTAGTGAACACACTACATGTTTAAATAATCTCTTAACTATTATGTATTTTGTAAAAAAAAAAAAATCCCCAAACAAAAATAGAAACAAACAAAAAACCCTCCCCAACCAAAAACAAACAAACCCAAAACAACAACAGCAATAAAACCTCAAAACAAACAACCCAAAACTGACCAACCAAGCAAACAAAACCACTTTCCCATTTCTTACCCCTTTCTTCAGAAATAACCAATGCCATAAGTTTGATACTATAGTTTCCAATAATTTCCTCACAGTTCAACCTTTCACTTTTCCTTATTTGTGGCATCTTTTGAAAACACTGAAATTTTAAGTTTTATCACAAGAAAACTTGTGTGTGTGTGTGTGTGTGTGTGTGTGTGTGTGTGTGTGTTCTGTAGTTTCTAGAGCATTTCTTCCTAATCTGGGCTGAAAACAAACTTCTGTCTTCTTCCTGTAGCTTTGAATGCTTTCAAATATCCAAGTTTTTCATCTTGGAATATATTTCTGATTCAAGTGAGATAAAAAGTTAATTTGAGTTAGACTTGTTTGTCCAACAAATAACCAATTGTCTGATTTTTTTTTTGCTATTCCAGTACTTTTTTTTGATTTGTATAATATACAGTTTAATTCTCATAAAGTAATTGAAGACTATTGTAAATCTCAAATTGTTATGTACTGACTTTGTCTCATCTGATTTATTTATTTTAAAATTTGTATTGCCACTCTCCTTGCTGCCCGACCTGTCCATCATGAGTCACATGGGCCTGTCTCAGCCAGTGCTGCGCTACCTCTGTGGCATCCATTTGTGGTTGAAGTGCACATCTGAAGACATGAAGAAATAGACTTACAAACTGGCCAAGAAAGGCCTGACTCCCTCCCAGATAGGTGTGACCCTGAGGGACTCACGTGGTGTGGCACAGGTCCGCCTTGTGACTGGTAATAAAATCCAAAGTCCTTGCCCCTAATTTCCCTGAGGAGCTCTACAATGATTAAGAAAGCAGTTGCTGTCCACAAGCATCCTCAGAGAAGCAGAAAGGATAAGGATGCTAAATTCTGCCTGATTCTCATAGAGATCAGAATTCAATGGTTGGCTTGTTACTGTAAGACTAAGCCGGTCACTCTCCCAATTGGAAATATGAGTCATCCACAGCCTTGGCATTAGTGGCATAAATTCTCTTGTGAACACAAGCAATACAATCACTTTGAATAAAAAATATTGTATTGGCATTTTAATTAGAATTTATCTAATTACTAGAAACCTATAGAATATTTAGTTTTTTTATTCATGAACATTTTATGCCTCTTCATCTTTCAAGACTTTTAAATTATTTAATAATACTTAATTTTCTATATAAGCCATGCACATCTTTTGTTAGAATTACCTCTGGGTAGTTTACAGATCTTATGATGGCATCATGTCATAATTTATGTTTTCCAATTGGTTATTGTGAATATATAGAGAGAATGTAACTGATTTTGTATATAATTGATTATAACATATTGGACTTGGTTTGGCTAAGACTTAATGATCCATCTATTGTCAGCTTAAAGACAATCGGATGATGTAGTCTTACTAATTGTTTACTTAAAAAATCATGATAGCAATCAATATTGTTGTAAATACCAAGAAAGATCAAGGATTAATTTGAGACTTCAGTTAATTATTTCTTTAGCTTTTATACTTTTGGTTTCAGAAACCAAAATGAGGTTATTCCTATGGCCAGCTGAATCAATGTTTTAAACGTCAAGGTCATCAGCAGCTGGCCCAACTCAATCTGTGTGACTTCTACAATAACATGGTTCTGAGTCCACCCCGGAGCCACTGGATATACAAGGGCACTTAGACTCAGGTCTATTTTATATCTTACTAGAGCTATTTCTTTGTGCAAGGCATAAAATCTTGTGTGTAGTTCAGCTCAATTTCAAAAGAATCATGTAGGAATATCTTTTTAATCATTTAAAAATATTCACCCTGAACTACATTAACAGTGGATTATAAATATACATGTAAACTAGTTTTACATTTGTATGTATGAGTGTTTTGCTTGTGTGTGTGTCTGTGCCCTACATACATACATGCCTGGTGCTTGTACAGACTTTGTATCTATACATCTTGGGTTAATTTTTTTTTTTGGTTAATTTAAAAATATTTTAAGATATTCAATTATGTAGTATAACAACACAACCAAGATCTCAGAATAATATTGAATAAAAAGCAAAAAGTGAGTTGTAAATCACTAGAAGTTACAATGTTTAATTTGATTTTACGCAAAATGAAAACATTTGACACAGATCATTTTTCTGAACATCCTGATATGAGCTCAGTCCTGTGTGGCCACATTCGTGTATTCAGTTGTAGCTTCCAATGTGGTGACGGTATCCAGAAGTGGGGCTTTAGGTAGGTGACCAGGGCTAGTAGATGAAGTCCTGAAAGTATGGTCTTCATGGTGGGATTAATGTTTATAAGAAGAGTACTAAGGAGGCTTTTTCTGTGTGTGTCTCTCTCTGTCTTATTCTGTCTCCTCTCTCTGACTTGTCTCTGCCTTTCTGATTCTGTTTCTCTTGTGTCTCTCTGTCTCTGTATGTGTCTCTCTGTGTCTGTCTGTCTGGCTTTGTCTCTCTCTTACACACACACACACACACACACACACACACACACACACACACACGATTGCTGTGGCTCGCACCTTGGTGTGGGAGTCCTGGTGCTACAACTGTGAAAGCAGAACCAGCCACTATTGACTCACTCAGTCTGTGGTCTTATATTATGGCTGTCTAAGCAAACTAATGCAAATGAGACAGTACTTCCTCTTTTGTCTTTGAGCATGGTCCCTACACTTCCTATGACAGAGACATTTGCAGATGTGCTGCTGTGATATCAGAAAACTCTCTATCATACGGATGCTTCTGTGAGAAACCCACCATTAATTAAAGCAGTCTTGTAAATCTTTATTAATTTTCTCTACACACTAATTATTTGACCCACAGCTAGATTTAACAAGATAGACTGAATACTTCTTAGTGAGGAATGTCTAAGATTGATAAGGCTTCTGAAGATAACACGGACAAGCAGGTTTGCTTTCCCCACCTGATTGTAATTACTATTTGGAAACACTGACTATCTTATTATATGTTCAATTACAGTGAATAATTAGCATTCTGTCTTACAATTGCATGCATAATAATGATGAAATTGTGTATTATTTTCTTGCCCAAGACATTTTATAATTATGCATTCTAGTTCCTGCTTATGTTTTCAAATTTCTAAGAAACATCCTTAAGCTTACACTGCCTTTTCTATTGGTCTGATTATGTCTAACTATCCCAGAAGTGAGACTCTATGTCATGACAGTCTGTGATTCTTGTGTCCATGCACACATGTGCTTTGTTATTTTTAGCTTGATTATCTTAACATCTGACAGGCACATTGGTGAGGTGAAATGTGGAGAAAGTAGAACTTCCTATTCTATTGTGGAAGTGCCAGGCTGTCACCCGCAGGGTGGGAAGCTCCTGCTACAGATAAGTTCTCTCTTCAGGGGCAGACACTCACAGGGTCTCCAGAACATTCAAAATGTCTGTTCACCACCCAGACTACCTGATGTCTTCAGACACACTTCCTACAGTCTGATAATTATGTGTTTGTAATTACATGCCCCACCTTGCCAAAGTGGGAAACAAACAATTTGCATTCCCAGGCTTCCTACACTAAGGTACAGGTGTGTGACTCCACTTCCCCTAACTTCACTGTCCTTGGGAGACAGACTCAGGGGGACCACATTAGGAGGCAATGCATCTAAGAATGTCAGTCTTTGGACAAGCCAGACACACAAAGATTCATTTCCTGGGGGCTGGAGTGATGTCTCTGTCATCCAGTCTCCAGCACTTTCCAACACAAGCCAGAATACAATGTCCCTGCTAGAGCAGTGGCTGGGTACTGCTCAAGGATGCTCAGCTTTGCCCTCTAGCCTACCAGACATTCTGTAAACATCTAAGTGACACCCTCAGTTCCATTCCCTTCAAATTTGCAAAACAAAAGCAAAAACAAAACAAAGCACACACACACAAAAAAAGCAAACTTCTGTAGTTACATTTACTTCCAATGTGACCACTGCGATAAGAGTTCTTCCTCCTCATAACAAAACAAAATCTAATAAAACTTCAGTGTCCACTGTTTGGCCTTCGTGGCAACAGTCCTGTTTAGAGACACTGAAGGAGAAATGTCATGTGAATTAGTGTTGTTTGTTCATTTACCAAGCTTCAAGCTTCGGTAATTGAAAAGAGTTTTCCAGACAAACAATTCTGCTCTCGAGTTATCAGCAAAATCCACCCTTCCTGCTTCTTCGGTTTCACATCACCGAGGGAGGATTCAGGTAGAACCTGACAGGGGCTGATTGCTTTCCTTATGAACACAGGAGATCCTTGCAAATCTTTGACACACCTCGACCTCTTGCTTGCCGGTGTGTAAATATCCTGAACTTCTACTTTATGCTCCACTTGGGGTTGACTGTTACAGGACCCCAGAAATCAGCATCAACATCAACAGCAGGGAGCGTTTTTCTCTTAGCTCTCCTGACAAGGGCCTATTCAGGATGAAGGAAGGGAGAGCAAGACATGTTTCCACTCTCAGGGTCAACGGAGAATCACCAGGCTGGAGCAGCTGGAGTTGGAACAATAATAAGCATTGCATCATATGTCAGATTATTTGTATCCTCCACATAACTTTTATTGTCCATTCCGTGGACTAGTGTGCCAAGATAAACTGTGGAGGAATGCCTTGAGTGGATGTGTAGTTTGTCAATAAAGTGGTGTTTAGCCAATCAGCTGGGCAGAAGGACAGGAAGTGGAAGGCGGGGCTTCCAGGAAAGGAGGAGGAGCCGGAAGTTGACAGTTGGGAGGGACCAGTTGGTGGAGACAAGCTGCCCTAGGAGGATCAAATTGGCAAGTGCTTGGGATGTAGTAGGTTATGAGGATTAGAGTAGTTTGTTTTAGTTTACTGGTAGATTAGTAGCAGTTTAGATTCTGCCCAGCATAGTGCTTGCAGCTTTGAATTACATTTCAGTCTCATTGTGTCAGTTATTGGCTTCCTAGGCCATACAGATAGAATAATTGCAACAATAAACATTTATATTTTATGAAGGTTGTTTTTTTTTCAGCTAAAATTTATTGGACAGTTAGTGTATGGCAGCGTCAAGACTTTGCATCCTGTACTCATTAATTACTCCTGACAGCAGAGAGCAGACATTGTCAACTGTACTTAGGGATGAAGTGGTGCCTGGGGAGGTTAATTAATTGTCCATGGAAATGCTACCACTAAATCACGGAGGTGGGACCGGATCCCAGGTTAAACGTGAAAAATCCCTCCAGTGAATCACACAGGCCATGAGTCATCTCGCTAAGAGTTTCATGTGAAGAGTCAGAGAAATAAAACACGACAGTTGCACTTGGAAGCAGCTATATGAAAACTCTGTGTGTGTACAGGCACAAGCTTGGAAGAGAATGCTTCGCCTGCTTTTTGCTTTCAAGTCCAGGAAGCCAAGACAGCCAGGTGATTCGGAGGAAATCTGTAGGAGAGAGGAGATGGGGGCGTTGGGTATGTGTGCACTTGAATTGTATTCACCGAACACGGACTACCCGGTGTCACAACACTGACTTTGTTCTTTACATCATCAGGCAGTGGGGCTCTCCCTGGCCCAGTTATACTCTTATACTCTTAACAAAACAAAACAAAACAAGAACAAAACCTTTTTGGTTTTGTAATAGAGATGTGGTAACACATTACATAGAATAACAGTCAAGGATTCAGTCCCTCGGAAGTGCAAAGCAAGCACAGGCTGAGGAAACAGGAAGTCAGTACTCCTTCCGTCACCTTCAGGGCAACTGCTTGGTCCTCAGGCCTCCAGGGAAGGTGCCTTGAGTCCTGAAGGTCACTGTGCAAACAACATTGAAAGTTGATGATCTGATGCTGCGGGTCGGGTCGGGAACAGCAGGGAAGGCAACCATGTACTCATTCCAGGAAGGAAGTGCGTTGTCCTAAATCCTACAGCTTGACTCTTCCGGGAGTTGCAAAACTAGCAGGTTCTTTTGAAAACGAGTGCTTTGAGATTCTCCACTTGTGAAATATGCCTAGATACCAGCTGATCATAGCTGTGGTGGGTGGCTCGTGCCTTTTTGCTTCCTAAAGAGTCAGTGGTAGGAGAGAAGTTTAAAAAAAAAAAAAAAGGTAAATACAGCTCAGAGAAGGACAGGATGGGTTGTTCTGGGAGGGGGTGTCCCCAGGAGGCGTCAGCAACAAGAGGAGACGCACACATACGTGAGCAAGTCTTTAGAAAGCTATCTGTATGAATACTTGAGCAAATGCCTAGAGGAATTTTTAAAAGGAATTCACAGTAAGTGTTTTTTTGTTTGTGATACCTACTGATGCTCGTCAAAGTTGTTTAACTTACTGCTCTTGAAAGTCAGGATGATACGATAGATTCTGCAGTCACTACAGACGTACGCTTTTCCACCCCAGTAGCTCATGCTTTTCAGACTCATAGGTCCGGGGCTGGAGAGATGGCTAAACATACTGCTCTCTCAGAAGATCCAAGGTCAGTTCCCAATACCCACACGGGGTGGCTAGCAAACACCTCTAACCAGCTTGGCAGAATTTGATGCTCTCTCTTCTGGACTCATCAAAGCACCTGTATTCACACATGTGCAGACCTCCACATAGACACATAATCACAAATAAAATCTTTTTTAAAAACCCTACTTTTATTCAAAGGAGCAACAGATAAACATTTTAAATAGCTCATATGTAATAGAAGAAAAGCATTTGAGTTTGTGCTTCGAGAAAGGAAAACTTCAGCACTATACAGCAGCTCAGTGAAAAGAGATGACTCAATGGTTAAGACCATTGGCTGCTCTTTCAGGCATAATGGTGTGCTGTTTCCAAAATCAGCTGAGGGGAAACACTGGCTGCTATCTTGTTCCCTCAGCTCCTTCCTGCCTTCACAGATCATGAGCTGTCCTATGAAGAGACCTCCCTGATGGAAAACTAAAGATTCCTGCCAACAGCTACACGAATGCCCCTGGGAACAGACCCAGAGGCCCTAGCTGGCAGCTTGGCTTTGCAGAAGCTTGTGAGAAACCTTGAGAGAGAATTAGAAAGCTAGTCCTTCACCCCAGATACTTGCTCCTCAGAAATGATGTGATAATGAGTGTTTGCTGTCTGAATTGGGGCCAAAGTTGCATCCGGCAGGATACAACTAATCCTGAAAAAATGGTGGACATGCAAGGTTCCATAGAGGGCACATTCACAGAAGTCATCTAGGACACAGGTGGACAGTGACGGGCACAGCAAAGCCCTGACGTAGGGAGTCAGAGCTCATGTGCCTTAACTATCCTTCTGAGATCTCAACCAAAATTCACTTTGGATTCTATGAACATTTAAGGAGTATCCATTTTCTGCTGGTTCAGATTTTTTTTTTATTACAAACAAAAGTCATGTTGGGTCAGATTCATTCTGTCGAAGGTCAGCATCCTCTGTAGTGGGCCTGGGAGACTGGTGTGCAAATGGGAAAGTGATGAGAGGTGTCTCCTAATGACTTCACACAAACTCTGTGTGTGTGTGTGGGGGAGTTGACAGGCCTCAAAGTGGTTCTGGATTTTCCCTAGGGATGTAGCACTTACTGTCATAACCATATTTAGGGCAGATGTAATTTTACATTTTTGTTGAAATAAAAATGTCATATAATATATTTTCATCATGTTTTCCCCTCCTCTAACTCCTGCCAGATTCTCTCCATTTCCTTATCTACCCAACTTTGTTCTTTTTTTCTTTCTCTCTTTCAAAACAATCAAACAAGAAATAATAACAAGAAAAACAAACACAAAACACAAATCAAAACAAATAAACAAAAGACCCAAAAAAATGTCAAAACAGAGCAAATGAAACCAAAAGTCCATAAAAATACCATTGAACCATTTTGTGTTGGCCAGCTACTCCTGGGCCTGCCCAAGTGTGTAGTTGAAACTCCAACAGAGAAAACTGATTTTCCCTTTGCCAGCAGGTTATCAATTGCAGATAGCGTTTTCATTAGGGGTGGGACCCTGTGTCCACTTGCCCTTCCAGTGCAGCAAAAGGTTCCAACGTCTTTGCAAATGCCCTTGTGCTAACTCTTTTCTATGAATCCATGTTTAGTGTACATAGCTGACTCTATTGGCGTTAGTATCACTTTCATGCTAGAGATGAGCACACAGGGACAAGGCCAGCTTATGTCTTGGGCCATATAGCTCTTAAATGACAGAACTAAGGCATGAGCTGACTGGTCTGGGGGGAGGGCAATGCCTGGGTCCTGAACCGTGCTGTGCCTGGCTGGAAGAGATTGTTGCTACCTGTCAACTTGTCACTGTTAGCACTCAGCCTATTTGGAGGTACAAGTGTTTACCAATGCACACAGAACTCCTGACCCTCCGTGGCTGACGCCAGGGTTCAAGATAAAAGTTCTGTTTTCTTGAATGTACCATGTCAATAGTCTGCTAAAGGAAAATAGTGCCTATTTCATTAAAAAGTGAACCGGTGGATGACACGGCTTTCTTGTCGATGTCCAAATGTGTTGTCCTTCATGTGAGACTGGCTGCGTGACCGGTCCGTGTCTGGTCCATTGCCTTGGCTTTATGACAGAATGCTTTAATTTGTTCTACACAGAGCTCAGTTGCCCCACTGTTTTTCTGTTACTTATTCCATACGCTGTTCACTTTCTTGCACTATTTTATTTCATAAGGCACTTTGGATACCAATTTATATGAAAGATGCAATTTGAAATGAAGTTATAGTGCAAGCTGCATCATCATAGTTTCCTTCTTGCTTTGGCCTTCCTGTGTCTTAGACAGTTGCTTGATGTTGGATGCAGTGCTGAAATTTAAATGGAAAGAAGGTCCAGAATTGATGCTCACGTATTACTTATTTAATCTGCTGCTGGAGCAATCCAGTGTTGAATTCTGTTCCCAATATATCCCACAGTCTCTCTGACATTTGTCTTACTTGTTTCACAGGGGGAATTTGGCACCGTGTGGTAGCTGCAGAATCTGTTTAACCTTCACTCTAGGATGGCATCACAGGGTAATCTGACTGGAGCTCCAGTTATGGACTTTTGCTATTTATCTATTCAGTCACTCTCAGACTAATGGTTTTGGTGGTGTGTTTCTGTTGTCTGTCTGTTCTATTCTTTTGCTGTTTGCTTATTCTGGAGTGCTTTAATACCTTGGATACAAAAAGAAGAAAACAATTGAACTGGTTGTTTGAGTGATCATTGCTAGTGGATCTTGTTGGAGACATAACAAGGCAGAAAGAAACATTGCTTTGAAGACAAGGATGCCGACACAGGGAGCCGAATTTGTTACATGGTATGGGTTTGGGTACTTATCCCAGTGAACCTTCAACTACTGAGTGAAAGTCATCTACTTTATTTTTTTCAGGAGAGCTGCAATGCATACAGTACAACAATGACCATCATGTGATTATCATCCACACAAAAAAATCACTCCCATAGGGCTTTGGTATGAAAGAGATATGTTAATAACAGCTGCCATATGAAATCCTGCTTTTTTGCTCTAATCTCTGAGTTTCTAAGGTCATCTTGCAGTGTAAGGCTTAGGGTCACCTCCTGTCTCAGCTCCCACAGCAGCTGTGTCTGGCAGTCCTTCGGCAGCAGATGCTATAGAATGTGACCCAAACTATGGTGTATATTCGTTGACAGGAGAGATAGCTCTTGGCTCATGTTTTGTCCTTCCTACTATATTTGGCACAATTTCTTGTAGAAAGTTTATATTGTGGAGTGTTTTAATAATCATTTAATAAAGAATCATATCAACTTTTCCCTAAACACTATTAGAAAGGTATATAATTATGTGTTAAGCCACTATAATATTATTGATATATAAAAAACCCCAATAGATTCTTCTAGTCATCCTTGATATTAGGGAAGATAGAATTTTGAAAGATCCAGAGAACTTCAGACTCACCCTAGATTTCCTAGGAAGGCAGTGAGTTAGAGACTTTAAGGGGGGTCTGGATTTTACATCTATTGTTAATGGGATCTTGGGCAAATGGTTATCCATTTTTGAGTTAAAATATTTTGAAAGTTTCTCTGAATATTAAATGAGATAATGGATGCAAAACTGTTCTGTACAACTTTAACTGTTCCATTTGTGTTGATTCAGGAGTCTCTCTCTCTCTCCCTCTCCCTCTCCCTCTCCCCCCCCCCCTCTCTCTCTCTCTCACACACACACACACACACACACATGGCTAACAGGTTCTGTTTGTTTGTTTCTTTTATTACTTTTTTTCCTTTTATTGAAAATATTCTTTGTGGGGCTGGAGAGATGGTTCAGATATTAAGAGCACTGACTGCTCTTCCAGAGGTCCTGAGTTCAATTCCCAGCAACCACATGGTGACTCACAACCATCTATAATGTGATCTGATGCTCTCTTCTGGCTTGCAAGTGTACATGTGGGCAGAGCACAGTATACATAATCAATGAATAAATTAAATCTGAAGAAGAAGAAGAAGAAGAAGAAGAAGAAGAAGAAGAAGAAGAAGAAGAAGAAGAAGAAGAA
>OU015743.1:7670087-7684146 GCA_907169655.1 Acomys percivali | reverse complement strand
TCTTCCTCCTCCTCCTCTTCCTCCTCCTCCTCTTCCTCCTCCTCCTCTTCCTCCTCCTCCTCTTCCTCCTCCCTCTTCTTCATTTTTGAGGGATGACGGTCATAAGGGTCAGGGGTGAACCTGAGAGGACTGGGAAGTGAGCCTAATCGGGGTACATGATATGAAAGTCCCAAATAATCACTAAAACATTATGTTGGAAAAAAAGACAGAAATCCATGCCGTCCTACCCTCTTCTCTTAGGCTTGCTTTTGCCTCCCCCATGCCCCAGTGAGTCCTTAGGGGCTGCTCAACTCCCTTTGCTTCTGTTCATTGGCACTTGCTATTCCCTGGGTGGTAGATGGCCTGCCTGAGTTACCTCAACAATCCCCATGCCACAAATGAAGACAGAACTTGGGTCAGTTAATCATCTTAGTAGTTGCAGAGCCATTTCTTCCCAGCCCTGTGCCTTTGCTGTTCTCTTTAAATTCTGCCTGATGCTGGTGGTTGAATTAGAGAATTGTCCAATGTTGTTCATCCCTTATGGCCAATCATCCTGCTTCTGAACAATTTTCACACAACATACAAAATGGGTGTGCTCATACATTATAGTATTTTCATTCTTCTTTTACTTGAAGTTGATTTATTTTCTACTTTTAAAAAACCTGACCATTTCATTGTAGCTTTTCAAAAATTTTAAGCAAATTGTGGTACATTTATATAAAAATATCACCAAGGACTATTCTCTAGAGGGAGAAATCAAGTGATACATAACATTAAGGTTAATTTTAATTTTATTGAAATAATTTCTGGCTTGGCCCAGTTTGTATCATCCTATTGGCCTTGAAATATACAAATATAACTATGAAGTTGCTATGTTAGGTTGCAATGTCCATAGTTACTATTTGAAGTTAAAAATATCACCAAGACTCACTATAGTTTACATTTTTTCTTGAAGTTTATCTATGACAAAGGTTTTCTTCCCATATGAGGGATTTTAGTTTCATAAATAATTGTCTTTATTAGGGTTTTAGTCCTGTGAAGAGACACCATGACCAAGGCAACTCTTACAAAGGAAAACATTTAATTACAGCTGGCTCACAGTTTCAGAGGTTTAGTCCATCATTGTCACGGTGGGAAGTGTGGCACTGTGCAGGCAGACATGGCACTGGAGAAGCTGCGAGTCAGCAGAAGGGACTGTGTGCCACACTGACCATATGCAAAGCCCTTCCCCACAGGGACACACTTCCTCTAACAAGACCACACCTACTCCAACTAGGCCACTCCTCCTAATAGGGCCACTCCCTCAAACACATGAGTCTATGGGGGCCATTCCTATTCAAGTCACCACAATTACACAGACACAGACACAGACACAAGCACGCGCACATACACACACACACACACACACACACACACGGAATACTTTAGTGTCTGCTAAGTCAAAGTTATTGAAGTACTTTGCAGATTTCCAACTGTCATGTATCCGTGACTTCCTATAACATTCTCTTTGACTTTAATTTGGTGCTTTTGTTGGGATTTGTCTTCTATAAAGCAGAGTGTAAAGAGATGTAGAGATATCCATTCTTTGATGGAAATGATTTGGACATGTATCCTAGGAAAGCATTTTCGATATTGAGAATCAAATAGACTAGAGGCCAAGTCTCCGAAATTATACCGTGGAGGTGAGAAGACAGACAGAAATAGCCTCGTAGGCAGATGCCTCCACTGCTGATTTCCCTCTTGGAGTGATAAAGGAGAAACTGAGAAGCAGAAGGTGATGATGGAATGGCCAGCCAGGGTGCTAGACTACTTCCCGCCCCAAAATGCACCGTTTACCATCTTTCTGCATCTCTGCATTGCCCCTCTACTGAGTCACCAAAATAACATCTTGTCCAGCAGCAAACTCTGTCCAGTTAAGACCGTAGAGTGGGTCAGATTGGCCTAGGTCACTTATTTATTTATTTATTTATTTATTTATTTATTTATTTATTTACTTACTTACTTACTTACGTACTTACTTACTTACTTACTTACTTACTTACTTATTTACTTATTCCAGCAAACATCTATTATATTAGTTCTGGTACATTCTTTTGGAAGGCCAGTGTTGTCAGGATGTGAGATTATTTAGAGAAAGCCTTGTGCTTCCGAGGAGGCTGTGATAGGACAGCATTCTTACTTAAACAAAGGGAAAACATAATAAAAAGTCATTTCCAGAGGCATCTGAGAGATGTGGAAGCCGCAAAGATGAAATGAGCTAACATTCTAGAGAGAGTGTGATCTGAGGTGATCTGATGATTGGCAGTGGTTTTTCTCTCAGGGTGCCTGTCAATTCTGGGAACACACAGATGGTTGGGCTTGACCCAGGTGGAGGGACTCTGCTGGAAGTGGAGAACTCAGCAGCAAAAAAGCACCGTGATCTCGTGCAGTGTTGGGAACTTGAGGAGTTGCAGGTGTGTGTCTGCTTTTCTGCATTGTACTGAAATCTCCCACCGTCCCACAGCGCTCAGAGAATGAAGACCCGTCAGGGAGAGAGCCTGCCTCAGATACACACAGGATTTCTTTCTGAAGCAATTTACTAAATCTTGAAGTTGTATGAGGGAAGAAAACAACAAGTGAGACGAAAAGTTCTGAAGGGCAGAATGTACTTCCTGCAGTCTGCCAGTACTGAAGGGGCAAAGAGTCGCGGTGCTCACAATGAGATGGTTTGGGGAGCCATGCCCAGGGACATGTTGAAACTTGAAGCAGATGGCATCTTCCCACAGCCACAGCTTAATTCCTAATTGGCTTCAAGGATTAGTCTCTGACATATGCTAAGCAGGGTGTATTAGTCGGCACGGCTTGCCACAGCAGAATGCCATGGGCTTGGTGGCTCAAGCAATGGGTACTTATTCTCACATTTCCACAGATCTAGATGATAGGACATTTTGGGTCAAAATTATAGTTAACTTGGTGGTAGCCCTCTTCCTGGATTGACGATGGTGGCCTTTCCTTGGTGAGTGCTTCTGGGCAGGAGAGAGAGGGAAGAGTGGAGGGAAAGACAGAGATGGGGGAGAGCTCTCTCTCTCTCTTTCTCTCTCTCTCTCTCTCTCTCTCTCTCTCTCTCTCTGTTTCTATAATGCCACTAATCCTATAAAATTAAAATCCTGATCTTATTCCCTCAGTTCCTATTAATATGTCCTTTGAGACCACATCTATGAGTAATTCACACAGGGAGGACATGCCTCAGCCAGTAGCAAGAGAAGAGTATTTTCTGTGGGACATCTTAGTTTCAGGAGTCTCTGCGAAGTACCCTCCCTGCAAGCAAGAGTTGTTTGACCTGCTAACAAGCAAGCTAATAAGGCCAAGCATAAGTGGGGGTTGGGGGGAGTTCAATAAAAGAAATGAGCAACTGTCATGGTGGCACACACCTTTAATTCCAGCACTGGGGAAGCAGAGGTAGGGGGATCTCTGTGAGTTCAAAGCCAGGCTAATCTATTTAGTGAGTTCCAGGACAGGACAGCTATCTAGAGAGACCTCATCTCAAAACCAAACAAATAAACAAAAAAAGGAAAAAAGGAACAAAGGGGGAAAATCAACTGGGCATATGATTCACCCAATTGGCCTCTGGTTATCTAGTGATGGGAAGAGCTGCCAGCCTGCCGACATCTTAACGTCTCCATGGTAATATCAACAAGGCGGGAAAGGCAGATCCGCACCAAGCCTTGCCTTTAACACAAAGTGACTCTTAACTAAAAAGGAGATAGCACCATATTTCTGAGTCAGACCCCCTACATCCTTGCTTGGTATTTGTCTTGTAGAAGGGTCCATACGGACCAAACACACAGAGATGGGCGGACTCCGGGACAGTCCCAAAGGGTCTAGGACTCATCAAAACTACCACTCCAAGGACCGACTTCACTTTGTATGAAAATTCTATAGCTATGTCCAGGCAGAGCACACACAGTACAGGTTGTAGGGGAAAAACTTCAGGATGCTTGATTAAGATTAAACAAATCATGAGTTGTTTACAAGCTATCATTCAGAACACACCGGTAAGGAAAAGGAAAGGACACAGCACAAGGAGGCACACTGCAGGGTGAAGAGGACAAGAGCAAAAGATGTGTGGTACCCAGCCTCCCACCACTGAGACAAAGGGGCAAGTGGCCATTAAAGCAAGGAGCTTGTTAGACGGTGTTGCCATTAGCCCAGAAACCTTATAAATTGTCATAATACTGTAAAAATGAAAATAAGTAATAAATTCCTACAGGGCCAGTTCACAAAGTTGGAGAAGAAAATTTAATACACATCAGTTGGTTAACAGCTTTTAGACTCTGTAAGAAGAACTCGGAAGGAGGAAAATAGTCTACGCATCCCATTCTCCAAACAGAATTATAATCATTCAAGCATTTGAGAAATTGAAAGAACAATTTAAACTGGCAACTTGAAAAATGAAAACCAGTAATGGATAAGAATGAGAAGGAAGTGAAAAAGTGAGTCAAGTGATCAAAGGAAGGAAATAGATGAAAAAGACACAAGAGGAGAGCAGGTTCCAAGGTGCCTGAGAGAGACTAGACCCTCTTAGTAAGAGGGAATGAGCGGCCGAAAAACAAATGACAGAACAAAATGAAAAGGAAACCAAAGTGGTTAGAGAGTGTGTTAGAAAGGAAAGGCCAAGAAACTGTATAAAAGAGCCCACAGAAGCCTTCCTGGACACTGATATAAACATTCAAACAGGCATAAAGCAATCGGTGCAGTATTAACACCACTCCATGGCCAAGTGCGCTTTATTATTATAATATAAAGTTTGCTCTATATTAGGTAAACCGGTAATGTTATATCAATGGCTTTAAAAGAAAAAAATGACCCTCGTAATAATCTCCATAGATGCTGAAAAAAAAAATCTATGATAAATTTCAAGACCTACTATGATAAAAGTACTATAGAAAAAGAAATTGGGCCCTTTCCACATGTTACAATTAGCATGCATGTCCACATACTGTGATGGTCAGTGCTGTGAATTGGGTAGAGCCTAGATCACCTGCGAGACCCAGCTACATAGAATACATATGATTCCTGTGGGGGGGGGGGTTAGATCTTGACTGCATAAATTGAAGTGGGTAAGCACCATTCCTTTGGTAGGGGGTCCTGGATTGTACAAAGCAGAGAAAGCAACCGAGCAATACGCATTCGCCTGGTGCTTTCTGCTTTGTTAGATTTGTTACTGTGGATGCAGGACTAGGGGCTTCATGCTGCCATGGCTATGACTCCCTGGCAATGGCAGGCTGTAACCTTTAACAATCAGCTAAATAACCCTTTCCGCTCAAAGCGGCTTTTCCCAGGAATTTTGTCATAACAAGGAGGAAAAGAAACTAAGACATATAATGCACCAATCTATTACATTGGTAAAGAGAGACACTAGCGTCAGTCCCTGCTATATTAGAAGCACTGTCTCTGTATCTATCCAACACTGCAGTAGAACTATTAGTCACTGAAATCATGCCACATAAACAGAGGCAAACAAATAGCTTAGAAACAACAGCAATAAGGACTCGTTCCTTATTGTACATGCAGACAATTAAACGGTATATTTTGAAAACCTTAAAACATTGTAAGAGATGAAATTAACTTGAGAGCCATAGCAAATTACCAAAATAACACAGGGAGCTCAATAGCCTTCATAAGTATACTCGACAACAAAGCACTGCCAGCATGGAGTCTTGTAAACAACAGGAATGCGTCTCACGGTTCTGAAGGCGGGAACTCTGGGGCCCTTTAGTTGCTGATGCTGTGTTTGCTGAGTTCTGGCCGGCCCACAGATGACACCTTCCTTCCTGTTGCGTTCTCACAGTAACAGGGACAAAGAATTTCCGAGGTCCCATTTTATACATGTTCTAGTTAAGAGGGCTCCTGGTTACCTCACCCAGTACCCCTTAGCGCCATCATTTTAGGGGCTGGGATTCCAACACACAAACTAGGGACAAGACATCCACTCAAAGCCTTGCACAGCTAGGGAACACAGCGCTCACACGCAAGGGTACGGCCTGCCAAGGGACGGCAGTTTTTGTGAGAAATCTTTTCTTCTTATTACAAAAGGATTGTTCATTACAATACCGTTGGCGATTGTAAAATACTATAAATATCCTAAGTGATCATTTAGACAGAAGAGAGTGTGAACAAACGAAAATCTACACGTTGGAGGCCAGGCACCCGTCAAAAGGAACTAGAAATGCTTTACAAACGAAGAATGATTATGTAAAAAGGCGAGATCCAAGAGGGAATAGGGAGCCACCCTTCAAGAAAGAAGCACAGGGCTTCAGGAAAAATGTACGTGTCAATGCTGACTTATGTTTTGAGAAATGGATTGGGTAATTTGGACATTAAGGAAACTGGCTACTTGTGGGAGACACTGTGTGAAAAGGCAGAAAAAGAAGGACAAAAAATGGAGTACTGAGGATGAAAAAGAAGTGGCACGTCCCTAGGAGCAAGCTTCTTTCTGTTTCATGGAAGTCTGGCTTTAAGACGTCTGTGGATAACAAAAATTCTGGATGATAAAATCCAAATAAAAACAAAATGCTGCTTAACTTTAAAACACATTACAAACCTAAGGTAACAAAACACCACAATATTGGTATAAATACAGACATGTACACCAAGAAAATAGACTGAGCATTCAATAAATAGGGCCAACACATCTATGGATAACTGATATTTGGGAATCGTCAATAAAGGGTGCTGAGAAAGTCAAATATACATGGGTATAAAAGTGAAATGAGTTTTTGCGTCTCATCACTTATAAAATCTGCTCAAAATGGATTAAAGACCTAAACATATGACATAATTTGGAAAAGGATATATGGAGACTTATTACTGTAGAAGATTCCTAAAATATACACATATACATAAAGTTTAAATGACATTACTCCATAATGGGAAGATATAATTCCCTAGGCCATTAAAAACAGTACAATAGGCCACTGGGAAAAAAAACATAGTTCTAGAACTGGGTTACCTGCGTTGGAGTTGCTGGTCATTGAGTCCCTGTAACTTTGCTGTGCTGGTCAGTTTTACACAAATTAAAGTCATGAGGGAAGAGGAAACCTCATTTAAGGAACTGTCTCTGTGGGGTGCATTCTTTTTTCTGTTTTCTCTTCTTTGGTTTTGTTTTCTTGAGACAGAGTTTCTCTATGTAGCCTGGCTATCCTTTGCAGACCAGGTTGGCCTCAGACTCACAAAGATCCACTTGCCTCTGCCTCCCTGAGTGCTGGGATTAAAGGTGTGAACCACAATGCCTAGCAGGGGCCTCTTCGTGATTGGTTGATGTGAGAAGGCCCACTGTGGGCGTTATCACCCCTGGGCTGGTGGTCCAGGGTAGTATAGGAAAGCCAGCCAATAAAAGCCTTCCTCCATGATCTACTTTTTTGAGAATTTGCCTTGAGATTTGGCCATGGCTCTGCTTGGTGATAGACTATAAAGGAGAAGATAAAATAAACTTTTTCCTCTTCAAGTTGCATTGGATCAGTGTTTTTATCATAGCAATACAAAAAAAAAACAAAAAACCAAAAGCAAACTAGAACACTACCCAAACACTTGAGGCTGTTGCCGTTGCAGAACTTGATCGCTAAGACTCTGCTGGTGAAGACCCCATAGACTTGAATCATACAAAACGAAGAAACCAATCAGCTACTGGCCTCAAAGTTCACTCCTATGCCCCGACTCTCATAGTGCTGGAAGGTGCTACGTGCATTATGGGAGAAGAAAAGTAACCATTAGTCTTACCCACCTGTGAATCCTGTGAGCCACAGTGACAACTAGCTCAGCAAGATATGCTTACTGGTGTGATAGTGACATGAATGTTATGGTAGTAAACAACCCGTTTCTAGTTGGATTTGAGGATACCTCCATGAGATGGAACCCATATTTGGCACTATTATAAGGTCCATGAGCCTGTGGCTAGATAGGCCTACTACAATTATTATGCTAAATTGAGACACTGTTAAACTGACTCTTAGTGACTGTTGACTACACCCATAGATTAGTGCATCTCTCAATCCCTATCAGAGATGATTCTTCTAGCGGCACAAGGCAGTTAACATGGAGACCCACAACTGTTCACAAAGCTCAAGGGTCATCAACGAAGAGGATTGTGGGAAGAGTGTAAGAGCGAGAGGTATTGATTCCTACACTGAAACCGTATTTTCCAGTCCATGATAGAGCAGCCTCACACACAAACTCACAGCAGATGTGACAGCATGTGCAAGACTTGCACACCACCAAGCTAGACAAGATTTTGGCACAGAGAAGGGAGGCGGCTCCTCCCTGAGGATTGCTAATTGATAGCTTCCAGGAGAGGAAGTGTTGGTTTTCTTTGAGGATCTGCCTTCTAACAGGTTGATCACATTCTTGTGCACGGCCCCACACCCGGGACTAATGGGCAGCACCAACTGGACTCTGTGGGATATTTTTTAAAAAGAGGTAGATCTGGGAAGAGCTAGACAGAAGAGTGGGGGAACAAATATGATCAAAGTACATTGTATAAAATTGTATTAACTTCTCAAAGAGTTATTAAAATGTCAAAGAATATAGGGCATTGTGATACAATATAGATATTAATATTAGTAATATGGCACATACCTCTTACAGTAACTCTTCAGCATAAGAATTATGGAAAATAAGGATTATTTGGTTCAAAGCAATCAATTTCCTTGTCTGAAAAATTGGCCCCTGATGTTCACTTGATGTTTATGTCTAAATTATACCCACAAGCTTTATTCTTTGGGATTTCTTGGAGGAATTAAATACTGCCAGGTGACCTACGACAGCATCAGTTCTGCTTCTAGTAGCAGAAAATTAGGCTAGAACTCTCAAGAGATTTGCTAGCAAAATTAGCAGCAGAGGGTATAAAAGCAGCAACTAATCCTGCTGGAAAAGGAGCAGAAGGGAAGGCACTAATCTTATTAGCAGCTATGTCATCAGTCAAAACAGCAAGGATGGAGAAATGGATCTTGGAAGGTTATTTCCTCAGTCAAAATGAGTTCCTGTTCCTCTTCTTATTTTAAGACCAGTGGCAGAATGGAAGATAACAGAAGCTGCTGAAATATAAGAAAGCTGAGAATGGCAGAGCTGCTTGATCATTCTTCCATACAATCCCAAAAGAGCTGGGTGTGGCTCTGCTACCTCACCGAAGCATGGATAAGCAGTTGTCCTACTAAAGATACTTATTCCAAAGTGTCACAGGAATGCCTTTTTGGTATGGTTAGCCTAAGTGTGTATCCTGTGGGATTCAAATAGGAAGGACACACACTAAAAAGCACTGGCCTTCTGCAGAGAAAACAGCTTGCCTTGCTGTTTTGCATCCTGTCCAGCCCACACAGCCGTGAAGTGATGAGGATGGACCGCATGCCATAGGATGCGCCTTCCTACACTACATCCTGAAGACATATAGGTTTAACATCAGCTGTGTTACTGATCCCTGAATATGAGACTTAGGAGGAAGGGCAGCATAGAGGCTGCTTTCATTTTTAACCGAGTATCAGTTCTTGAATTAATAAAAAAACCCCAAATTTTAGTTTTAAAAAATTGGCCTCAGAAGCTACCCAATCCTAGAGCACACCTGTAATTGTAGCACAGGAGAGGTTGAACCAGGGAGACCGAGAACTCTTATGCTACGTGAGTTTAAAGCCATCTTGGGCTATGTGGAGAGAACTTGTCTCAGTAAAAAATAACAAACAAACAATGTGGGAAGAGAATGCTGATTTCACACCTCCCCACTGCAGAGGTCACACACTAAACTAATGTTCCAGCTTGTCTACTCACCTTGCTGACACACCCTTTGTGAGAGCTGCCTTGCATCTCACTGCAGGTTAGCGGGGCCTCTGACTCTCATCTGTAAATTCCCGGTCTCCTTCCAATGTTAGCCTTAGGATTTTTGTGACTAATCGAGTCAGACTTGCATTTGCAGCGGGCCAGTGTGGACACAGGGCTTTATGTAGAGCCTTGTGAAGACATTAAAGAAACAAACGCGTCTTCTTAGTCACCACATCCCACATTGTTGACTTCAACCAGACACAGTCTTTGAAGACTTGACAACAGAGACCATATGAAAATCAAAACACAATTACTGTCTTATTTCTAATGCGCTGTTGAGTTGATCAAATGTTTATTTTTTTTTTTTAAACTCAAATAGTTGTTGATATGCCCTCAGCGTGATTAAGGAATTCTAAGTGTCACTATGCTAATTCAGGATGAAAGCCAAAACCGTCTCAGGTGTACAGCCAGAAAGAGTTCAAGTTAAAAAACAGCCCCCCATCCAGCTTGGCACTAAGATGCTAAAACTCCTTTTTGTTTATGATTTATTGCCTAGAATAAATAAAGAGGAAAAAAAACCCACTGGTTATATCCACAGCACTCCAGAATGCCAGTCTTTGGGAAGTGTGCTTCGATTCCTCAAGCTGGAAACCACAAGCTGTGCTTCTGCATCGCTGACCCTGGTCTGCGCCATTCCCGTCCACTCTTGTTTAAGCTGAGTTTTAAATGCTGCTTTGATGTTCCCTTTAGGGGATGCTTCTCCTTGGCTCAACCCCCAGGATTTGATAATTGGTGTCAGGGCAGGTCCACACCCTACCTGGCTATCCAGCCAGTTCAAACCCAATGATTTATAACTCTTGATCATGGGGGAGTTTACCCCTGGACTTACTGGTAATGAGATTTTATGAATTCCATTTGTTAATAACCAGCATGATTATAGCTCTTATCTTTTATAGCCCCATTCCTTACATAAACAAATTCCATTTTTGTAAAAAAGTAACGGTATTTTTTTATGGGCAGTGATCGTCCTATACGTGGCTACGGCTTTGATTTTCTATGCTTCTGTTTGGATAAGGTTCTCTTTCTCTCTCTCCATATTTTGTTTAGAATAGCAATTTTAATTATTCTAATTTTAGCACCTGACAAATTTATACATTTTTGTAATTAGTTTGAGTACTTCAGCCCTCTGTTCCCCTCCATCACTTCATCCTTCCCACCCTGGCATGCTTTTCCTCAGAGAGCTTCCCTCCTACTTTTATGTCTTCTTTTTGTGTGTGGATCACTGACTTTGATTAGAGTCACTGGGTGGGATGCTGCTCAGCAGAGCAAGTGCAATTTATCTGTGGTCATACCTTAATTTTGAAGATTTCTAAAAGCTAATGCTGGGCTGGCAAGATGGCTCAACAGGGAAAGGCACTTGCTGCCAAGCCTGCCGAGTGAGTTTGATCCTCAGGACCTACATGGTGGAGTGGGGATCCAGCAAGTTGATCTTACCTCCTTGCATGTGCCATGACACATGTACACATACATACACAGACACACAAAATAAGTGCAATACAAAAATAAGGGTAGTACTTAGAAATAAATATTAAGATATATGCACTTCAGGAGAGCTAGGGAGAAGTGAACAGAATAAAGAATATCTCCTCTCTACCTAGGGAAGGACAGTGGGGTTTTCCTATGGGAATAAGAGAAGAGCATAGACTTATTCACAAAATCCCACCACATCGTTGTGAAGTAGATCAGCGGTTCCTATCATTTCTATGCCAAGGAGACCGAGTACAAACAAATACCCTTGTAGGTTTGACTCTGTCTAAGGAAGGTAGGATAGCATTGTACTGATGGTCATGGGCTGGTTTCAAATTCCTCGTGGCTATTACCAAGCCATGTGTGATCCTGGCCAAGTCACTTAATTTCTGTGTCTAAGTCTATGAAATGAGGGGGAAGTCCATTTCGTAGGACTTTTTGGGGAAATGCTGTCCACCAAATACTGACAACACTGTCAGGCATATGTTAAGCCAATGCTAGCCATATTCTTGTCAGAAAGCCACGGGTCCCCTTATTAACGTTTTCCTTTTATGCTGCTGTTATTGCTCTGTAGGTTTTAGATCTCTGCCTCCATCTCCCCTGACCTCCCAGGCTTTTTCTCAAGTGTTATTTCTGACACTGAAGCCTCCACTCAAGGGTAAACTAAAAACTCTAACGTTAAAGGGGGATGTTCACCAGGCATTAGTCAAGTGTGGAGTCTTAAAGGGGCAGATGTTGTCCTGTGTCATCGCTAACAGTTGTGTGACTCTGACAATGCCCCCGTGTGCTCCTCTTGTCTGTGTAAGTGGGTATTACTGTGTGTCTCACGCAGATCCAGGCTTGTCATAAGACTCTGCTTTAATCCCTGGAGGTAGTCATCCTGGGGTGGGGTTTTGGAAAAATCCATCTGAATTAGCAGTTCCTTAATCTAAGCCACCAGAGCCGAAGTCACGTCTGCCTGTTTATCACATCCTCTTCCCACGTCACAAGACTGGTCCTAGAATACATGCTGAACCAGGGAACAAATAATGGAAAGATAAGAGCAGCTTCAAGTCTAGCGATAGCATTAGTCTAATTACCTTATGGCTAATCACTCAGGCAGATTACTCTCCAACTCCCCAAAACTCTCTGCGTTGTTGTTGTTGTTGTTGTTTGTTTGTTTGTTTTGATTGAGGGCGTTGGTAATCCATGCTGCTATGTTGGCCCAAGTGAAAGCTACATTCTACATACTTTTAATAGTGCTTTCTTTCTTATTTCAGTTTGGCAGGATTTTTATGCCATGGATTAGAGCTGTGTGCCAGTATGAGCTGTTAGTTTATATCTCTTCATGTTTTTGTTTTGTTTTGTCTTGTTTTTTTTTCAAGAAGAGAGGGCAACTCAGATTGCCTGCATTGGATTCAGCAACATGGCATGAAATCTTTTGGGCGCATCTTGTGAATGCTTTATAAATAGTCCTCATGCAGTGTGTAACTGTTGTCATGCAGTGACACGGAGGAAAATGCTCCGGCTCCCTTTCAGGAAACAGAATAAAATTGCTTTGTTAGTAAGTTGAAGATAACCTTTGGCATTGATGATCATTGGCTATGCTTATGGAGTGTGGCAGAGGTCTCGTCACTCACTGAAGAATGAATTTTCATTATATTTGGAAAGTCTTACACACATTTATAACATTCAGATTTTTCATAATGTGGTAGAAGAAAGACCTGTAACCATGTGGTAATTAAAGCCTTAGGAAACCCAAAAAGATTTAGCTTATTTATTGAGGAAACGGTTGCAAGGAGCCTTCCTAAGAGAAATCCTCTCTTCCCGTTATTTTCTGAATTCAGTCTCTGGTATGTGAACCTAAAAACTGCACATTTATTTTCGGGGTAACTGACAGCTGTCTAGCTGGCCTGAAGGCCCATTCAACAGGAGGAAGTCATGACTGGTAACGTAAGCCCAGCCTACTACCTGTGACTGCAGAGGACATAGACCAAGAGGAAAATTCACTACAGTGTTTTTCTTTTTTGTTTTGTTTTGGTTTGGGTTTGGTTTTTCGAGACAGGGTCTCTCTGTGTTAGCCTTGGCTGTCTTGTACTCCCTTTGTAGACCTGGCTTGCCTCGAGCTCACAGCCATCTGCCTGCCTCTGCCTGGGATTAAAGGCGTGTGCCACCACACCTGGCCTACAGTCATTTTTCTAAAGCAATATAATTTCTACCTGAGCTCTAAGTACTTCCCCGTACACCCACAGGTAAGTGTAGCTCTACTCCACATCAGATAATAGATGGAAACTATTACAGAAACCCACAACAGGCCAAAATGCATAGGGTGAGTATGTGGGGGGTACCCAAACCCAATGACAGATCTGCAGTGCCACCCTACACTTAAAATCAAAAAAAAAAAAAAAATCACTGAAAGGAGCAGGAACAGAAATACTGCGAGATCCTAAAGACCAGCACGTCTGCTGTGAAACAGTGGCTTCTGTCTCTGACAGGGACACTGCCCCCACGCACTACAGTAAGACCAGAGTAATGGCAACACCAGTTTGCATGTAAAGCAGAGGAATTCCACACGGCCTCACCCCTAGATGAAGAGCTACGGGCATTAGTGATTTCAGAGAGAAGGAGCATCAGTCTCGTCCAAGGGTTGCTTAGCTCCCATACAGGCTGTCCAGTCCCACGTGGTCAGGCCTGGACATGTAAACACATGAGCAAAGTCCATCTGGACTAAGTAGGTTATATAATAATAATAATAATAATAATAATAATAATAATAATAATAATAATA
>OU015743.1:7650017-7670077 GCA_907169655.1 Acomys percivali | reverse complement strand
TAATAATAATAATAATAATAATAATAATAATAATAATAATAATAATAGTAATAGTAATGATAATAATAGAGACCACAGGATTTGGAAGGCGGATATGGGAGGGGCAGATAAAGAGGTAAGAGTGAAGAGTGATGGACACAGTGCGTATGTATGAGGTTCTCAAGAAATAAAATTATTAAATTAAAAGAAAAAGGAAATTGGACATTTTAATCTAAAAATTGGCAAGGTGGCAGCAGATAGGAGTCAGAGGAGCATCAAGCCTTCCTGTGGTGACTTTGGAGGGCAGCCGTTTGTTAGCCTTCTTGATTGCTAGATCCTACGTAGAACTGAGGTGGAAACTTCCTGTTTCACTCAGTGGGAAGTGACACGCTGGATGATGGATTTTCTTAGGTAAGGGAGGTGTGAGGAGCCCTGGGTTTGTGCTGGCTCCTGCTCCCTGGTGGCTTTTGTCTTAACAGAAGCTTGTAGTATAGGCAGAGCCATCTGTAAGTAATAGCTGGTCATAAATTAGATTTGCTCTGGGGTGACACCCACATACAGGCACGCACAGGTTTTGTTTCGTTTTAAAGTACGGGCCTCTGTTTTACAGAATACGTAAAAAAGGAGTGCTGCTGCAAACGGTGAGATGTCTCAAGTCCATTTTGGACTCTTGACCTCCAGATAAGGGCTGTGCTGACTGTGAAGGTGCACTCGTGCTCGGTGCCACGAACGGGAGGAAACAGAGAGCTGTTCTCAGCGGCTACTGTGACCACAAACACCGGAAGTGCAGCAAGCTGAGCATCCGGTTCATCTCAACAAGCATTACATGTAAATGCTGACTTTCATGTCTCTGGGAAAGATGGAGGGGGAGACGGGGTGAGGGGGAGAGTACAGAGCTCCAAAAGGATTTTCTAGTGGTCGCGTAACTAAAATTCCAATGTCTAGAAGGTATGGGAGGAATATTGATTCAATGCTCCCTGACCCTCAGGTTCAAAGGCAATTACTCGGAGTATACAAAAAACCTGAAGCAAATGAACAGTGTCATCTCAGAGACTTGAAGCGAAGATCACAGAATCCCTACTCATGTTTGCACAACAGGATCCACGTAAGAAAGCATCAGTCAATGATCAGAGTGAGCAGTGCGATTTAACTCCTCCCTTCAAGTTCAGTTCTTTTTTTTTTTTTTTTTCGAGACAGAGTTTCTCTGTGTAACCTTGGCTGTCCTGAACTCGCTTTGTAGACCAAACTGGCATCAAACTCGCAACGATCTGCCTGCCTCTGCCTCCTGAGTGCTGGGATTAAAGGCGTGCATCACCATGGCCCCGGGAGTTCGTTTCTGGTTCTGTTTATTGGGCTTCCCTCTGTCAGGGCTTACCCAAGAGCAACTCACCTACACCTACACAGACACACGCACGCACGCATGCACGCACGCACGCGCGCGCGCGTACACACACACAGGCACGCACGCCAGTTTAGGCTGTGTGTCTGCTCTGACTTAAGAGCCGTCGGGTCCCAGCCACAGCTTAGAAGCCACACTTTGGTGCGGGCTTCTTCCTGCTTGCTTCCTTTCTGCTCCTGCCCTTGGCTGGCAAAAAGCATGTGACAGCTTCGGGCTTTGTTGCTCTGCTGTGCTCAGCGCTCCTGTCTTTAGCTCAGCCCCTTCCAACACAGCATCTGGGACAGAGAGGTGATAAAATGGGACTCTGGCTGTGTTCTTATAGAAGCTGAGCGGTCTTGGATAAGGCAGTGAGCCCTTCCAGCTTCTAAGTATTTAGCCTTGCAGGGGATAATAATTTAACCTCACCTGGTTATTAGGAGCCTCAAATGTTGACAAACTTAGCCCCGAAAAACTCAACTGCAGTGCTCATCCGCTGACTGTCCCCAGGCTGTGCACAACAGAAAAGGGCAGTCTCTATTCTTAGGGCAGTGTCAGTGAACGGGGTTCTGACAGGAGAGCCCACACATCTCATACAGTCTGTGTCCAACAGCTGATGAGCCAGGGAAAGTCTGAACTCAGGCTAAACCTGACTGAGCGCTGGCCATGCACCTGGCATTAGGCCAGGTCATGAAAAAGATGGATGTATCTCAGTGTCCTGCAGCTTTTAGGGCTGCAAATCGGAACCATGTTTTCTTACCTCTTTTCAATACTTATGAAAATGGCTTCCACGAAGACGGATGCCTTAGTTTCTCTGTGTCTCTGTCTCTGTCTCTGTCTGTCTCTGTGTGTGTGTCTGTGTGTCTGTCTGTCTGTCTGTCTGTCTCTCTCTCTCTCTCTCTCTCTCTCTCTCTCTGTGTGTGTGTGTGTGTGTGTGTGAGAGAGAGATGATAAGGTAAGCCTATGTTACTTTGAAGAGGCATGTTTCCTCTCACTGCCACAAAACAGTGGCTGTAAAATGTGAAGCCAATTCCAGGTAAGAACACTAGTGTTACTTGTCTTTCAACAGAGAGAAATGACTTCAAAAAGAGGAGAGACCGCTGTAGCTTTGCTGGCAGCTGCACGGAAGTGTCCAAAGCCAGCTTTGTAGATCGTCTTTGAATCGTTGTGTGCTTAGATTTTTGTTCCGAAGCCAGGTTGTAACGATGAAGTGATGAGTTAAGGCAACACTGGAAACAACACAGAGTTAACACTGGGTCCCTCCAACCTGCTGATAGAACATTTAGTTTCTCTGTAAATATTTGGTGACAAAGTCTTTTTTCTTCCTGAGAGAGGTAAATATGCCACTCATCCTGAAATGGCTACACAGGGGGTAAAATTATCCACAAAATGTCTCTCAGTGTGAGCCTGAAGTAATGACTTCCATACACAATTAGGCTTATGGATCCAGGTTTGTTCGCAATTTGTTTGGTATATAAAATGACTAATGAGAGAGAGTGTGTATATATTGTACAGTCCACTTTTCTATGCTAAGGAATAAAACACTCTAAATCCCATCACAGTAAATTTCATCCAATGTAGGTATGTCAAGGAAGAATATTATAGGTCTCTGATACTTATTTGTATCAATAATTTAAAGTTACATGACACTTACACTTTAAAAAAATAACCTAAAATATGACTAGTGGGGAAAAAAACCCTGTCTTTTCACGGTTGCCTAGAGGACCTGAATGCCCTTCCCAAGGTCAGTCTGGGAAGTGACAGCAAACAGGGGAGTTTGTGTTCCATGTGTGAAGCATCATGGGTAGTTCGCATCCTCCGACAGATGTCCTGCTTTGACAGCTCACGAGCTGATGCTTCAAGTCCTTGTTTCAGCCGTGCTGTTCTTACTCTAGCTAACTCTTCAGTGCTTTTCACAGCCTGCCCACCTCCTTACCTTTAACAGCTCCCACTTCCTACCATCTTCCCCCCTCCCCTCCCGCCCCTCCCTGCCCACTCCATCTCTGCATCTTCTATAAGGCTGTCCATCACTCACTTTACTTTTATCCTCACTGGGCTTGGCCCCACTGGCCACAAAAGCCCCGATGAACTCCTCAGCATCTCCATTCTGTATTCTGAGAAGGATTGCACTTTTGGTTTTGAAAGCAGATGCATGCACATTCCTATCTGCTATTTCTTATTTCAATTATTTTTGAGCTGCTATCAAAGATTTAATGTTGACTCTGGAAACTTTATCTCTCTTGCCTGACACTTTGAAGACAGATTCCTTCATCCTGGATCGTCCTGGGGAAGCACGCTGTTAAGTCCCAGATGGAATGGCAGCTATTACTCGACGGGCTTGTTTGATTGGAGTAACCTTTCAGAGGGCAGACGGAGTGGGGAATAAACACATAAAATAACTGAGGGAGAAAGTAATTCGATTTCGGTTCTGCCTAAGCAAAGGAAGTTGTTACAGTGAGCTTGTGTAAGCAGCTAAAGATCAGGTTCCCTCACTTTAAACTGGCAAACAAAACAAAACAAAACAAACAAACAAACAAAAAAACACCCCACAAAAAACAACAAAGAAAGAAAGAAACAAACAAAAACCCCATATTCACCAGAAATTCAAAGGTGAGAGGAAGCTATTCTTGACCCAGCTTCCTCCACAGGAAATGAGCTCATCTCACACATGGATGTGCGCCTCCAGGTTTCCAAAGTCCTAGCTTTGCACAGAGACTAATTACTTCAAAGAAAAATCAGCCGCTGAGACATGGAGTTTAGAGATGCATCCCTTGAATAGTCTGTGAGAAAAAAAAATGGATGGCGCGGTTCTGACTTGGGACACACCAGAGTAGCCTGTATCAGAGCAGTCCTCCCATCCCATAAAATTGTAAAGCCATGGGGTGTGCTCTCTGAGGGTCTGGAATGCTGAGCAGAGGGCAGAACCTGACATTTGGCTCCACCACTCTCCTGAGACCGTGGCTGACTGATGAGCAGCGGCTGGGATGAGAAGAAGCTAAGCGCAGCTTTCGGCCGCCTCACAGACAGGCTGGTTAGAAACTGCAGGCTTGCACTGCAGGCTACCCGTTACCTTATCGGCTCCAACTTTGAGACCGACAAGAAATAAACCAGCCTCCCTGATAGACTGGAACCAGAATGGAGTCATCTCAACCCTGATTAGGTTAAAGTGGTCTGTTTCTAACCTAATTGCATAATAGGAGCCAAAGTCCGCTGTCTAGGAGGAAGGGGACATCACCCAGAGCCTTGAGATGTCTTTATACTCTTCCAATAACAGCATCTGCAGCTAATAAAATGCTAGTAGGGAAAAGAACAATAGAAAAAATGTTTTTGAATTTCACATGTTTTTTTTAAATGTCCCAAAAGTTGTACTGAGGCAGTTGTACAGTTGTACTGTAGCGCAGCTGGTAAAAGTCTTCTCTCGTGAACACCAGGGTATGGACTTGATCTCCAGAACTCAAGTAAAAATCCCAGGTATGGTGGGATAGGGCAGCAACCCCAGCGGCCAGAAGCTGAGCTGGGCAGATTCCCAAGGGTGCTATAGCCAGCCAGTCGAGCCTAACCGTGAGCTCCAGGCCAACAAGACACACTGTCTCAGAAAAGGAACATTGTTTATTAGAATAACACTTTGTTCTGTGCCCCCATACACATGCACATGTATGCATACACACACACACACACACACACACACACACACACACACACACACATAAAAACTTATAACCAAAGCAAAGCATAATACACCGAAGAAAGAAATCCACTTTATTGGACTTTCAAAACAGTAAGATCTTTAGTTCTTGGAAGACACTGTTAAGAGAATGAAGGGATGAGAAAAATATTTGCAAATATTGTCATATCTCTGATAAAGGGCTTCTGTCCACTGCTGTAGTCTGAATGTGAAATGCCCACCATAGGCTCATCTGTTTGAACACTTGGTCCTCAGCAGTTCAGGAAAGTTGTAGAGGTTTTAGGAAATGGAGCCATGCTGAGGAAGGGGGGTCACTGGAGCTGACCTCTGCGTATTATAGCCTGGCCACACTTTCTGTTCACTTTCTGATTCTTGAGCTTGAGTGCAATGTGAGCAGCCAACCTCCTGCTCCGGACTCCATACCTTCCCTGTTTCCTCCCCACTGTGAAGGACCATGCTCCTCTGCAACTGTGAGCCAACATAAGCTCTCTGCTTTGAGCTGTTTATGTCATAATATTTTGTCACAGTAATGAGAAAGGAAGACACATATCTGATACACATACTCCCTCACACACACACACTCACACACATACTCTCACACACTCACTAACACACCCACATGTACTCTCACACACACCAACACATACTAACACACTCAACACTCTTACAACACTCACACACACACTCATGCTCACTCTCTCTCACACACACACATACACACACTCATCAACAAGAAAACCAATCACCTATTCTCAAGAATAGGCAAGAGATTTGAAATGTCACCTCAAACCATATGTTGATAACTACAACAAGAAAAGGTGCCCAATATTATGCATCATTAAGGAAACAAATTAAAATCATAGGACTCACATCTGTTATAATGGGTTCTAAAAGGATTCAAAGAGAAAGACTTCAGCAATGCACACTTGTGTGCAGTTGTAAAGACCTGATGATGCTTGGGGGGAGGTGACTTTTTTCAAGATGTGGGGCTGGAAGCCTGTGTGTGTTAGGCAAGAGCACTGCCACTGAGCTACACTCCCAGCCCAGCCATACTCATAATTTGCTCCTGAGTTTGGAAAATAGCAGAGATAGTTTGAGAGGAAAAAAAACTGCCTGTACCTTTAACAAGAGTGTGCCTGTACTGTAAATGCTACCTGATGAGTTGAATCCTTCTCAGCTATGTGTGTTATATGAAAATCTACACCCACGCCAAAATCTGCATATGAATATTTATAAACAGCCTAAGCTAGAAACAACCAAAACATAGTTTCCATCCAGGGAATGGATGAATGAGCTCAGGGATCCTCTTGATGGGGTATTGCTCAGCAACAGAGGACGATTTGCTGATGTAGGAAGGCTGTGTGCTGTGGGATTCTGCCTATATGAAAGTTTAAAAAGGACAGAACAAGGCAGAAAAACGCAGAGGAGGAGGAGGAATGAAGAAGGAGATCACCCTGCAAAGGCGAAGGGTGCATTTGGAGGAAAGACAAATCGTGCTAAAATTCAACGTGGAGGTTGTTACGTGCCTGTGTTACTGTTCTCAGGACTCTTGGAACTAAATGCCTGGTTTTAGAATAATTTTTCAGTAAACCCGATTAAAAATCCTGGACTTCTCGCATAAAATAAATGTAAGAGGAGTCCGAACAGTGAAAAAGCAAGCTGAGAAACTAGGTACCTTAGGTTATAAAGAAGGCCACTGGTTAACTGCTATCAAGTATGTATCCATCAATTAATTATAATATAATATAACAAGTGATGTAATAATTAGAAAAATCTATACAAAGAGATCCACTTATTAAATAGATACAAGTGAAATTCTAAAGAATGTTCAAGTAACTCATATGAGAGTGGGAGAGAGCAGAAATGCAAAAACAGAATAAGGAAAAAAATGTCAGAATGAGGTACTTTCCTATCAATAATGACATCACACATAAATGGTCTCAATGCTTCTCTTAGAAGAAACTGGCGGCGGCCAAGCTTACAAACCAGTGTGTGAGCACTCTGCTGTCCCTGCCCCCATGCCTTCGGCCCACCACCATGGACGCTAACTGTCCAAAACTGTAAACCCAATGAAATGTTTTCTTTTATAAGTTGCCTTGGGTATGGTGTTTTGTCACAGCAATAGAAAAGCAACTGTTACAATAGTGCAATAAGACAAGAAAAAGAAATAAAAGTCTTAGATTATAAAGAAGGAAAACTGGCCACATTTACTCACAACAGTATTGTCTATGCAAAGAAAAATCCAATAGACTTTGAAAGCAAGTCTACAAATAATACATAGGATCAAAAAGATTGCTGAATGTAAGGCAAACATTTAACAATCAATCATAAATATATAATAACAGCGTAGTGCATATACTAGGATTAAACATGTGTTACCATTTATAATTGCACAAAAAACTATCTAGCAAAAGGTATAATCAAACACATGCAGTTCTTATAATTTGATAAATAGCACATGTAAATGAAAAATATAAAAAGCCTAAGTAAAAGGAAAGATATGCTGACGTGAATAGGAATGAGAATACACAATGAAACTGTAAGTAATATATAGTAAATATGTCAACTCTTACAATATAAGATATATTAAAATATTAAATCTTCCAAGATTAATGTATATATTTAGTGTAATTTCTATCAAAATCCTAGTGAGACTTTTGTTAGAGACAAAATCATTTAAAAGTTATATGGAAAGGCAAAGAAATTAGAGCAGGCTGGAGAGATGGCTCAGAGGTTAAGAGCACTGGCTGCTCTTCCAGAGGTCCTGAGTTCAGTTCCCAGCAACCACATGGTGGCTCACAACCATCTATAATGAGAGCTGGTGCCCTCTTCTAGCGGTCAGGCACATATGCAGTCAAAATGTTGTATACATAATAAATAAGTATATCTTAAAAAACAAACAATCTCAAAACAAAAACTTAGAAATAAAGGGAGGAAAAGGAACGATTCAACTCTAACTGGATATTTCAATAGCCCACATGTGATACTCACACAATTTAAAATGTATAAAGTAAAAATTAGCATAACAGAACCAGACAAAATTTCCACTTAGAAGAACAACAAATTGGAACAGTGAATGGTACTGATTAACATGGATCAACTGAACACAGCTCATTGGTATACACTGGAAGCCACACAAACTCTGCGGCAGGCACCGGGCTCTCAAGGCTTTAAGGTGCGCGCTCGCTGAATCTCACTGTAACAATTGTCCCTGACGATTCCGGGCTAAACATCTTCCCGGGATAATGGCCTCCTCTGAGAGTTAATTTCCTCGGCTCACATGTACAATGTTGGTGTATTTATCAGGTTCCATCATTTCTGTTGTCCTAGAGTGCTTTCTCGTGTTATTTTCTGGCATTCAGTGCTTCTCAGTCCCCGCCGCCAATGGAACCCCCTATGTGGACTTTTAGACACACAGCAACCTGGGTCTTCTGTCAGGCCTTGGGAGCCCCAGGCATTGCAAGGGAGACCTGCTGGCACCGCAGCATTTGGACTGTGCCATGTGCTCACACCATTGGCAGTGATCTGGTCTCCACTATGACTGGACCTTTCTATTGCTTCTCTTCTTTTGAAGGGATGATGCTGACTGTCTATCTGAGGTGATGCCCTTTATGGAGACATCTCTGATTACAGTCAAAGGTTCTATCCTTAGAGGGGAAAAAAGAAAACATTTGTTCAGTTTGGCTGGAGGCTTTTGTTTGCCCGAGTATCTTTTAGATTTTTTTTTTCAAAGTATTCTTAGTATCAGCTTAGCATCAGGCCCATGCTTTCCTTCAACACCAAGAAATAATCATAAACTCTATAGCTGCAAAGCATCACAACCAATTCTATTATTTTGATATTTGCGTTTCTTTGATTCCCAGTTAGGCTGAACCATTTTTCATCAGTGAATTGCTTCTTCATATCAGATAATTTGCTCTTATATAGAATAAGAATTGAGGAAGCACCTAAAATTTCATGGGGGAAATGAAAATGACTTCGTATTCAACGTTCTAAATCAAGAATAAATGCAAATTTTTTTTTACTGTGAAATCTCCAGAGTTATCACGAATGCTTGTTTTGAAATAAAGCGAGTAGAAAAAAAATTAAGTACACAAGAGAAAAACAAGGTGATGTTTACGTCTTTCTTGCGTACTTAACTTTGGATCTCCACCTGCCAACGTTCTTTGTGCTGTCTATGTGTCTGTCCAGCGGAATACAGAGGTGGGCCGTTGTTACACCAACTGTTAAAATGCTTGTCAAGACCTGTACAGAGCGAAGCTGCCATAGAAGGCCGGACACAGCTTGGGTAATGTAAAGAGGCTTTTCTTTTTTCTCAGAGGACCATAAGGATAAGACGTCACAGAATGTGGGAGTCACGTTAGGAGCCCCGGCCTCTTGTAACTAATCTGCTCTTTTAACACACTAATGTGCGTGCCTTCTGAGCATGTTAGTCTCTTTAGCGAGTCATGATCCAGTGGCCCTCACTTCTGGGTCCCGTCTTGAAATGTTCCACTTCAGTGTAGTCACACTGGGGACCAAGCCTGCAGCACACAAACTGTTGGAGGACAGGTTACATACATATGGCACACCCCTTGCTCCCACGAATGGTCTTAAATTTCCAACCAACCTAAGCCACCTACAGAGACCATCCATGCCCCACCCCCGAGGTTTATTTCCTATAGCGCGAAGTTTTGCATGCTTGGGTTTATACTGTTTCTTGAACATTTTGAGGCCCCTCCAGGCCCTGCTGTCTCCAGAACCTGTCACTCTCAAGCCCTCAAACCCCCAACCCTTCACCTGTCTAGACTCCTTTATTTTTCCTATCTCAGCTTAAAGACTCTTCCCGGGAACGCTTCGCTAAGACTCTGTTCTAGTTGGGACCTTCTATTAAAAAAATTGGAAGGTTAGTAAGCCTTTTTTTCCTTGTTGGATGTTGATTCAGAGTCTGGGCTGTTCCATGTATGAACTTCCCAGGGCCGCTGTGACAAGTTGGGTGACTAAAGACAGTAGGAATGGCCAGTTTCAGATGATGCTACAGACTGGAATTCTAGGTGTCCACAGGGCAACCATGTCAGTGATGGCTTTCCGGAGAACCTTCTTCCAGCCACAGGCAACTGGCTGCTTGTGGGCCTTAGTGTCCCCTGGCTGCAGCCACATGGTCCCACCTTTCCCCCATAAGGCTCTATACCGTCTCCCTCTGCGTGTGCGTGTCGCTGGGCCGTGCGTGTCGCTGGGCCTGAATCTCCAACGTTAACAAGTACACAGTTTGTATCAGTCAAGACCCACTCTAAGGACCCGATTGGAACCCTTTGTAACCTTTGTAAAGACGCCGTTTCCATGGAAGATCACACTCTGAGGTTTTGATGCTAAAATGTCAAATTATCTTCAGGGTAGAAGGGACACAGTCACCTACAGATTCACTTGGCTTTTTAATGTTTTTGCATAAACTCCACTGGACTGTCAAACCCTACCTTAGTTGGGAGTGACCCACTGTCTCCCACCTGTCCGGTTGACAGCTCTGGGCTGGACTCTTGCCTTTCTGGACAATATACAGTTTCTGATGAGGAGCGTCAGTAGGAGATCCCTGATGCTCCTTCCAAACCTCTTGGGCCGCAATTTGCATATCAAAGACCTGTACGAGATTCCTGCACACACTGAGAGTCAGGAGCACAGGACGTGAATTCACACCCACGAAATAGGCTGGTTTCTGAAACTCAGCTAGGAAATGACCTCTCCTTTCGAACTTTATTTGACCCTGAGGGCAGGGCCACGTTTCTCCAGGTTTCCTGTTGCTCTATTGTCCCGTCCTGATGGTCTACATCTTGTCAGTCTCTTCCATCAGTTCTTCCTTGGTCCCCTTTCTTGGCTATGCTTCTAGGTTCTAGGGTGCTATAAACAGCCCTATTTGCCACTGCCTCTGAAGTTTGGGAGTTATAGTAACAGAGCAAGTCAAAGGACGTCAAATAGATGCGTTATCATATTCTCAGATGATGATATATCCCCCCCCGCCCCCGTCACTAATATAATCCACGAAGCTAAAACAAAAGCTGCCCACCAGCTGGGAGCAAGTACGATGTAAAGCAAAATCAAAATATTATGATATTGAAGTTGTAAAAGTACGTATGTAATTATGCCGGCTCTGTTTTGCATTGGACGCTCTCCGAGGTAGAAAATGAAATTGCCTTCCTTTGATAAGAAAGTAAAATCCCATTTTTACAGGACACCATTTGTAATAGAAGTGTCAGTGCAGGGAAAATGAGAAGACTGGTACAAAAGTAATCAATGGGCACAGGAGACTCTGTTGTCATTCTGCCCCGATTCACTAATAAAAGGAAAAATGAGAAATACTAGCTACATTATTTCATCACTATTGAAGTAAAATATAATTTAAAATGAAGTTTGGAGGATACATTTTCAACTTCTTTTAATATTATTTTAAATTGTATACAGTGTTACATGATGTTTTGAAACACTTCTACGCTGTGGACTGGCTAAGCTGGGCTCCATAACTCAAGAATTGCTTCATATAGTTTTAAGGGGTGTGTGCGTGTATGTGTGTGTGTGTGTGCATGTGTGTGTGTGTGTGTGTGTGTGTGTGTGTGTGTGTGTGACAATACCTCAAGTGTACTCACCTGGCAATTTTCAAGCAGACAACACATTGCTAATAACTGTGTTCATCGTATTGTACACATCTCTTGAACTCTATCTACCTTTCAAAATGAATCTGCATGTGGTGGGCGCCTCGTGCCTGGCCCCCAGCTCCAGCCAGGTGATGGGCGCCTCATGCCTGGCCCCAGCTCCAGCCTGGTGATGGGCGCCTTGTGCCTGGCCCCCAGCTCCAGCCTAGGTTGCCACACCCTCTACAGCTTCTGTGTGGTAGACTTTCTGAAAGGTCTCACACACGGATATTTGGCATCTCTCTCTCTCCATGCCTGCCTCGTTTTACTTGAGATAGTGATCTCCAGCTCCATCCAACATGTTAAAAGTGACAGGATTTTGTTTGCTTTAGGAGCCGGATAGTGCTATTCAGTATAGAGAGCACATTTTCTTTATTTGCTCATCTACTTATGGACCCAGATTGAATCTATGTCTCCGCCATTTTGATCCCTGCTATAGTAAAGTGTAGTGGATATAAACATGTTTTTGTTTTGATCCCAAGTGTGGGATGAGGAACAGACTTGTGAGAGAACAGATGATGTTTATCTGCATAAAAGTTGAACCACACTGTGGGGGAGCTTGATTTTTGCCGGCTGAAAAACATCCTAGTACAGACTCTGAGAGGAGATATATAGATCCAAAACAAGAAACTGAGCTTTTTGGGTCTTGGTTTTGTTTGGCTGTTCATCACTCCACTTTGAGAAGTGCTCCTACAGAGAACCACTCCAGCAAAGGCTTCGAGGCTTTGGGCTCCATCTGAGGCTCTGGGTTCTGGTTGCTCCAGGTTTCAGTAGCAACTTTGGTGGAATTGCTGGTCTGCTGAAATGCTGCTGACTATGACGGGGGAATCGTCCCCAGGAACAGAATCCAGCAAGGTCTACTTCTCCTGTTCCCATAAACCTCCTTTCTCCCCTATCTAGGGTAGGTGGGTTGGAAGGGAGGTATAAGCATTTAAAGAACCCCAAATAAAGTAGGTTTGGAAAAGTTGGAGCCTACACTAAAATGCTTGAATACATACCCAAAACATGTTTCTTGTTTAAGGAAATTGACAGATCATTTTTAACTGTCGGTTGCTTAATTAAGATACAATTTTTAGCTGGGAGTGGTGGTGCACGCCTGTAAGGGGAGGCAGAGGCAGGCAAATCTTCATGAATTCGAGGCCAGCCTGGTCTACTAAACAAGTCCAGGACAGGACAGCCAAGTCTACACAGAGAAACCCTGTCTTGAAAAACGAAGCAAGCCAAAAGATAGAATTTTCTACCCATATTTGAAAAAGATACATTTTTTTTATCCTCTGCCCTTTCCCAGAAGATGCATTCTTAACATTTACTAATATGTGAATGTTTATGTCTCTAGAGGTGGAGATGTTTTCAGTCAGTAATATTTATTACTGGTATTTACTGCTTTTTACTCAAAGCCAAATAATGTATAAATTGCATACTTATATGCCTATCTCTATATGCTGAAAGAAATTGTTTGGCTTTTAAAAATTCGATACAGTATTCTCTTTTAATTATTATTATTATTATTTACTGTAATGATCTCAATAGGCTGTTTCCTTGAAATTTGGTCACTATCAGTCCTTATTAGTGATATCCAGTTAGATTGAGATGTCGAGACTTGGGTGGGAAACGATCTCTGACAACTGTCTTTCATGGAGCGTGTGGCATGGCCTCGCACTGAGAACAGTAAAATCGATACAGTATTCTCTTTTAATTATTAATTTTTTATTTACTGTAATGATCTCAATAGGGCTGTTTCCTTGAAATTTGGTCGCTGTCAGTCCTTATCAGTGATATTCAGTTAGATTGAGATGTCAAGACTCGGGTGGGAAACTATCTCTGACAACTGTCCTTCATGCAGTGTGTGGCATGGCCTCGCACTGAGCATAGTTTTAGTACAAAGCGCAGCTTCCCCAGTTACCTGTGCCGAGGAGAGGGCCTGAGCTGCCACAGACGGAGGAGGTGGGACAGTCGCTAACATCTTACACCTAGAAAGTCCAGGACTGGCTCGGAGGAGAGAGAGCACCGGAACAGAGGCTTCTTATTCTTCTACTAAATCTCTCCTGGGTACAGGCACTTAATTAACCTTAGCGGACCTCATCTTCTTCCTGTACGGGCAGACCTCTACTGGCGACAGGAAAGTGCTTGTGGCAGAAAGTATGGAAATGAGCTATCTGGAAACAATCTAAGCAAAAATACCTCTTCTCCATTCGCTCCTAGTCATTAAGTAGGCAACATCACTGACTTCAAGATCTGAAGACCATATCATAGATACAGAGACACTAGGGCAGGCAACCAGGGGCAAGAGAAGGATTTCATAAAATACGGTTGGCCGACCCAGGTTTGAATCTTAGCTGGGAGAACCCAGGTTTGTCAGCCTTATTATCTAAAAATAAAAAAAGACTTATCTGCCTAGGGAAGAAAAAGATACATCAAATGTGCTATAAAACCAAAAAATTTTTATTTTTAGTTATTAATAGAAACTCAGTTGGCAAATCTACATTACCAAACCATAAGCTAAAGTGATGGAGTGATCTAAACATAATTTGAGCAGTTGGAAAGGTATAGGTAGAAAATTAGAAAATCGTATGACTATATTATGCATGAGTGTGGTATGGAAACCCATAACTAATTTATTTTTCCAACTCTAACATACTGTTTCTGAAAATCGTGGCACCCACCGATTTCTAAACCACAAAGCCATTTCAGATGAAAGGTTCTCCATGAATTCAAATAATACCGATAAGGTCTTATCACCAACTCTCAGTCTTTAGACTGCGACCAGCCCCTGGTTGTCTTCAGGACATGGGTATTTTGCACGAATATTGCTTCAAGAGGAGTCAAGATTTATCTCTTACTGTGCCAACAGAGGCACAGAGAGTGTCCTGGGCTCATCCAACGCCTTCCTAGTGTCTCTAGCAAGTCCTGGGAGGCTCAGCACGAGGTTCAGGTCTACGAGAGAGGAGGAAGGGGAGCTCTGCCGTTCCTGAGAGAAGGCTAAAATCCGATCGTGATTTTGACACGTTTCATGACCTCTGCTCCTTGGTGTCATCCATGGTAAAACCTTACAACAATGCTCTCCAAGGGGGAAGTCTGAGGAAATGTGCCTGTGGCGCAGCTGGTGCCCTGTGAGCTGGCTGCCCACCCCTGACACTGCCCCACAGCACTCTGTCTTCTTTTATTTAGAATCAAATGCCCTAGGTTGTCCTGTGTATGGAACCCTGGGGTTAAGGCCATATCTGAGCTAATGACTGAATAAGAAACTTCTATGCCAGAGAGAGTATGTTTAGCTATTGAAAATCATTTTCAGTTAAGAATTTATTGGAGCCATGGGGTAGGGTGGGAGGCGGCACATACCTTTAATCCCAACAGTAGGGAGGCAGAGGCAGGGGGATCTCTGAGTTCAAGGACAGCCTGATCTACAGAGTGAGTTCCAGGACACCCAGGGCTACACAGAGAAACAAACAAACAAACAAACCGTTATGGGGGGAGGGAAGCAAATGTGTATCAAAGAAAAAACGTAGGCAAGAAAAAGTCAGGTTAATCTTTGCAATGTAATCAGGGCTTAAATGCACTGATGACCTTTCCTCAAAGCGGAAGTTCTGCCTCCTGCAGATAAGGCACCAGGAAAAAACACAAGCCTGTTTTGCTGTAGGATTTGCAGTTTGAATGCTGGGAAAGAGAACCCAGGTACTATAATTTGTCGCTTAGATTTCTTTCTTTTTCTTTATAGACTATGTAGAGAACATTCTCTCAGGAGGAAAATTAAATTATACACAAAGAAAAAAATAAAATGTTAGGCTCTGCTGGGAAGACATCCCATTGAGAAAGCATTTGCTCAGGTCAAGGTAACACCCCCAGGGAGATGTTAAATTTACAGTGGACAGGTGAGAGGTGAGCACCTCAAAAATGGACTCACTGAGAAATACGTCAGAGTAAGAGAGCATACCGTAGTCCATGGTCACTTACACAACCCTGAAAGTTAGAGTTTATTTACTATAACAGAAGGATATAGATCCTATAACTGAACACATTTCATAGTAATGTTACTTAAAAAAAAAAAAAAGGACACAACGCAATTCATTTTCGTGATATTATTTTCTCCTGCCATGAAGTAGATGAATATAAGGCAATCAATCATAGTATAGTCAGAATTTTCCAGATAGAGCCATGGAAAATTCAAATTTAAGCAACATTAATTTAGGGCTTAATGAATGCAAGACTAATTGTCTCCCAAGAGGATAAGGAATAAAGAGAGAATGCGTGCAAGCTAGCCTGTGGATAATGACAGGAGATAATGATTACAGAGCACTGAGTGTATGATTAAAATTACTCGATGCTCACACCAGCTCTGTCAAGCTGCTGTCACTATGCTCATTATTTTCCTAGGAGGTACTGTCACTTTGTCCATCCTACAGATTGGGAGACTGAAACACAGATGAGCAATGCAACCTTGCTCCATTTGACATACCACGGGAGAGACGCAGATGGAACTTGAACTCTGGTGACTCATGGACGGTATTTATCTTGCCAAAAAGTGAAATACCAAACACTTAATTCTAAGACAACTTGTCAAGACGACACATGCTTCCCTGGCACCCCAGGCCAGTCAACAGCAGGAACTGTTCTACTCTACGAGGCTCTAATTTCTATGAGCCTTGGCGTCTCCACTTGTCTGTGCTGCCTTTCTCCAGCCAGGGGTCATGCGGTGGCTCTTGTGGAGAGCTCTAATGAACGTTCAGACCACCTGGAAGAGCCAGCGTTCAGGGCAAGGTCTTGTTGGAGGCTGCTGTGCTTCCTAATTGAGCCAAATCTCCCATTGAGATCAGGCAAATAGACAAAGCAGTCGCCACACTGCAGCTAACTCAACTTGGCTTACACACTAAGAAGCCGTAATGCATCCGGCACAAGAAGCCGCAAGTCAGGGGGTGTCTTGGTGGTAAATTCTGGAGCTTAGCATTGCTATCAGAGATCCGAGCGCCTTTCGTTTTTCTGCTTAACCATCCATAACAAACTGGTCATCCAATGGGAGTTCTAGCTGGACCAATAACACCCAGAGAGGAAGTTATCTAACTGGATGCCTCTTCTTTGTCAGCCAAGACTCGTTTGCCCATTACCCTTTGTCCAGTCATTGGGGAAGGGGGGGAGGCACCCGGAGCACCATGGTTGGCTTTAATGCAAGCCTTGGACCCAGGGAAAAAAGGAGCCCCTCTCTTCATTCACAAGAAAGGGCAGTTGCTCAGATTGCATGTTCCACAGGCAAAGGAAAGAAAAAGGGGTGTTGCGCAGGCTCCCCCAGCACCTGGGGAAGAAAGACACACCCACATTGCTCATTTCTATTACCCTTGCTACAATATAGTCACAGTACGGTTCACATTCAGGGTTATGAGATTCACTAATTTGTGGGTGTTCCCTGCCATCAGGGACCCTATGTTTTATTCATAGTCCAATTGAAGCACTCGGCTTTTAACTCAGAAGGAAAAGAGTTATGTGGCCACAGCACTCAAGCAGTGGAAACAGAAACATGGCGCACCAACACTTAGTAACTAGACTGGAGTCACTTGATAGATGGACCAAGTACTTTTACGAATAGATCGTCTGTGCTCCCGTAACATCAGCCCAAATGCTTACCGCAGATGGGATACGGAATGATGGGAAAAGCCTTTGAGCTTCCCAGGAACGATGCCATGGCTACCAGCTCCCCAAGCATGCAGCCATGATGGAGGCATCCTTAGCCGCCCTTTCTCTACCAGTAAGACATAAATAACAAAGCCCGGCCACACAGTTTGGTAAGACGTTGATTATCTTCAGCTGTGAGTAGAAGAAACCAACATTCCAGTATCTTAAGCAAACGTGAGCTCATCTTTTCCTTCAGGCAGATATATTAGTTTGCACCTGCATGACATCACCAGTAACTCATCCCAAGAGAGAGAGAGAGAGAGAGAGAGAGAGAGAGAGAGAGAGAGAGAGAGAGAGAGAGAGAGAGGGGGGCAGGGGCAGAGGGAGAGCGCACAGGAATGTACTCAGACCTTTTATGTGTCCCTCCTATGGTGGTTTGAACTGGAAATGTTGCCCACAGGCTCACAAACTTGAACACTGGGTTCCCAGTTGATGGAGTTGTTTGGGGAGGTGGTGCAGGCTTGCTGGAGTGAGTCCATTTCTGGGGAGAGTTTACAGCATCACGCTCCTGCCAGGTCACTTGTCTGCTTCCTGCTGCTGTTGCAGATGTGATGTCTCAGCTTCCGGCTCCCGCCACCACGCCTGCTGCTTGCTACCATGCATCCCTCATCTCCTCCCTAGTGATGGACTCTCACCCCTCTGGAACCGTAAGACAAAATAAACTCTTTCCTCCATAAGTCGCCTTTAGTCAGGGTGTTTTATCACTGCAAATGAAAAGTAACTAACGCACATCTTGGGCCTCCCAGTAGACTTCCTCTTACATCTCATAGCTCCACACTAAGTGGCGTGAGTGGTTCCCCCACTCCATCAGGGCCTGGGAACAAATACTTGGTTCTTATGCTTCTATGCCTAGCAGGAAAGCAAGGGAGAGAGACTGAGTCAATGTCAGTGTTTGCCATATAGATTCTGTAAAGTAACACGAGTTGCCAGGGTGGAAATTTAAAGTGTCCAGAGGCTGAGTTACCTACTGTGAATGTTCTGGATAAGAGCTGGTAAAATAAAGAAGAGGGAGGAGGAAGAGGAAGAGGAGGAAGAGGGGGTTGAAGAGGATGAGGAACTGGGGTGATGGTTAAAACACCAGCTAACTTAGAGTGCGGTCTCATCTCAATCACAGAAAGACGATGGTAAAACAGACCCCAAGATGAAAAGAATAATGGGCAGATCGGGCACTACTTCCTATTTCTATGCTTAATCATATTTTAAAGCAGGTTAAAATGATGCATGCCCTCTTCTACCATCTTTTAAGCATTTGTTAGCAGCATGACATGTCAGAAAGGACTCACAATGCCTAAAATACTTAGAAATTAAAAATGCTATGTGAGGGCACTACGCTGGATTTTCAGTTGTGCAGCCAGTTCTCTTGTTCTTCCTCCTGACTCATTTTATGAGAGGAAAGGGCGAACTGGCACCTAAAACACAACGCTTGCACAGGAACGGAGCAGGACATCATTAAAACGCTCCAGAGGCGATCCTGCATTGCTTCAGACTGGCAGCGAAACAAAAAGGGTGAGTTCATTAACCACGACAAGCCTGGGGGTGTCGGGTCAGCTCTGTGCCTCGCCAGTTTCCCTGTGGTGTATCCCACAGGTTCTCAGATCCCGCACACAAGCACCAATTGCTGATCAAAATGTCACCTTCCCCTTCCCAAAGGATAAACTCTAATAAAGTCCCCAAGGGTCCAGTTATCCAGGTTACCTAAAGGAAAACTGTTGCTTTTGTGTCATTACAGTTCTGTGGCATCCCTGGGAAGAAGGCCCCTCTCCTCTAGGCTGTCCTACCGTCCCGCCAATGTGACCCTTGAAGAATTTACCTCAGGGCACAGCAAGTTTGGTCTGTCTGTGGGGCATGTGAATGCCTACAGAGCATATCCCACATGCAGGGGACAATGGGTGAGTTCACTAAATGTTGACAAGTGCCACCCTGGACCAAGAGGCAGGCTCAGCCGGCGACTGAGAGGTTTTATATATAGTGCTTGTCAAAGGCTCCCTACCTCTGGGAAGCAGGGACTCAGGAAAGAGATGGCTGCCCTGCTGTCCCTCAAGTTCTGCTTTAAAGCTGACTTGAATACTATTGTTCCTAAACTAGGACAGATGGGGCCAGCTGCCTAATACTCCACACCGTAAGACGTTTAAAATGACTCTTTACTCTCTCATGATGGAAGAGGAGGCAGGTGCCACTCCAAGATGCTACTGATAAACTCAGAAATAATAATAATAATAATAATATAAAAAAGCTGGGTGTGGTGGCACACATCTTTAACCCCAGCACTCGGGAGGCAGAGGCAGGTGGATCACTGTGAGTTCGAAGCTAGCCTGGTCTACAGAGTGAGTCTAGGACAGTCAAGGCTACACAGAGAAACCCTGTCTCAAAAAACCAAAAAACTAAACAACTAACTAACTAAATAAATAAATATAAAAGCCTAGTAGTGTGCACTTATATTTTTCTTTCTCCTTTCTTATACCATTTCCCATATGCAGGTAACTCCAGCAACTGAAAGCCAAGGGTAGTCAGGAAAACCCAGGTTCCAAACAAGTATCTGTGTGGTCAGTCTGGTAAGTGTCTGAGTAGGGCAGGTGTGGGCAGAGGAAGTACTTAGCAGGGGAGCAAAAACCTGCTAACTTTTCTATCCAACTCCATTAAAGAGAAGAGAGAAGAAGAGAAGAGAAGAGAAGAGAAGAGAAGAGAAGAGAAGAGAAGAGAA
>OU015743.1:7607508-7639289 GCA_907169655.1 Acomys percivali | reverse complement strand
AGAGAGAGAGAGAGAGAGAGAGAGAGAGAGAGAGAGAGAGAGAGAGACAGAGACAGAGACAGAGACAGAGACAGAGAAAGACAGAGACAGGGACAGGGCGCAGTGTGGAGGTCAGTTTTGGGGATGCTGTAGAAGTTTTCGGTTATATGTAAACACGTTTTTGTTTTAATCCCAGGTGTGGGATATGGCTACTGTTCCAGTTTGTCCACAGCTGATAACTGCCTCCTGAGAGGGTTCATGATGTTTGTCAGCTGTGAACTACCTGGGGCGGGGCCATGGTCTTTGCCACAGGGATAAAAACCAGAGCCAAAGAGAGACTGGGGCACTGAGAAACAAGGCTGCTGGTGCGTCCTCCCTGCTGCTCCTGGTTGCTGTTGATGCAGTGTGCCGAGAAGGATGCAGTGTGACGAGAGAAGAAGTTGAAGATGTCCTGAAACAAAGACTGGACTTGCCCCAAGGAACCTGATGACCCTAAACAGCAGGAAGCAGCTAAGGAAAACCACGCCCCCTTCTTTCTCTCCTATCTGGCGTTGGGTGTTGTAAGAGACTGGGGTGGAGAAGGGGGAAAGAGATGAAAGGAACCCAAACTAAAAATAGATTTCACAAATCTGCCAACATGGGGAGGTGTTACTCTCTTTCTCAGTGGCCTCTGGGCACGTAACTAGGGGCATCAGGCTTATGAAGTTAAGCACTTTCACCAGCTGAGCCATCTACCTCATCCACCATGGATTTTATCAGAATTTCTTTATGGAAGATTTTATTTGACTAGAATGAATAATTTGAATACACTACCTTTGGGCCCATGATAAGCCACCTTGATATGACAAAAGGCTGCATTGGGAGGTTGCCATTTGGACCTTGCCTGAACAGATGAGATTCACATCGTTGGAGTCACTCCCTGCAGGGGACCAGAGACTGGGGCAGGGAACAAGGAATGCAAGTGGGAGAAGCTACACAGAGAATGATACAACGTTTGGTGCTTTCTCGTTGAGAAACCCTGGAGAGCCCTTCAAAACAGCCGGCAGCAGGGAGACTGCAGCTTGAACACACACCAAGCAGAGAGGGTTGGTGTTTTCTTGCAATAGCTCTATCATAGCCTGACAGGGCGCCCTTGATGTCTATTTTCTGTCCAGCCACCACCAGGACAAAAGAGGGCACCTGTGTAAGGAGAATGGTGGGCTCTAAAAGACATCCCTCCCGGGGCACTGGAGGCCGACCACAGACCCTGTTCCCTCTCCCAGACTTCTGAGGAGAGGGGCCAGATATGGAAGGCGACCTAAGGATGCACGTAACTGCAGTTTGTAGTTTTGACAATTATACTGCAACGAACATTTTAAACGCTACCGTTGAGGTTAAGCTAGAAGTTGACCTTTGAAAACATGATGAACTAGTGAAGACGTCAGAGAGAGCACACTAGCCCGTGGTGAGCATGTGAGGAACACCAAGGTAAAGAATTGCGTTATTTCCTCTTTGTATTGTACTGGGCTCCACTTTTTAAACATTAGGGCTGTGTCTAAGGGTGCCTACACAGACAGGAGCTGCCCCTGCAGCCGAATGTGTTTCCTTTGCTGAGCAGACTGTGGGAGTTTGTACTGCGTAGTTTGCTCAGGGGCACCCAGGAAGGCCCGAGGCCACCCTCAGTTTCTATTTTGCAACCTCCTCTATCTCATGTTTAAATGAATATTGAGATAACACTTAACAAGTTCAGGCTAGAAGGGTGCCAAACTATCAATTATATAATTTGGTCCAGCCCTGATTCAGTATTTTTATTTCCTGGCTAGATTAAGAAACCAGTTTTAGGAAGTTCTAAATTGAATACATTTGGAATAAGAAGGCATGAAACACTTCCGTTTCCAAACCTGGCTGCTCCATAGTTATTCACTCAGGCCTTTAGAAACCTGCCAGAGGATAGATAGGTACAAATCTTATGCAATAATTATCAGAAATAATTTAGCACTTTCTGGGTGAAACATGGATCCAATATGGTGGTGGCTTATGGTGTATAATTATGATACATATTTTTCTGTATGTTTTAATGTTTTGAAGCAATGACATTCTACCTATATCTATACTAATATAGCTATACCTATAATTATATTATATCTATACCTATATATATATAATTGTACCTATATCTACATCTGTATATGCAGGTTTCATATGAAGACACATTTATCATGTTTTCAAAAGATTAAAAAAAAAAACAAAAAAAAACCAGGCCTCATGCAGTGGTTCTTGGATAATTCCTGGTTAGAAAAGAACTAGAAAATTAGGCTACTAAAAATAGTGTATCGGCACTTCAGAGATCTTGTCATTCTTCTGACATCCAGTGAAAATATCTGAGTCTTCATCCTACATAACCAATATAAATGTTCAAATACCGCCTTCTAAATTCCACAATTAATACAGTTCTGATGAGATAGAAGCTGGTTGCTGGGGGCAAAATGCCATACAACGGTCTGTCCAATGAATGCCCACCCACTGGAGAGTTTCTTTAGCTTTTTATGATACTACACGTGTAGTTCAAGAAATCATGAGAATTCAAACTGTCCCAATGAATGAAGTTTAAAGTGATGTGCTGTCATAGATTCCTAGCAAGATGGTCTAATGATATTGAGCAAAGGAAATCGTAGATTTCTAAGGCTGGCTCTTAGCACATGAAGCCTTTCAGCAGGCGAAGAGGTCTGCTCAGTTGCCAGGCACGGAGCACTCAGTCTCCGACGCCTTCTTTAACATTTTCCTCTGCACATGGGTAAGCGGACAATCAGTGAGGTAGATGACTTGTGGGGCGCCCCGTGAGCTGATGAGCATGCCACATGCTCGCGTGGATCCCAGTATAAACACTGTCTATACGCTCTGGGTGCCTGCCTAACCTGGCCCGTACCTCGAACTGCTGGGGTGGCTTTGGACTTCCTCCAACCCAGGAACAACAATGGGGGGCAGTTATCAAAAACATCTCCTCATGGTTTTATTGTTTCAATTAAGTCGTTGATTAAGCTCATGCAATGTCATTTGATCATATTCACCACAGCCCTCCCCTTATCTCTACCTCTCTTCCACACTTAACTTTGATTCTTAAAAACAATCCAATAGCCTATTGATTCCAATATGCTGCACATGTACTTCTTGGTGTGAGGCCACTCACTGGACTGTGGCCAGCCTGCCAGGAACTATATTCTTGAAGAAAGCCTACTTTTCCTCTGCCAGAAGCCACCAACTCCTCAGGGTGGGGGCTGGTGAACACCTTCCTACTCCGAGCTACAGTGTTGACCGCAGCTTGACACTGTGTAGGTTTCAGGCAGCCACAGGCACCGTGAGTTCCTGAGGGCAACAGTCTTGTCATGTCCAAAAGACACTTGTCTTACCCAAGTCCTCCCCAGTCTCTGCCTCTTACACTCTTCCCACCCGCTCTTCTAGAATGGTCCATGAACCTCGTGGAGATGGTGTGATGCGGATGGCCTGTTTGCATCAGGCAATAGACATTTACCGTGTTTGCGCTTGGACCGGCTGTGAGTTTCTACTGCACAGAAAAACTTCACTGATGACGTCCAATAGCTGCCCCATTGCAGGAGTAGAGAGATGCAAATCTAGTGGGCAGTCTGACAACAACATCCAGTTAGCAAGATGACAGCACTAGGTTGACATCTGGGCCTTGTGAGTCCTCCTCTCAGTTGTAAGGTGTTCTCTGTCACCGGAAGGTGTTTGTAAGCCATGTGACACCTGCTGTCTTACAGCCCCTCCTCTGTTTCTCTGTAGTTCCTTCGGGCTTCGCTTTGAAGACCTCTTTGCCTATTACTCTCTGCTCACAGCACCAAACAGCCCCACAAGCCATGTTTTCCTGAGTTTCACCAGAAAGCCAAGCCCATCAAGCATGTGATGGTTTCAGAGCTTTCCTGAAGATGTTCAGGGCTGAAGGAGAGAGGCACATCAGATACCACACAGCACTTAGGGGCCATTGATTTGTTGCTGTTTGCTTCCACCTTCTCGTGTCCTCCTGTGGTTGCCGCCGGCTACACTCTCAATGTCACCATCTCTGTACGTGGTACACTTTCTTGCCTGAATCCTGTGGGTTAACTGCACAGGACTTCTGGCTCACACTGGCCTTCTGTCATCCACTCCAGTTTGCTTTGTTAGAAGTGTTTGACCTTGATTTCCATCTCATGTCATTTTGGGCAACCTGTTAAATTAAGGTGCCTTACAGGCCCTGGCAGAAGGCCTTGTAACCTACACTGGGCCAATGAGCTCTTCTCCTAGCATTTGAGTCAGTTGTCATGGGTTCATTCAGACAGTTGCATCACCAAGAGACCGCCCAGCAGATTCTCTTGCTTCCTTCTGTGGGTCGGCATTTCCCTCCGTTTTGTCAGCTTTGCCGTTTACCGTCCGTTTACTTCTATGTCAGTCAGGACTCTTTCCCAGGAACCCTGAGTGAAACTCAAAAGCTACTCCTTGCTTCCTTTAACTGCTTTGAAATAAACCTTTCTCTTTACTTGCCAAAGACTCGACAGATAAATACTTTATATTCTTGAGATATGAACATTTTTAAATTCCCATGGTAATCTAATATACTAGAGTTTTTAAAATCCTTGAACCAACACGAATAAGCTTTCCAGGGAAGTGAGAGAAGTCTAAAGTTAATACAAACCATATGCAAATAGATCTAATAGTGCCTACAGAGGCTCTAATATTTGTCCAAAGTGGGCTGAGATGGTTAGCACGGGCATTCTGCACAAAACCACAGAAAGAAGTTCCTAAGAGTTAAATCGTGGCTTCAAGTCATTCTTCTACTTTATTTGTGGAGAAGGAGCAAGTCGACACGCCTTCTGCTGTCTTGACATTCTTTCTCTCTCCCGGGTCATCAACCAGAGTGACTTAACTGTACCTACTTTCCAGCTAAGAAAAAAAAAAAAAATCCATCGTTAGTATGTTAAATATTTTATTGTCTGGGTTTTCTCTGTGTACAGGTAGCTCTCTAAATAGAATCTGCCCACCAGTTTCCACTGAATACTGAGTTAAAGGAATTTGCAACTTTTACCAAGAGCTCATTCAGAGTGTGTGGCAAAAACTGTACCAGTAAGCCACAATCCCATCTGACCTGGAATCGTGATACATGAGGAAATGTAACAGTATTCTAAAATTTTTGTCTAGCATCTATCTTCAAGGAAACATTTTAAGAAAAAAAGATATTTAAGAGATAAACATCAATAAGACATGGTTGGATATGAACGGTGGGGTGGTATTGCCAGATAGAGCACATTATGTATTTTTACATAAGATACTCTAGGAGGAAAATTATGGTATAAAGTACAGTATACTCAACCAAAGCAGAAACCGGTGTGAGTTAGATTTCACAGTGTTCTGGTATTATGATTGATTATCTTGAATATAAAAGAACTGAGTCTTGCAAATTTAAGGCCTTCTAAAGCGCTCTGTAGGTTGCCATGGCAACTCCCCAAAATGTGTTTTCCTATACTATTTAGGGGCATTTCCGCTATACCAATTGACAAGCGGCTAACAGAGAAGGCTGCTTGCTCAGTAGCTTTGGTCAGACCTCTGAGGGAAAGGGAGTTATATGTTAGAGCACTTTGCATTTTTGAAGTGACTTTGACATTCCTGATAGAATTTATGAAGTAGGTCAGTGCTAGAATTGTGACCTTTATTTACGAAGGAAAAAAGAGGCTCATGGGTCCAGAGTTTTCAGCACACAGATGATGACAATTAAGTCATCACAGATAAATTACTCTTCACTTTGTTTTGAAAAACAAAATCTCATTCATTCACAATCAGCTAATGAAAGGGGAGTGTCCTTTTATCATTTGTTATTCATTCATATTTCTCTAAATAAAAATTTAAACAAATCTACAATAGGCACAGTGGCTCATGCTTGTAATTTTAGACTTGAGAGGCTGAGGCAGGGGAATTGCCCTGAGATTGAGGCCAACTTTGACGACTGGCTATATAGTGAGACCTTGTCTCAAATTCTTTTATTAATCACATTCATTAGCGATAGTAACAATTAATAATAAGATCCCTAAGTGCTGAATGCTTGGTTTGGGTTACGCACTGTGCTAACCTTTTCCTCTTCTCCCATAGCCACCCTGCGACGCAAGTACAGTCATAACCATTCACAACAGAGGAGTCTGAACAAAGAGATTCTCTAACTTGTCCACGTTCTTAAGCAGCAGGTTTACAAGTGCCCAAACCCACACACCAGATCACTTTGACACACTCTCTGTTGTTGCTTTTGTTTCTGACAGGCATCTGTTTTGAGTAGCCCTGTGGTAAGGCCATGCACCTGACATACTTTGAAGTCGTGGATTAAAACCATGACATTCTGGGGCTGGGGAGCGTTGGGTTCAAACCCATGCAGCAGCAATTTGTAACTGTTATTCTCTCCAATGTTTCAAAGGACTTGGTGAAATCAAATGAAAAGCCGATCTTTGCCGCTTGGTATAGAGGTGTCCGTCTCCCGAGCCCTAGGGCAAAAGATCGGTTCTTACCCAACCTATTCCCTTCACTTAAAGGAGTCAGCCTCCTCGAAAGGTTTCCTTCAACAAATACCTGCTGAGTGTTAACTGCCTGACTCTGTTCTTGGTGCCGCTGATAGAGCAGTCGGTAGTACAGGTCAAACACTCGCTCTTCAAGCGTCGTTTCCCTGCGGTAACCTCTCAGGAAGCCCCGTTACTTACAGGCTGAATCACAAACCTCTCAGCAAAGGACCAATGGGAATTTGAGTGAGCCTGAGTCATGGAGGAAAGATAGCAGCCCTACGGTTTGAAAGAGATACTGGAAGTCCAGGGCTTGGGTAGGTGGAACGTGAGATACCAGGAAAGGTGGAGGAAAAGATGCCGAGAGTCTTCTCGGGACCGCAGACTGGAGTTCGCAGACGCGAATTCTGCCTTCGCTCGGGAGCTCTTTGTAAGTTCTCTGGCTCCCTCTTATCTCCTCCTGTAAGGCCCAGGAGGATGGCACTGAGTCATCCCCACATCCCAAGCCAGGCCACACAGAAAGACTTCAAGGAGTGTCCCAATAAGAGAGTCTTAACCGGCTCAATCACCGGGGCCATTCACTCTTTTCTTCTGAAACCAAGTGAGACCCCCCCCCCAAAAAAGGAGTCTGTACCCGAGGACTTTTTTTTAAAAAAACAAATATTCTAACTCACCCCAGATAACTGTGCATCTATTTTGTGTGACACTGTCGGGTAATTTGTACGCACGTTCACGCTTGAGGTAGGCTAGACCAGATTATTCGGTGATTTGAAGAGAATAGGAGCCACTCTATAAACAGGCGCCATGTCAAAACTGTCCATTTTCTTAAATACCTGGGAGCAAAAGGCGAGGGCAGAGCCTCACCACAGTATGGTAGGACTGACCCTGAGGTCCTGTGACCCTCCTTGGATGCTTGGCACCCTAGAAAGGAGGCCTTTATAGCGCCTCACAAAGTTAGGAAGCCGAAGCCAGAACAAATTGCGTTTGTCAACCTGGAAACATTAAAGAAAGTTTTTTTTCTCTTGTACAATCATTTAGCAATAAGGTGAAGCTTGCCAGCCAGATTTATTGGGATATTGGATTTTATGTTTCTTGTATCGAATAATATTTTTTACATTGTTTATGCCTAAATAAATCTGTCTTCTATTTTACGCCACCCTATTGTATTGTGGCTTACAGATAAAGGCCCTGGCAGCATAATTTCCTCCTCTGCCTTTGGGACAAGCTGCTGTACATTAAAATGCAGGCACACGGAAAAGACAGCAGGGAGTTCCAGTGCGCTCCAAAAAGTGCCACAGAAGCGGTGAAGGAATAAAACCCACCAACAAGATGGGGTTTTGATCTTGTTCTATCTGGTTTCTGCCTGGCAGACCCTGATATTCAAACCCAAAGATGATCATTTCAAAGTAAAAAAAAACCTATGCCTTAAAGCCCTTGGAAAGCAGCCAGTTGTAGCCACAGCTAGTTTGTAACACCCACCGCTCAATGCCACAGGGCCTGTGTGATTTTGACTCTCTCTGTAGTATATGTAGAGAAAATAGTGAAGTGGGGGGGAAGACTATAGTCAGATTATAGTTTAAAAATAACTTAAATGTTTGCAGAGGGAATAATGGCTATTATACGGCAAATTAATGTAGACCCTTCTTCATGCTTGTAAAAGAAAAAGAAATTGCTCTCGCTTTGAACAGACAGGATAAAATATGTCCATTCGTATTACAGTCTTTATCCATTAGTTTGCCTTATGATTTGATTTCAGGTTTTCATTGTTCCAGGGCAATTTTACAGATTGAATCTTAAAAGGATTAAAAACCACAAAAGCCGTTTAAAATTCTACATGGAGTTAATTCACCTCTGCAATTCTACCCATTCATCTTTTTGAATTTTCTCAGAAAATTTGTTGACACTTTCCATTTCATTTGTTTCTTCCAATGTATTTTGTATTAAGATTTGTCAAATGTTGATGCCTGTCCTATTTGATGTGGTTTAAAATATGCCATCCAATCAGAATAATTTCAAATGTGCTAGTGTTTTCATTTCTGTACTAAAACATCATCATAAATTGAAATCACTTGGCAATGCACCGGCCATGAATAAAGGCTCTGCCCCCGGGGAAACTCTCATACGAGTGAAAGATGGCTGCGTCTTTCTTAGTTTGAGTAGCTGTTCTTGATGACATCATGGGACTTAGCTGGTCACTGCTTCTGGGCAAACCTGGAAGATGACTGATGCTTACATCAGATTGGGGCGATAGATGAAATTGATTCTTTACTTGGACAGGAGAAAGGATAGGAGCTCTTCAGCAGCCCCGGAATATTAAGGCAAGCTGAATGACAGGACAAGAATTCTCAAGCCGCTTCAAGGAGAAATGAGTAACTAATGTTAAACCATATAAAAATTGGTCTATGGCTTTCAGGGTAAATAGTAAACAGTGGCCTAATTTAGGCCTATACTCCTGGAACAAGCAGCTGAGTCTTAGCCAATCACAGAAGCCAAACCTTAGCCAATCACAGGCTGCTGACTGATCAGGCTATGTCCATATAAGGCAAGCGTGCATCTGTAGCCAGTCAAACAGGTTTTGGATCCCGTGCTCCTTTCTGGCTGGTGATTTACCTGCTGGGACTTCTGGGTAGAAAGCTCTCTGAGCCTCTTCTGGTTCTTAATGTGGTCTGATTCATGAATGTTCTTTGCTCAAATTAAACTAAATTCAGCTTGTCTAGGTCTTTAAAAAAAAAAACTATTGTCTCTGCCCATTGTTCTCTTCATAATTCAAGTATGGAAGATGAGCTGTCATTGTGTGAGTCCCCAGTGTAAGCACCCACAGCCAGGCATGCCTGGGTGTGTCCACCAGGGCCAGGAGCTAGCTGGGGAACGCACAATGAGTACAGAAACCTCGGGGAAATCGATTTGTTGGCCACAAAGGCTAGAGAAGCTACGCAGGACGCAGTTCAGTGCAAGGTGCATACGTCCTCTCTAACAACACATTGGGTACAATGATGCCTGAGCAGTACCCAGTCTCTTCTCTAACCTTCCCAAGCCCTGTTTCCACTCTCCTCTTATTCTTGGCTCTTGTTCCTAAGTTCAAGGAACTCTAGCCCCAGAGACCATAGAGTTAGCCCTGTGTAAAGTAGCTACACATCACTTTAGCAGAGAGGATCGCTCTAGTTCCAAGCGACATCCAAAAGTCAATGCAGCCCGTGCCAGATGCCAAGGAAGCCCGTGGAACCTGGGTGTCAGAAAGCCTCATGTTGTCACGAACCTTCTTTCCAGTCTGTTGAGGGCAGAGATGCCAATAGACAAGGGTTTCTTGGGTTTGCAATCTCAAGGCCAGTGTCTTTCAGGCGTTCTAGGCACAGCTAGTTGATGCTCGATTTTGTTTCCATTCTGCTCTGTTTAAACAGAAGACTGCAAGGAATGGTGCCGCATTCATTTTTATTAAGCCTTTGGCTGAAACAGTGATAGGTACAATGTAGCCACTTAATTACTGGGGACTGGAAAATACCCTCCTGTTAATACAATGAGCATTTGAGCACCAGGGTTCTGTGAAAGAAAGTGTAAATTCCACAGGGTTTTCCAACAGAGCCAAAGAGATTCTTGTTTTATCTCCTCCACTCTCCTTTAAAAAAAAAAAAAAAAAAAAAAACAAAAAAACAAAACTATCTGGCATCACTTTTAGCTGGGCTGACAGCAGCAAGGGAAGCAGTTACGTGCCTTGCTGGGCTGGGTAGGCAACGGTAAACTTCCAAATGGCCCCTCGGATACATGTCCCAGGCTGCCAGTGCTTTTACATCCTCTAGTAGAATAGATGGACCCAAGTCTTCTGGGGCCCTTGCTTGGGCACTTTTTCATGCTAACACTGTGAATGACCCCCCTCCTCTGGACACACACACACACACACACACACACACACACACACACACAAACCTAGCTGGTTTGACAACTGGAGAGACAGTACCACAGTCCATAGTGAGTGTTTTGATTTGACAAGGAACATTTATCAAACAGGCAAAAATCAGAGGCCTATGTTGTAGTTTGAATTTGGGCTTATTGAAACACACTGTCTTGTCACGTAACTAACTTAGTGACAGGTAGTCTTCAGTTGTTTTCTGAAATGGCGGGGGTGGAATGGGGTGGGAGGGGTAGAGTCAAGAGATTTTTGTTGTTGTTGTTGTTTGTTTTGTGCTACATTTCACAAAAGGAAAATCCTTTCTAGTATGTGAGAATGTAGCCATTATCTGAGTTCCCTAGTCACTTTCCACTATTTGCACCTTATCCCCCACACACTCACAACTCCAATGCCCCCTTCCACAGGACAGAACACTTCACAGTCCAAAGTCCTGAGTTCACTTCACACCCTGTCTATTTGTACACGACACACCATCCAGTCTTTGGCAGGCTGTGCCACCTAGATTCCTGAAAGTATGCTCTATGTTTGCATAATAGTGACATCACCTAAGGACATCCCCCAGGGGGAAATCACCTTTGTCATGTGACTCCTAGCTGTACTGGTTTGGGTTATATTTTCTGTTTGTTGTTTTGAATGATTTAAGAGGCTCATAATCCACTAGATAGTGTTATCCACGTGATAAAATATCAGCTAGTTCAAACTAAATAAATGGTTTCATACATCTACTTATTTCAATGATGAAGAATCAATAACAACTTAAAAGCTTTGGTGCTATGAACAATTAGCCTGGTTGACAAGTGTAACAAATGCGAGGGAGGAGCCTACTAGCAGAGCATAGGCTGAGGGTGAAGGAAGGAGCAAAGACTCCAGGGAAATAGAAAACACTTCTGATTACATGATAGATTTAGAAGGTAACTCCTAGACGTTTACACAAAACCTAAATGCCGAACACCATGGTGTGGGCATTGAGCAGACTGCACACAGTGACTAGGGGCTGGATAGCTTCCCAATGATTAAGGCCTCAGCACCTGTAGAGGATGGATGTGATGGCTCTGCTTACACACAGGATGGGAAAACAAGTACCAGGGTTATATTCCCTACATAAAATAAGCAAAAGCAGAAAAGGTGCAATACACACACACACACACACACACACACACACACACACACACACACACGGCCAATGTAAGGCAGCAAAAGAAATCCTAGTGAGGCCAAACACTTCCTCTAGTTTAGTGCCTTTAGAGTATGTGCAAGCTGTGGCAGAGGAAAGCTGGTTAGATCCTAACTAACGCAGTTAGATTCCTGAGTCTGATGCTGTGAAGCTGGGTACCCAGGACACCAAGCAGGTTAGAGAACACGGGAGCCTAGAGAGGGACAGCCTGGTGGAGCGACACCTCAGAGATGAGCAGTCCAGGGTTCTCACACAAAGCTCTGAGCAGGGCACATGTGGGAGACTTAGTTCACTTAGCGGGAAAGATCTAAGAGGGTTAGACCTGAGTGGGGCTGCTTCACATCAGGCTGGAGAGGCGGCTGTTCCTGCAAGCCCCAACAGGAAGCCTCGAGACTCATAGGAACTCAAAGAAGTTCACAGGACTATCTTGGCCCAGTGGCAAGGACTGAGCACTGCTCTAGTTTTGCATAACCGAATTTGAAAGGAAGATCTGACAGGAAAAGACACCCCATTTCTAAGCATCTACACCCCAGATTAAAGCTATAGTGGTACCTACAGGTGCATAGAAATAGCTAGCAGCTAAAAAGGCAGAATCCTCAAAGCCTGCCATGTGAGAGATGTGACCAGGCATGCAAAGAAACAGAAAAGCAGAAACGATGCAGTATAAAGAGGAGAATCAGTACTGAAACTGACACAGAAGCAACACAGATGTCAGTGCTAAAAGAACTGTAGGTACTTTCATGATTGTAAAATGTTAAAAGCAGACCCGAATCAAGGTTGTATGAGCTATAATAACAAATACAGAAGAGCAACACCTGCCAACTAATGGAAATATTTGTACAGTTATGAGGGCTCTGCTCTCAGTATGGAAACACAAGGACCACACACCACCCTCACATATATGATATATAATTGTGTATTATATATAATTATTTTTAATATTACACCTATTTTGTTTATGTGTATATACATATATATGTATGTATATATGTATATACACAAATACTTATATTTATATGCTTATACATTATATTTACAATATATCATATTACTAATATATTTTATATATTATAAACTATATTTGTTTTATTTATATTATTTGTTTATATCAAATATATGCATTATATATAAATATACAAATATATAATTTATGTAAATATATAATTATGTTATGTTATATAATTATATGTAACATTATTTAAGTATATATAAAGCATATAGAAAAATATAATACATATATTTATATTTTTGTACATGTATTATATATAGTATGTGTTATTATATATATGCTATACACATACACATATATATATATATAAACAATGTCTAAAACAATATAGGGCAACAAAAGATATTTTAGAGAGAAGAAAAACATGTTTTAAGAAACAGGTACCAAAGGTTTCCTATATTTTAGAAAACCTATAAAATACTAGCCCCCGATCTTAGAAGCTCACTGAAGTTCAGACACAGGAAGCATAAAGAAAACTACACCAAGGCACAATACTACTGAATCTCTGAAAACTGCTGATCAGAAAACGTTCAGAGTGACCAGACAGAGAAATTCTGCTGTGTGAGTGGAGCCAGGGTAAAGGTAACGAGACAGAGCAGGCAGAAGACAGCGGAGTGCGCCTTTAAAGTGCTGAAAAGAACAAAAGCGGCCTGTTAACCCAGGATTCTGTGAAAATGCCTTTCCAGAAAGGCAAAGTCCTATTCTCAAACACAAGAAATCTAGCCCACCCTGCGAAAAACCTTTAAAGACAGTGCTCAGACAAAGAAAATGGAACCAGATGGAAATGCAAATGTACAAAAAGGTTTGAAGGACAGCAAAAACGGTGTCTACCTGGGTAAATATATAATATTGATTTCCATATTTTAAGCCTCTTTGAGAGCTAGCTGAATGCTTAAACAGAAACAACAGCAAGGCAGTGTGCAACTCGGGACACGTGACAAAGAGAGTTCATGAGTGGCAGCCACAGCACAGAGACCAGGAAGGGGGAGCTGGAACTGGCATTTGTGTCTCCTTAGCTTCAGATCTGAGCACCAGGTCTCAGCGTGACAGCATCGCGGACAAAGGTGTCTGAGACGTGTTTAGGTTTAAAAAAGGCCGTGAGGGTCCTGTGCTTGCATTAGTCGAAGATAGTGATCTGCAAGCCAGGAAGAACCTGTCCAGGGACAAATCTGCCAGTGTGCTTCACACACACACACACACACACACACACACACTCACTCTCTCTCTCTCTCTCTCTCTCTCTCTCTCTCTCTCTCTCTCTCTCAGTCTCTTTTAGTCTTTTATCTCTTTCAAGCGTATCACGTGCTTTGATTACATTCATGTCTCATGGCTTTCCTTCTGTAGCCCCCCCTTCCCAGGCTTCACACAGATCCAGAAGGATAAGGGTCCATCACCATTGCCATAGCAGAGGGAAGCCCGGCAGCTGTAGCAACAAGCTGAGAGTTCACACCTTAAAGGGCAAGCAACTAGCAATGGCATTTTGTGGCTTTTGAAACTTCAAAGCTGAGCCCCAGGGAGGTAATTCCCCATAGCAATGCCACACCTCTTAATCTTATCCAAATGATACCACCATCTAGGGACCAAGTATTTAAATGCATATGAAGCTGAGACTCTAACCAGGGAAATGGGGGGTGGTGAGGGGGGAGGGGGTGGCTTCAGATCTTTACCTATCCCCCCTCTGCTCCATAGTCAATTCCCCAATACTATCCCCAGCTCTGTAGCAAGCCTCTTCTTGCTTTCTGTCCCCATTCCCAGGGCACTAGATCCTGGTGTAACACCCTGCTTTCCACCCTCCTGTGGAGCACCTCTGCTCCACTTCCTAGCCCATTCTTATTTCTTAAGTGTCAGTACCTTAAGTAGAAAAACAGTTTGCTTGGAATGTTCACCCTAGTAGCCACACCTATCAGAATCCCAAAAGAATTTCCTACCAGAGAGCACCCAGCCAACACACTCTCCTAAGAATCAGAGAGGACAACAGAAACCAAGGAACAAAACACACACCCAACCAAAAAAGACAAGGTATCAGTATCCAGAATTAAAATGATCCCAAGCTTGGATGCTGGATACAAAAATCAATTCACAAAGATTAGTAGCACTCCTATATAAAAATGACAAACAAACTGAGGGGAAAAAAAAATCATGGAAACATCTCTCACACTCACCCCAAATAATGCAAAACATCTTGAAGTATCTCTAACCAAGCAGGTGAAAGACCTATATGATAAAAACCTTAAGACACACTGAAGAAAAAAAAACTGAATAAGATATTAGAGGATGGAACAATCTCTCATGGATTGACAAAGTAAAACTGGCCATCCTCCCAGAAGCAATCTCCAGATTCAAGGCAACCTCCATCAAAATTTTAACACAATTCTTTACAGATCTTGGAAGAACAATTTTCATCTTTATATGAAAACACAAAAAGCCCAGGAGAGCTAAAACAACCCTGAATGACAGAAGAGTTGAGGAACATATTACCACCCCAAATTTCAAGTTCTACTGCAGAGATATAGTAATAAAAACTGCATGGTATTGGCATAAAAGTAGACACATTGATCAGTGGAATCAAACTGAAGACCCAGACACAAATCCTCACATGTATGGATACTTCATTTTTTTTTTTTTAATAAAGAAGCCATAAATACACACGGGGGAAAAGAAAGATAGCATCTTCAGCAAATGGTGCTGGTCAAACTAGACGGCTGGATGTAGAAGAATCCAAATAGATTCATTTATCTCATCATTTATAAGATTCATGTATCACAAAACTCAACTCCAAGTGGATCAATGACCTCAATACACTGAACCTGATGGAAGAGAAAGTGGGGAACAGCCTGGAACTTGTCAGCACAGGAGAAGACTTTTTGTAGAGGGAATCTCTTGTGTCTGTATGGAAGCATCACCTGTCAGTTAAAAACTAATGGCCTGTTAGCTGGGGGAGGAAATAAGGAGGTGGGACTTCTGGCAAAGAGTGATGAACTATGGGAAAAAACCAGAGGCATGGGAAGACTCACCTGTGAAGAGGACCGACACATGCCACCTGAGCAGAGGTAACCAGCCATGTGGCAAAATGTACATAGTAAAATGGGTTATTTTAAGTCATGAGCTAGTCAGAGATGAGCCTAGCTATATGGTCCAGGTATTTGTAAATAATATTTTGAACCTTAGAAGTCTTTATTCCAGGAGCATGGGGCTAGGAGGAAAACTCCCTCCGACAAATTTCTGAACAGAACATTGTAAGCACAGGCACTAAGATCAGCAATTAATAAATGGAACCTCATGAAATTGAAAAGCTTCTGCATGGCAAAGGACACCATCATTCAGAAAAAGTGCCAGACTATGAAATAGGAAAAGGTTTTCACCAACTACACATCTGATAGAGGGCTAATATTCAAGATATACAAGGAACTTAGATATCAATAAATCAAATAGCCCAATTTAAAAATGGAATAAAGATCTAAACAGAAGTCTCAAAAGAGGAAACTTTAAAAAATGTTCAATATCCTTAGCCATCAGGGAAATGCAAATCAAAAGTACACTGAGATTTCATCTTATACCTGTCAGAATGGCTAAGATCAATGAAACAAGTGATAGCTTATGCTGGTGAGGATGTGGAGTAAAAGGAACACTCATTGGTTGCTGGTAGGAGTGCAAACTCATATAGCCACTATGAAAATCAGTGTGGTGATTCCTCGAGAAGATGGAAATTTTCCTGACTCAGCTATATCACTCTTGAGCATGTACCAAAAGGATGCTGCATTCTGCCCCACAGACACTTGCTCAATCACATTCATTGAAATAGACAGATATTGGAAACAACCTAGATAAGTGGATTTATCGTTCAGCTACTAAGACAAAAGAAAACCATGAAACTCACAGGTAAATGAAAGAAAGTAGAAAAAAAAAATCATCCTGAGTGAGGTATCCCAGACTCAGAAAGGTAAATATGGTATGTATTTGTTTATATGTGGCTATTTAACTGTTAAGTCAATGATAATAAAGCTACAGTCTATAGAACCACAGAGGGTAGGTATAAAGTTAGGGACTGTGGGAGACAGCTAGCTCTCCCTAGGAAAGGGAGATGTAATCGATGGCTATGGGTGGATGGGTGGTGGCTGGAATGGGGGGATGGAGTCGGGAGGGAAAGAGGTAAAGAATATGAGGAGAGACAGCTAAAATTAAGGGCCATTTGAGTAGTAGTATGGAAACCCAATACAGTAGAAACTCCCTAAAATATATACATAAATGAAACTGTCACATAATGGGAGAGAGAGAGAACCCCAAATGTTCATCTGTCACCAAATTATGTTTCCAGTACCGGTACTGAGTTCCATCTGATAGAGTTGTTGGCCAAAGGGATCCCCTGGGAGTCTCCAAACAATCCAGGTTGTTCCCAAGACTATAGACTGCTCTCTACAAACTGACATCAAGGTGAGGACAACACCCATACAACTCATGGAACATGAAGAAGTCAAGCTGGTGCCTACATGGAGCCTTCCTCACCCCTCTGTTCTAGTGACTTTGGTGCAGGAAGGTACTCTGCACGCTACCAAGGGAGAAACATAAACACCGGCCAAACCACAAACAGCCACAAACCCTTTGGTCTACGATGGTGTCCTAGATATGTTAGAGCAATGGTGGAATAAAGTTTGTGGGAATAGCCAACCAATTTCTAACTTGACTTGGGGGGCTCACTCTGCAAGACGGTGACTGAGAACCAGAGACTGGATAGCTCAGGGACCTAGGGTAAAGCCAAATACTACTGTTCAAACAAATAAACAAACACGTAGCAATACAATGACTCCTAATGATATTCTGCTATACCCATAGATCAGTGTCTTGTTTAGCCATCATCAGAGAAGCTTCCCTCTGCAGCAGATGGGAGCAAACACAGAGAGCCACAGCCACACATGTGATAGCGAGAGGCCTTGGATTGTTCAGTCTTAACTGGGATGTGTCCACCAAATCCCTTCCCTCAGGGCTCATGGAACCTTGGGAAAAAAAAAGAAGGCAGGAAGAGTGTAAGAGCCAGAGGGGATGGAGGACACCAAGGAAACTAGGCCCTCTAAGTTTATATGATCCGAGCTCATGTGCACTCAGAGGCTGAGGAGCACGCACAGGCCCTGCACGGGTCTGCACCAGGCCCTCTGCACAGATGTCATGGTTTCCTGTTTTTATGGCATTCCTGAGCATATGAACTAGTGGGTTTCTGTTTCTTATGCCTTCTCATGGGCTCTTTTCCTTTTGAAGGTTTGTTTTGTCCAATTCCAGTGTGTTAATCTTTGTCTTATTATATTTTATTATATTTAATGTAACTTTGACTTACTATTCCTTGGAAGCCTGTTTATTTTCTACTGAGAGAACAAAAATAAAAATAAAAAAAATTAAAAAAAAAAAAAGAGTGGCTCCTGATAGGAAAGGAGGAAGGAGGAGCTGGGAGGAGTAGAGGGAGGGGAAACTGTAATCAGGATATATAATGTGAGAAAAATACTTTATTTTTATTTTTAATTTTTGAGACAGGGTTACTCTGTTGTAGCCTTGGCTGTCCTGGACTCCCTTTGTGACCAGGCTGGCCTTGAACTCACAGTGATCTGCCAGCCTCTGCCTCCCCAGTGCTGGGATTAAAGGTGTGCGGCACCACGCCCGGCAAGAAAAAATATTTTCAATAAAAGAAAAATAAATACAAAAATATGGGGAACATTTTATTCAAACTACCATACGTATATAGTATGTAATATATAATGACTTTGTGAGGTCCCAAAGAAATCCAAGACAAGGCTCCTGCAGCGCCTGCGGCTCCCCCAGCCCTTCTCACTCCACCCCTACCTTAAACTGCTCCAGCTCCAGGGCTTCCTTCTTTCCCCAGCTTCTGCTTCTCATAACAACCTGTCATCTCACGCAAGTGTTCTCCTGCCCCGCCCCCTCTCCTGGCCCTGCCCCCTCCCCTGCCCCACCTCCTCTCCTGCCCCTGCCCCTCTCCTGGCCCCGCCCCCTCACCTGGCCCCGCCCCTCCTGCCCCTGCCCCTCTCCTGACCCCGCCCCCTCTCCTGGTCTTGCCCCTCTCCTGGCCCTGCCCCCTCTCCTGGCCCCGTCCCCCTCCTGGCTCACTTTTGGCCTCTTCTCACTCTTGGCTCTTTTCTCTTGTTCTTCTCTTCACGTCTCATTCCCCCAGGCCCCTCTCATGGCCCAGTTCAGTCTGGACCCTTCCGGATGCCTCTGGCTATGCTCTCCCTCATATATACAATAAAAATCTTCTCTTTAACCATACCTTATAGCTGTCATATCCTCATTTTCACTCAGGCTTCATGTAGCTATAAGAATATGTGGTATTTGTCCGTGTGCATCTGGCTTATTTCATTTAGTATGACAATCTCCAGTTGCATCCATTTTCCAGATAATGACATAATTTCATTCTTCTTTGGGGCTGAGTAAAACTCCCTTGTGTACATGCGTGAGTGAGTGAGAGAGTGTGTGTGTGTGTGTGTGTGTGTGTGCGCGCACACACACACGCACGCATCATATTTCCTTTTTGCATTCCATGAGCAGACATCTAAGTTGATTCTGTAACTATTATAAACAGTGAAGCTATAAACGTGGATGTACACAGATCTTCATGGCGTCTTGACTTAGAGTCTTTAGGTATATACCCTGGCGTGACCATAGGTCAAACTCTAGTTATAGTTTTAGTTTCTGAGAACCTTCCATATGGGTTTCCACAGTGCCTAGGCCAGTTTATATTCCCACTAGTGTCTTTGTTTTAGATTCTTGAAATTCTTAGCCTTTACAACTTTGAAGAATAAGTATGTAGGCATGGTAGCATATGCTTGTGGCCCCTGCACACACGCTGCCAGCGGGTGGGAGCAGGAATAACATGAGTAGTTTGAGGTTACCTTGGGTGATGTAGTGAGTCTGACCTACGGCAAACCCCTGTCTCAAAACAGCAGCAACAATAACAGCAACCAAACAACAAAAGCTAGAGAAGTAGTTTAGTGGTAGAGCACTTAACATAAATGCCTAAGGCCCTGGGATGGATTCGCAGCACATACATACACGCACACACATACAGACATATGCACACACATACAAACATGTACACACACACACACACACACACACACACCCCTACTGCCACTGAGTCTATACTATTTTTCTGTAACTACTTGGATAGATGAAGGCAGGAAGTGGTTAATATTCTCACACTATACAAAGCAGCCTAATGCTACTTGAGTGTAAACTGTTCCTGTGCTCCGAGTATTTCTGCATGCCTAAGTTCATACGCTGAGTCCTCACTATTAAGTTGATGTTCTTAGAAGGCAGGGCTTTGAGGGAGACCAAAAGATCATGACGGCTCTGCCTCATGAAGATGATTCATGCTTTTATACGAGGCCTCAGAGAAATATCTCCCATTGCATCATGTGAAAAGTCTGGGAAACACTGGCCTAGACCTTTAGGCAAGGTTCCAAAACCTATAGAGATGGAACCACGCCTCTCTGCAGCTTGCTTTCTCTAGACATAGTTAAGAAGCTTTCCCCTGTGGTGCAGCCTTATTTAAGACCATGGCCTGCTGAGCTAAATCATGTTATATGCATCAGGGCCAAAGCAGCCCCTTAAAACGACGGTGCTGGTGACAATGTCCTGAACAGAAGGACTTTGCCTGGGTAAATAGAAGGATTATTATCAGGTAAACAGAGTCCTAAAAACAAGTTTCTGTTTACCGGAAATCTCCTTTAAACCACCAGAAACCTCCCTCAATCCTGCCCCAGAGGTCAATTACACTGGGCAAGGACATCTAGTTCTGGGTCAATCCGAACAGCTTGGATCAGCTTAAAGACCTCTACCCTGGAGACGTTCACATAAAACCCATCTGCTTTTCCACCACTTTTCTCTTCTTCACCAACACTACCCCCAGAACCCAGACTCCCACATCCCATCCCTCCGCACCCCAACCTCACCACCAGAGATCGCTTTGACAATTTGGTCCCCAATAAACCTCCTTTCTACCCATGGAATGGTCCAGTTTGGTGGTTTCACTGTGTCCTCACTTACAGTATGAAGGTTTCCACTACCCTAAAAGGTTATATATAAAAGGTCACACCTTTGTCCTGGGCATTGGTCCAAGGTGTAATGAAGGCTGCTTTCTGAAGAGATTCCTCTGGCCTCCCCTTCCCCACATCTCTCATGGCAGCTCTTTCCTCCGTCAGTATCCCTCCCTCACTCTCTCCCTCTCTTCCCCTCTCCCTGTGTTCACCCATTCTCATTCCTTTTCAGGTGTGTGTGTGTGTGTGTGTGTGTGTGTGTGTGTGTGTGCTTTTCTTGCATATATGTATTTGCACTGCATCCATGTCTGGTGCCTGCAGAGGGCAGTAGAAGGCAAGGGAATCCCCTGGCTGAGAGCTGCCTAGTGGGTACTGGCAGCCAAGTCTGGGTCCTATGAGCCACAAGTAGATCATTCTCACACTTAGAAGGCTTCCTTCCAGACCTTAAAGGGGAGTCTGCCCTCCCCTTTAAGGCTACAGAATGTTTGGTCACTATGCATTACGCTGTGTCTGTCTAATTCTGTCCTTCCCAGCCTGAGGCCCAATCATGGCCTTGAGCTCTCTCCCATTCTGATAAAGCTCGATGAGGGGAAGCAGCTAGCTCCTTTGTGGGCTCATTACTGCTGTCATCTGTACATCTCCTATTGCGAAGAGGCAGCAAGGAGACTCAGGGGTCATAGCCCGTGCATCAAGCCTCTGTCATCAATCCTCAGTAAGTGAATTATGATGAGTAAAATTAATAGTGAAAAGGATAAAAAGATCTATTCAATGCAGACTCATTGGGAAGAGGGATAGTGACCCAAACCTCACCCCATTCATCTTAAAGTCCTGACACGAGGGTAGAGGGTTTTTGTTTTTGGTTTGTTTGATGTTTCAAGACATGGTTTCTCTGTGTAGCCCTGGCTGTTCTGGAACTCACTCTGTAGATCAGGTTGACCTCAGTCTCATAGATGTGCCTGCCTCTACCTCCTGAGTGCTGGGATTAATGGTGCGCATCACTACTCCCAGCTGATGGTAGGGTTTTAACAGAAGACAAGACACTGTTGAACCAAATAGTCCAGGCAAGGCGTGGTCCCTGACCATAGCTCTCAGCTACAAGACTTCACTGTGAGATCAGCTGACAAGTTTCCCAACTTTCTCTAGGAGCAGAGTTCCTCCTCTGGGTGTCCCCCAGGGCTTCGGCCATTTCTCCTCCCAGCAGGGCTTTCCTAAGGAGCTTCTAACTTTGGGGGTCCATTCTTTCACTAACGTAACAGTCAGAAGGGAACACTAGTATCTCCAACACCTACTGTTCTCGCTAGGAGGGTGGTTACTGTGGTCTCTGAGCACCAGGAGGTGGGTCCCCGCCAGCACCAAGGCTAGGCACACTAGTCAGGTACTAGCAGGAGGATGAACCCCCCACCACCACCCACATAGGCCATAGCTTATGAAAACAGAAACCAAGACTTCAGGGCTCCTCTTGTTATCAGGCCCTGGAGGTCCCACTATCCTCTGCCTCTTTAGAAACAGACGGAGGCAGACCATAGAGAAGGACACAGGTTTGCTCAGTTCCCAGACTTGGGGAAGTGGGTTAAGGACTTCCCATCTAAAGAGCAATCTCATTTTGCGTTAGAGATGGGCCACAGGGATCTGTGATGTGATGGGCAGAAAATGTTCCTACTCGCCAGATTCACTGCCCCAAGGCAGTTCTTTGGCTTCCTGGACCAAGACATCTGTAGAGCAAAGGTTAATTATCTTTTCCTTAAAAATCACCTTCTAAGCCAGGTGCTGGTGGCACATGCCTTTAATCCTAGAGGCAGGTGGATCTCTGAGTTCAAGGCCAGCCTGGTTTACAGAGTTCCAGGACAGCCGAGGATTCACAGAGAAACCCCGAAAACCAAACAAAGCAGCAAATCTCCTTGGGGCCCTGTGTGCTGTGGTCCAGATCAGGAAGTGTCCTGTCAGGCTTACACAGCCGGAGCCTTTACCTGCTGAGCCATGATTGCTGGCCCAGGATGAGGAATTCCATGTGCGGTTTTTGTCTTTTTCTTTAATTCTTTTGAATCTGCTCTGTTATGTGATTAATGATCAGAGAATGAACTCAGTCATATTTCTGGCCTTGGGTGGAAACATGGCATTCTGAATTTCCCGGAGGCTTATGAGATAAGGACCTAACAGGAGGTTTGGACACACCTTTGTCCTTCCCTCCTATTCCCCACTGCTTCCCCCTCCCTTTCTTCCCCTCCCCTTCCCCCAGGAAAATACTCCTTGAGAAAGTTGCCTCTTCTGGGGCAGAGTTTTAAACCTGCCTTAAAGCCAGCACAATTGTTCCTCTGGCTGTTGTCTACTTCTCACCCCATGAGTCTTTCCCTCTCCATGGTCCCTTCAGCCACTGTCCACTCTCACCTTTGGGAGCTCCTCCCTCTATTCCGTAATAAACCTTACCCACCTTTTATGCACAACTGTGTTTCACCCAGTTGTTTCTGTTTTTTGTTATTGTTTTCCTGTAACTATCACAAAGCGTAGGGGCCTGAGGAGAAGCAGAGTAGGGAGCCCAGAAGCACCTTAATGTTATACTTCTGTCAAAGCTGGGAAGAACATGGCTCTGTTGTTTTTAAGCTCCTTGGTATCGGGTAGTTTACGATAGTATCTAAACGGGCCAAGACAGTTCTGATAAGTTACAGTTGTATCCTATAACTCCTACTACCACAAAGCCAAGGTACGGCTAATCCAACGCTAATAAGGATAGCGTAACAGATGACCAACCCAGCAATCACATCAGCCACAGAGGATTTAAATAGTCTCACCATAGTGCAAGCACTCTGTGTTAACCATAAATAAATTCTCTGTATCAGAAACTTCAAACAAAAGATAGACATGGCTCAAGTTCTGTATTTGGGGGCAACAAAACACTCTCATGGGTAAAAGAGAGCGTTTCATAACAGTGAATGGATCAGCTGAATGAGATGAGGTAATTGTCAATCACTGTGTCGTTTTAAACAATTGTTCCCCTAACAAAACAGAGGAATCCATGGAAGAAATTGGGAGAACTGTAAGGTAAAATTCACATTTCACCTTTATAGTGAGGAGGGGAACACCATTCAGTACAAGCCTTTAAACAAGGGTTTGGAAAATGTTCAGATCCAAAAGTGGTATAAACCAGCCTTACTGAATGGATGTTGTCAGAAGAGTAGGATACAGGTAGTCCCAAACGCAGGGAGGAGAGCATCCATTGTGTACCAGGCCAAAAATGAGGTATCGGAAAAATTAGAATGTGCTCAAAGCTTAAGTATGTTCATGGACAACGATGTAATGAAATCAGGGGACTATAGAAGTATCTTAAGACTCCCCCAAACATTTATAAGATGACTTATTTCTAAATCTATGTAACAGAAAAAAAAAATCAAAAGGAAAATTAGGTAACATTCCTGGGGGAAATTTTTTCCCCAAAAAACAAGGAGTAAAAAGTAATAATGAGAAATGGCCAACCATGAGTAAAATACTGAATGTTTTCTCTCCAAGGCAGAATTAAGAAGGATTTCTAATTATCCCATTCCAGCATCACTCTGAAGATCCTAGCCAGTGCAGTTAGATAAAAGACAAGAAAAAAAGAAAAAGAGAAAGAGAGGAGAGAGAAGGGAAGGGGAAAAATATTAATATATTGTATGACTCTGTTTATACAACATTCTGAGAAATGCAAAGCAACCCATAGTGTCACATCAGTGACTGTCAGTGATTGGCCAGGATTCTTCTCAGAACAATGAGCCATCAGAGAGACTGTGAAGAGACATGAGAAACATCTTGTGGAGCGATGGACATGGCGGGCTCACTGACTGGACTGTGGTGACGGTTGTACAGATGTTGATGGATGGCAAAACTCATCAGATTGTAACCTTAAAGCACGTATAGTTCACTGCATGTCAATTACACCTCAATCAAGCTGTATGCCGGGCGTGGTGGCGCACACCTTTAATCCCAGCACTCGGGAGGCAGAGGCAGGTGGATTGCTGTGAGTTCCAGGCCAGCCTGGTCTACAAAGCGAGTCCAGGACAGCCAAGGGTACACAGAGAGCCCCTGTCTCGGAAAAAAGAAAGAAAGAAAAAGAAAAAAAAAAGAAACAAGAAAACGAGAGAGAGAGACAGAGAGAGAGAGAGAGAGAGAGAGAGAGAGAGAGAGAGAGAGAGAGAGAGAGCGAGAGCTATAAACCCAAGGATTGTGAGTATATGAAGTAAGCTACTTAAGGATTAGGAAACCAAAATGAAGTTACTTATTAACGAGCTAGATTGTCTCTAGTGTCTAAGCAGTTTTCCAAAAGGAAGCTTGCTATACAGGATGGGCGTTATTCTGTAGACGTGGTGCCATTTAGTGGTGTTCCAGAAAAGCAACCGTAATCGCCCAGAGCAGAACTAGCGACCCCTTTGGAGATGGAGCTCAGCTCTCAGAACTCAGGGAGTGTGGTGACTCTGATCACCACCACCAGCCTCAGCAGCACGTTGTGGGTGGGGATGGTGTGAGCTACTGTATGCTCTGCCCTGGAGAATCTGCCATTACCAAACAGGATACTAGTTTCGCTAGTTTCCAGGCTTCCCACTCTGCGCACTGAGCCTGCAACAAGCCTGCCTAGCCTAGTTAGCGGTGGCAGCTCTGGCCAGGGAGCAGGCGGTGGCGCTCCTCACCACTCAGCCTTGCCAGGCATCCACGCTGGCCCCCGCTGCTCTGCCTTCTGAGTACTGCCCCTTCTACGCCGGCATAGGAAGACTTAGTCTCTGGTCCAGCTTCCGGGCACCATGAACTCATCATCACAGCTGGTGGAAGTCAGAGTGATCGCTGCTTCTTACCCGGTGATTTCTCAAAGTGAAACTACGGGCAACGAGGACCAAGCTTATCTCTTCATCTCCAGCTTACCCATAAACCTGACTTTGTGGCTGTTTGTACTTGTGTGTATTTTAGGTGCTGGCTACTTACTTCTGTAGAGGAGGCAAGCTCTATTTTCCGAATCTTAAGCGGAATCATGAACTTAGTTAAGCACACACGGACCCTGTGCGGCAGATGGATCATTAGCCTCATTTAAAGAGGAAGCCTAGACATGGCCGAGGTTGAGCCACCCCTCTCACTTTCCAGAGTCAGTGATAAGTGACAGGGCCAGACAGAGCCAGGAGCGACCGCAGGCACGCCTACTTTCGACCCACGCTCTGTTTATCTGACCATGGCACTCGCCAAGGAGAGGGAGGATAAGCTTGGCCACGCGCCCGTTGCTTTGCACAGTAGAAAACACTCTTTTGTTTAGTCACAGACTCCTTAAAATGTTTTCTTACTGGTGACAAACAGTGTCAAGTGAAAGCAACAGAAGGCCTCTCTGTAAAGCCATCCCCCGATTACGAGCTGAGCAGCCCACGGTTCTGTCTCTGAAAGCGGTATGGGAGTATTCAGGAGGGACACTGAGAGATGGCTAAGTGGGGAGGAAGGAGTTTATTAGAAAAGTTATTAATGTCACGTCAGTCAGGCAGTCAGACAACAGTATGGCAGGGCCCCTAAACAGAGGAACTCAGGGGCACATTAGGTAGAAATGGGAGTCTCTGGACGGGCGTGGTGGTGTGTGTCTTTAATCCCAGCATTCGGGAGGCAGAGGCAGGTGGATCTTTGTGAGTTCGATGCCAGCCTGGTCTACAAAGCAAGTCCAGGACAGCCAGGGCTACACAGAGAGACCCTGTCTCAAAAAACCAAAGAAGAAGAAGGAAGAGGAGGAGGAGGAGAAGTGGGAGTCTCTTCTGACGGGAGAGCTTTCATAGCACATGTCTGCAGTAGTGATTTGTGACTCCCAGGCAGGAATCAGGGAAAGGAGTGTGTGTGTGTGTTGAGGGGAGGGAGCAGGATGCATAGTCATCAATGCCCATGCTGTTAAAGTGTATGTCCTAGGTAAGACATCCTGGCATAGGGTGGGTTAACTAGAGACTCACAGGAAACACCTCAGTAAAATGCCTTGTTCATTCCCACGAGAGAGAAAAGGTTGGCATACGTATTGTGGCCTGGATGCTATCATCCTATCTTTACAGTCCCATCACCATCTTCCCACAGAAGGCCTGGGCTCTTCTCCTCCTACGCTCTGCTTAGACCTTCCTTCGGAGTCACGGGAACCACATGTGAAACACTGGCCCGGTGGCGAGTCACGCCTAAGCTGTCGGAGAAAGAGAAGTCGGGCTGAGCACTCTCTGCTGAAACATTCAGAGGAAAAGATGAACCATCCAAAGCTTCGGACTAAAACAAAGAATACCTGGAAGGAGCGGTCCAGTACCGCATCCACTTCTCCAGTTGATGGCTCCATGGCGTACGATCCTTGAGAAAAACAGGCACTAGCATCAGCTACCGCGTCTCTGATACACCCCCTTATCCACACTTAAGGCTCAGGTCAAACCAATAGGAGCAACAGAAGTGAACATTCGAGTACATCGAGTGACGTGATGGTCGTCTCTGTAGGTCCAGCTGTTTATTCTGATGCCAGCAGAGAGCTAAACACTAGCCAGATCTTGGCATTGTTAACTTCTACGGCCCACTACTGCTCTTATATTTTGTAAATATTTGTTCCTTCCTCACCTGCCTAAGGTTATTTAGCACTGTATCTGATTAGCTTTAATAAAGATCTGCTGTCCAATAGCCGGGTGGGAAGTGGAAGGCGGGTCTTCTGGACAGGGAGAGAGAAATCAGAGGCAGGAGGTTCACCAGCAGACATGGAGTTGTGAACGGAGGGACCAGAGCAGAGCAGACAGGTAGACCCAGCCACATGGCAGGACGTAGTGTCAGGATGAGTCAGGTTAGGGATCTGGGAGGTAGCTCAATCCGAAAGCCTAAGATTTAAAACGTCAGTAAGCATCTGTGTCCTTATTTTTATCGCTGGTGGGTCCAAGAGAGTCCCAATTTAAGTGAGCCAAGTGGTCTAAGATCAGAATGTCTAGAAAAAGTTTATCTCTTCATTTGGACGTGTTGGATTGGACAAACCAGCATTGTTTGCACAGGGAACCTTCCTCCAGCTCATGCCTGAGTCAGCTGGTCTTGGAATGTGGTCAGGCAAGAGTGCAACATGCTAAGTAAGCTGCTGGCCTTCACTGCTGCCTTCTAACCCTTAGACGCCCTCAGGCTGAGGTTAAGCACTACAAAAAAAAGGAACACAGTGGAGGACAGGAGGCAAGGCCAGCTGCTGCCACTGGACTCACAGGAGCTTCCTGTTCGCCCCCCTATCCCCACCCCCCAGGGCCTCTAGCAGCTCTGGGGGCAGATGAAGCAACAGTTAATCTTTTGTGGGACATCCGCTGTGAAGACAGATGCCTCTAGTCCAGCAGTTTGCAGTGAGCCTCTCAACTTGTAAATGGCCTTGTCCTCCCCTGCACTCCCTGTGGACCTCCCCTATTAGGAAGCTCATCTCCCTGTTAGTAAGTGCAGTAAACTTTAATACCACTTTCTGGTTTTGGTTTTTCTTTCTTTTCTTTTCTTTTTCTTTCTTTCTTTTTCTTTTTCTTTTCTTTTCTTTTCTTTTCTTTTCTTTTTTTTTTTTTTTTTAGCAGTTTCTTGGCAACCTACTCCAGAGCTCTCCCATAGCTGGGCAGATGTCACATAGTTATGATATGGGTTCCTGCCTTTCTTTATGAATCTCTCCTACCTCAAACCAACTGTTAAATTTTAAGAGATGACCCGTTTGGAAAACCGTAAAGTTATTTATTTATTTTTTTCCTGTCGGTGTTGACAAAGAAGTGGGTAAGTAACAAAGGTTAATGGACAAAGCTGGAGCAACGGCACAACTGTTAGGAGCACTGGCTGTGAGCCGGGTGTGGTGGCGCACGCCTTTAATCCCAGCACTCTGAGGCAGAAGCAAGTGGATTGCTGTGAGTTTGAGGCCAGCCTGGTCTACAAAGAGCGCTCCAGGACAGGCCTATTATACAGAGGAAACTCTAACTTGAAAAACCAACCCCACCCCAACACCCCAAAAAATGCACTGGCTACCCTTCTAGAGAACTAGGATTGGATCCCACATGGCAGATGACAACTGTGTAACTTCATCCAGTTCCGGGAGATCCGACGCCCTCTTCTGGCCTCCGTGGGCACTGCATGTATACGGCACACGTACATGCAGGCAAAACCCAAAACAACTGCCAAATAATAAAAAGGTAAATCTAGTAGCGGGATGCAGAAAATGCACAGGCACACACAAGCCGTAAACTCAGGCTTGAAAGGAACCTGCTGAAGGCAGTGGGATCCCTTTAGCAGGAGGTAATCAACTAGAGACCCTGCTGCTCAGAATGTGGTCCCTTGGGCCTGGGGCACCACGAGGAGGCTCTAACACACACATCCCGCCCCTGCAGTGGCTCAAATCTGGGGGCTTCTCATTAAGTAGTGTAAGGTCAGCGGCTTGAGACCTGGGCTGAGTGACTTGTTAGAGTACCTGCCGGCATGAACTCACTGATGGCCACCACTTCTTCTGCCATAGATGGCAAGGTACCTTAGCATCCTCCATCCCTGCCACAGTTCACAGCTCTGACTTTTGCCAGATGAGGTCTCACCTTCTGAGTCTCCCCCAGAGTTCAGAGTCTCTTAGCCTACCTGCCTCTGTTTCCATCGGCTTTCCACCCATGGCCCACAGGCAGAGTCCACCTATAGTAAGAGGCAGAGATACGAGTCCAAAGCTCTCTGACCCCAATGTCTATGTCTACTTTGTTTTTGTATATTCCTGTTAGCATAATGTTCTTGGTGTACAGTTTACCCTTGTTCGTTCAAGTGATGATTTCTCTACACCACTATCTGGTTTCAATCCAGATTATATTGCGATATTTAGTCTAAGTATCTCCTCTCTCAGGTTTGTGTAAACATGTCACCATTTGTTCTCTGTATTGCCAATAAATGCCAACTAGCCAACGCTGAGCAATAACAGAGAACAGGATGGGACATCCTGGTCCAGTGAGGGGAGGAGAAAGAGCAGGACGGACAGGAAGGATGCACATGGAGAGGACCAGGAAACATCAGGAGAAATAACTTCGACCTAGGATATGAGTGAAAAGCAAGTATAATGTGGGAAATATGAATGGGAGGTTTAGGATGGAGAAATTATTCCACAGCATTGTGCTGTAGGCTACTTAAATAGATCCTAGTTTCTCTGTGTGGTTATTTGTTTATATACCTGGTTAAGGAGTAACCACTGATTATACTAAAATTGTAAATCAATACTAAATATTAGTCATCATTCAACATATTGTTCTGATTGGTGTCTGTGTGGCCCAGTTATCTGCCAGTTCTTACTGGCCTGACTCCATGCATTGGAGAATCTAGATGGAGGTAGAATTAGTGTTCCAGAATTCCACAGCCTCCCTGGAGTTTATCATCTAACCCACCACTGTTGGGAAGACAGTGGTTTTATCTGTCTTGCTCAGTGCCCCATCTACATGACTTAGTAACTAAAACACAGGAAGTCCTCCATGAATGGGCATAGCCACCCCCTTCTCCTTGCTGTCATAAATATTCAATGAAATTACAGAACTCGGAATGCTTTGTATGACTGACTTCATTGTAAACCGAGGGATGGAACAATGTAGTCAGATTAAATCTGGGATTTGGTGGGAAACTAAATTACATGCATGAATGTGGGAGAAGAAAGGGAGCTCCGCTGGCCACAGCTTGCAGATGTATGTGCGTTGTGCGCATCTTTCCTCATCCCCCTTTGTGAGTTTCAGACTATGAGGCAAGATTGCACAATCCTCAGAGGGCAGGAAAGCCCCTGAAACAGATGAGTACCTGTGTGTGTGGGGGGGCAGGCGGAGGACAGGCTGACCCACCCACCCACAGATCCTAACTCCTCCTTCCCTTTGAAATAGCAAACAGCCCAGCCTGCTCACTGCACCAGCACTAAGAGCTACCGCAATGGGGCCTGAAATTGCAACCCAGGGAGTTTCAAGCCTAGAGAATCCCAGACCATGACAAGGCTCCTTAGGGAGCATAACATATAGGCCATCTGCGCCATATCTGATGCCCACAGACAGTGACACTAGGAAACACTACAGAAAGTCGAGTGCTGGCTGCAGATCTCTACTCGGTCCTCTTCCGTCTCAAGCTGCAGTTGCTGCTGTACTACATGTGCCCTTCTGGGAGTGAGAATGGCCAAGGGTTGGGGCTTCCCTTTTCATTGTTCATACTTCCCGTGCTCACACTTAGTATGCTGGTTTGAACGAGCATTCTATGGGGGTTCCCCCATAGAATCATATATTTGGACACCTGGGCCCCTATCAGTGGCCCTGTTTGGGGTGTGTGTGGGGTGGGGTGGGGACTTTGAAGTAGTAGAGCCTTGCTGACTGGGGACTGATTTTGAGGGTTTATAGCTTCTCCCCACTTCAAATTTATGTTCTCTTCCTCCTCCCTCCCCATCACCCACCCCTTCCCCACTCTTTATCCCCCCCACCCCCCCACCCCCACTTCATCTCTCCTTCTCCCTCTCCCTCTCAGTCAGCCAGCATCCTGTTCTTGTAACGCCATGCCTACCCACCACTACACAGTCTGCCTTTGCAACTGTACGCCAAGAAAAACCTTCTTCTAGATGTGTTGCTTTCAGACGTGCTGTTTCTTCCCAGCCATAGAAAAGCATCTGGAACAATAAACACCCAACACACATGGTTGGCAAAGACAAGTTTTATCACCTTAACTTTAAAGTTCTGCGGCTCAGCAGTTGTTTTCTGTAACTTCATGTAGGGGAGTCCTGAGGGAGGCTGGAGGCTCCAATGCTCCTTGGTTTTTAAATCAACACAGTTTTTGTGCTATAATATTTAGTTTTAAATCAAACTATACTTTTACTTTAGAGGGAAAAGAATAGATACAGAGAACAGAAAAGTATTCCAGGGAGGAATAGAAATGTATCCCATGACTTTTAAAAGAAAATTCTTTATCTTTCCTTCTTCTATTTCAGGTAATAGGTCTGTGTACGCTACGGGGTGTTAAATAAATCATAACTACTAAGGGCTGGTCTCCTGGCTGTGGTTTACATGGCTCATTACTGATGTATTAACATCTGTCAGCTAAGAGATTCAAACATAAGGTATCAGGTCTCAAGGGGGAAAAGTTTCATATAGGAAAGAATTAAGAAGAAAGTGGTCGAAAAACTGACTAGAACCTTTGAACAGTGGGCTTGCCAAGAAGTGGCACAGAATTCACGCGGAAGTAGGTG
>OU015743.1:7584768-7599719 GCA_907169655.1 Acomys percivali | reverse complement strand
TGGTGGTGGTGGTGGTGGTGGTGGTGGTGGTGGTGGTGGTGGTGGTGGTGGTGGTGGTGGTGGTGGTGGTGGTGGTGGTGGTGGTGGTGGTGGTGGTGATGATGGTGATAGTGTTGGTGGTGGTGGTGATGGTGGTGGTGATAGTAGTGGTGGTGATGGTGGTGATGGTGGTAGTGGTGGTGATAGTGGTGGTGGTGATGGTAGTGATGGTGGTGGTAGTGATGGTGGTAGTGGTGGTGATGGTGGTGATAGTGGTGGTGGTGATGGTGGTGATGGTGGTGGTGGTGATGGTGGTGATGGTGGTGGTGGTGATGGTGGTAGTGGTGGTAGTGATGGTGGTGATGAGATATTGCTATAACTACACAAATGTACTCATGCCTCATTTTGTTGGGACATTGATAATGGGGGGAAGTCTGTTTATATGTGAGAAAGAGGCAATGGGAAATCTCTTTGGTTTTAGCTGAAATTTTCTGTAAACCTAAAAGTAATCTTTAAATGTCTACTGGCATTTAAAAATAAAGATGTATTTAAATCTTTTGGTAAGGTTACATTACAGCATCTTTGAAAATGTTTTGTTGAAAAAAAAAATCAGAATTTCCTCACTTAACCTCCTTGTTATCCAAAAATAGATAAGGGGTTATGTTGCAATCGTGGTTTCCTTATCCCAATCCAGGACCAAATCCTTGACAAAACTTTTCCCCGTTCTTTTATCCAGTGTTTAGTGAGAGCAAATTCCTGGTCAGCTTCTGTGACAAGTGCTAAGGACAGAGCATAGAGCAGGAGGCCTGTGCTTGTCACCTGCAAACCTGGAGTCTTGAGGTGGAGAGGAACAAGCAAGCGGCTGCGCTGGAAAAGGATGGTGGTGACTCAGGCTATCAACAGGGAGCAGGCACTTAGGAACATGCAGGGCAGGGCGCGCGCTCACACACACACACATCCCGGAATAGTACTCTACCGCTTGGGTGAGAGCGGAAGGGGCGGGACTTCGAGGGAGGGTGGGAAGTCAGGGTGTGGGGCGGAGCATGGCAGAAGGCAGCAGTGTCCAGTCTTTCTGTTATCAGTCTTGGAGCTGGCTTGAGCTTCTGCTGACTGGAGCAGTCACACAATGGTGATTGTTCCTGTTTATAGTCTCCATGACGAATGGCCAGAGAATATCAGTATGAGCAAGTGAGGGTGTTAAGTAACCGCTTACACTCATGAAGGGCGATATACCAGGACTCATTAGGGATTCGGATGCGATTCAGCATGAGGGTGGTGTCACCTGTTGTGTCCATGACAACTTGTGGCAACGGACAGCAAATGGCCTAGAACATTAATTTTTAATTCATCTTTGAAATAAATTATGTGCGTTCATGTGCTCGAAATGTTCAAAATGTGCCTAGGGCAACAAGTCAAGTATTTCTCGTGTTATTTCCTTATCAATATCTCCTGGATATTGACTGCTTCTTGTGTTTGCAGCATGTAATCACACTATTAAAATAGGTGGTTTTTAATCTTTCGTGTAATCCTGCAGCAGTAGCTCTGAATATGCTTCTAGGCTATCCTTCTAGAAGGTCACCTGCTGGATGAAATGCTGAGCACTGTGCCTTTGTTAGATAGTGTTGACACATGCCTCTTTTAGAGGCATGTCCTTTGCACTCCCACAAGTGGTGTCTAAAGTTTCATTTCCCCACAGCTGATAGACAGTTCTGGACCTTCCTCCAGTAGATGAAGACGATAAGACAGATTAATTTTAATTTGAATCCTTATTACCGATGAGTTTCCCCCACCTCTTTGACAGTTTTTTAAATGTTTTTATTTATATTTGTAGTGTATGTGTGTGTGTGTGGTGTGTGTGCGCGTGCGTGTGCATGTGCAGGTGTCTAACATTTGATGTGTTGTATCTCCCCGGAGATGGAGTTACCAAAGTTTGTAAGTCCACACTGAGAACTGACCACAGGTCCCCTGTAAAAGCAGTATGCATTCTTAAACACTCAGCTGCCCCTCCAGCCTGAAGGAGACTTTTGCAACAAGACAAAGTTGTTTGTATCCCCTTTCCGTGAACTGGGCATTCAGAAACAAACTCCATGTCTGTCATGATGATGACTTCTTCATCAGTGTGAGGGAGCTGTGCAGAAGGCAGCGTGACAGATACGGCAAATAGTTTCCTTAGACTTTGCTTGGAGTGGCCTAAATACTGTTAAGGACTAAACCTATTTTAGCTGACTCCCTAGAGGGAAATGAGAATACAAACACTGGATCAAGAGGCCTGGGGAATTCTGAACTGCTTTCAAAGAAATCTTTTGCTTAGGTTGTAAAACCTGCCTTCACCACAGAGGGGGAAAGGTTTATTTCCATCATGAACTATCCTGCCCCATTACTCATCCATTTACAGTGACAGGGTCATGTCATCCTGCCCCCTCTAAAGCCAGACAAATTCCACGTACTCAGCTGTCACTGAGCACTGTTGGGAGGCAGTCCTCCAGTTGGAGGAGGGTTAGGGCAATGCCACCTGTTGTCTCCTTCGGTATTGTACCTTAAGTCTGTCAGGGTGAAATTTGTCGTATTCAGGGTCACTAACTATAGCTGTAGCTCTGTAATACTTGGAATGGCTGCCCCTTTCCACCACCTAGTTCCCAAAGTATTCCTTTGTTCCTTCCTTTTAGAGAAGGGAAGCAGGGCTTCTCTGCTCCATTCCTCACTAACCTAAATTCCTTTTATTATTACTATTGCTACTTTTGATGAATTCAGATCATTGACTACCAACCAATTCAATCAGAATTTCTCATTAAGTAGAAGACTGACCAGCTGCTCATGCTCTGTGAGGACCGAGGATTCTTTCAACTACACAGGAATAGGTTGAACATCCTGCGATGGCTTCATCATGTTTTGCTGGAGCTAATCACACAATTAGAAAACTCCCATAAAAACATAATTTTCTCTTAAGAAACGAACAGCAAACAATCCCCACAAAAACAGACAAACACCCCAGAAAGCATTCTGTGAAAGGGGAATTGAAGTGTATAAAAAGCAAAGGAATGGCTGGCAGCCGTGGTGTATATTGTATCCTATTCCACATATGTATTCATGTATGTTCCTTCTCTTCTCTTTGATGTTTGGCCCCTGTACCAAAAAAGTAGAATTAGTGTGTGAGGAGCTGTGTGAAGAGATAGGCAGGGGCAGAGAACACAGAGAAAAAGAGAACAAAAGGCGAGAAAGATAGCAACGGATAACGTTAGATTGGTGCCACTATCTGCCTCGATTAGCTCAAAAGTTAAACATAGGATTCATACAAATTTTATAGGAGTCAACCCTTCAAATAGACACCAGGAAGGAGATGAAAGGAACAGGATAGTAAACAAAGAACCCTTGTCCCATAGAAAGGCCTCGTGAGCCCACGTGGACATAGCACATGTTTAAAGGCAGTTCTGTCACATTCTTTCCGCTCCTCCGCTCCGCTCCACAGCACACCACACGCCCATTTCCTTCACTCACTGGGAGGTCGCTGTGTTCTGCTGTGTGACACTCGGTGCTCATGTGAACACGTGGAGTCGAGTGGGATGACGCAATAGGGCCTCCTACCGCCCGCCACCTCACATTCAAACCTTGAGCTACACCTTAAAACAGCAATTTAGTTCTGCGTTTAAAGTGACGGCGAGTATGAAATCTTCTAAGAGTGGAGAGCCTCACCTGATGACTTGAGAAGTACTTTTATATTTTCTTTTCAAAGTGATACTTTTTAAAAAAATAGATGTCTTAACTTCTCAGATGTGATCTTTCGTGAATAAAATGAAACAACTTCACTGTTTTGAAGGATTTACTTCAAATTTGACCAAGACAATAACCAATGCTTGAGTTCTATGTCATTATTGTGTGTGTTCCGTATGTGACCGTACACATGGACGCTACCAGTCTTCGCCTTTGCCTTCAAGGAGTAGGAGAGCAACATATGCGTATACACATGCAGTGCGTGATGGAGCCAGGTAATTATTTACAGAAATATGATTTTAGAAGTTCTCTCGCTATTGGGATAAATTCACTGGAAAATGCTATGGGAAGGGCAGAGTCAAACAATGCTGAGGAAACCATGTGAAATAGTTGGGGTTTCAGTCAGTGCAGTGGATGTACTAAAATATGAAGGCATTATGCAACTGGCATTCTCTGTCACCTTTAACCCTGTAATTATGAAATATTATGTTAGGTTCATGGTGGAGGGGGAGCAGCAGAGAAGGACCACTTATTAAATTTTAGATTCAAATTATATCTGAATACATAGATGTATAGTTTTGTCATTGTAATATTAATGGTGGATTTGGGGAGGGATTTCTGTATCCGTACTAGTAGAGCTAATTCGCTGAGGTATGTCATTTTGTCTTTTAATCCAAAGAAATAGAACCTTGAGCCTGCTCCAGCAGGAAACATTGATCCTGACAGGGGAAGGGTCAAGACCAGGTTCTAGGCTTTGTTCCTAGATTGTTCTTCAAGAGAAAAGCTCCATTTGGGAAAACAAACGTAGTGGCGGGTTTGCCTTCCTTTTAGGCAGTGTGGTCAGGCGTTCAGAAGGAAGCTATAGTCGTGGCATCAGGAGCTGAGGCTGTCTCACAGCTTAGACACCCCCAGAGGGTCTGGGGGTGTCTTGGAGGAAACTGGATGGAGCTTTTTCTCAGTGGACAACACAAAGGTGACCCGGAACCTAGAGGTCAGGAAACTTGAAAGAAAGGCAGTGATAAGCAGAGCTCACCGGAACACCAGAGCCAAGGACTTATCACGGAAGTGCAGGGAAAAGAGTGCGAACCCTAGAGATCTACCTTCAAGGGGGAAAGCAGGTGACCACAGAGCCACAAGAACAAACCCTGAGGAGCTGCCGAGGCTCCCGCTGAGCTAGCTGGCTCTGAGCGCTTTATATTGTTCATGCCACTGTCAATATGGTCAACCAGGTAGTGGCTGCTGCCACCATTTCAGACACCTCATAAAGTGAAACTACATTATAATTTCACTGATGTTAAGAGAAACCGAAGGTTTCCACAAAATGGGCCCCTGTAACTAGAGATACGGACTTCTATCTCCCGTGAAAGCAGCTTTATAGCTTATAAAACCAGCCTTCCCCTCTGCAATTAAACCAGAACAAGATAGATGTGTCTCATTCCTTGACGTAATGGCCTTGAGGCATCTTAATGGAAACACTCTAATAAAAGTTTATCTCAAATACTGACCAATCCTTTAGCCCTGGCTACAGGAGACGGCCGAGCAGCAGCCCCAAGCATTCAGGCTTATCGGAAAAGACGTTCCCATGTCAAAACCAGATGATGAAGAAATCAGGATGAATTGTGAGCCGGGGAGGATGAGGAAAACACAATTACACCTGAGCAGAGTCCTTCACCTCACAATTTCAGAGGGCTAGTGTCTGAGCTCTCGGACAAAAGGCTTCTGGAAATCCTCCAGGTCACGCCATCCATGCCATCCCCCGGTGGTTGGAAAGTAAGCAGGGAGAGACACGGTCTGCCTCTTCTCTGGGAAGCATCTGAAAGAGAGCAGGGTTCTCACACTAGTTATTATTACATGGGAGGCAGGGTCTCTAAAAATGAAATCCCTTCCTAGTCCCCAAAATAAAGAAGGAAGGAAGGGAGGGAGGGAGGGACAAAGGAAAGAATGAATGAACCAAGATCGTTGAGCTTGCTGTAAAGAAAACACCAAGAAGAATTTAGTACGTACCACTTGCCATCGGTCCAGAGCCTCAGCGTAGATGGCCATGAATTGCATTTCCCTCGCAGTGTTTCCATTTCCACAGGAATCATCATACTTCTGATCCTGGACTTCCATAAAGAGTGTGTTCCACAACGCCAGGCCCTGTTCACACTTCTGCTGTCTACCTACCCAGCCACCTCAGCAGGGGGCGAGGCACTGAGTGATCCTCCTTTCGGTCCACACCGTCTGGTGACGAGACGGTGCTTGGGGTATAAAAACAAACAGTAATCAAATCACCTTAATTTTAGGGGAGACACGGAACCTTGAGTGACTGTGGGCAGCCGGTTTTCATGTCAGAAGCCGTTGCTTAATATCTGCAGCTGCACTTACTCAAGACGGAAGCAGGCACAGCTGATACTGAAATTCAGGAGCCCAAAATGGAGCCAGTCACTGAGCCCAGTTCCCGCCACTCACCTCTGCTTGGACAAGCCACCTTGTTTTACTGTTGTGGGTCAGCAGTAGCCTTGGGAAAAGCCACCTCGAGCAGCGGTCACCATCAATGAACTGAGGAAGCTCATGCCGGCTTGAAGCAGGGACATCCAAGGATGTCTGTGCTGGAGTTGGTGTCAATTCTACTTTCTTGTCTTACAAGATGCTGTCTAGCAGGTCTGGGAAGGTCATGCACTTACCTAAACTTAAAACGTGAACATCTGTGTTTAGTATCTGCTTCTCACGGGCATCAGAGGAGGAACTCTGGCAATGGTTATAAAGAGCGGTACCTGGTAGGCCAAGGCTTCTGGGAAAGTAGGTCTAAAGCTAGCTCCTCAGGCCAAGGATTGGGCTGAAATATCTCTGTGTCTGCAGATTCCTTTGTCTCTTCCTCCCTCTGGCCGTGAAAGGGCATCCATTACGTGAAGCTTTCGGGAAGAAAGCAGACCCGGGGTGTTTCTGTTCCACAGCCTACTGGTGCCCTCTGTGTTTGGCCACACTCACGCTGCCACAGTGAATAATGAAAATTCTGTACTGTTTTCACTCAACTTCTGCCTCTTGGCAGCCATGACCAAAATCACCCTGCAGCTGTCATTTGCAAGAGGGGTCCCTAGCCAGTCACTGACAGCCACCCTGCTGTGAGGGGCAGCTGCTCCAGAGCACTTCAAGCAGGAAAGTGACAAAGCCATATGCTACCTGGAATCCCCCAATGAGGGCAGCGCTCCCCCGAAAGTATCAGAACTTGTGTTTCTAACTCCTGCCAAGCAGCTCGGCATACGATCTGTCTGAGATCTTGCTAATGACAACAGTGAACGGGAAGACAAAGGCTCAGATGCTCCTAAGCACAGATGCTTTGCAGCACACAAAGCTCTGAAGAAGCTGCTGGGTCACAGGCGAAGGTTTCTCGGGAAGACTTCCACAGGCTGGGGCATCTTAAACACAACTACACACACTGTGTAACTTCAACGGACACCTACCATCTTCAAATAGGCAACACTTTCTTCCAAATGCTACAAAATCAATAAACCTGCAGGGGAAATCAAGGATCCAGGGCTTTTCTCAAAATCTTCCTCCAAAAAGCAGTTTCCACTGTTTGTTTGAAAAAAAAAAAAAAAATGCTGGCTTCTTGGACAGTGGACACATGTTCTATAAAAGGTGTAGCTAAACTAATCTGGGTAAAATAAAATGATTCCTTATTTTCACACACCAGAGCTTCTAATATTTTGGCATATACTGTGTATAGCATGTGATCATGGAGTGTGTGTGTGTGTTATGCATATATGTTTGTGTGTATGTTATATGTGTCTGTCTGTCTGCCTGCCCACTCTCTCCCCTCCTTCTCTGTGTGTATATTTGTATCTATTGTCTCTCTGTCTCTGTCTGTCTCATGAGTATGCTGTGTGTGTGTCTGTCTGTCTGTCTGTCTCTGTCTCTTTATCTCTTTGCCTCCTCTGTCTGTCTGTCTGTCTGTCTGTCTGTCTGTCTGTCTGTCTCTCTCTCTCTCTCTCTCTCTCTCTGTGTGTGTGTGTGTGTGTGTGTGTGTGTGTGTGTGTGTGTGTATACAGCAATTTCAGGAACATATTTTCTCCACAACGTTGGTAAGAAGCCTAGACTATAAATAATTTGAGACCTGAGACATGTATCCCTGTTAATCTTAGACCCTAGATGATGTCTGGGATAAAGTAGGTGTTTGATGTTTGCTGGGAAATTGATGATGCTAAAGTGATTCCTCAAATTTACTGATAACAGCACAGGGAAGAAACAGTCTATGGCCAAGCTGAAGACGTAGATATTAAGTTGTGTCCAGTCAATCTCATAGTAAAATTTAGGAGAATGCAAAAAGTAAAAATCGAAAGGGTGGGATATGTCCTCAGGAAACAAGAACATAGGAAGCCACATAAATAGAAAAGAAAAATATTGTTGGCATTAAACTCAATGAGAAACACTTTCCCACTAGGCTTCGTCTTTACTCTGCCTGGGGACTGATGAAGGACAGGACCTGGGGGCTCCATGCTGCGAGGCGGGGCATTTTGTTTGTCTTCTGCATTCTTCCTGGAGCAGGTAAAAGGTGACCACATTCTGCAATCATGCTTGCCCTCACGTGAGCCTCCTTTTCACATCTTACCACAGACCACAGGCCTAAGCCACACACTAGCCTCCACTACCCCTTGAGCCGGCCTTCCCTACCCACCAGCTGTGTGGCGACCATCTGGAGCACTGTGGTTCCAGCAATATGGCTAATGAGTGTCCTGCAGAGCCCTGCAGACAGTGTAGACACGATAAGGAATCCCCCATCAGCTGCCAGGATGCAACTTGCCAAGTCTAGTGCCTGTCTCCCATGGAGGCCTCCAGGGGTGCTGGAAAGGACGGCTAGGGGCCTATTCTCGGCTCACATGTGGCAGAAACTGGCCCAAGGGCGTACGATTTTCACCTGTATGCTGAGGGAAAGAGCAACTGTGCTGGAGAATGCAGAGCTATAGACACTCACATGTACTGCTAACAGAGGCGTAGCAGATAACGCACTGAATTGTGGTACCGGACACTCCTGTGAGCACTTTACGTATGTTTATGATCATCATCATGACATCATAACACAATGACAGAGATGATATTTCCGTCTTCAGTTTAGAGATGTGGAAACTGAGGCACACGAAAAGGGGTTGTCTCAATGTAGTCAATTGTAACAATCTCTTCAGTGGGCATTCTACACATTTTAAATTTTCACATGATTAAATTACTTCCAGATATTTGGCTTAGGGAGATACCAGGTAATATATAAGGAAGAATATAAAGATGTTAATTGTAACATCATTTATGAAAGCACACTGGGATACAGCACTTATGTATAAAATTCTAAAAAGAAAGAAAGAAAGAAAGAAAGAAAGAAAGAAAGAAAGAAAAGAAAACTTTGAATTAAAAAAGGCAAATTCCACCCAGGTTGTGGTGGTGCACACCTTTAATCCCAGTACTTAGGAGGCAGAGGCAGGTGAATCTCTGTGAGTTCGAGGCCCGCCTGGTCTACAAAGTAAGTCCAGGACAGCCAAGGCTACACAGAGAAACCCTGTCTCGAAAAAACAAAAAAGGCAAATTCTAGAAAAACACAAATACATATAGTGGAGTGGCTACTTAAATTATCACATTCATATTAGAGAACAATATCTTAACTTAATAAGAAAACGTATATGAAATATTATTAAGTAAATAAAGTAGAGAGCGATGCCTACTGTATTTTTTTCTTTTTTGTTTTGCTTTGTTTTTTTGAGACAGGGTTTCTCTGTGTAGCCTTGGCTGTCCCAGACTTGCTTTGTAGACCAGGCTGGGCTTGAACTCACAGAGATCCTCCTGCCTCTGCCTCCCGAGTGCTGGGACTATAGGCATGTGCCACCATGCCTGGCTACGATGCCTATTGTATAGTTCTCTTTATATAAAACCTGATTCTATAAAAAGGATTCTTGTCTGTGTGTAAAAGGTGACATAGCATCTTGTCTGTGCAATGAGAGAAAATGCAAAATTAAACACCAGTGGTCCACTTTTTAAAAGAAAACGAATGTCCTATTTTTCTTGAGGAGGAGGCATTTGTGCATTGCTGTGTAATTAAAAGCTCACTGGCAGTTAAAATGGTTAAAAGCCTTATTGGAAAAATGAATACAAACAAACCAAACTGCTGACACAGTGAGGTGCAGAGCAAAGCTGCTTGATTTTCTATCTCTATCAAGTTTGGGCTGGCCTGATAAATGCTGGACGGTTATCAGTCCAGTCTTATCCTTCCAGCTAGCCTCTTAAATCCTCTGTTTTATTATTCATTCTTTATATTTTAAAGCCTCAGATTATTTGCCGTGAGAAGAGTATTGTGGAGAAGAGCTTTGGGTAGCCTGGCAAATTATCTACATCTTGTGTTGAAGGCAAAGAGGGTGTTATTTGTGGGAACTAAGATACGTCAGTTGTATTTCTCTGGTGCACAAAAATACTTTTCAATCTCCAGTAGAATATCTATAATCAAGCAAAGTCTCCTCAGCTTGTACTCCAAGGGACTCTATGTAGCCAAAAAAATACAATTACTTTTCAGTTACTCTAGGGAACTTTCAAACAAACTGTAAAACTGTCAGAATCCGAAATAAGAGTCTGCCGAGAAGCTCGTTTCAACAGAGCCCATTTTTGGCTGTGAGGTGCCAGTGCGGTGATTTCACTATAACAAGTTGGGCTGCATTTGTCTTGTGAGAACTGCCTCATTTCTGCCCGGTGTTGAATTCTGTCAGTGGAAACCACAGCCTGCTCTGCGTGAGAGTCTGCATATGGCCTGTGCCTGTCTTCTTGTGGAACTCAGGGTCTCATTCGATCCACACACACAGGGCAATGATGACCGCCTCCAAACCAATTGGAATTACAGAGTGACAGGTCATAGGGACTTCCAGAAAACCTTTGCAGCTTTTGAAATAGACATAGCCTTGGGGTTTTTTGTTGTTGTTGTTTTGTTTTGTTTCTTTTGTTTTTGCGCGCGCGCGCATACGCGCGCGCGCGCGCGCGCGTGTGTGTGTGTGTGTGTGTGTGTGTGTGTGTGTGTGTGTGACTATCCTCAAACAGAAGGCCACTGTCTCTGCTCTGATGAAAGGCTGCATGGAAGGATCCATATTGTTCTTGGGTCTTAGCTAGTTCCTGGAGGGGCTGGAGGCAGGGGCATGTCTCAATTGAGTGTCTACTTGTGTTAATGCTACCTGAAGTTCTCACATCTCTTGTCTTCTTACCATAACCTATAAGCCTCTAAAACGCTTCCGGTCTCCCCGCTTTTCACAACGGGACATTGAGCTTATTTGATGTAAAGCGTGCGACCCGTGTATTGTGTGTCAGTGTCAGAATCTGAACCAAGATCTATTGCGGTCTACAGTCCAGACTCTGTCTACTAAATCGCCAAGAAAGATTACGCTGCTTTAGTTAGCCCGGTAAGATGGTATGTGACAGACTGCTGGCCTTCTCTGTTCTGTACAGGGCGATCAGAAGACTTCTCTAACTATAGGCAGCTGTGATGGAAGACCAGGCGAGGAGCGACCATACTCACCGTTGTACTTGTGCTCAGGGCTCTAGTACGTTCAGACGCTTCGCACCTCAGTAGGGTAGAATTCACGCACCCTCCACAGACCACCCAAGAAGAGAGTTACTTTGGCTCTGAGAAAACCTTAGATTCCTAACAATGCAATGAAGTGCCTGTGTTGTCCATCTGGACAGGAGCAAACGTGTGTCTGGCTCACAGTTTACAGGCTCAAATACAAAAACGAGTCACCAACGAGGGTGGTGGGTGACAGCAGTCAAAACACACATCAGAGTGAGCAAATGCTCACAGCACAAGCTAGAAAGGCTAGAGAGAAAGGGGTGAAGGGAAGAGGCGGGGAGGGCTAGGGTCCCCACACCCTTTCGAGGGCACCCAACCCCTTTTAAGGACACACTCTCAGTCGCCTATGAATGCTCTGTAGCCCCACAGTAGCCCCACATACTGCAACCCTGGACACCAAGACTCTATGTGCAGACCTTTGGTGGCATATACTAAACCACAATCCAGCAGAGCCTGGCTTTATTTTCCATGCTCGGCCACATCAAAGCAGGATGGATTTATCTCCATCCTCACCGCCACCTGCGGTCCACCTCAGTGGTCCCATTGGCCCCACTCCTTCAACTGTCTAGAATGGAACATTTGGTCCTCCTTGCCACTGTAGAGCCCTGGCCATCAGGGGCAGGCAAAGCCTCCATAGCAAGCCCAGCGTGATACTGGTAGAACCTGAAACTCCTGTCAGACTTGAGACCTCTGCTTCCTGCCACAGAAGAGGCCAGAGATAGCTCAGAGAAAGTGAAAAGGGCAGAGTTTTCTAATGGGAACACAAGACTTTTCAGGCTAGCATGAAATAAAACCTGTCTTTTCCAGAATGTTGGGTAAATCCCTGCTATTCTTTATTAAAATATTATTCTGCAGGCACCGTTTTATGTACTTACTATATTCAACAACAACAACAACAACAACAAAAACTGAATAGTCACTAAAATACCATCATAAGATCAAATAATACAAATCCCAGTATCCCTACAATTGCACCATACGACTCTGGAGAAGCACAATAGCAGATAAACTGAAGAAAACCATATGGCTATTCAGAACACTTGATTTTTTTTTTTTTTCATTTTTCCAAAGTGTCCTTAACATATGGAAACAAGAAAGTAGTCAAATTAGGTTCTGGAGGTAATGTATTGTATTTTGTGTGTGTGTATTTTAAAATTTTCAGTGTTGGAAATTTTCTCGGTAATGGTATGTTAATAAGTGTCAATAAGTCTCTCTCTCTCTCTCTCTCTCTCTCTCTCTCTCTCTCTCTCTGGCTCACAGTTCAGAGGCTGAGTCACAACAAGGGATATATATATATATATGTATATATATACATATATATACATATATATACATATATATACATATATATACACATATATACATATATATCTGTGTGTATACATATACATATATATGTATGTATGAAAGTAGCAGTATTAAACACCCAGTGTCTATTGCTACTTAGTCAAATTTAGTTCTAGTGACTGGGGCAGGTAAAAGAAATGAAGTAGAACCTACAAGCAAGAATTTAAAAATACAGCCATACATTGAAAGATATTTACATTTAAAAAATGTATTGACTAGGAATTTGTTTCAGAACCAGCATGGGTTGCTAGAAATTTGCTTTAAAAAATTGTTTCACTGAGGATACAGATAGTAGAATTCAATAGTCAAACACAAAATAGATGATGACCAAGTGCTACAGCGAGTGCAGCCTGACCATGGTAGGATGCTGAAGCCTCCCGGCTGACAACGATGTCAGGACCCACTGGTGTCATTTCTGCACTGTCACTGATCACCGTGGCTTCAATGGCAGCAAAGAGGAAGTTCTTTCTTGGCAATTAATGTTTGCTTCTGCAATTTTCTTGTTTGTTTTTGCTTTTTTGTAATGTATTTATCAAACCTCAAAGACTTCAGCCAGTTTTGCTCACGCAGCCTATATTAGCAAAATCAGTAACTATGTTGCCCTCACCAAGTCATTTGACCAATTTCTTATGAATTTGGAGCATTTCTGGTTAGTAACTGCCATGGCCCCCACTGTAGAAGGCCTTTAGAAACTTTCCCGTAGGACCAAACACCATTGTACCGCTTTTTTTTTTTTTTCTTCCTTAGGTAGGCAGAAATTTTTGTATCATCACTGAAAATCAGTCTTGTGGTTCACTTTACTGCAAGTACAAAAGAACTCAGTCTCATACTGAGGTTAAAAAAAAAATAAAAATGAATAAAATGCACAAAACGAGAAGCATTTCCATGAGTGATTTCACACACGCTGCTAAGTACTGCAGAGTCTCGCCAAGCCTAGCCTTTAATCTCGATGGGAAGCCGGAACAGCTGTAAACTCTTATTTGCTGTCAAATGCCTTTTGCACGGTTATTAGAAAAGATAGGAGGCAAGAAATCCTTCCAATTTATCTTACACCTCACTCCTCTGACCCGCTTCTCTTCTCATTAGCACAGTTTATCTGTTGGTATCTCAGAATGTGCAGATTTTGCCAGCCCCAGGCAGAATTATGAAGCAGGGTACAAGAGGCTTGGTGTCTCTCCTCTCCCTCCCTCCCTCCCTCCCTCCCTCCCTCCCTCCCTCCCTCTCTCTCTCTCTCTCTCTCTCTCTCTCTCTCTCTCTGCAAGCCTTTTCACCTCCTGAACTCAGCTCCTGCTGTCTGTCCAATCCACCTAGGGAGAGCCCCAGTGAGACGCCAGCCTGTGCACCCCAGCATCTGCAGTCACGCGTGACTGAGTTTCACTGTGTCCCATGAAATGTGCCTGAAACCGCAAACAAGCTGGTCAGGGAGACAGACTTGCTGAAGTTGTATCTCTCTCCTGAGCCAGGAAGCAAGGATCTAGATTGCTAGCAAGCTCTCTGTGAAATGTTCTAACCTTTCTCCTGGTTAAATCAGAACCCGGAAGGCGCTGGACCAAACAGTACCATGTAATCACAGCAACTGAGTTTTGATTGGTGATAGGAACCCCTGTGCCCAATTACTTCAGCTCTAAGCAATTAACTAGTTAAGCTATAGCACTAACTGGCTGATGGGCTAACGCTGTAGTCAGTCCATCAATGCTCTGGCCTGCCTCCATTTTTTCTATAAACGAGGTCTGTTAGTGCTGGCGATGGGAGCTTTTTGCATATCCTCAGGCCCTGGGAGATGCCTAGCTGTTGAATTATTTTTGTTTCTTTGCTCAAATGCTCTTACGTATTAATGGCCTGGGGCAAATTTTCTCTTGGCACTGCCTTTATGAGTCGAGGAACGCTTTGGAGTCTCCTGGCCTCCCACTTTGGTACTCTGGACTAAAACTCTTATATTTTGGGTTGTGAGCCTAGCCTTTAATGGCTGAGCCATCTCTCCAGCCCTGGACTAAAACTCAAATCACTACAGTTTCCCAACGTTGAAGCCGCTCTCTTTTATTTTTGGAAGACCATTTCTTACGGTGGATCATGTAGGAGTTGGGAAGGTAAGCAGTGGGTGTGTTTTCAGTGGCATCCTAAGTGTAGAGTTTGTAAGCCTTTTGGGAATTTTATGAGCTAATTGGCCTGGGAGACTAGCTCTCCCTCACCACTAGAGTACACGAGCCAGGGTTGATTCAGAGGAGGTGAGTTTGCTGAGCTGTCTGTGTTGTTTATTCTTGTACACCCTCTTGCTTGGCACATGTTCAGGATTCATTTGTGGAAGGAAGGAAGGAAGGAAGGAAGGAAGGAAGGAAGGAAGGAAGGA
>OU015743.1:7566483-7581364 GCA_907169655.1 Acomys percivali | reverse complement strand
TCTCTCTCTCTCTCTCTCTCTCTCTCTCTCTCTCTCTCTCTCTCTCTCTGATTTTCCTCTAATGCCACGAATGTGCAACTTTTTGCTTAGGGATCAACGAATGTGTGTCTTTGAATTTGTTGGCATCCTGGCTTTTAAAAACTTGATTAATTTATCAAACTATTTTTTAAAAATCTCATTTTTAAAAGAGGAGACAATGTCCCCAGGCCAATTATTTGGGATTTCTTTGTGTGTGGCAGGGCATGGAAACTAGATATGTCCTCCTCTCTCTCTCTAGTTTTCCCTTTCTCTCTTTCCATCTCTCTCCCCTCCCAGTGATCAATGATTCTAATAGAAAATTGGCCCAAAAAGCCAGGAAAATGGAAGGCAGTTGAGACGCAGGCTTTGGGTGCTTGTGTCTTCTAGCCCTGGATGCACCCCTCCCCCCCGCTGCCCCCAACATCTCACAGCAGCATGCTGGAGAACAGCTGCAGCCATGCCATCCTCCTGTGAACAAGTTTCTAGCCAGACTCTCTAGAACTAAAAAAGCACGGAAGTTTGAAATGTGAGTTTGTAGAGGGGCATTTGTGCGATAGACATCAGTGACCCCAGAGACCTCCCCACATGTTTTCTTCACTCACTCAAATGCACATTTGCTTTATTCTAAAAATTTCAGAAATAAATCACTGAGCTTTCTTAGGGAGTGAAATTATTATTTTAATTATAGTATAATGAACATGAATCTCTCTTTTTTTTTTTTTTTTTTTTTTTTTGGTCTTTCTTACTCTCTCTTGTTGGACGTAGAAGCACTTCCATGTGGCATAATTACAACTAAAAAGCAGATGTGAGTCTCTCATGGGCAGGAGTGAACATGTCCACCACAGACCACAAAAAAGCAGAGTTGACAGCTTCCAAGGCCAAGGCAGAAACCAGGATCACGGATGCTAGGAAAGCTGGAACTGAGCATCCCTACCCTGTGTTGTGCCTTTTGTGTTCTACTGTTCTACTGTGGCTGGGGAGGCTTGATTGACCCCTGACCTCACTCAGACGTTTCTAGTAGCCCTGTTGGTTGCAGAATAAAGAGCAGCCTTCTCGGTCCACCAGTGGTCCCGTTCCCTTGGGCCACAATGTCCTGTTCTAGCTCCACTTTCAGGACCTGTATTGTTCCTTGTTGTCGGCCAGGTGAGCGCTGTCTTTCCTACACCTGAGCCTTTCCCCAGGACACTGCAGGCTTCTCCTCTCTTGCCAGTCTTACCATCCCCGGCCACATCAGCGTCACGCGGCCTTTCTTTTTCTCGAAGTTTAATATTGTGCTTCCCTCAGAACGAGCATGGACTTCGGACTCAGACAGAGCAGCTTAAAATCCCATGACCTTCAGCATGTGCCTTCTTCTTTTTTTTTTTTTTATCATCATCTAAGAAAGAAAATGGATGAGAATAAAAGTCCTGTGGGAGGCTGGCCGTAAGAATCGCATGAGATCACACAGGAGTGAACTCAGATGATCAATATGTATTTCCCTTCCTCTTACCACTCAGAGAGCAGCACTGCTTTCTTTGTGGCTTTCTGAGACCACATCTTACTGACTCTATAAAAGCCACGGTCCTTGAAAGCAAGGGCTTTATTTTTTAAAGCTTATTTGAATATTCTCCCATGCTGAGAGGAGTGACGCTTGCAAGAACACAGTCCTCCACAAATATTGTCGATGGTTGAATAAGTACTTCCCTGCTCCTCTGCTAGATAGAGGCCAGTGGCATGGAGGGGGCATGAGGGGAGCAGAGCGAGCTCTGTTACAGTAGAGTCTCCAAGTGTGATGCTCTCACTATTAGCATTATTGATAATTGTGGGAAGACACATTAAGCAATGCATGCCGTCATCTCCTAGCCTGTCTGTGCTTCCTGACTATGGACATGAGGGCTTTTAACTGGGCTTGCGTTTCCTACAGCAGCTAAAAGGTACTCAGGATCACATAAAAATTAATTCGTTGACGCCAGATGTCCTTACACTCATAATGTAAAGCACACCATAGGCTCTTGCCGTTCCCTTTTGTAACACTTCCCTTTAATAAACTGCCCACTGCCGCGTAATCCAGACGGATGTTTGGTACATCAATGTAAAAAAGAATGCTTTAAAATCCCATGAAAATAGGGAGGAAGTGCACAAAAGCACTGCTTCATGGACATCCAGGCAGAGATAGCACCTCTTCCTCAACAGGGATGAAAAATCTCTTTTGAGATTTTGTATATAGAAAGGTTACTGCTTGACAAAGGAATACAGCCAGAGGCTAGCTATTCCTTAGGAGGAGATGGCTGTGGCCTCTCTTGGGGTGAGGAAAGAGCTTTTGAGTATTTACTGCCAAAGCTGTCCTTAAGAACATTCTTTGGAGTAGATGACTGCAGAGCAGCCAGGGTGAGAAAGAGCCACTGTGGTGTTTACAATTTCTCAAGAGGCACAGGCAAATTGGGACTGCTGACTGGCGACCTTGAAAACCAACTATGAAGTACCGAGTTCCTGACCTCTAGAAAGACATTGTTGACAGCTGAGAAATAGTGACCAGATCTTGTAGTCGTATGCTTCTCCTCTTAAGGAAACTTGTAATATAACATTTAGGGCAAGTGGTTATCTTTACTTGGTCCTCCAAGTGCTTAATGTGGTACCAGGATTTCATAGATAAACAATTTCTAGTCATTTAAAGCAAGAGGCCAGTAGGATGGGTCAGTGAGGAACTGTCCTTATTGCCAAGCCTGGTCGCTTGAGTTTCAGACCTACAGCCCATGCAGAGGCCGAAGCACAAAGTTGTGTGACCCTCACATATACACTTCCCCTATATGTGCATACACAATAAAAAATAATAATAAACAATAAGGATAAAGTGGATGAAGAGATATCTCAGTGGTTAAGAGCACTGGCCGCCCTTCTGGAAGATCTGGGTTCAGTTCCCAACACTCACATGGCAGCTCACAACTGTCTGTAACTCCAGTTCTAGGGACCCCACACTCTCACACAGACATATGGGCAGGCAAAACACCAATGCACACAAAAATAAAATATAATTTATTTAAAAGGGGCTGTATTAAAAATTTAAGGATAAATAAGTATACGTGGTTTAGAACTAAATTTAAAGCTTGATTTAGCAAAAGACCCACAGTTTCATAGAAAAGTGGGTTTTTTCAGCTGAACTTTTACTGTCACCTATAATATTGATAGAAAATATAAACCAACACAGAAACGCGTAGTATAACTGTATAGTTGCATCATAGTTATTTTTCCTGCTAATGCTCTGTTTAGTAATAAGAATGACCCAAATTAAACAGTACTGCATTTTATTAGCGCCTGTAGGACTTTCTAAATCTATATTATCTTTTGAGGTTTCATAAAGCAATTTCAAAAGAAAGACAAAAATTTTTGTAATAATATTCTAATACAGGCAGTGGATGGTCAATACCATATGACTTCTTCCTAATGGATTAGATTCATCCCAAGAAAGAAATGTGAAGGCAAAAAAAAAAAAAAAAAAAAATGTAATCAGTTCATTTATTCTAGTGCCTATGCTCATCAAGATGCAAACCATTTAACACGGACCAAGCGATAAGTGATAGTGTTCTTGTAATCCTCCTCAACAAATATGAATATTGATGCAGACATATTTTCTAGTTCTCTTCCTTCCTACATCTGAAACATAAATGAAGACAAATATCTCACAATTATTTTCTGTCTCCTTGGAAGAAACCTTGTGCTGACACGGTTCTGAACCTTTTCTTCATAATGTGCAAGAGGGACCGGCATCGTCCGAAGGTTGACCACAGGACGTGGGAATTCGTATTGTGATGTATGAGCCATTTTTGTATTTCCTTCAACCATGTAACTGTTGTTTTGAGCCATAATGTTCCCCTAATTGAGAAAACTCTAAGAGGAAAATTCTTCAAAAAGTATTACAGACTATATTAGTCTTGTTTCATACTAATCATCTTATATAAACACCTTTGTCCAGAAACTACCCTTTAGCCCCTCAGGTACTCTCTAATCACTTGTACATTGTAAAGGATGAGGACATTGTCATGACAACGAAGAGAGAATTTTACCACCACCACCCCTGCCGAAGCTAATCAAGATACAGTGTAACGCTCACTGTGGGCTTTCCAGGATGGGCTGAGATTAGGAAAATGTGCTCTGTGTCTCCCACCTCAATCTAGATCCAAGTATTTTGGACACACTTGTCCGCTTACACTGGGAAGAAAGTGTCTGCTTTTCATCTTTGTGTAAGTTTAATTGCCCACATTTTGCTATAGTGATGATATAGCTAAGGAAAGACTGCTGACGGCGGTCAAGCCCAGTTGCTGCTGGTGGATAAGGAAGGCGGTGAGCATTCAGTGTAATAACTATGGACTCTGTCTTACAAGATACACTGCCTCAAAAACATACACTAAGGAAATAAAGCAGGCATCCCGAGCTAGACAGCGGGCTCCTGGTTTGTGCTCTAGAGCAACAAAGCTCTGAAACAATTGTCTGGGGCAATTGATGAGACCACATCAGCAATGTTTTGAGTGGAAGGACTCTTTGGGTCGATTCTCATGGGGAGTTTTGAGTTGACCTTAGGGGTAGCTAAAGAGTATTCATATTGTAAAAAATTGATTAAAATATATTCACTTAGCTTCTTGTTTCTGTGTTTTGTTTTTCACAGAGTATTCTTTACGATATTAAAGCTTTGCAGCTTCAAACTTTGAGCATAACTGTGGGCTGCTTACAATCTGGAGGTTTCTGGATATTAAGCTATGCTGCTGCCTTTGTGCATCTCACTATGGTTCAGAGAGGGCTGGAGAGCAAAGGGAAAGATAAAGAGCAGGGATGTCAGGGAGACAGGGGTGGGGGTGGGGGCAGTGAATAAGAACAAAGTAAAATGATGCATATGTGTGTGAAAGTGTCACATTTAATATAGTTCACATACCAAAAACATCAAGAAAGAAATGCCACAAATAAAAAGGAATAACCCTCAATTATTTGAAGCTGAGTTTTAATTGTCTTTAATTTAAATCACCATTAAATTGCTTTGTATAATGATGTATTTTTCCCTGAGGAGATAGAACATCTGATTTCTTCTTCAAAAGTAATTCGCTGGGGATAGGATGGGAAAGCTTGCTGTTCGAGTTGGACCAAGATTGCACTCACCTTGTTGAAGCTGGGTGGTCAGCACATGACTTCCCCTGCTTGATGCTCTCTCCTTTCACATACATCCTAACATTTTCATAACAAAAATGTTTAAAATGAATTCTATAGTCCTCAGTGGAAGAATACACAGACTCGTCTGAGTGGACTACAATCTGTGTAGGGTTTGTGGCATTTCAGCTAATTTTATGTCCCTATGTTCCTGTCTGTGGGGTCTTCAATGGGTACCTGTGGAGGGGGCAGACAAGGGGGGGGGGACAAGAGACATGAAGAAATGAGGGCAAGTCTGGATTCTGATCAAGCCCCCTTTATTGAAAAATTTCACAGGGTTTTTTATAGGCACAGGGGCATGGATATTTGCTTAAGTGAGGGTTGCTATGGATACCTAACTCTGGAATGCTCCAGCAGGTGTCTACCTTTACAGCTGCTATAATCACAGAAGGGGAAGAAATTCCAGAGAAAGAGGGAAGATGTAAAAGATCTGGTGGATCAGGAAAAAGTTCCTGGAACTGCTGCTCGTGGGCAGCTGGCCTTTAATCTGATTTTACCAGTAATCTGGAAAAGTTTATAGCCAGAAAGGAGTAGCTCTTACTATGAGCTCAGGGTTCTTAGAATGACCATCCCCCACAACAGGGTGGCTCCATCTTAATCTTATCTTTAGTCTAACTGCTGAACCGCGACAGGGTCAGCTGGTTTCTGGTAAATGACAGACTGCTGGAGAAATGGAAGCCTAAAGGTCTAGGCTCTGACAAGATGGCTGAACATCGGCCATATGGCCTACTGTCCCCAACATCCCTATGAATATTTGCTTTAAAAAATCTAAGAGAATTATCTTAGAAATTAGCATTGTGCCAGACATGGTGGTGCTCGCTTTTAATCCCAGCACTTGGGAAGCAGAGGTAGATGGATCCCTATGGGTTCAAGGCCAGCCTGGTCTACAAAGCAAGTCTAGGACAGCCAAGGGTATACAGAGAAACTCTGTCTCGAAAAACAAAACCAAAACAAAATAATAATAATTAATAAACAAATAAATTATCATTGCTTTGGGGGACAGGTTAAATGATAAATTATCAGCTTAGAATAACTGTAGCCAAATATTGCTACAAGTGGAAACAGAATATAGCCAGTGTGATGGCACACCTATAATCCTAGCTCTTGGGATGCAAGGCAGAGGCAAGAAGATATCTGTAAGTTCAAGTCCTGAAAGGACTATATAATGAAATCCCAAACCAAGAGCCTATGGAGATGGTTCATTCAATGAAGCACTTTCCCCAGAGCAAATTCAGATCCCACGCACCACACAAAACGGCACGGCAGAGCTGACCTGTAATAACTAGTGCAGGGGTGAAGACAGGCCAAGCCCAGGAGCCCAGGGGCCACAGCGCCCAGCAAAATTGGTGATTCCCGGGTTCAGTGAAAGAACCTTTCTCAGAAATAAATAAATAAATAAATAAATAAATAAATAAATAAATAAATAAATGTGGAGCACAATTGAGGAAGACACTTGACATAGACCTCTGAGCTCCACAAGCTGGTACATATACATCACACACGCCTGCATCCCTCCATACACACACCCCAACCTACCCACTTACCCCCCAAAAAGCAACTTTTTAAAAAAGAGACTAAATCTAGCTGCTCAGCAGGTGGGGATGCTTGAGTTTCTTTGGCTGGACTCTACGATCTGACCCACGCTGAGGGAAGAGAGAGGGCAGGCAAAGCAGGCGGTCTGCACATCAAACAGACCGGTCAGCAGAACTCAGCGCTTGGACAACCCAGGGAGAAGTGAACACAAGAGGACAGTGATTGGGGTTTTTTGTTGTTTGTTTGTTTGGTTGGTTTAGGTTTTTCACAGTATAATTTTTTTTTATTAATTCATTCATATTACATCTCAATTGTTATCCCATCCCTTGTATCCTCCCATTCCTCCCTCCCTCCCACTTTCCCTCTACTCCCCTCCCCTATGACTGTGACTGAGGGGGACCTCCTCCCCCTGAATATGATCCTAGGGTATCAAGTCTCTTCTTGGTAGTCTGCTATCCTTCCTCTGAGTGCCATCGGGCCTCCCCATCAAAGGGATGTGGTCAAATATGGGGCACCAGAGTTTGTGTGAAAGTCAGTCCCCAGTCTCCATTCAACTGTAGAGAATGTCCTGTCCCTTGGCTATATCTGGGTAGGGGGTTGATTCTCACTGCACGTATAGGACAGTGATTGTTAACGGGCCTTTCAAGTTTCCTTTTTCATCTTCTCAAGATGCTCTGCCTGCATCGCAGGAAACGAAGTCTTGTGCTGACTCACATGCACCGTCACCTCTTTAGGGTGAATGTTCTTTGTCAATGTGCTATAACTTACAATCCCATATTCTCCTTATAAAAATGTTGTCCGCTTTTGAGCTGACTACTCTTTATGAAGGGAGTGGACATCTTTCTCCAGATCAGCCTCTTAAGTTGCCTTCCTAATGATGGCCCTTCCCGCTGGGCAGAGTCCTCTGAAGGAAAAGACTGTGTGCATGTACAACCCGTGCCCAGCTTGGAATCTTCTCAGAAGAGAACTCTGTCCTTAGAGAATCCTTGTAGGAATTTAAGAAAGGCCCCCAGAAAGGTTCAAGAAAAGCCCCCCCCCAGAAACTGTTTTGTTTGAAAATAATTCCAAACTTAGACAGAGAAGCAAGAATATGGTTAGTAAAGAGAAAATTCATTTTAGCCAGACTCACAAATTATTAATTGACCCTATTTAGTCTATTAGTTGTGCACATGACTATGTGTGTGCACTTCTCCCAGAACAATTTGAGAGGAAGATGTATGTCTCATAATCTTTAACCCGTTTTTTAAAGCACACTTCAAATTAGGTATTTTTCCTTAAGTACCCACACTATTTACCTACTTTATTCTCTTTATGATGTCACTACTATCCATTAACATAAAAATTTATTTTAGATAAATTAGGATATGATAAATTATGTATCCCCATTTCACCTTTTAAATGCTGGAGCTTCACATCCCAAGAAGCCACTTTGCTGCAAACACAGGAAGCCTAGTTACTAAGGAAACATTTCTCCTCTCCAGCAGTAGGAGGGATATGCCCTTTGCAGGCTCCTCAGACATCTAGCCTGACTTCTATTGAGATTATCTCTATTAGGATAAATCTGAGCAAACTTTCTTCCAGAAATTACAGTGACAAAGAGGACCTCATGACCTGGGTCCTTCCAATTAGCCACACAGTAGAAGAAACTGTTTTGCCTCAAATGAGCCCTGTCTATCCTGTCTGTAGACTCTGAACTAGCTGTCCCCCTGACAGGTAGAGAGAGGTCTCAGCACCAAAAGCCAGCCCTCGCATGTATCTGTAGTCACTGACAAGATTAAGGACGTGCGGTGTGGAAGAGTGGCCTTCGTCCACATGCCTGTGGTCAGTTAGGAGACCTGTTCCTGTGGTTAGTTGTGACGGCTCCCGGCCATTGATGTCGGTGAAATGTGTTGAGCTTGAGCTGTTACTGGAGAGAATGTCCAATCGACAGCTTTCCTTAACTGCTCACAGAGGATGTGCCGGGCCTTCCCAATAGTGTATCTTGTCAGAAGCTACACAGTGCGTGTGACACTCAGATTCCCCCAGCCTCTCTGCACAGATTGATACACAGGACCCAGGGTCGTAGGAGCACAAGGAACATAATGTAACAGCCAAACAAGGCTCACTTCAGACTCAGTTGCAAAGTAGTCGATGATAAAAGGACGGGCAGCCACCGGATCCTGGAGAGCTTCTCATTAATCATTTCTAATGCTTCTTCTTGTGCTTTCAGACAAGGATGTGAGTAGGCTCCCAATAGTGGTACCCAGGACCAGCCATCTAAAGCATTACATCAGTCTGAAAACGAGAACTCAAAAGCTAAGACCTCTCCGTATCCCTCACCACCACCACCACCCCCCGCCCCCATTCACAAATATATGTACTTGAACAACCCTACAGAATCACTCCCACTAATTTACATAAATTAGGGGACTAGGGGTGTGGCTCCCTAGGAAAACAGATCATTATGGAAGCCTAAATACTTGAATCTACAGAATCTACACAAAAGCCAGATGCAGTAGCACAGAGACCTGGTGATGGGAGATGGAGCAGGAGATTTTGCAGAAGCTTTTGGGCAAGTGGGCAAGTTAGCCTGGCTTTCCAAAGCAGTGAACAAGAGAGCCTGTGTCTCAAACCGGACAGATGTCGAGGACTGACACCGAGACTGTCATCTGCCCTCCACATGTGCACATGTGAACACACACACACACACACACACACACAAACACACAAGCACACATACACACATACATACATACATACACACATGAACAAATGAGTACATATGTAAAAGAGCACACACACAAATAAAGATACACATACAAATATGGTTATACATGCAGCCAGATCCAGTTATTCTAAGTGTGGCAGAGGGTGTCAGAAAACATTACTAATCAAAATTTCCAGCATCCCACTACATGAACCTCAGAATGCTCACTACAGTGGGGCTCTTAAAATGTTTCCTGGCAGAGGGCAATGACCCACCAACGGGCCAAGGGTGTTTCCTTTTGCTCTTGTCACCCAGCAGAGGGTCCCAGGCAGAGCAGATAACCTGAAAGGTGATGCCAGACAAGGAACAAACAGGAAACAGAACATGGGGGAGGGGTGTGTGTGTGTGTGTGTGTGTGTGTGTGTGTGTGTGTGTGTGTATGTGTGTGTGTATGTGCAAAGCTAGATTCCCTTCCAGACCGGGAAGCAGAGGCTCCAGGAAGCAGAGGAGGTGACAACCGCCAAAGCACGTGACAAACAAGGTCCCCAGGGAAGATGGTTGTGATGAGAGCACACTGGGAAACCGGGTTCAGATCCAGAGACCCATTTCCTCCCTGAAAATTGATGCTGCTGCATGCGAGGGCTGACTTCCAGGTGTTGTATGGGTAGGACGTCTGACTCAAAAGTTTTACATTAAACACCAAACGGAAGATCTTGAACTTGACACAGATGGTACAGACTCCAGACTCTGCTCACTGATGAGCACTTAGTTATAAGAACTGCTTCATCTTGTCCCTCTGTCAACATCCTAGTCCATAAAAGAGTCCTAAGGAAACTTGTGCCACCACGCACATGTGCCACACATTCACACACAACACACACTACAACACACACACACACACACACAAAAGCATATCTTCAAGAAAACTGATTTGGGGTATAGGATGTTCCTTATGAACCAGGTACTGAGTTTTATGGGGTTTCCTTGGCATCTTGGCATAAAGCTAATACGCCACAGACTTGGTGTACAGACTGTGGGATGGTGGACAGTGTTCCACCAGACCTTCCTGATTGTCTCAGGACAGTGGGGACACAGAAAGGCTATGTCTGGAATATTCTTAGGCCGAAAGTGTGTGTCTTCAGAAGTGTCCTTCCCAACCTCCATGATGTAATTCTAGGAAGTGAAGCAGGTAGTCCCCAGGGCCAGTATCTTAACTAGGAATAAAGTTCACCACAGCTGTGGCAAGAAGCCTGTGCTGTTCCCCTGTCACTAGAATCCATCAGCTTTGCAAGACACTTCAAGACACCAGACAGTCCTGCAGGCACATGGAGCAGAGGACTCTCTGAATTAGTGAAGGAGCCTAGAGTATCCATGTCTGTGGTGGGCTGGCCCTGTAAGCTCTGACATTGTGTGGCCAAAACTGAAGGGTGGAGGGTAGGGCTACGGTGCAGTTTGTGTACACAAGAAGGGGCAGACAGACCCTCTTCCTCTACGCCAGCTCCAGCAGGGCAGGTTGTATAACATCTTTATGGCATTTTAAATATATACATTTTATTAATTTATTCACATTACATCTCAATTGTTATCCCATCCCTTGTATCCTCCCATTCATCCCTCCCTCCCATTTTCCCCTTACTCCCCTCCCCTATGACTGTGACTGAGGGGGACCTCTTCCCCCTGTATATGCTCATAGGGTATCAAGTCTCTTATTGATAGCCTGCTATCCTTCCTCTGAGTGCCACCAGGCCTCCCAATCCAGGGGACGTGGCCAAATATGGGGCACCAGAGTTCGTGTGAAAGTCAGACCTCACTCTCCACTCAACTGTGGAGAATGTCCTGTCCACAGGGTAGATCCAAGATGGCAGTGAGCAGTGTGGACCGTGTTTAGAAGCTCCAGTAAACAATTCAGGGAATTGAATGGAATTCTGAACCAGGAACACCAGGCTCCCCACCCCACTGCAGCGGGAGTTCTCCACAGTTCGAAAGGACCAAAATACAGAGAGCCTGCGTACCCCTGCACACGGGAGGAACGCAGTTATGGCATTTTTTAATGTCCTAGGTTGGTGTCTAGTCTAGAATCAAATCCTGAATTTAGTACTATCAATGTACTGTTTCTGCTGGCCTTCTTCACCTTTTAGAATATTGATTTCCTCTTCATTTGTATGTGTCTTTGTGAGCAAACTCATGTGGAGGCCCAAGGTCACCTAAGGCATCTTCCTCTGTTGTTCCCCATGCTCATTTCTGAGGCAGGGTTTCTCACTGGGTGAGAAGCTCATCAACCCAGCTAGACAGCCTGTCCAGTGAGCTTTAGAGATCCTCTTCCCTTATTCACCAGGGCTGGGACGGCTACAGGAGCAGGCTGCCAACCATTTTATTTATTTATTTTTTAAAATTGGGGGGATTATATTTTAACTACAATGTTTTCCCATTTCCTTTCCTCCCTTCAAACCCTCCCATATATCCCTCTCTCCTCTCTTACAAATTCATGACCCCCTTTTTCATCAGTTGCTATTGTATGCATATGTGTATTTGCGTATGTGTATATATTCCTAAAAATCGCATGTAGAGTCTATATAATGTAATTTGTATGTATGTTTTCAGTGCTGACTGCTTAACACTGGACTACCAATTGTTCTTTTCCCGGGGTGGACCATGTTTCTACCTACTAGCTTTACTCAGATTCCCATAGTTTTTTGGGTGTTTGCTTGTTTGTTTGTTTGTTTGTTATGTTGTGTGTGTGTGTGTGTGTGTGTGTGTTTGTGTGTGTGTGTGTAGGGTTGAGGTCTCCTGGACTTTTCTCATCGTTTGCCATGTGTGTTGTTGTTAAGCTGTTGGTAAGATTTTACCAGCGTAGCTTCTGCTAGGACTAGGTGTGGTAGTTTGAACAAGAATGGTCCCCATAGGCTCATATACTTGAATGCTTAGTGTCAAGCCCAGTAGAACTCTTTGAAAGCATTAGAAGGATTAGGATGTGTGGCCTTACTGGAGGAAGTGTGCCAGGCCCAGACCCTCTCTGTCTCTCTCTCTGTCTCTCTGTCTCTGTCTCTGTGTCTCTGTCTCTGTCTCTGTCTGTCCGTCCCTCCCTCCCTCCCTCCCTCCCTCCCTCCCTCCCTCTCTCTCTCTCTCTCTCTCTCTCTCTCTCTCTCTCTCTCTCTCTCTCTCCCTTGCTTGCTCTTGCTCTCTCCCTTGATCAGGATATGGAACTCTCAGCTCCTTCTCCAGCATCACACCTGCCTGCCTGCTGCCATGCTCCCTGCCATGATGCTAATAGACCAAGCCTCTGAAACTGTAAACAAGGCCCCAATTAAACGGTTTCTTTTATAACAGTTGCTTTGTTCATGGTGTCCCTTCACAGGGACAGAACAGTGATTGAGGCACCAGGAAAGATAATCTCACAGCAAACTCCCTGATCTTCTGGCTATTACAATGTTTCCTCCCCTTCTTCTGAAATGTTGCCTGAGCTTGAGGTGTGGGAACATATTGGAGATGTATCCAATGGGACAGGGCTCTGCAACTCTGCATTTTGATTGGCTGTGGTTTTCTGTAGTCATTCTCCATCTGTTGCAAAGAGAAGTTTTCTTGACGAGGGGTAAAGACTGTACCCATCCATGGGAAAAGGGCAGATGTGCATAAAGTGTTGGTGGTGATTATGTAGGTCTAGAGAATTCTCCTTCAGCAACCATGGCTTCACTAGCACTGATGGGGTAGCTAGATTTCCAGGACAGATGTGGGATCCATCCCTCTTGCTCACTGGGTCTTGGTTACCACCAAGATATGTTTGCCACTACTGCACCTCTGAGGTTACTGTCCCTTGCTGGTCATTGATATGGTTTACAGGTGTCACAGCTGGGCAGGGCTGTTAGTTGTCTTTCTCCTTTGGAGGCTTGCATAGTGCCATGCATGCTGGTTCTCAGGGAAGGGGCACTCAGGGACGCCATGAAGTGCGTTTTGTCGCCAACAATTGGGACTTACCCTCTATGTCTGTGGGTAGCCAAGGACAACAGCAATAGGCTGTATGCTTTGGGAGTCTGTTAGACATCCCTGGCCGGGGACTCCATAGGGGGCTCTTCGTGCCTGTCGTTGGGATTTTTGTTAGATGGCCTTTGCCTCCTGCAGGAAATGCTATCAACCCAGATGAAAAAAGTTTATTACAACTACATATGTATATTTATATACAGAATTATATGAGTTGGTGGGGCATGGTGGTACATGCCTTTAATCCCAGCACTCAGGAGGCAGAGGCAGGTGGATTGCTGTGAGTTCGAGGCCAGCCTGGTCTACAAAGCAAGTCCAGGCCAGGCAAGGCTAACACAGAGAGACTCTGTCTCGAAAAACAAAAACAAAAACAGAATTGTATGAGTTATAGGTCTTTTTCTAGGTGAACAGTTGATAGTGTGGTTCCTTGTGACTTTTTCAGCCATCCACATTGTCATTTCCCTCCTCTTTCCTGTATTTGTCCCCTTCCCCTCCTCTAAGGAGTCCCTCCTCACTTTCCCCCCATCACATCAACTGTATCCTGCTATCCTTTACCCCTCCCTCCCTCCTTAAGGAGCAGCCCATTTTCCCTGTCATCAACCACTTTTTATGTGTGGTCTGGCCATCCTAATGGGTTCCCTTGCTTGCATCACAGGCACTTAATGGACAAAGCCATCTCTCCAGGCTCTTTCCTCCTTATTTAAATGTGTTATGTACTACCGGACAGATGCAGGCAAACAATGTATCCTTTTCAATCCTTACTCCTGTAAGAAGTGATATTTAGTTGCTCTTCACAGGTGATGTTTATTTAGTTGACATGATGAAACACTGCTCTCTCTGTCCATTTTGTATCATTCATTGTTATACTTGGCTCTTTGGCATTGAAGTTGTTCTAGATTTGGTCAGTGTCAGCTCCTCCAAGTCCTTCTGGATTTTTTTTTTTTAAACACATTTTCTTTCTGGCACATTAGAACATTACGTGCCTATCTTGCATTTATCCTGATCCAGTCTCTTAACCAACTATTTTTCCAGGAAGCTTTTGTTTCTTTTAGTGAGAGAGATTTGACACCCAAAATATGCAGGTTAAGTATGCTCATTGCCCCGGTGTGGCAGTGCACACCTTTAATCCCAGAACTCAGGAAGCAGAGGCAGGTGGATCACTGTGAGTTCGAGGCCAGCCTGGTCTACAAATTGAATCTAGGACAGCCAAGGCTACACAGAGAAACCCTGTCTCGAAAAAAAAAAAAATCACTGTGGTGGTTTTGTTGTCTTTTAATTGCTGTGATAAGATGCCAGGATCAAGACAATCTATAAACAGAGCATTTAATTTGGGGTGCATGGTTCCAGAAGGTAATAGAGTCCATAACCATCATGTCTGGGATCATGGCAACAGGCAAGGCAGACATGGTGCCAGATGACATTCTTGAGGCAAAAACCAGAAGGAAGAGAAAGAGAGAGAGAGAGAGAGAGAGAGAGAGAGAGAGAGAGAGAGAGAGA
>OU015743.1:7535409-7546648 GCA_907169655.1 Acomys percivali | reverse complement strand
GCCTGGTCTCTGCTACTTCTTAAGATAAAGGAGTCTACTCTGTCTGTTGGTTAAGTACTGCTAAGTCTCTGCTATTCTGGAAACCTGTCATCTTCATGCAAATCAGGTAGGTGACCTGGTCTATAGCCATACCTGGCCCACAGGGAAAGAAACTCCATTGAAGGGCGTATCTTCTGTGTCTGCGGGGAGCACAGCTGGGGGATGGGTTTGCAAGTCACAGGTGATAAATCCAGTGGTTTTCTCTAAACATTTGGATTTCCTTTCCCACCTCACGCCATGAAGCACTGGCATCTCAATCTCACAACGTGTCTGTCAGTCAAATTGCCTGTAACTGCGTGAGCTACATGCATAAGAGTAGAACTACATTTAAAATATTTTATGTATTTATTTTCAGCATATCGGTGTTTTGTTTGCATGTATATCTGTGCACCATATGCACACAGTGACCAAGGAGGCTGTAGGAGGGCGTTGGGTCCTCTGGAGCTGGAGTTAGGTTTCCACATTGTCATGTTGGTGCTGGGAGCACAACCCAAGGCCTCTGTGGGAGCGACAGGCTAACCACTGAGCTGTCTTTGCAGTCCAGAGTGCCAATGCATTTTTACCATATCTCGTGTCACATTCTATCTTTCATGGCCTCAAACCCTTTGAAACCATTTCTTCCCAGATTTATTTTTCGCCAATATATATTAGACACAATTGTAGTAATTCTGGTGTGTGAATTATTGCTCCATTTTATTCACAAGGACATGCTAAAGTGTGACCACATTCACCCTAAAGTGTGACTACATTCACGCTAAAGTGTGACCACATTCACGGTAAAGTGTGACCATACTCACACTACAGTGTGATCACAGTCACACTAAAGTGTGGTCACATTCACACTAAAGTGTGACCACATTCACTCTAAGTGTGAACACATTCACACTAAAATGTGACCATATTCATACTAAAGCGTGACCATATTCATGCTAAAGTGGGATCACATTCACAGGCTGTGGTGGTTTTTGAGAAAGATGTGAATTCCATGTCATGGAATCTGACCCAGATGAGGAAGACCACTTCATTAGAAAGATGAGTATTTTAGAAAACATAAGCATGTATACAATCCCCCAAGTCCCAAAGATGACAAAGATTTCTAAATGTTTTTTCAGAACATGAATGCTTGCCTGCATGTATGTCTGGGCACTACATGTATGACTGGTGTCCAAAGAGACCAGAAGGTGCCAGATTCCCATGGAACTGGGTTACTGAGCTGCCATGTGTGTGCAGAACCCAGGGCCTTTACATCAGCGGGTCTCACCTTTTCAGCCTCCAAAGGGGTCTCGATCCACAGGTTGAGAACCACTGCTCTAAAAGACTAGCCAGTGCTCTTACCACTAAGCCATTTCTCCAGTCCAAAATGACAAGATTTTTCAGCAAAGGAAACCCAGTCTGCTCAGCCACAGAATGACCCCCTGCTTCTCCTGGTAAGAGAGGCTTAGAATAACCATGCAGGTGTGTGCTGGGGCATACCAGACAGGACTGCTAGAATTAGCTATAGCTAACACATTCCAAGTTTTAGAATTTTATCACTCTCCAACGAATCCATCAACTTTTTAGGGGAGAAAAAAAAACTTGTCATGTCTGTGAAGTCAATAGTAAAAAGTCTGTGAAATCGGTAACTCCAAAACCAAAATAGAGCACTTGGTCTTTGGTTGCATAATTCTCCTTGCTATAAGAGGGGTTCTTTTAGAATCATTATGGCATCTCTGTGATTCTCATATCATAGGAGAGCTGATGGATCTGGGCTTGTTATTTCTCTTATAAGCATTCAAAAACACTCCAAAGCACCCCCCCCACCCACCCCATTGTCCTTATAGTAGCTGTCACATGGTCCCCCATTACTTGCGCCACCGGCACATTATCAGAATCTACCACAGGTGATCACTCTTCAGGTGATGCTCTTCACGGCCCAAATTACCAACCATACCATTTGGCAAGGCGCACTAGTCAAAAGTCAAGCAATATGAGCTTTAAATCCTGTCTTTGCAGATCCTATTTCTTGGGACTACTTCCTGGACACAGAAGGCTTAATAAATATATTCTTAACTCTAGTAGGGAATTAAGTTGCTTGGGATTTGCTAGCAAGGAAGAAACCAGAAAGAATATGGACAGAAACTGTGGAGGGCAAACCTTATAGTTACTTCTTGAGCTGATTAAAGGGCCTCCAGAAGATGAGCTTCCAATTCAGTCAAAGGCCAAGAAAGAGTCTATTTTAATTAATTAATTAATTAATTTTTTGTTTCTCCAGACAGGGTTTTTCTGTGTAGCCTTGGCTGTCCTAGACTCACTTTGTAGACCAGGCTGGCCTCGAACTCACAGAGATCCGCCTGCCTCTGCCTCCTGAGTGCTGAGATTAAAGGCATGCGCCTGCAGTATTGTTAATTGAAGAGCAGAGGAGTCATTGTGACAGTGCCCCTGAACCTTATTGCATTGTTAATAAGGTGCCAGCAAAGCTATCCATGCCCAATACCATCACAAAACTGTTGGCCACCAAGGAGTATGGGACTTGAAAAAGCCAGGTATGCTAGGAGAAACTGCTTATCAGATATGCTAGAACCAGGACGCAAGTTCCTTGATTTCCTGTAATGTCTCTTCAGCACCCTCTACTGACACAGCGTCCCAGAAGGCGAAGACAAACCTACTTAAAAGGCCCAGATTCGTTTTCACAGGGCAGTAAAGAAGGGTAAATTTGGAGGCGAGAGGCCATAATTCAATAGTCGACACAAGCTTTTCTCAGATCCCCCTCTTATTAGATTTTTTTTTTTTTTTTGGTCGCCATATGTCTACATCTGCCTGCAAGAGGCTTCGCCAGCCTCTTTCCCTCCCAGGTTTCACCAGGACGTCGCCAAAAGCAAGAGGGACTGATGAGTCCAAAAAGGCTTCTCAGATTTCTTGTCTACCTTTCCTTTTACAGCGCTTCACGAGCCCTTCCAAGGCACGCTGATCTGGGCGTTCCGGGATAGACAGCCGGACCAGTGGATGGGATCTGGGGAATGAACCACCACTGCCGCCTTGGAAGCACCCCGCTGCTGGCCTCAATTCCTGCAAAGCCGCCTCCCTTGTCACCGAAGCCTCTTGAGGTCTTCCTACTGTCAGGGCCCAGCGAGGCAGGCGCTGGGCGGGCCTGGCGGGAGACGCGCTGTGATTGGGCGCCAGGGGGCCCGCCCCCTCATCCCGGCGCGTCGGGAGGGGGCGGGGCCAGCCGGCTGCCCAGCTCTAGGGCTGCGGGCGCCTATTGACCCAAGGGCCGCCGCCGCCGTCTCCTCCAGCTCGTGGCGGGCGGTCCGGGAGCGCCGAGTGGCGCTGGGGAACCGGCTCTTCCTTTCGCGGCTGCCGCCGCCATCTCCGCGTTTTCGGGGCGGGAAGGAGGGGGTGCTCAACGGCTGCAGCTAGAGCGGGCTCCTCTCCAGAGACGGTCCTTTTCCTCTTTGCTCTGCTCGCCTCCTCCCGGCGCCGCCCGCCCCCTGCGCCCTCCGCTTGCAGCCCGGGCCCGCGAGGGAGGAAGGTAGGGGCGGCGGGGGCCGGGAGAGGCCGGAGATCGGACGCACACCCTGAGTAAAGTCCTGGATCGCAGCGCCCCGGCGCTCGGGGTGCACCCCGGCCGGGCCCCCGCAGTAGCCGCGGCAGGAAGGGGCTCCGGAGGGGACGCGGGGGCGGTGTTGCGGGGGTGGGCCTGGGTGTCCCGGAGCTAAGTTGTGAGGCTCGGCGCCTCCAGTTCCAGTTCCTTCTTCCACGCGCTCCTCGCTCCCAGCGCTGCACGCTCGGCCCTAGAGCCGCGGAACCCGCGCGTTCTCTGGGCGCGGAGGACACGCCTGCCCTTGTCGTGAAAACTTTTCCTGCCGACTCAGTCGTGGCGGCGGTGGCAGGAAGTCGGGCAGCGACCTCTCCTCTGCCTGCCCCGCGCGCCCTACCGGGTATCGGTACCCAGCAGGAGAGCAAGTTTGTGGGGACCTTTTCCCTGTTGCTCAGGAGTCCACCTTACAGGGACGGCCAGCCCCGGGGAGGGCTACGGGGCCAGGGCGTAGGCCGAGGGCGCGTGGTGGATCCGGAGACAAGGTGCGGTGCGCGGCCGGGACCCTGCGCAAAGCGTGTGCAGCCCTTGGAGGTCGCTGGCTGGAGTCTTCAGTCCTCTGCCTCCTACGGGTGAGGACAGTGTCCTGGCCCCGAGTCTATCGAGGAAAATGAAGTTAAGCCGCCAGTTCACCGTGTTCGGCAGCGCGATCTTCTGCGTCGTTATTTTCTCACTCTACCTGATGCTGGACAGGGGTCACTTGGACTACCCTCGGGGCCCGCGCCAGGAGGGCTCCTTCCCGCAGGTAAGCACCTGGCAGCGGGCGCGGGGCTGGAGGGCCAGCCTGGGGGCTCTGACTTCTTCCCGCTGACGCTCGGCTCTGGGGCAGGGTGAGGCCGCACCCGGCGACCGGCAGAGCCTCATCCGTTTGAGGCTCCGCCGCGCTCAGACCGCCCAGTTCCCGAAGTGCTGGGCGTCATGCGGTGGCAGCCTCTGCTCTGGGCAGAAGTGGACATGTTCCCACATTCGCACCCGGGGTCAGTGGAAGTAGCCTCGGCCACCTGCTGGCAGGGAACCGGTGCGGTACGAGTGTCGCCGCTTGGGCTAGCTCAGGGTTAAGCTGCTAGAGGCTGCTCAGTTTCTCTGTGCGCACCGAGTCGCAGAAATTGATTAAACACAGCCCACCTAGGCAGATTTCTGCTTCTGGCCCCTTCCCGTTTGACTGTCTTTTAAGAGATACAAAAGTTTATTTCCTGTTGCAGCCCTTTTGGATGTGGATAGTAGGGTTGATTTTAGTGTCGTCATCCTTCAGCTGTGGGATCGGGTTGGTTTGGAGCTGAGTGGGGAAGCGCGTGTTATACTCCTGCTGGAAGCTGTGCGGCGCTCAGTTCTGTGCAGGGTGGTCAAATAGGCAAAGGGCTTGAAAAAAAAAAAAACGACCCACTTAAAATCTTTCAGGAAAAGTTACTAAAAATAAACAAATGGATGCAATGGGCTCTGTTTGGAAGGGTACCGCGCAGCAGTTGTGAGTGGCCATTTTACAGCCCTTTTCTGTTGCCATGCACACATTTAATGAAAGCAGATGTGGTATGGAGAAACTCTTGAGTATTGACAAACTAACAGCTAATCTACAATCTACTCAAGTAAAACCGATGTTTAATTTTTTTCTTTTCTCTTTCTTTCTTTTTCTTTTCTTTTCTTTTCTTTTTTTTTTAAACAGGGTTTCTCTGTGTAACAGCTCTGGCTGTTCTGGAACTCGCTCTGTAGACCAGGCTGGCCTCGAACTCACAGAGAAATGCCTGCCTCTGCCACCCGACTGCTGGGACATTTAATTTTTTCTTAATGTGACAGTTTAAATAACTGAAAACAATTCTTGCCATTTCTTCTGATATCCTAGGGTTAATTAATAGCATGGTGGGATTTGAAAGTACAAGCTTTACTTGGAGTATTATGAAATTAAAATGAGGATTTAGGGATTCTGTTATTAGTACAGACACGAGAGATATATTTTAGAAGAGTGGAATTAAAAAGCTGGCTGCAGACAGATGTTCCCAGGTCCTGTCCCTTATATAGTACGATAGAGAAAACATATAGCAAGTACTATTGGCTGCCTTTAAATTTAGAACCTGTTGATGAAGCTAGGATAGGTAGCTTGACAACAGATATACCCTGGCAGCCAGAGCCCAGGACTACTGAGCTTTGTTCCATGTTCTCTCTCATTTTGGAGTTAAACTTACTGTGATCCTCTCAACCCCACTTTTAGAATGTTCTCCTTTACAGGAAGTATAAAAAATGGAGCCCTTTACCTAGGGATGTCTTAGCGAATGTCCTCTGGCTTTGACTGGGTGATCACTGGAACATGATTTATGCAAACATCTGTATGGGGTTCTCTGGCAACCTTGACATTTCCGTCTGTTTCTAAAGCAGCGAGTGACTCATTCTGTTACTGAGAAATCTTAGGCAGCTGATTCTCCTGTTTTCACATGAGCCCCTGGCTCACGGAGAAGCTCAAGTTCTGCCTAGAGTGTGCAGCATCTGGTAGAAAACAGTGGTGCTGGCCTTCAGCAGTGCCTGTAGTGAGTGGTGCCTTGTTTGTTCCCAGAGAGAGGTTTGGGGGTGGTGTCCTCTGTGTTTCATCTGGACTTCTCTTTAGAGAAAAGGTTTAGTATGTGTCTGACATCAGCTAGAGTGCTTCGTATGAACTTCCTTCACCGGGCTGCCATTCAGTTGGTGAGGAACTGAGGCACAGAGAGATTAAGGTGTGCCCAAGGTCACACAGACAAAATCTGGGACCCAAACAGGCAGCACTGAGGGTGTAATCTCAGAGCTACAAAGCTGTTGTCTCCTGGAATCCTCTGGCTAGAGCTGGGCTCCAGCCTGCCTCTTGCCAGATCCTTGTAGAACAGACACAGACTTAGTGGTATCACCTTAGCTTACGGTCTCACCTTCCCTGAAAAGTAACCTTTATGATGAAGGCATAATGAGTGTGTGGTCCTTGGGCTCAAAACATTCAGTGCTTCAGACTGGTGCTCTTCCAGAATGTCTTCTGACTTACTTCACAGCCAAACATTGTGTGTGTGTGTGTGTGTGTGTGTGTGTGTGTGTGTCTGTCTGTCTGAACTATATGTTAACCTTAATTTCACAGCAATACCAAGCATAGCAAAATCTATGTTGCAGTCTTTTTCTTAAGCAGGTTTTCGTTGTTAGTTCTTCAGTTTGAGTAGAGCTAAATTTGTCAGTCTATGCCCTGTTTGGGTCTTGCGTCCACTCAACCAGAAAGCTTACAGTGTCCATTCTAGTTTCTTTCACTTGATTTGGAAACTTTAGTGAGGTATGCGGTCTATTTAGTTTGCAAACTATTTTAAGACCATCCCGGGTTGAGTGCAATCTCTGTTTGCTGTTCTTTGGACTTTTGTTCTTTCCCCTCCTCTTGCCACTTTATTTCTTGCCACCTGGGTAGATACCGGCCTCTGCCCTCACACTCCCACCTCCAGCCCTCCCTGCCCCGCCCCCGCCCCCACACTCCCACCCCCAGCCCGCCCCGCCCCCACCCCGCCCCCGCCCCGCCCCGCCCCGCCCCCAGAGCAGTGGCCTGCCTCTGGGACACCTTTAGAAGGCTTTCTTTCCCTGAGTGTTACGTTAGGAATTCCTTTAAGGCTGGAGGCAGCAGGCAGCCTACGTTTTAAGGATTATTTGTTTTTAGCTAAAAGATAAAAGTAAATAAAAAGAAACACGCAAAAACAAAAACCTCCAGTCTGGCTGAGGACCTAATGCCTTGAAAATACTTTATTCTGGCTATGAGAAAATGAGCAGATGGGTTGACAAATGTCACCTCTCCTTGAAAGGGCTGGTCATTCCAACAGGCAGTCTCCCTAGTTGTTACTATGTACACCAGGGAAAACTCCGAGTCTCAAGCTTGTATTCAGAGAACTAAGGCAGGATCAAGATTTGTATAAGTGAGAGTCAGTCTTTAACTGGTACATCATGTGATGTAGGGACTGGCTTTTGGCTTTTGGCTTTTGAACATTCTGCAGAAGTTGGAGAATGACAAAAATGTGCCAGTCAAGTCCATGTTTGATCTTTGGGCCCAGATAACATTCATCAAGTGAGGAAATGAAAATGTGTTGAGGTACTTGATTTGAAAGCCATTATGATAGGAATTTTGACGCCTTAAAAAAAGATACAAAAAACAACAACACCCTGTCTCGAAAAACCAAAACCAAACCAAACCAAACCAACCCAAAAAAACCCAACCCCCCTCAAAAAAAAACCCCAAAACAACAACAACAAAGCAAAAAAGAAAAAAAACAAAACAAAAAACAAAAACCCCAACAACCTTGAAACTAGATTTATATATAGAAATATGCTTAAATACTTTAAACCACTAGCATCTTTTGGCACTTGGGAAACTGATGCAGGAGTATTGATGCATGTCCTGGGCCAACCTAAGCTACATAGACATATAAGTAAGCACCATCGTACAACCAAAACCTACACCAGTGATTTTTGAGTCCAACGCAGAATATGTTAATAAAAGCGGGGCAGTGGTGGGGCACACCTTTAATCCCAGCACTTGGGAGGCAGAGGCAGGCGGATCTCTGTGAGTTCGAGGCCAGCCTGGTCTACAAAGTGAGTTCAGGACAGTCAAGGCTACACAGAGAAACTCTGTCTTGAAAAACAAACAAACAAACAAACAAAATTGACCCACAACAGAAACTATAAGGAGGGCCATCTTCTCCTAGTTGCGGATTCCTTGTTTGTTGTATACATTGTTTAGTCTGAAACATGGTATCTAATAAAAATGATTGGTTGAAACATATGGCTGGAGTTTGTTTGGGGAACACCGGGGAGTTGCCTGGTTTCCTGAGCTATAACGGTTGAGATCTGGGGCCTTTGGAAAAGGATGGAGCTATGATAGCAGCTGTGATTAGAAATTCAAGACCTGTATCTTGAGACGGGCCCCATCCATTCCCTCCCAGGTCAGGAGTCTTCTGGGACTCCTCTGCTAAGCACAGGTCTCACAGTTAAGCTTCTGGGAATAACCGGGACCAGATGCCTGCTCGGAAGGCTTTTCTAGCAGGTGCCATGACTGTATTTACTGAGAGGGGATTGCTCCATTAGCCACTCACTAGCCTTAAGGGGTTTCTGTGCTATAGACAGAACACTGGTGAAAATGATCACTTTCGAGTGATTTTTACTCTGAGCTTGCTGTTGGTTTTTCTGGTGCTAACTGGAAGACTGAGGTGTTGTTTTTGCTGCTCCCTTCATCCCCCAGCTTTCTCTGTTCAGAGCCCTCAGTTTCCCCTGGCTGTTTTCCTATTTCCATAGAAAACGCTTTAAGAAAACCGAAGTCGGTTAATGGGTTCTGCTCTGCTGTGGGTTCTGAGTTCTAAAGGCCTTGTTACATTCTGGCTCCTGTTCCATAGTGTTCAGGTTCCTGATGTGGCAGCCTCTTGCCTGTGTCTCTGTAGAACTGTGGAGAGGGATGCTGGAAAGGGGAGGAGAGCTTCACTTCTTTTTATAGTTGTTCCCAGGAGATTGATCAAGGGAGGACGCCAAGCACTGGAATAAAAATGGGTTTTAATTCCCCCTCCTATGCCGCACCACTAGTTTTATGGTTGAAACCATGTTGATCTTCGGACGTTGAGAGTTGGCTGCCCTATAATGGAACGCATACCCTCCCTTTAATGAGTGTTGTTGATTTTGCCTTCTGATACAGAAGAAATAAATTACTTGATTTGGATAAATCCTGTTGAGTAAGACTAGATAAAAGAGTGGATGGTGAGTGTCTGTAAGGAAATGCCATTTGTACTTTTTATACAGAGAGTAGATGCCATCAATCTTTCAGTGTTAAGTTCCTAAGTCTAGTAGAGTATCTCCCAAGGAAAAGGCCAGGGTTGAGACACTTGAGTTTATAACAGCACATGCTGTCTTTTCACTCCTCTGTTCCAGGGTTTTGTAACCTGTTCACTGCTGCTGTTCGGGCCAGACACGCTTTGGTGTTGGGGCTTGCCTCTGCATGGTAGGGCATCTGGTTCTTTCTAGTTCTTCTGTTCTCTTTCTAGTATATACTGGTAGCTGCTTGTCTGTTTTCTTGCCCACCCCCATTTGTAGCAATCAAAAAATGTCCCCAGCATCTGCTGGATATAAATAGCCCCTGGGGGGGGGAATCTGTCCCCACCGAAAATAGTCTGGCTGAAGTCTGGACAAGGACCTGTTTTTATACACGGTGTACTCTCTGGGCATTTTTCATTTTCAGAAATCCAAAGGTTTAGTTTTAATGCTCAGAGGGCTAAGCAGTAGCATATTTAGATGCTCACACTATGTTCTTTCCCTGGGTACCTAAAACACAGCTACACAGCTAGGATGGCAATATGTCACAAAAAAACATAAGAATTAATTATGGTCGTATAAGAGTTAAAGAAAGAAAAAAAAAAAAAAAGGGAAGGCTAACTTGTCTTTAACAATTGGGTGTACACATTCTGATAAAAGCATTCTGTCCATGTCATGCCATAGCTATTAGGTGGCTTTGCTTTCTCCAAGCTCACTGGAGGTTGGCAGTAGTTCAGATTTACTCTCCTTGCCCTTTACAATGGGAAGTAAGCTATACCGATCACTGATAAGGTGGTATAAAATCACTTGTAAGCTTTAGTTGAAAGTCTGAAGTTTCCTCAGCTTGGATTTGTTGTTGTTTGTTTTTGTTCAATATGATGCTGTGGCTATTCCATTTTGTGTACCTTCTTAGATGGGAAAAGCAGAGTAGGAAACTGGAAAATGCATTCTTTCCTGCTGTTTATTGCAACATGTCTTCCAAATGGTATTTATGAAGAAGGGATAGGAGGTGAGCAGGAAGCCAGTGACGTTCTTAGCCACGCCCTTCCTTCCTCTTCCGTTGTTCCCTGCCTAAGGTGGCAGCCTGCTGTGAAGCACATTGGCCTAGCAGCTCTTTCTGTAGGGCCATAGCTAAAAAAAAAAAAAATATTTTTTTTTTACATCTTTGAATAGTTAGTTTCATTTCGTGGCATCTCCATGGCTAGTGTGTGAATCCTCTTAGAGTCAAATGGCTGGCCAGGTACCTTCTGGACCACAAAACCTAAAACATTTCTTACTTGACATTTTTTTCAGAAGAATATTTGGTAATCCTGGGCTGGAGAGATGGCTCAGAGGTTAAGAGCACTGGCTGCTCTTCCAAAAGTCCTGAGTTCAATTCCCAGCAACCACATGGTGGCTCACAACCATCTGTAGTGAGATCTGGTGCCCTCTTCTGGTGTGCATGATATGCACATGCAGGCAGGACACTGTACACATAATAAATCTTAAAAAAAAAAAAAGATTTGGTAATCCTGGGTTTCAACTGTTCTCTGTTTTTGGAGGCAAGCAGTATGCTGAAGCAAAGGTAGATTCATTGAAAGCAAAATTCTTACAGACTTGTTATTAAATAAGCATTGGGCAAAACTTGTATCTTAAAGGCGTGGGTCAAAACTTGTGTTTATCTACATGCCTCGATGATTTCCAGATATCCTTGGGGAACGTCCATGCTAGAGCATAGACATACATGATCCACTTAGTTTACTTACTGTATGTCACCTGAAAATTTAAATGAACTAACATCAATCAATCAGTCTATCTATCATCTATCTATCTATCTATCTATCTATCTATCTATCTATCTATCTATCTATCTAT
>OU015743.1:7516176-7526690 GCA_907169655.1 Acomys percivali | reverse complement strand
TGTGTGTGTGTGTGTGTGTGTGTGTGTGTGTGTGTGTGTGTGTGTGTCTGAGTGAGTTTATATGCATCCTGTGTGCAGGAGCCTACAGAGGCCAGAAGAGAAAACTGGGGTTCGGAGGCAGTTGTGAGGCACTCTGGGTGTGGGGAAGTGGGTCCAGGTCCTCTGTAAGAGCAGTGAGCACTCCTTCTTGACTGCTCATCTCTCTCTCCAGCTCCCCTGCGTGTTCAGTATTTCCTCATTTCCTGTATGCAGAGGCATAGGGAGATGCGCTGTGCACCAAGGAGAGACTGCTTCAGTCCTCCCTCTTATCCTCGAGCCTCTGCAGCTCTCCTGGGAACCCACAGACCGCCAGCATAGACTGCTTTCTCAGCTTTACTCATGCCTTAGCTGGGGCAGTAGTGTGCTGCTGCAGCTGTAACAAACACAAACTCGGGAAATGCAGCTGATTGTTCTGGAGGGCAGAGGTGTGACACAGGTGGGCCCCCGGTGGGTGGGCGGGCTCTCAGAGGGCTCAGAGCTGCAATGCATTCTGAGGCTCTGGAGAAGAGTCTGCTTCTCCTCCAGCTTCTACAAGTTGCACACTCTGCTCCACGCTGGGATGTTGCGGGGAGCATCATCCCCACCCTCTTCTGGTCTTAGGTTTCCATTTTGGGCCTTGCTCGCTCCCTGGTCTCTTTTCCCTTTGAGGATCTTCGAGCTCCTAAGAGCCCTTTCTGGGTGTGCTAGGATTTTCTCTCCATCTCCAAATCTTAAATTTCACCAGCAAAGCTCACCATAAACGCACCGTAGTCCAACTTCTGGAATTGGGACATAGACATCTTCCATTAAGCATTTTTCTGTTGACCTTAGCAAGCACTATTTAAATTTATTGGTATGTATTGAACAATTCTGTTGATTTACATATTATTCACTGCCCCTGTTTTATAGGTGGGGAAAGTGAGGCACAGGGAAGTTATGCAACATGTCCAGGTTCATGTTCAGGTAGCCATGCTGGAGTTCGCCCGTCACTTCACTTTAACCTTCTCTAATCAGGATGCACACTCTTTTTGCAGGTGTCTATGTACTGTTTAGAGTGGAGTTTTGAAAGCTTACCGTGGCTACTCTAACACTTAGCCTTCTGGAGCCCTTAGTGGTTCTTGTGTTTTAAGTCTTGACATAATCATTTCAAGCAATGGCCGTTAGCATCTGCACCTTCACAACGTCCCCTTCACAAGGCCCTAACATTTCTACTCTTTCTTTTTAATTTATTTTTTGATACACCAAAGATTAATTTTCATCATTAAAGATCATGAGAGTCTTGTGCTTTTGGAAGGGGCGGGGCTATGAATTATCTTGTCCTGTCTTATACTGTCTTGTTCTGGAACACGGTGGGCCACGGCCTTTTGGCGCTTTCCCTGGTTTTCTCTTGTAGTGCATCGTTGAGATGCTCCCGTGAGCCAGGCATTTGTGCCAGACACCAGGCACGGGGAGCAAAACAGCTGCCCACTTGGTGGGGAAAGAGGGGTGCCACGCATGAGGACACTGGGTAATTGTGATAATGCTGTGGAGAAAATGACAGTGGAATTGAGAGAGAATAATGCTCAAAGGCCACTTTAGACAGAATGCCTGAGCAGGCTGCTATGTGTCTTTCAGGGAGAGAGCTGAGGCACTGTACAAAGGAAAAAAAAAATATTCATGAAGGTACTGAGAATCGGCAAGAAGGAGCAAGGTCCAGTTAGGCACAGGCTAAGCTGGAAGAAAGCGCCGCATCCTTGTGTTATCGGAGGCATCACTATGGTTTTTTTTTTTTTTGACTGTGATCAAGAACAGAGGTGTCTTAGTTTTGTTCCAAACCAGAAGCTAGCAGTGGATATTACAGCAGGCATGGTATCTGGCCGAGACATGCAGGGGACGGAATTGACAGGGTCATTGGAGCTGTGCGGGCAGAGTGTTAGGAGGCCAGAGGAGGAAGGGTTGGGGGGGAGGCGGGAGTTGATTCAACAAGTGCTTTGGAAATAGAAGGAAATTCGTTGTAGAAGTGTTGTAAGGACAGAGGAAGAATCAGGACAGCAAGGTTTTTGAAGGAGCTCTCAATGAGGAGACCAGAGCACTTCCTGGAGGTGTGAGTACGGTGTGGCTTTGGGAGAAGCGAGCGCTCAGCCTGTAGGTTGGGTGATGTCAAATAGAGCACTCGCAGGCCTTGACTATCTGGACACGCCTTTCAGAAGTCTTGGGAGACTATGCAGATGCTGGAGGCATGAGTACAGCCCGGCATTTAGGTCACAGTGGATGAGATCATAGAGTGAACAGAGGTAGCAGGGTTAGGAGCTAACCTGGAGGCTGATGTTAGGAGGTCAGGGAGAAGGAGCCTGATTAGCCACAGGAAGGAAGCCAAGGGCACATTGTATGCAAATCAAATCAGTGACTGCAGCTTCCAGGATGAAGGGTGCTCTGCCCTGTGCTTGGGGGGGGGGGGGTGAAGTCCCAGCATGCTTTGCCTCAGGCTAGAATTGTGTGCCTCTGGGGAATTTCTTTGGGCAGTTCTTAGTGATAGGGACAGAAACTGAATGCAATGGGTCTGTGAGTGAGCTGGGGGTCGTAAGACAGGACGAAGGATGAGTACAGGACTTGATAATCCCCATGTCACCATGAAGCATGAGCTGTCTGCAGATGACAGAGCCACAAAGCATTGTCTGGCTTGCTCCAAGCACACAGGCCCAGGCTCTGGGAAACTCTTGGCGTCCTTGTCAGGCAGAGCTCACAATCTATTGCATAGATTTCTGGAGATAAAAGGCTGGAAGAACCTGTTGTATAGAAAGCAAAGCAAGAGTTCGTTTAGTCTGCCTTTTTACCTCAAACAGGCCTTTGGTGACAGATGGTCCACATGAGAACAGATTCTTACCGCTTAGTCCACTGGCCCAAAGTTCTCTAAAATCCCTGTGATGCTACTCTGGATGACATGCTTGGATTTTTTTTCCTTTAACAGAAGTGCGAGGAGCCAGCGCTGGTTGGCAGAAACTAATCAAGCTAAGAAGTACAGATGGCTATTTTTATCTCTTTTGGGCATCCCTGTGTTCAGTTACATGGCATCCCAATTGCCCATCTCTTGTAGATAAGGGAGGCAATAGGGGAGTGACTGACTTTTAAAAATGTAGATGGTGGAGCTGGAGAGATGGCTCATCTGTTAAGAGCACTGACTGGTCTTCCAGCAGACCTAGGTTCCTTTCCTGGAACCCACATGGTCACTCAGGTGTTTGTATCTCCAGTTCCAGGGGATCTGATGCCTTCATCTGTCCTCCCTGGGCTCTACACACATGTCCTGCAGAGCTTTGCACTCAATCAGAAAACCCACGTATATACTAATGCATTAATTTAAAAGTAAAAGATTAGGCTACATTATACCACAGTCCTGTGAGAGACTGCCTCCTTCACGTCGCTCAGCATAGACCCGTACACTACTTGGGGATGAGTTGCTTTGGTGCAGCAGCATCCAGGGGCTTTTATTAAAAAGGGAGCCTGGGAGCCGTGGATGGAGATGGGCTTGGATGTGAGAAGGGCCTTGGCCTCTGAGTGTGACACCTCTGAGGTGGTTGAGGGGGAAGACCGCCACCTTTCAGGTGAAACTTGAAGGAAGAAGATGTGCACTTGGCCGTGCTTGAGTGCTCACAGTGGCTCTAGTCGCGGGCAGCTGTGACCTACCCAGGCCAGATCGTTGTGTAATGTGGTCAGAGGTTGGGTAGCTGTGATGCAGTCATAGATTTCACTCCTAGGCTCGAGTGGGCACCGATCCTGGTCTACCTCGTTGTAGACTCTAAATTAGCTCTGCCCACTGTCTTTGATATGTGCGACTTCTTTCCTCGGCATTTGTCTTTCACCACTAGCGGGGCGGGGGTGGGGTGGGGTGGAGAATCAAATATGACCTTCTTCCCCACTCCTCGGTAGTGCAGCCCTGAAGATGCCTCCCTATAGAACTGATTAGCAAATCAAAGGATAGCGTGCTTTCCTCACAAGTGATTTTCTTGCCCTACAGAAAATTGTCTTTTTCAATATTGCTATCAGCATTCTTCGACCTGTCAGCATAATTGAAACGTTATCTACCCTTTCTGTTTCTTTAATGTGCGCCGTGAATACGGTTCCTTAAGGTCATGCCCTCCTCTCCAGCACATGTATGGGGTTTGCTTATGAGGCATATGTTCAGGATTTTGGCTGTTTGGAAGAAGACCTTCTACCAGTGCGTAATATATAATTTAAAAATGGCTTTCATTAGACCATTAATGCTGACATAGCTCCAGGCCACACGTTTCTACATGTACTTAATTCAGTATAGAATCCTGGGTACTGGCCGTTAATTGTATATTTAGAACTACAATGAAAGTGAAAGTCGTCTTTAATGTCTGTTGGCTTCTTCCTCATGAGCCACCTCTGCTCATGTTTATATTGAATAACTCTGACACGCAGGTTTGGGAGCAGCCTGCACAGCAGAAACTTTCCCTGGAGTCCTTCTTCCCCTCCTCCCCCCACTGTCCATGTTGAGCTACAGTAGTAGGCAGCTTGGCTACAGATGTGGGTCTAAGGTGACCCGCCCTGCCCCCAAGCTCAGATAGCTCTAGAAGGATGGATTAAGATCTGGAATCCACACACAATATCTCTAAAAGCTCAGAGAGTACACTAAAGCTTCATCTTCGGGAGGCGCGTTACACAGCTCTGAAGTTCTAACTCTGCACGGCATGGGAACTCGCTTGGCCGTGGCCTCTGCGGTGAGGAGGCCCCCATTGAAGGGGTTTTTGTTTTCAATCCTGGAACTCCTCAGGCAGGAAGCTTCTGTCTGCTGCAATGACGTGTGAAGGCAGCTCTCCGTTTGTTCCGTACAGTGTCGGGAAGTGCGGACAGAGGTGCCGAGTGCTTGACTCTTCAGCATTTTTACTCTTTTGGGTTGGACTTGGGGCTACAACAGGAGGCAGCTTTTGGTCTTTACGTAGCAAAGAACTGCTGGCTCATAACCAACATGGGTGTGACCTTTATCAGTGTCTAGCCTTTTTGCATTGTATTGGCAAGGCCATGCTATTACGATCTACCAGCTCCATACTCTAGAAATACACGCTCTAGTTACAGGGGAAAAAAGTCACACAGGAAATTTCATCATGTTTTAAGTAAGTTTAAATAAACAAGCTTTGTTTTGGGCCACATGAATAGTTCCCCTGGGCTGCAGGCTGGAGGCTCCTGGCTAGCTTATGACTGAAGGGCTTTGTTGACCTGAGCTCTCACGATTCCTCCAGCTCCTTCGAGTGAGCTTCGAGTCAGTCTTGGGCTGATACCCCAGGTTTCCTTTGCTCTACTGTGTCCAGATATGAGTTGGTACGTGTTCTCTTTCTAGCTTGTCCCTAGAAGAAGTTGGCTTCTCTTGCTGGGAGAGGTCCGTGCTCAAGCCTTGCGCCTTTGATGTGTAGACAACTACTTATGTCACTTGAGAGCAGTACCTTTCATGTCTGCAGAAGCCTTTGAGATGACTGTCCCTCCCGTTTGTGTGTGTGTGTGTGTGTGTGTGTGTGTGTGTGTGTGTGCGTGCGTGTGTTGCTTATAATGTCATCTTGTATATTCAAAGACACCAGTATATATCTTAAGTATTTTTGTGTGCCCACTGTGTGGCATTATGCCCAGCTCTGGGCTATCAGTTCAGAACTGTTGTTTGGAAACATGACAGATGCATCTATGTCTTTCCTGTACATGGAACTGAGCATACAGACATGAGCAGGTCAGGGATGGTTCTTCATGCCGTTAGCTGCAGTATTCTGTCAAGCAAGGTTGTTTGGATGGCAAGCCTCATAATGTGGGGACAATTGAAAAAATACTCCGCCTTGACTGTCACACAGCGTAACACAAGCCCTCTGGATGACTTATTAGGATGGGCCTGTGTCTATGGCAGTTAGTTGATGAATTGATTTTCCTGTATTGTCCAGTATCTGTTAACAGGCTGAGGTGGAATATTCTCATTCAGTTTCTGTGGTTGTTGACCCTGAAAATTAACTCCGGTCTATTTTCCTCAAATTTAAAATCTCATTCTTGAATATAACATGCATCTGTGTTCGTGATTCTAGAGACCCAAGGATCAGTTAGGACTAGATTTGGGGACGGGGTAGGAAACAACCTCTAAATATCCTGGTCATTCTCTTAGACTTTAAAAATAAGATTATACAAAGAGGGTGGCTACAGAAAAGTTTTTATGCTGCAAGACAGTATCTCAGTCACAGTTGACCGTACATTATTTGTCATACAGAAGTGAAAAGGGCAGGGTGGGTGGCTGTCCCCTTTGTGCCTTGGCAGAGCTACACAGTCACGGTTCATATAGCTGCCTTCTTCTTCTTCTTCTTCTTTTTTTTTTTTTAATTCCAGGGCCAGCTGTCAATATTGCAAGAAAAGATAGACCACTTGGAGCGCTTGCTAGCTGAAAACAATGAGATCATCTCAAATATCAGAGACTCAGTCATAAACCTGAGCGAGTCTGTGGAGGACGGCCCTAAAGGTTCTCCAGGCAACGCCAGCCAAGGCTCCGCACATCTCCTTTCTTCACAGTTAGCCCTTCAGGCTGACCCCAAAGACTGTCTGTTTGCCTCACAGAGCGGAAGTCAGCATTCGGATGTGCAGGTAATGGGTAGTCGCTGGTCATCAGAGGCCATTTTGTTTGCTTTCAGCTTTGATCTTCTTCTGTCAGTTTTTAAGCTCTGGTTTCCAGCCCCTTCCTTTGCCGTGGTTTGTTTGTCCTCACAACTATTTTTCTTTAGTATGGTACAGTTCTCCATTCCTGTGTGTCTGTCTATTTTCTGAGCACCGCCATTTTGGATGCCTTAGTGTGTCACTGTTTTCCTATTAAATCACGCTGGCAGTAAAAGCAAGAGGAGGAATTCTAACAAGTGGATAAAATCTTATTTATCCTAATCACATGGGGAGGGGCTTCTTTATCAGCGTAGTTATGTGGCAGGACTAGCCTTCCAAGCTTTTGACTGATAATCAAAGGCCTTTGGCTTAAAAAGTTTCAATTGATTTGTACAGAAATAGTATTTTTCATTATATGTTGATTTAAAAAAAAAAAGCAAAGAATGTTTTTGAGCAATATTTGACCAGAATTTAGTATAAATTAACAGTGGTTAAAGTTTGACTTTTCTTCTTTCCTATTTTTAGATGTTGGATGTTTACAATCTGATCCCTTTTGATAATCCAGATGGCGGAGTGTGGAAGCAAGGGTTTGACATTAAGTACGAAGCTGACGAGTGGGACAAAGAGCCCCTTCAGGTCTTTGTGGTGCCGCACTCCCACAACGACCCAGGTAAAAAAGCTATAATTCCGAATAGCTTCAGCCAGCTTGTCCAGCACCTGCATCCGGTAGTGAGAGCCTGGGAGAGCTCACACCTTTCTGACTTCACCTGATGTATTCTTCTTGTGTCGTGCCCTCATTTTACCTGTTTATGAGCCATTACAGGGTAGGACTTGAAGAGCAGGAAGCGATAAACATAAGAAGGAATTTGAGGACATTCATTTCAGGGTACTGATAGCTTATTTTACTTGGTTTTGGAGAGATAGTTATAAGTTAAGAACATTTACACACTTTTATTTTGTTTTTTGGGTTTTTTGTTTTGTTTTGGGTTTGGTTTGGGTTTTTCGAGACAGAGTTTCTCTGTGTAGCCCTTGGCTGTCCTAGACTCGCTTTGTAGACCAGGTTGGCCTCGAACTCACAGAGATCCATCTGCCTCTGCCTCCCGAGTGCTGGAATTAAAGGTGTGGGCCACCACACTTGGCTTTTTGAGACAGGGTTTCTCTGTGTAGCTGCGGCTGTCCTTGAACTCACTTTGTAGACCAGGCTGGCCTCGAACTCACGGCGAACAGCCTGCCTCTGCTTCCCTAATGTGAGGATTACAGACACGTGCCACTATTGCACCCACCACATTAATCACTCTTATAGAGGACCCATGTTCAATTTCCAAAACCCACAGGGTGGTTAAAAACAAAATCAAACAACCAAAAACAACCCATAATTCCAGTTTCAGGAGATACCTCTCCGTCCTCTGACCTCAGCAGGTGTGAGGTGAGGTACACACATGGATGTGTGGGCAGAGCATTTATACACATAAAGTAAAATAAATGCAAAAATTGAAAACTACGTCATGAGAGAATCATTTCATCCCTGTAAACTCCGCTTCAGAAGGTGGAGTGTTCACTGGGAAACCATGAGGCTTTAAGACAGAGACGCAGTATGCAGTGGTTTGGGATCCTTGGGGCTTGTTCTGTCTGTCAGGCAGGGGCACGAGTCCTAGCCTGGGCCAGCGGAGTGAGATGACTTTAGGTAAGCTGTTTAATCCCTCGGTGGCTAAAGCTTCTATCCAGCAGAATTAGGATGATACTGTCTTCCTAGGATGAAATGTGATGGAATCATGCATGGCGCAAAGACAGCTGCTATCTTTGTAATTACTGTTATTTCACACAAAGGCTTTCATTTGTGTGAGACCAGTGATTTCCTGCCCCCCCACACACAAGGTAAGGGGAAATTGCTATAATTTTAGTGGAGCACGTGATTTGACATGCATCCTTACAGGTATGAATACACAGCACAGAGTGTATTTAGTAGGCCCAGTGACTTTAGTATAGTATTTCTTTCTTTTCTTTATTTTAATAATTTGTTTAACTTTATATGCATTGAAGCTGGAGTCACAGACAGTTGTGAGCTGCTATATGGGTGTTGGGAATTGAACCCAGGTCCTCCGGAAGAGCAGTCAGTGCACCCAACCACTGAGCCATCTCTGCGGCCCCTAGGATAGCATTCCTTGAGGAGGACGCATTTCTAAACACTTTTCTTGAGGGACATCACTAAGTTTGTATCTTCCTTTTTTCAAGTGCCTAGCTCTTTCCAGGTCACCTGTTGCTCTCCAGGAGCTCTTTCTTGGCTCACACTTGTACGTATGACTGATGCATCGACATACGTTCTCCCTAGTTTACTTGGCATGCTCTTTTCTGTGACAGCTCTTTGTGATCTAAGTGCAACTCCCAACTTTAGGTCTGTCTGAACACAGCCCATCGCTTTTCTCTCTTGGGTTCTCTGAAGCCTTTTTTCCGTGCTTTCTTTCCCCTTCCTCCATGCTCAGCTTTCAGCAGCTCCGTTTCTCGCTGTTCCCTATCTTGAGCACTCAACTGGAATACTGAAAGACGTGGTTTACGAGGCAGGGTGCTGAATGTTTTGCAAACAACTAATGCTCAGGAAACGGTCGGTGGTACCAGTCACTGCAAAGGTGTTATCATCTTGTCAAGGTGACACCACCAATGAGCGTACCGGAATCCCTCGTGTCATGTGCACCTGGATTTCTCTGCAGCGGAAACCAGAGTAGCAAAGAACGCGTCTGCTCTCCAATGCTGTTTGTTCTGAGCCCAGTGCTTGGCATGTGGTAACTTGTAAAGGCGGAAGGCCTCCTCTGACTTGTCCACTTTCTCCTTTACCACAGGTTTGCACCACACTCACACCCACACTTGTGTGTGTGCGCGCACGTAGAAATACGCAGTGTTTGTACAGAGCCTGCTCACTGAGTTGAAGCTCGCTGGAACTTGGTCACACAGACTGCCCTTTGGGGAACAGCTGGAGCAGTGGCTGGTGCCTGGCTCCCCATAGTTCCCAACTGCTCTCAAGTCACTGCAATAACAAACGCACTCTCTAGGTCAGGGTCAGGCGCTCGGCCTGTTGATTGTCTCATGTTTTGCATTCAGTGCCATCTTTTCTGCTGCCTCCTTATTGCTGTTCCTTTAATAAGCACTTTATTTCACGTGTACTTGGCACTTTTTAGTGTGGCAGCAGCATTGCACTCCTTGAGGGCAGGCATTCCTTACATCCCTGTTTGTTCATCCTAGGGTTCCTCCTGTAGGATATTGTTTTGTGAGAGGACATCCTTAATAACTGTTTCTGACTGCAATAAATGAATCTGTCTGTTGGTAGCCTAGCAACCACAGTGGGATCTTTTGTCTTAGGAGAAGATGTTAATGACCCTTACCCTTAGGCTCTTCTCCACTTGAGTTAAAAATAGTGGTCAGGAACCGGGCCCCTTAAACCTAAAGCAGTTTCTGCCACGAAGCAAAATGGCACAGAGAAGGACCCACTGACATTTTGAGTAATTTTCACTATTCCCTAACAAAAATAGAATATTGATAACCCACCTTATCATGTGAAAAATGGAAACATTCAGATCATGAAAAACCACTGTCTTAATAGGGAGAAAACAGAAAAGTATGTGGTGTGTATTCTAAGTCAAAATATGACTGTAATGGGAAATCTTTGTAGAATACTCCCAAATGAATGTGCAATTAGGCAATTTACTTTCTAAATGAGATTTATAGAGAGTTGTTTGCATTTTCTGCAGCAACAATTTAAAACAAGCTTTGGCTCAGTAGTTTGTTTCATCTGTGGATTTTTGTCTGTTGGGAATAGAAATATTTGAAATAGATTTCTAAACAAGTCCTGTGTTTGTGCCCTAACAAAGAATTTATGATGTTTATATATGCAT
>OU015743.1:7503269-7516166 GCA_907169655.1 Acomys percivali | reverse complement strand
CAGTATCTTAATAAATTTCCTAATTAGGCTTCTTCCAGGCCACAAGGACATGCAGTGCAATATTCAAATAGTTTACACTAATCAAAACAAAATAGGGAAGGAATTGTTAGGTAAATGCCGATACCTTTGTACTGCTATGGGTTTGAAAAGTTTTGAATCATAGACCATGAAATTAACTATGAATTGATTGATACATGTTCGTGTTAGGCTTAATGAGCTGATAGAGCACAATTACAGCACCTTTGTATCTATAATCTTAATTCTTCACTCCGCACTAGTTAAACTGCCGAAATATTTAGTTAATTTTCCTTCAAAGACATCTCAGTGTGTAGAGAAAAGATAAGGTGTCCTGAATGGAAGGTTGGGCAGCATCTTGTCAGTGAGGCAGTTGGTAAAATCCCTTGTGGTATGTCTCTAAAACAGCAGGGAGAACTAGTCCCTCAACTCATACCGGAAAATAATTTTATTTTGTGCATTTATAGCTCTTTAGAAAAAAATTATTGACTTAATAAGTGATGGGATTTTTGCCCACTTTTAAAACAAAGAAAAATATTTTTGTATTTAGTGTTACATAATAATTAGAAACAAATTTGTTTATACATCTGTTGTCTGAAGTTCAAAAAAAATTAAAACATGAAATCACAGTGTGAGTTTTGAAACAGTTTTGGTCAGATGTTACGCTGTTGGAGTTTAAGTGTTTGGCCAGCTGTTGTTGGTGAGTGTCTGTGTAGATCAAAGTGTCGAAGGGCCCCAGTGAGTGCCTGGCACGGGGACTTCTGTGTCAGTGTGGGGAGGAAGCCGGACTCTGTGAGGCAGTGCAGGGTAGATGGTGTTCTTTGGCTTTGACAGCCACCATGGGAAATGTCACTTCCCTCAGCCCATTAGCATGAAGAAGTATTGAGAGGCAGGGCGCTTGGGCCATCCTGCACCAACGAAGGGGGAAGTGGTGAATGAAGGCACTGTCGATGGTGCCGTGATTTGTGGGAGGCCAGTCAGTGATAATCTCTCAGAGGCTGGGGCATCAAAACTCAGGCTTGTCTGCCTCTGAGATCCAAGCTCTTCCTGTCAGCCGTCCTGTTTCTTAAGATTATTTAATCGAATAGACTCTGTGTCTTATTTTACAAACACTCACCACCTTAGCATGTTTTGTTAATACAGCTAGTAAATAAAAATTTGTGATACCCAGTCAAACCTGAATTTCTAATAAACAATTGATAGGTTTGTTTGTTTTCTTTTTTAGTGTGTGCATTTCAAATGTTAAATTACTCATATTTACATTATTTGAAATGGTGTTTGTTTGAAATTCAGATTTAACTTGGCATCTTGAATTTTAGCTGAAGGATAGCATTTGAGAACTACCTAATGCAGAGCTTTGTGGGATTCTGTTTTTGAGAGATATCCAAAACTGCACGGACCAAGGCTCCTTTTTTAGAGGAGGAAAGGCTGGGTGGCTTGGGCTGTCCATGGCCATCACTCCTGAGGACCACGCGAGCCAGGTGCTCTTGAGAGATGAGAGTGACCATCGTACATCTTCTAACTCCTCTCCTTTCAGCCGCCATCTGTTTTCCTCAGCTGGATGTGTGCGAGCTCACGAGGGCCGTAGTGATGAAAGACAGTGCTGACATTTAGGCTCATCATCCAGGCCTGTCCCACCGTCCTGGGCATTTTACGTTTACTCTAACCATTGCTTCTCTCAGCTGCGCTATGGCAACTCTATAGCATTACCCTGGTTTCATAGGCAAAAAGGCAGGAGAGAGGATAAAAGATCTGTGCGTGGCAGAGTGGACTTGGCACACCACCCTGCCTTCTGAACCACACCTTGAGATTTGTTCTTTACTATGAAACTGCTCCTGAAGCCGCAGGTAAAGCACCTATGGGGAGGTTTAGTGCTGTCATAGCTAACAGCATCCATGCTAGTATTACTAAACACAAAATAACATATCACCATGCTATTTTCTGTTTTTTCCCCTTCTGCTTTATTTAGGTTGAAATGGATGTCTGTGTCTTTAAATACAGGAGTGGTGGGTGGCCCTCCTTGTTGCTGAATTTTCTTTTATGATGCGAAGTGGTTTAGAAGCAGTGTTTTCCAGCTCTTAAAGTGACTTCCCGGAAACAGTGATGCTATGCACAGCTTAGGTGACCCTAAGTCTCAATAACCCGATGATGTACCATAAGAGTAAACCATCAATATATTTACTATAAAGCCCCTCCGCTCATAGTTTTAAGCACCTACTCTGTGTGAGGAAGACTTCCCTGTGGGGTGGTGGTGGTAGATGTTCGTAGAGTCCCCCCTTAGCAGAGAAGAGGAATAAGTTTAACAGAGATACATAACTTAATTGGGAGCCTGATCTCATAGTTTTTAATATCAGATATCAAGGTAAGCAGGTCTCTTCCTGCCTCTTAGGAGCCCAGCTGGGCATTGCGCAGCCACAGGAGGAGCCCACCCTCAGCTATTGAAAGGGATGGTGCAGATCAGTGTGGGGGTGAAATTTCCAGTGCGGGCTTCTCCGACGCATTAAAAGGTGCCATATCCCAAACACTGGTACGGGAGCGAAGCTGATACGTTTAGAAGGCTCTTAGATGAAGCAGAGCCACCTAGAACGAAAGGTTATCTGCTTTTTGGAAACCCGAGTTCAAAGCGTTTAGAAGTTTAGAGGAGTCAGCGGGTTTGTAGGTTTGCAGAGTCCTTCGCGGAGCCTCAGCCTTCCTTGTTTGCACTCTTCATATCCTGAAAGCTTTTAGTCAGCCACAGAGTTCTCTTTGCTTCGCTGTGCTCTTACTCCCTTCCGCCCATTTCCACTCCACTTCGTGACCATTTTAGCCAGAACTGTAGCGTCTTACTTCCCGTTCTTCTGGTCCAGCCTTACCTTGTAGTCTGCGCTTATCATTCTTAGTGTAGACACGTGCCCGCCATGCTGGAAAACCTTAGCTTCCTCCCTCCTGTGTTCTAGACAATGTGTAGGAGATTTTTAGTGCCCCATTTCTAGCTTTATTAAACGGCTTGCCATATTCTAGTCATGTATGCTGCTGTGCTACTGTACCTACGTGGCGGCTGTGCCCTGCCCAGCCTGTGGCCTACTGTTTCTCCGTGTACCCCTGCCTCTGTCCAATGATGCGTGTTCTAAGATTCCTCCGTTATCCTGCTACGACTCCGCTATTTCTCTGTTCCCACAGCATTTTCTTCTGGTATTCTCTATAGGATCTGTTTTCATTTAGCTTTGCCATATTACTTACTTAGCCCTCATGTGATACTCGATATGCGTTTGGATGAGTAAACTGCAATGTTAATTAAAGCTCTTCTAGTTTATTAGGGGGACAGAGGAGCCTCACTTATAATCGAAACATTGGAATTAAAATTAATCAGCAGCATAATCAAATAATGGTAATAACAATTGAGATGATATGCCCTCCCGTGGGTACCAGGTGGGATGCTGTCCTTTGATACTGGAGGATTAGCAAGTGCTGGGAGCAGCCTGCTGAGCATCTGTTAATAGGGAAAACTTTATTAGTAAGGTAGAGAACTTCCTGGTAAACTGTGAGCCTTCTTTGTACTTATTTTCGAATTGGCGATTCTGTAACAGTGCAATGGGAACCATGGCAAGTTTAAGCCACAGGTTTTATGTGTCTACCATTTATGCGAATATCATTACTTTCGGCTCAAAATCTTTTTATGAATTCCTAAAAGTTAGCGGTTACTTAACTTTTGAGTGGAATTAGTATTATTTTTTTAAAATGTGATTATAGAAACTGTGACCCTCACGGTGCAACAATGCTTTTGAGAGAGCTTCCTTTTTGGCATGAATGTGCACAAAGTCTAGGGGGGACTTTTTTCCCCCCGCTAGAGACAGGGTCTCTCTGTTGTAGCCCTGGCTGTCCCAGAACTCACTCTAGACCAGGCTAGCCTCAAACTCACAGAGCTCCTCCTGCCTCTGCCTCCCGAGTGCTGGGATTAAAGCCCACTTTGCCTGGCTTACTAGAGACTTTGAAAATATAGATAGTGGAGCACTGGGGTAGCAGAACATAACGTTGCCTGTAGTAAGCTGTGCCTTACTATGGTAAGTAGTTTCACTGTGGTGAAATAAATTTTCATATGTAATCCATGCGTTTCAGTTTCTGTCTTCTGGCTTAACATTTCATTCATCTGTCATGCACATACTCATCCAACCCTTAGATTCATGAGAGCCGGGTGTTTTGAAGTTTTAGCTGTGGTGTATACCCAGCCCTGCTTCTAGATTTTTTTTTTTTTTTTTTTTTTTTTTTTTTTTTACCAACTAGGGCCCAAATACACAAAGGTCCACTTTGTGTCTAGATACTTAAGAGTCATAAATGAAAGAAGCTGATTGTGAAGAGATGAGAGGAGGAGATGAGGCAAGGAGGGTCTTTCTCTCACCTGCAGCCACAGGTAGCCCAGTGACGCCACAGAGCGAACGTGGGCTTAGGATTCTCCAGCTCACCTCCCACAGAAATGGCATGGCATATTTGGGAAGAGGCGTTCTTTACACACAGTTGAGTGGGAGCCTCTTGGGTACTCCTCTCAGTCGGCAGGTCCTACTACAGGGCTGAGTGCCCTGGTGAGAAAGGACTTAGAAGGAGGAACCCAGCAGGTTGTTAAAGTCAGGTTGGGCTGTTGGACTCTGATTCCTAGGCTGTGGGAATTTATGGGCAGAGCGCACCCTGAATGGGCAAGATCTTTCCCTGGGTACTTTTTGTAGAAACGGATGTGGTCAGGGGACAATGAGGAAATGGTTCTGGAGGCCTGTTCTCTGGCCACGGGCCTTTGCCCAGGTTCTGGGGGTGAAACTGTGTAGGAAAGGAAGTGTCCCTTAAGACGATTCGATTTCCAGACTTCCAGCTCTGATCCAGAATTCAAAATACAAAAATACAAAGCATGATCTGCCAGTGAATAAATACTAGGTTGCTTAAATGCACATAGAAAATGAAAAACTAGGTTTTCCATGTCATTAGATTTTTTTTTTTTTTTTTTTTTTTTTAAATTTTAGAACTGAAAAAATAGTGACATTGAATTGGGATTCATACGTTCGTCATAGACCATGTAATTATTCACTCATTTTAGCTTCCTAACCTACTTAAAATAGCTGTTAGTTCTTGTATGGGTGATTGCATTGTTAGAGTGAAAAAAGAGTAAACTGAAAGGTGTTCTTAATGTAGTTCCATGAGAGAGAAGAGCTGTGAATTGACCATTTAAGTAAATCAACTTGCAACTCAGTGCCTTCAGATTATTAAAACTGGAGGTAGGAATATAATTTTATATCACAAAAATTCCTCCCATGCAGCTTTGCATAAAGTATTATCTTTCTGATTGGTCTCACGTTAATATGCAATTTTTTTTTTACAGGAAGAAAGAACCAATTCAGGGTAAAAGGGAATACTTGATTAGTCTATTGTATAAGAGCAATAAAAGCTAATTTACTGTTATATTACTCAATATTGAAAGCTGCAAGGGCCTCTCAGTTCTTTATTCATTAATTGTGCTATCTTGAAGCAGTATTAGTATCAAGTATAGAAGAGTTTCACGGCAGGCTTTTTCATTGACATCTCTGAGCTTGTATTTTGCCTCACATAAACATCTTTGACATATTTTCTGCCTGATTGTTGAAGGGCAGATGAAGTGTTGAAGGCGGGATGGATGGCGCATTCACTGTAGTTCCTCCGTGAAAACTCTTGTGATAATAAACTGGTTTGAAATGCAGTGATCTCTGAGCACGCAGTTTCAGCTGTGGGAAATACACAGTTACTATGCTTCTACAAAGGTCTTTGATTGATGAGAAATAGTCCTTCTAACTTTGCCTCTTATGCTAGATTATGGGAGGTTCTTATTTTTATTTTGGAGGCTTTACGCTGCCCAGAGTTCCTTAATTTTGTCCCATAGGCAAGTAGTTAGGAATTAGCACTGGCCTTTGCTAAAATGCTGGCAAGAGGTATATGTGATAATTTAAAGATGATAATTCTAATTGAACCCTTCAGGGAGTTACTTCCTGTGGTCCTTGCTCCACACACATGAGATCATAATACCGAGGTACGATTGCTTCTATATCTCCGAATTCAGCTTAATCTTGCACCGTGTAGGTAGATACAGGCTATGAAGTCAAACACGACACGACTGTTGAATCAATGGTTTAATCTTTAGTTTTTGAAAAGTAGTAACCTTAATTGGTTCTCAGGCCGCAGTAGTCTCCAGCCTCTCAAACAAAGCGCCATAGACTGAGAGCTTCAGCGCAGCTCAAGGTTATTTTCTCACAGTCTATGCCCTGCAAGTCAAGGAGTCAGCGTGGGTGGTTTTGTTTTGTTTTGCTTTGTTTTGTTTTGTTTTTGTTTTCTCTCTCCCCTTGGCTTTTGGCTTTTAATGACCTTTAATCTCATCTGCCCTGGCAGGTTTGTGCATGTATCCTATGTGTTCCTGTATGTGAATGGATCCTAATATTGCATAAGATTAAGATTCCCCCTTCATTACCTGTTTTACCCTAATTTGCTCTTTTAAGACCTTATTTTAAACAGTCACATTCTGAGGCAGGAGGAGCCAGGGTTTCAACACCTGACATAGAAATGCCTTTAAGAAGTTTGCCTTTCCCTCACTGGAGCATACAGAGGGGAAAGGCCAGTGTCAGGGTTGTTAATGTAGAATAGAGCACCAGCCATTCTGTTATTTTTCAGGTTCCCTGTTACCTCCTCTATGCTCACATCTTCAAGCTCAAGACTATTGGGATGGGCATCCCCATTTTGGGGGACGATAGCAATTTCTTTGCTTCTCTCTGGGAATCTAAACATAGGTCCTGGCCATGCCTGATGCTGGGCTCGGAGTTAGTGCCCTACTGAAACAAGGTGGGATTCTTTGCACACCATGCCTGCACACGAGAGATCTTGGAAAAAAACAAATCATCCAGAAAGCATCCTTTGGTGACGAGCCAGCTCAAATGTGCACTAGATTGAGAAAAATCTTACAAAGAAAATTTGACATTGAATTCCTGTTTGGGCTCCTAGTGTCACAGTGCAGTACCCTTTCCCAATGCGCCTGTTTTCACAATACACGGCCGAATAGGTGTATTATAAGCACTTTCGTAGCAAGGCTTTCCTTTTCCTTTTTTTTTTCCCCTTGTCACTAGCAAGTACAGCTAGGTTACCATAGGCAAACAAGTGCCATTTGGACACGCTCTCCTTCAGGTCTCTTGAGTATGTGAATTTTGGTATCAGTTGAACAGCAGTTCAGTCTGGAAGTAGCAACTCTTCTCCCTTTAAGACGGGAGAACAAATCATGCCCTATGAGGGCCACTTTGTCACCAGTCTGTGCAGCTGGTGGCTGTGTGCATTGTAGCCTTTGCTGGTCTAGTCATCTATCTGGTAGGCCTGCACTTGGACTCATGAGTCCTGTTCAAAGCGTTTTGTACACCCCCAAATGTTAATGATTCTCGGGGGTGGGTAATTTCCAAGGTCCTTGTGAAATAGTAGGATAAATGATTTGGGGGTTGGCAACATTAGCCTGTTCACCTTTGTCATTTGGTTAGTGTTCCTTGGTGCTGCTCATAGAGCCTGCATGGTGGCCTCTGGGAGCAAACGCCTGTCTTTGGCAGGATGCTGTGCTCAGTGCTCACTTTTTAAAGGCACTTTGCTGCGAGCTTTGTCGTTGTGTTAACTGATTGGATGGGTGGGGATTTCAGGTGTATGGCTAGAGGGTACAACTTTAGTCCCAAGCTATAAGAATAGTACTTGTTAGTACTATTTAAATATTAAAAAGATCCTTACTTAGAGATAAGTAATTGACTTAACTGTTAAATATAAATAACTGGTTGTTTTTTTAGCCTTAGTTAATTGTTTTCATTTTTGTGTGATGTCTGAATAGTTCATCATTTCAGTGACAGTAGATTTTTACTTCCCTGTCAACTGAATAAGAGAATTTCATTAATTGAACACAACTGAAAGCTTTTTAAATGTGCTTTTTATTTGAACGAAAGAGCTAAGGGTATCCCGTAGTAATTCGTTGGAATGTGACTAAGTTGGAAGCAGCCGTATCACTCGGACTTTGTGGTGTATTTGTGTCTTGATTTAGGTTGGTTGAAGACTTTCAATGACTACTTTAGAGACAAGACCCAGTATATTTTTAATAACATGGTCCTAAAGCTGAAAGAAGACGCAAGCAGGAAGTTTATGTGGTCTGAGATCTCTTACCTTGCAAAATGGTGGGATATTATAGATATTCCGAAGAAGGAAGCTGTTAAAAGGTTTGTTTCAAAACTTTTTTTTTTTCAATTTAGTAACATTAAAGATCGTAACAGATGTGGATTCCTCACATCGCACATTGCATTGGTTTTTCGTTCCTCCCCAGAGAGGGAAGCGAAGCCTTCCTGTTGAGATCCTCCTGCTCTTCCTCTGTCCTAGAAATGGGCTCCCTGGGTCAGAGGAGTTATTTTAAGGGCTTTTCAGAAGGGGCATCGCCTGCTTTTCTAAATATAAATGTCCAGTGTCTCTGCCTCTTTCCAGCCATGGAATTTTTGAAAACCATGGCCAACATGACTGAAAACTAATTTTTTTTTTTGCCAATAATTTTGAGTATTTTCTTATATAAACAAAGGTAGTTGGGTTTTGGTTTTGTCTTGTGGCACGACTTGTTATTTCTGTTTTGTTTTGTTTTTTTACTAATTTGTAGGGATGTATTGTCTCCTGAAGATTTTATTTTCTTCGTAGTCCATGATATGCAGACCAATTTTTTTATGTAGTCAAATTGTTAATCCTTTTTCTTTTGCTGTTGCTTTTCGTTGCCGGAGTTAGGTCTTTCTCAATGTGCGGTTAAGGCAAACGGTTCATTTTTTTTATCCTCTTAACTTTTTTTTTTTCATCCTGAGTTTTTAAAATCCCCACTTAATGACTGAAAAGTTGGTATTCGGGGAGGCTTCTCTGAGCTGAGTGCATTTGCCCTGACGAGATCGGCATTGTCAATGGATGTTAGTATATTGTCCCCAGGCTGCTCCTGACCCAGGAGTCACTGTTCTGAGCACTGCCCGTCATAGTCACAGCGGATAATCCTCTCCACTGTTGTGTGAAGTAGCTTTGTGGTCCAGGACACTGGTTCCCTGAGGGTTGCTGTGGTCCGCCCTGGCCTGGCCTGCACCTGCTGAGCCCTTTGCACACGGCTGCATCTCTGTGTTTTCCTGTGTCCATCCTTTTCTACTGATGGAAGCGTCATCTTAGTGTACTAAAATTCACCGACTTGCGCTTTTGGATTTGTTTCATGGATTTTGATTGTGTTTATTATCTAAGATTACCAGAATTTTATAATGTTTCAGTAACTAACAGTATAAATCTCAGCGTTCTGTGTTGAAAAGCCTTTTAATGAGTAACCGTTTAGGGTTTTAGAATTAATTTTAATTTTTTTCCTACCTCATCAAAAAGTATCTTTAGAGTTTAACAGATTGACACGAACATTTAAAGATAATTGATGGCTGTCGTATTCACTAGAGATTTTTTTTCCCCACTGGTAATAGTCTTTCATAGTTAGCTAGGAGAGAGGTACAGGCTTTGAGAATAAACTGAGGAACGAATGGCCATGGCCATAGGAGAAGCTGCTCTTCCTCCACAGACAAGTGCTGGCTGCCATAGCAACCAGGGCTGACAGCATCCAGTTAACACAAGAGACTCTGCAATTCCAAAGGGATATATACTGTATCTTGACTTCCTAAGCTGAAGTATTAGCACTGCTTTAGATTAACGTGATGTTCTCTCACACACGGGGGAGGGAGGGGAGAGAACAGAGACAAAGAGACAGAGATATATGCACACATAGAGAGGGAGAGAGAGAAGGAGAGCGAACACAAGACAGCTTTGGAGTCCATAGATCTACCTCCCTCTGGTACCTTTAAAACTTTGCATTCCTGTAAAGTAGAACTGGTGTTTGCTTTATCACTAACTCATAAGTGCTAAGAACTAAGATTTAAGGAGATATTTGATTGTTTGCATCTTACTCTGATACATATTTTCTAAAAAGTAACAGAAAATTTATTGAAATTGCTTAAATTTGATGGATTTTTTTTTTTACCATTTGTAGTTGTTTTGTTTTCAAAATGATTTATCTGATTTTTTTTCTTCACTTTAAAAACTAGACTGCATAAAACTTTTCATTATTTTTGCTGGGTTTTGCTGGCTCCTATAACACTCAGAATAAATTTATACTTTGCTGGGTTTTATCCTTTTTCTTTTCTGCTCTTCATCTTTCCTAGTTAATTCCTTCTCCTTGTGTGTACTGCTGCTAAATGGACAGTCCAATTACTCTAATAGTCAGTACACATCTGCCTACTTTCCTTTTAGCACTATTTTAACTGACCAGTGTTAGCATACCTGCCTCTAGGTTGCTTAGCAACCTCTGACATCATCACAGCCTGCCACCAGGTGTGTACCAGGGGCCCAGGGTATAAAAGGGACCGACCTGCCACCTTCCCTGTCTCTTACTTCGTCTCTCTTACTCTTGCACTTTCTCCAAGGGTACCTACCCCCTTTCTCTCTCCCTCTCAGTCTCTGTCTCTCCCTGCCCTCATGGCCCCAACTTCTTTCCTTTTCCCTTCCCCCAGATAAATCTCTTCAGATCAGTTCTGTTATGTCTCTCTATTTATTTTTAATCCCTAACAGCTAGTTTGTTTGTTTGCTTGTTTTCTTTCATTTTCTCGGAGTACTCGGCAGCTGTACTTAACTGTTGTTTTTTGTGTTTGTTTATTTTTTTCTGACTTGAGCATGCTAGAGAATACTTTGCAACTTGTATGAGCTATTTTCCCAGTTATATTTATTTATAGTTAGTTTGAATGTCCAGTGGTCTGAGAGTATGAACGCCGCACGTTTCATTCTCCTGAGACCAGTGTTGAACCTTGTATTGGGACCTGAAGAGAGAGTTGTTTTAAAATGCATTTTGTTGGGTCAGTGTTTTATAACCACTGTTTTCACCTGTGCACAGTCAGCTCTTCCGCCACGTTACGTACCCCTTCCTAAAATCACTGCTATGCAAAATTGCACAATGCAAGCACAGGTGTTGTGGGAAAATAGGTAAGGGTGAGGTGGCTGAGCATTCAGCAGATTCCTTAGTGACACACAAAAGAACATGGAAAAAAAAGAGACCCAATAAAGATCTCTCTCTCTCTCTCTCTCTCTCTCTCTCTCTCTCTCTCTCTCTCTCTCTGCCTATATAGGTTCAATTGGTAAAGAGTTGCATACATGTTATAAAAATGTCAGTTTTTAAAAAACAGATCTGAAGTGTGCTTGTGGGCGTGGGTGTCAGGAGGATGGAGCTGAGTTACTGTGAGGCTGTGGCAAGCGTGCTTTCTGAGATCTGAGGCAAAGCTGTGCATTAGGGAATGCGTAGTACAACTTCCTCATGATGAGCTGAGAGAGCGCTTGGTCCCCATGTGTGTGCACTCCTGCAGGACTGAGTGCAGCTGGGCAGTCAGCTGCCTTCACTTGCTGTTCCTCAGGGACTAAATTGGTCGAAGGCATTGTAAGTTTTTCATGAAACGTACCGGCGAAGTCTGTCCATCCCTGTTTGGTGGAGTGGTCCTGCGGACTGACCTCATTTTCCTCCAGCCCATAAGTGAGCTTGGACTTTTAGCTTTGTCCTTGATTGTTTGTGCCCAGGAATGTTCCCCCAATTCTTTCTTTTTTTTTTTTTTTTTTCTGAGAAAGCTAGGTCATGTCTCTCTGTTGCCCCTTTGTCGGGGAAAGGAATTTGGAAGAGGTTTTGAGATTCTAGCTGCTGAGTCAGAGGAATTGGAGCTGGGGCTGTTAAGAAGACCTGGAGAAGAAATGTCTATATCTGCCAGTTTTCACTTTTCTTTGGTGACGTTGCTGAGCCCTGAGCCTGGACTGGGTTCCTGTGGCTGGCTTTTTTGTTTATGTGTGTCACCTGTGTAGGAGATGTGGGCTGGACACACCATCAGGAGTAGTAAGCCAGGTGGAGCCTGGATTCTGTAGGATACTGTGCTTGCTGCCTGTGTGTTTGGTGAAGTGAGGGCAGGCTTGGAGTCCACACTTGGTAGGTCAGGTGCTGCAGGCAGTGAACCTGGGGTCCTAAAATAGTGGGGAATGAAAATTCCCTGGCTGGTAGAGGAAAAGGCTGAAGCCTGGGGCTGAGGCGGAAACTAGCCTCCCAGGATGACACTTTGCGGAGGACTGAGAGCTTTCACACAAACAAATCAAAACAGGAGTGGCCTTTAGTTTTGTCTCTTCTATAGAACTGTAACACTGTTACTACTGGGAAAGTAGAGGCTTTCTCTTTCTAGTTCTGGACAATTTGTAAACAATCCATTTTCTTTCACTAATTGATACTTTCTAATTGTTTTTGAAACACAAGGAAACCAGGTGGAGGATTGTGGATTGCACCTGGTACATAGCGTTCATGGGGAGAAAGGTTCCCCAAGAAAAGATTTTAGCTAGAACCTACTGTTCAGCTTTCTTACAAAGCGGGGCTGCACTGGAGCCTGACAGCACCCTCATTCATGCAGAGGACTCTGGCTTTCCAGATAGTCAGCAGTAGGCTCAGAGTTGAATTTATTTTACATTTTCCCACTCTGTGAGAAATGTTGCCAACTTGATGGCATGCACATGGCCCCTTCTTGATTCTTCCTTGTGTGTTTTGTCTCTTTATGTTTTCTTTGTTCTTGTCCACTTTACCTAGACAGGACCATAGAAAAACGTTACTATCTGACTATTTTTTTGATATGTGCAAAAATGCCTGTTTCATATAATTCAACTCAATATTTAAGAGAGAGGGTGGTAATTGGGGGGGGTGTCGAATTCAGATTAGAAACTAGCCCTCAGTCTGTCATCTTATGCAGAATCTTCGGAAGCTGCTTCTTTGGCTTCGGGAAGTAGAGGGCTTGATGGGGGAATGGCGCCATTTTGCTTGAC
>OU015743.1:7474431-7490409 GCA_907169655.1 Acomys percivali | reverse complement strand
CTTTCTTTCTTTCTTTCTTTCTTTCTTTCTTTCTTTCTTTCTTTCTTTCTTTCTTTCTGAGACAGGGTCTCTCTGTGTTAGCCTTGGTTGTCCTGGACTCATTTTGTAGACCAGGCTGGCCTTGAACTCACAGCAATCCACCTGCCTCTGCCTCCCGAGTGCTGGGATTAAAGGCGTGCGCCACCACATCTGGCTTTCACTTTTCTTTTCAATTGGGGTGTTACCTTTGTGTGTTCTTTGTTTTGAATCTGAGCTGAATCTATGCTGTATAAAGATTTCCTACCATTTTGCGATTGTTCGTTTGTTGTTTAAGAGTTTAGGGCTAGAGAGATGGCTCAGAGGTTAAGAGCACTGCCTGTTCTTCCAAAGGTCCTGAGTTCAATTCCCAGCAACCACATGGTGGCTCACAACCATCTATAATGAGATCTGGTGCTCTCTTCTAGCCTGCAGGCAGAATATTGAATAAATAATAAATAATTTAAAAAGAGTTTATTACTCTCTATGTCTCTGTCTGAGTCTCTCTCTTTCTGTGTGTGTGTGTGTGAGTTTGTATGGTATGTTGTATGTGTGGGGGCTATGGTGTGTATGATATGTTGTCAGTGTGTGTGTGTGTGTGAGTGCAGACGGGTGTGTATCTGGTGGGTGTATAGCAGTCAGTAGACAACTTTTACTAGTTCACTCTGTCCTTCCATCTTGAGTTCTGGGGTTGAGCTTGGGTCATCCAGCTGCCACAGCGAGTGTTTTTACCAGCTGAGGTGTCTTGTCTTGCCAGCCTATGTTTTTTCCATTTTAATGATCCCCATCTTACTTTCTTTTTCTGTTGCTGTGCTAAAATACTCTGATAATGCAACTTGAGGGAGAAAGGGTTTATTTTAGCTCACACTTCCGTGTTACTGTCCACCATGCTGGGAAGGTGAAGCAGCTGCTTGAAGTGGTTGCTCCCTGGAGTCCACCCTAAGAAAAGAGGGGTGAATATAAACCAGTGCTCAGCACATTCCTCCCAGACATAGCCTGGGCCCCAGCCTGCAGCTAGGAGGGTCTCCACCCATCAATTAACATAGTCAAGAGGATCCCTACAGGTAGGTTAAGGTCCATCACCCAAGTGATTACAGAATCTGCCACGTGTACAATGAGCATCAGCCATGACAGTATCTTTCTTCTTTCATTTAACTGTTTAATTCTAGTATTTAAGACAGCTTTTGATTTGTATGGGTGACTATGTAACTATATAAATCTACCTAGCAAGTTTACTTTATCTTTTTTATTACTGTTGATATTTTATATAATTTATTACATATAGGATATTTGTACTGCCTTAACAATGAAACCTGTTGTACGATTAGTGTTTAGACCTTGTAGCTATTTGCTTTGTTCAAATCTTCAGTAGTTGTCACATGTTAACAGGGACACTCCCCTTTCTTATTTCAGATATTTAATGAAATAGCCTAGAGGCATTAAATATCACTTTATCTATTATTTTGTGTAGATATTTTTTAATAGTGTTAAGAAAACCTTTCCTTAGTACTTTTCAGTTTGCAGTACGCACTGTGTTTCTTTTTCAGCTATCTATTAACACTGTGTGGCTTTCTAATTTGTTCTCTGAGTGCAATGGCAGTTTGCTCAATTAAAAAGTCATTGACTTCCAGCGTAAATCCCTTTTGGCTTGGGTGCTGTGGAGTTCAATCTGTTTATAGTGCTTTTTGTTTTATGATTTTTATATTTGTTTTCATAAGCGGGATTAGATTTCTTTCTTAATGTGCTACATTTATGTGAATTATTTATTGGTTTATGATATTTAATGTAATAACTAGTCAGCATTTCACCCTTTACATTCCAAGAATTTTATGGGCATTTTTGAAAAACTTACTGCAACAGTTTATACCTACAGAACCTTCTATTGTAGGTAGATTTTTTAAAATTATGTTGAAATAGTTCTATAATTATAGAAATAATCTGATTTCTATCTAAAATATCAATTGAAATTGTTTTAACCAGAGCTACCAACATTTTAATTATTTATAATATAAAATAATAATTATACATAGACATCTTTGTATTCAACAATAATTTTAAATAAAAATTGCTATTGGTAGAAAAGTAGGAGAGTAATATTTCAACAGAATGCAAGAAGAAATAGATAATTCGTAACTATTTGTGACATACACTGTTATAATAATCTGAATTTCTTATATATTTTATTATAAAAGTTTGGATTTTTAAAATATTACCCTTTTATTAAGTAACAACAACTAAAAACTGTTCAATGCCAAGGAAAACCCTGGCAAGTTCTAGAATCGAGAAATCTCTCCCCACCTCTTAATTCCTTTCATACCACAGGGTTTTTTTTTTTTTTAAATGCAATTTATGTCTTTTCAGTATTGTTATGTTTTTTGGATTCTTTTTCGACTGAAGTCGAGTGACTTTGATAGGGACGGATCATCAGTGACGCTGTGGTCCTAAGATGATGGGCACTAAACGCTGACATTTGATGTACTTCTTGTTCTGTGTAGAAAGTTACTACTCCATTTATTTGTGATGATTGTTTATTCCTCCTTAAGTTTCACACTTATAAAATGTTCTAGGGCATCACTTACGAGGGGCGCCATATTCCCTGAGCAGAGATTTGCGGCCGTCTTATTTAATGTACCATGTGACGATAAGTCAGAGGTGTGCTTGTCCCCATTTCTAAACACTTGATAGTGTATTTGCTAAGACATCAGGCCACTTTCAGATGTGAATAGAAGGTAGCTGTCCAGCCAGCAGTGTAAGCAGTGATGTCACAGGACAGTCTGACTACAGCGCCTAGAACTTCTCAACTACAGTGCCCACCACTGCATTTAGAGGCTGCTGTGCCCTCCAAGCCAAATACCCTGCCCAGGAACATGTGTCACAGTCAGTTATAGCGTCTCTTAGTTTATTTTAATCTTGAACATTTCCTCAGCTTTTTTTGGAGTTTTTTCTTTTTCTTTTTCTTTTGTTTTTGTTTTCCAGACAGGGTTTCTCTGTGTAGCCCTGACTGTCCTAAACTCCCCCTTATAGACCAGGCTGGCCCCGGACTCACAGAGATCAGTCAACCTCTGTCTCCTTGAGTGCTGGGGTTAAAGACGTGCGCCACTACGTCCAGCTTTTTTGGAGTTTCTTCATCATAGTATTTTGAAGAGTACAAGCCAGTTTTTTTAAAAAAACTCTGTCAATCTGAATTTGTTATCTCGGAGTTAGGTTAAATCACTGCTGTAGTGTTTATCTCTTCATCTAGAGCGTCTCTGTGCCAATGGTTTCTCCTATCGCTGTTGCTGCTGCTGCTGCTGCTGCTCCTCTTCCTCCTTCTCTTCTTTTTTGGTTTTTCAAGAAAGGGTTTCCCTGTGTAGCCTTGGCTGTCCTGGACTCGCTTCGTAGACCAGGCCGGACTCGAACTCACAGAGACCTGCCTGCCTCTCTGCCTCCCCAGTGCTGGGATTACAGGTGTGCACCACCACGCCCGACTCCCCTTACTTCTTATGAGAGGCAAATGATGTTTCCCTGTACCAGACTGGCAGTGCTAGCCTTGATCCGTTTGTTCAGGTGTATCTGCTGAACTTCTTTCTAGTACATTAAAGTAGGAGGGGATGGGAGAGATGACTCTGTGTTTAGGAGCAGTGATTCCTCTTCCAGAGGACCCAAGTTTGGTTCATAGCCCCCGTGTTGGGCAGCTCACACCTGTGATTCCAGCTTCAGGGGACCCAGCACCTTCTTGTGGACTCCAAGGGTGTCCACACGTAAGTCCACATACCCCCGGCACCCGCCTCTGATACACAAATAATTAATGCTTTAGTTAGGGTTATTGTTGCCCCGATGAAGCGCCATGACCAAAACAATGTGGGGAGGAAAGGGCTTATTTGGCTTACACTTCCACGTCACAGTTCATCGTGAAGGCAGTCAGGGCTGGGACTCAACCCGGGTGGAATCCTGGAGGAATCCTGGAGGCGGGAGCTGGTACAGAGGCCATGCAGGGCTGCTGCTTACTGGCTTGTTGTCCAGACTGCTTTCTTATGACACCCAGGGCCACCAGGTCACAATGCTCTGGGTCCTCTGCCATCAATCACTAACAAAGAAAGGCTCTATAAACTTGCCTGTCGCCCCAGCTTGTGGAGGCATTTTCTCAATTGAAGTTCCCTCCTCTCAGATGACTATAGCTTGTGTCAAGTTGATATAAAACTATGTAGCACAATTAATAAAAATGAAATATAATAAATTTATAGGAGGTATATTAGGAATAAGAACTTTCTACTCCTTACCAACTCGTTCATGAGCATCTGTGCATGTGTGTGTGTGTGTGTGTGTGTGTGTGCGTGTGTGTGTGTGCATGTGTGTGTGTGTGTGTGTGTGTGTGTGTGTGTGTGTGTGTGTATTTTGACTTATTTGGGTCTTCACTTTTCCTTCTCAGTCTCCTTTGTGATAGTTTAGAGTTAGTCATCAAGGTTCCTTTTTCTCCTTTTTCATTAGTTACTCTGGGTCATAGCTTTTGAATGATAGTCTTTGCTACAAGAGCCAAGATCAGCTTTAACTCATTTTTTTAACCCTCAACCCCTCTCATAATTGTAGATGTGTGGGAGTGCTTAACAGGTGCTTGAATGAAAAAAAAAAAAAAAACCCTGCACAGCTCTATTTAGTTATGCCAACTTGTACACTGTAAGTAGAAGTCATATTTAAGAGTCTTGAATAACTGACTGATCTAATTTGTATAATGCTAGATGAATATTCTTGTCTGATTAATTCTAATCTATGCATTTATTTATTTTTGTCACATGTATTCTCTGTGAAAGAGGTGCATTTTTAGCTGATGGCTCTTATAACTGATCTGAGCATGTTTGAACCATTCCATTGACCTCATACTGGGTAGACAGTCAGAAAAAGCACCAAGATCCCTGGGGACTCGGGGACACCCCGGGAGCAGTTATTTCAGCCAGTTGGGCCACTGTGTGATACGACGATGTTGAGCTGTTTAAAGGTGTCAGTGGCAGCCTGTTGGGATTGGGAAATATACATCGAGTTGACAGACCAGCCAGTTCCTGAGGTTGCTAACCCCACACGACAGACTGGGCGTTGGTCTAACTCCAGTAGTCGGCGGCTGGTGCAGTGAGAATGCCCTTTATCTTTAAGCCCAGAAGACTGTGGCGGTGGGTCTTAGTGCGTCGTAATGTCTTTGTATTTCATTCATCATTAAAACATAACAAAACAAAGGGAACACTAACAATTCTTTTCTTTATTCACAGGAGTGAAACCTCGGTCGGGTTGGGCCATAGATCCTTTTGGACACTCACCCACAATGGCCTATCTTCTAAAACGTGCTGGATTTTCACACATGCTCATCCAGAGAGTCCACTATTCAGTGAAAAAGCACTTCTCTGTGCAAAAAACTCTGGAATTTTTCTGGAGACAGAATTGGGGTATGTAGAATTTGTTGGTGAGCTCTGATGATTCCAATTGGCTGAGATGATGGTCTGGGGGTTCTGACCTTGTACCATGTGGGTGTTTAGCTACTTTTCTGTTGCTAGGAAGAGACACCAGGATGATGACAACTTGTACAAGAAAATGTTTGTTGGCTACAGGTGGATGGAATTCATGCTCGCCATGGTGGGGGCATGGCAGTGGGCATGACACTGGAACAGTAGCTGAGAATTTACATCTTGAGGTATAACCTCAAAACAGAACGCCAACTAAAATGTCATTGGCCTCTGAAACCTCAAAGCTCATCTCAGTGTTAAACCTCCTCCAACACTGCCACACCTCTTAATCCTTACCCAAAAGTTCCATCAACTAGGACCAAGCATTCAAACATAGGAGCTGCGAGTCCGTTCTTATTGAAGGCGCAACTCTGGGCGCAGTGGTACAAGTCTATAGTTCCAGCACTCAGGGAGGCAGAGGCAGGTGACCTCTGTGAGTTCAAGGCCAGCCTGCTCTACAAAACAAGTCCAAGACAGCCAAGGCTACACAGGGAAACCCTGTCTCAAAAACCAAAACCCCTAAAACAACAAGCAAACAAAATATATAAAAGAAAGCACACACTATAGTGTGTATTACTTACACTATAGGCTTTAAAACAGTTTCTTTTATAGGACAATTATTTCCCATTGTATTTGTGTCAAGTGTCTTATAGGCATTGGTGTCAATTCATGTTTGGAAGATTGTGATTTTTTTTTTTTTTATGACTGGCAGAAGCAAATAGATATAAGCATTTGGTACTGTGTCGGCTGCTGCTTTACTTTGGTCTTTATAATGACTAATTAATTAATCCCGTGGAGTAAATATTGCTTATTAGTGGTTCCAAACCCTCCTAGTGCTGTGACCCTTTAATACAGTTCCTCGCATTGTAGTGACCCACAACTATAACATTAAATTTATTGCTATTTCAGAACTGTAATTTTCCTACTGTAATCAATCGTAATGTAAATAGTTTTGGAAATAGAGGTTTGTCAAAGGAGCCACGACCCACAGGCTAAGAATTGCTCGTCTAGCAGGAAAAGCACTGTTTTCTCAGAAAGTTGAGCATGCAGTCACGTGTCTCGTGCCCAGCTACTGTTCCTTCCTTCCCTCTTGTCTCCGTGTCTTATAAGACGTTCTCTTGAAATGACCTGGATCTTGTCCTCCTGGGGAGTCATCAGCTTCCTGTGTATGTGTGCAGACAAATTAAGACAGAATTAAGGCATAATCTCATAGCAAGCTCTCTGGTCCTCTGCCTCTCACCATCTTTCTAGCCACTCTCCCACAGTATTCCCATAGCCTTAGGTGCAGGAGCATTTTCTAGATTTATCCATAGGGACTGGCCTCTACAACACTGGCATTTGGTTGGTTGTAGTTTTATGTATTAATCTCTGTTTGTGGCAGAGACGTTGTCTTAATGAGGGGGCGAAGACTAACCTTGCCTGTGTGTGTCAGGACAGAGGTGCTTAGTTTTTTGTTAGGAGCTGTCTTGGTTTAGTAAAGTAGTGGATGTAGAGTCTCATTCAGTAAGTAGTCATGGCTTCACTAGCACTGGGTAGTTAGCAAGGTTTCTAGTGGGACTTGAGGCCAATTAGAGAGATGTTGGTTGCTGCTAAGGCACACTTGCCATGACCTGACCCCTGGTTATTGTGCTGTTGTCGGTCACTGATGCGGTTCTGGGCGGGATTGCCCTTCGCCTCCGTCCTTTGGATGATGCTTGCATGGCACCTTCTGGTACTATTGAAATCCAGTCCTCAGGGAGGGGTCTTACAGTTCAGTTCCAGCTCACGGAGCTCAGGGCCTGTGTTTGAAAGTCATGGGTCTTCTGCCCTAGGGACTTACCTTCTGCCTCAGCCAAGGCCAGTAGTAATAGACCGTGTGTTTTGGGAGGCTCATGGACAGCCCTGGCCAACAACTCAAAAGTGTCCTTTCCCCAGCTGCTACTGAGGTTTTTGTTAGGTGATCTTTCACTCTTGGAGGTAGCACTGTTAACCCAAATTAGAAATGTTTATTAAGACAATTATGTGTATTTATACACAGATTACATGTATTATAGGGTTTTTTTTTTAAAGGTAGGTAATAGTACAATTCCTTACGGCTTTCTCAGAATCCCATATTGTTATTTTACCCACGTCCCTCCTATGTCTTTGCCTCCCTCTCCCAACTAAAGATTTCCTCTGTCAGAACACGTGTACCCTACTATTTCCTGTTTGCTTTCTTCCTCCTTCTCTCTTTACTTCCCTCCCACTCCGTAAAGAGTTCTCCTTTTCCACTTCCATGATCAGAACCACGCTGTTCTCCTCTCTCTTGCTCCCCACCCCCACCCCAGGAAGGGGTCCTGTTTTGCTCCTCTGGTGTCTGTAGTTACTACAGGGCCTGTGCTCACATCTGAGGATTGGGAGTCAGGAGCCTCCAGTCATAGAGAACCTGTGACATTACACTTGCTGGGTCTTGGTCACCTCACTCACTATGACCTTTTCTAGCTCCATCCGTTTACCTCAGAGTTGGTGGTTCTATTTCTCCTAGTCCCCATCACGTGCCTGTGCTTCATTATTTAGCCACTTGTCTGTCTGTTGTAGAACATTAGGTTGTTCCCACTTTGTAGCTGTTGTGACTAGAGCGGTGGCGGCGGTGGCGGCGAGCACGGCTGAACAAAGCCATGAGCCGTACAGCAGGGTGTCGAGTCCTTTGGGCACACGCCAAGGAGACGCATAGCTGGGTCATACGGTCAGTTTATTTTCAGCTTTTGGAGGATTCTCCACACTGGTTTCCATAGCGGCTGCACCAGTTTTCAGCCCCGCTGACAGGAGTAGTGAGGGTTCCCTTTTCCTGGGACCTGCTCTACAGTTTGCTTTTCAATCTTCTGCTGATCTTTGGCCACCTTGACTGGGTTAAGATCAAATATCAAAGTTCTTTTGATTCGCATTTCCCTAATTTTGCTAGGGGTGATGAACATTTAAAAAGATACTTTTAGGTATTTTCCCCTATTCTTTTTGAGAACTTTTATTCATGTCCCACATTAATTTTTCTAGTGGATCATTTATTTGCTTTCTCTCCCCTCTTTCTCCCTTCCCTTTCCTTTCTTCCTTTCTTCCTCTTCACAGTTTACAAAGGATTGGCTGTACATCTTCTTTGAATGTCCGGTAGAATTCTACTGTGACTTCAACTGACTTTGGACTTTTTTTTTTAATCCAGAAGGAAGGCTGTTTCAAATTTCCTCATGTTTAGGTTGTTAAAGTCTTGGTTTAATTTTGGCGATTTCACTAACCATAGAAAAATCATCAATTTCATCTAGGTTTTCCAACTTAATGGAGTACAGGTCTTTAAGATATTCCCAAGTAATGTATGGGATTTGTGTCTATTGTAATGTTTCCTTATTCATTTTCTGTCTCTGTTAATTTGAGTCCTCTTTTTTATTTTTATTTTTCTTTTGGTTAGTCGGGCTACAGGTCTGTCAATTTATCTTCCTGAAATCAGGTCTTAGATTATTTTCTTGTTTTGTTTTGTTTTGTTCTTTGTTTCTATATAGTAAATTTCTCCTCTGGTTTTCATTGTTTTTATTACTCTATTCATTGACTAGATTTGGATTTGGTTTGTTAATATTTTTCCATCTTTTGAGTCACTTCATTTAGCTGTGTATTTGTGCTCGTCCTGATTTTTTTTTTTAATATAGGCATTTAGAACTATGAATTTCCCTTGTGGGCTGCTTTTAGTATGTCCCAGAGGTTTTTGTGTTGTGTTTTCATTTTCATTTAGTTCCTGATTTCCCTTTGGCCCATTCATCATTCCGTAATTGGTTATTTACTCTCCTTGAATTTGTTTATTTATTAGTGACCTATTTGCTGTCAATTTAAAGTTTTATTTCATTGTGGTCTCAGGATACAAGGAAAGTCTTCTACCCTATTGGATTTGTAAGACTGTGTGTGCTAGCATGTGATCTCTGCTGGGAAAACTGTGTGCTGCTGGGTAGGATATATGCTCTTTCATGTTTGTGGGATATTTTCTACATATCTGTTAAGTCCATATGTTATATGATATCATTAATACTGATGTTTCTCTATTTAATTTTTGTCCAGATGACTTATCTATTGGAGAAAGTGTGGTATTGAAATTAGTTACTATTAATGGGCTGATGTTAATCTATTTTTTAAAATCTATTTAAATCCAGTACTAGATATTTTATCAGATTGGGCACCCCAGAGTTTGGTGTTTATTTGTTTAGGATAGTAATGTCTTTTTATTTAACTGTTCCCTTGGCTGGAATGAAGTGACCCTCTCTATCTCTTCTGATTAACTATAGCTTGAACTCTGTTTTGTGAGATAATAGAATAGCGATGCCTATTTGCTTCCTGGTGCCATTTTATTGGCGTATTTTCATCCATCTTTCTACTCTAAGGTGGTGCCTATCTTTAAAACTGAGGTGTATTTTTTGTAGGTAACTGATAGATTTTGTTTTTTTAAGATTTTTATTATATACTTATATATTTTATGTGTATATCTGCATACCAAAAGAGAGCATTAGATTCTGTTGTAGATGATTATGAGCCACCATACAGGTTCTGGGAATTGAACTCAGGTCCTCCAGATGAGCAGCCAGTGCTTCTAACCACTGAGCTGTCTCTCCAGCCCTAGATTTTGTTTATTGATCCATTCATTCAGTCTGTGTCTTTTGATTGGAGAATTGAGCCCATTAATATTTAAAGTTACTATTGAAATAGCTGTGTTAACTATGGTCATTACGTTTTTGATATTTGTGTTCTCCTTACTGTTTTGTGTTTTAATAATTATGACTTCATATTTCTTTCCACAGATTCTGTTATACTCAGTCTTCTTTTCAGCTTGAATAATGCTTCCTAAATTTTCTTTAGGTTTGGTTACTTGGGTATAGTTTTATTTCAGCTGTTTCTATTGTAGAAATTTGTTTTGTTTTGTATTTTGCTTTGTTTTGTTTTGTTTCGTTTTTTCTTTTTCAATCATGGCAGATAGTTTTGCTAGGTATATTATTTTAGGTTGGCAAACATAGTCTGTTAGGACTTTGTTGGATTTCTCCAAGCTCTTCTTGGCTTTTAAAGTTTTTAATTACAATTAATTGATATTCTAGTGTGTTTTCCTTTATATGTGACTTTTGTGGGTTTTTTTTCCCCTTCTTGCATCTTTCAGTGCACTCTCCTTGTTATATATACTTAGTGGGTTTTCGTTGTTGACCAAAGAAGAACGCTGGAGGTTATTAGCCACCAGTTTCGGGACTCCTGGCAGCCCGTATCATGCAGCAAACATCAGTGATCATTGTCTTTGGTGTCACACTACGGGGTGTAGTTCATCGACATGTGCAGAGCACAGCACAGAAGCACAGGTTTTGATTAGTTTGAAAAGTTGTCAACAATGTGGTTAAAGCTGGTTAGGCCTTCTCGCACAGGCTTGAGAATGTGGCGTCCTGAGAGATGTTTTCAAATTAGGTGTAGCTTGTTTGTGTGGTTTGTGCTTAATGAAGCAGTTATTGTCATTGTTAAAAAATTTGCCAATTGCCTTGTCTTTATTAAGGAAGCAATACCCATTGTAGAAGCTGGAAATCCACACATGCGTAAAAGGAGGGTGCTGCCAGAGTGGAGCATCCTCACAACCTCCCGTCTCCCTGGTGTGTGCTCTGCATCTGCCTGCTCAGGGCAGTAGTCTCCTGCTGACACTGAGGTCTTAACTAAAGCACAGCCCTCTATCTGTGGATAGTGTATAGTTTCTGTACTATTTTGCTTTGCTTTGAATTTTGCATTGGAAATTCCCCTTTCCTCTGTTCCCGTTGTGATGGAAAATACCACTGAGTCATTCCTGGGGACCAGCAGGAGAGACTCCAGGAACTTCGCAGTGTTCCACTTTCTCTGCTGCTGTAGGGGACTTGGCCTCTGTCCAGTGCTGTCCTCCTCCTCCTCTGCCCACCCTCTGTCCTTTGTTCCTTCATCTCTCCCTTTTATTTCACTTCTCACCGAGCCACCCTGGCGGATGGAGCTGTCACAGTGTGTCCCTAGGAAAAGATGTAGCAGAAGCTGGCAGCCCAGGGTGGGCAAGGTCATGGCCGTGCAAGAGCCAGCTGTAACTCTTACTTTCGCCCAGGTTGTGTCCTCCAGGTCAGCAATTGCTGGTTCACCAGGGGCTTTTCTATTTCAGTTCTAGTAGACAGACGAGGTGAACGAGGGTGAACTACAGCCCTTCCTTCAGCTGTGGCTGTGAAGTGTTTCTGGAGTATAAAAATGACTGCTGATTTAGCGCACAGCTTGTATTACGTAGACAGGCAGCGTTTGGATAGCTTTGGGGAGAAACAATTTTGTGAACGGAAATATGTTGACTTTTTGTTTTAGATCTTGGATCTGTCACAGATATTTTGTGCCACATGATGCCCTTCTACAGTTATGACATCCCCCACACCTGTGGACCTGATCCTAAAATATGCTGCCAGTTTGATTTTAAACGGCTTCCTGGAGGAAGATATGGTTGTCCCTGGGGAGTCCCCCCAGAAGCAATATCTCCTGGAAATGTCCAAAGCAGGTATTAAAATACGTATTTTGTAAGACGTCAAGAACACCGTGGCTACTCAGCTGGGTTGATGAAAGGTTGAATAAAAGGTTTTTGACAGTCAGCATTATCCTCACTCAGGTCTAAAGCAACTTTAAAATGTCAGCACCTCGGCCATACCTTTTCGTGTTACAATTTAGTGGCAAGCGAACAATGGTAGATCAATGTACAATGGCCAGCTTACAATATGCTTATTACCATCTCCTTTGCACTCATTATAAAAGCTTTCTGCTGTGTTTGATTGATTTCATATACTTCTGTTGATAATAAGACTTTGGTCCCCATTGTACAAATTGGTAAGAAAAGCAACTCAGCTGCAAAACCACATTTGTTGAAATGGAGCGCATGAAGAGTGTAATTATCTCGTACCTTAATAGCAGTTTCAATAATGGGACTCACACACTCGGATAAATACACATCTTTGCATCTTTCCCGTGTTTTTGACTTTCAGCAGACTTTAATTAGATTTATATTTAAATACACTTGAATAAAAATCACAAGGATGGACCACTTCTTTAAAAAAAAAAAAAAAAGTGCTACTGAAGGAAATGTCTCATTTCAAGTTACCTATAGTCCTCACTGTGGCTCCTGTAAAGTTCAGTTCCCACACTTACAGGGAGATGTACATAATACCCTGTGCCGTTAGGTAGACATTACATTCTGCTAGGAAAGAATACAGCTTTTGAATAAATTAAGATTTATGTGCTATTATCTGTGTATTTGAAATTTACTTTGAAAAAATGCACAGTTTAGTAAAGTGAGAGTTGTAGGTTCCCTAGTATATTTAGAACTATATCAATTACACACACACACACACACACACACACACACACACACACACACACACACACCACACTAAAGGAATAGAGGCTATGAAGCAGAGCAAGAGGAAGCTTACTCGGGGAAGGTTGAGTAACTCTTTAAATAAATAGAGATGATAGTACATAAGTCAGGAAGGAGGTCTGTCTGTGGTTATGAAGGATGCCAAAGGTGAACACCTGAGGATGTTTGCTCTGTCTTCTCTTTGTGTGTAAGCCACACATATAAGCTTTGCTTTATCAGTCGTAGTCATCATCATCATCATCATCATCATCATCATCATCATCATATTAAGGAATGTAGTTGGGTGCTCATCTATAGTAAATGTTTTATCTGTTGTATTTTGTTTTTATCTCTTTTTTATCTCTTTTTCTACCATTTCAACTTATATGTGGTGAATCCCATTGTTCATGTGCATATGAAACTATAATAATTTAAAGTACTTTTAGAAAATATGAACTATCTTACCAAATGCTGCTCACAGAACACTAAGAATTATATATTATATGCAATCGCTATGGTTATATTTTACTCATCAAGCTACTAAATTATTGCTAAAATTTTGTATTTGCAAAGCAGTTTCAGAGACTATAAATTTCACAAAGCCCATATGGGATTCTAAGTTTAATTAAATGTTATTTTTCATAAAATACCTCTTATTGATGCACTCTCATAGGTTTTTATGTTGGGAATTGGAATTTACTTTTGGATAATCTTTGAAGTGAAAATTGGAAAACTAGGCAAAAAAAAAAAAAAAAAAAAAAAAACCCATCCTTGTCATTTAAACACTAGTTTCATAAGCTTTGGCTTTCTGCACACCAAGTGACTCTGGCTTCATCTGCTCATTTAATTTCATTCCGTGAGCCTATCTATTTCCTCACTGGTGCCCCCCAAAACACCCCCCAAAAAGAGAATGTCAGATGTGACATAGCAAAGCTGCTGACACCAGCATGTCCTGTTTGGCGGGCCCTTGGGGGTCATGGCCCCAGAGGGTAGAAACCCCAATAGCTCATTCAACTGCCAAGCGTGAGCTGTGAGCGAAAGGGCAGTGTGACAGCGACCAGACTGTCGTTGGCAGGTGTGCACTGAGTGGGTGTTCTTTTGGAAAAGAATATATAAAATTCTATAAAATATTATAGGGTATGATTTATGGCTTCTAATCTTTTTTTTCCAAATGTTGCTTTCTTTTACATTTTACCAAACTCTTAGAATTTTTGATTGGTAGAAAGTGGACTCTTTAAGTAGAGCAAAGTTCAGTATTGATGTAGAGTTGAGGAACCTTAAGTCTTCTTACGTGAGATTATTTGAAAGCATGTGCTGTCTGGTGTCTAACTGCCGTGGCGAGGAAGGGGATTTTAGGGTGGTGCTGGTATTTCAGTTGGGCTGGGCTTTCTCACAGGATAATCCATTGGGAAGCTATGTCGTTTCCCCACAATAAGAATTTGTGGCCATGAAGATAGATTGTAAGTGATGGCGGAAAGCCTGCCTTATAAATCTCACTAATTTTTAAAAATTGATATTTTTTCATATGGTACACTTTTGAATCTGCAAGCTGCCTTTTCACTGAGCTGCTGTGCCGGCTTTCTCCTGATGCGACTTCTCACACATTCCCTCCCCACCCCCCACCCCCCCTGTTTCTCTCCCAGGGCTCAGATGCTGCTGGACCAGTACCGTAAGAAGTCAAAACTTTTCCGTACTAAGGTTCTTCTGGCTCCACTAGGAGATGATTTTCGGTTCAATGAGTACACAGAATGGGATCTGCAGTACAGGAACTATGAGCAGCTCTTTAACTACATGAATTCCCAACCCCATCTTAAAGTGAAGGTAACGTTGAGCTCTGCCCTTAAGTGAGCTCCTAGCTCACCAGTGTCCCTGGAACCTGCCACTCTCTCACACAGATAGAAAGTTACCATCGCCCACTGGTCCATTCTGAGAGCCACCCTTCCTTCCCGGGTGAGGACATTTAGTGTGCAGAGATTACAGAAACGACATGTTTATGTGATTTTTTTTCTTTTTAATGTGCACCGACTATGCCATGGCTCTCTCGGGGCATGTCCGCTTTGCTTATAGCATGGAAGGTTCTGGCGGTTGCACCCTTGTGACCGGCCTGACGGGATGTTGTAAATACGCATGTCACGAGTTTTACAGATGTCTTATGTCAGAGAACACACTTGCAATTTTGGTGAAGCTTTACTTTTCTAGCTTCTCACATTCCTAGGAAACCCACACTGCCACTGCCACCCTTACTAAAGCAGCAGGGTCCCTAACTGCATTCTAGGTATTTGTGCTTACACCCACGGATAAGTGTGGTCCTCACGGAAACTTCTCTGCATTCTTTTACTGTACTGTGTGTTGTCCAGTGTCTCTGGTATCAACTTAGTGTCTATAGCCTACTTTCAACATTTCTACTACTGTTTGATGTTTAGCTTGTTTTCAGTTTCTTTCTACTGTAAATAAAACTGCTTAAACATATCGGGCAGGCTTTGGCTACTGTGTGAATCTGTGTGGCTGTGGCATGGGGCCTTTGTATTCTGGTATGTGCATACTCACCCATCTGTAACACGAGGGACTCTGGTGCTTCAGCTGCTGTTTCATAGGGAGTGGCTTGCTCCACAGCCTCAAGCAGATTTTTTTTTTTTTTTTAGCAGAACTGTTTTTTTTTTCTTCTTCATATTTTTATTCTTTTAAAAATCCTTTATTTTATGTGTATGGGTGTTGCATGTATGTCAGTGTACTACATGAATGAACTACTCAAGAAGACAGGAAGAGGGCATCGGATTCCTTGGCACTGGAGTTAGGGAAGAGTGTAAACTCTGTGGGTGCTGGGAACTGAACCCAGGTATTCTGGAAGAGCATCCAGTGCTCTTAACCACGGAGTCACCTCTTCACAGCCCGTCTCCGTGTGTATCCTTCCGATAGAAGTGCTAGGCTTTTCGTCTGTGTAACAGATTCTGAAGAGAAACATCTTGAATATGGAGAGGATTTCTGATGTCTTAGGGTCTCTTATCTCTGTCTTTCTGGCTTTGTGAGGCAGACGCTGTCCCTCATGGTGGGAGGGCATAGTGAAGGATGCTGCCCCTTGTGGTGGGAGGGCATAGTGAGGGATGCTGCCCCTCATGGTGAGAGGGCATAGTG
>OU015743.1:7447426-7473866 GCA_907169655.1 Acomys percivali | reverse complement strand
ATAGTGAGGGATGCTGCCCCTCATGGTGGGAGGGCATAGTGAGGGATACTGCCCCTTGTGGTGGGAGGGCATAGTGAGGGATGCTGCCCCTCATTGTGGGAGGGCATAGTGAGAGATGCTGCCCCTCATGACAGCTAAAGAACAGAATAAGGAAAGCACCAGGCCTGCAGTTCTGCTTTGAAGAGCACACCCAGTGAGCTGCCTCCTCTACATATGTCCCGCCTCCTAAAGAGTCCATCACCTCCTATTGTGCCATCAAAGAAGAACTCAGTGTTCACACATGAGCCTTTGGGGTCTGCAGAACCAAACCATGCTAATAGACATGGTGGTTCATTTTCTGTTACCCTGGGAATAAATAAGTCAGTTGCTGTTGTGTTCTCGTGTCATTTAGTGTATGTTAATTGTATCCCATAACAGGTTTCTCTGTGTTTTCATACATATAGGTCAGGCATTGTGTTCATGTTATCTGTATTTATCCCTGGCTTTCCCTCATAAGAGTCTCTTTCCCTGATAATCTCCTTTCCAGTTGCTTCTTCTTTTTCTTTAGAGAGAAAACGTTATATTTGTTTTACTGGCTTTCTGAGTCAGAATTATTTCATTTATCATGATGATCTCCAGGTTCACCCATTTTACTGTATTCAGTATGATGATGGTGGTGTTTTTTCTTCTTCCTCTTCCTCTTCCTCTTCCTCCTCCTCCTCCTTCATGGCTGAGTACTAGTCCGTGGTGTGTATGTGCCACATACTCTTTCCATTCACGCACTGATAAATGTCTGGGCAGAATCTGTACCTGGTTATTGTGAATGGTACTGCAGCAAGCCTGGACACACACTGGGTCCACATGCGTGTCTGGAATTGAGTACAGTGTGTGCTGTGAGGCTGGGACAAATACACGTCTGCCTGAGCTTACATGGGGCCAGAGTTGTTTATAATTCCATATATGTCTAGGCAAGCTTTTAAATTTCTACGACAAAACAAAACAAAAACAACCCTCAAAAATTTGATCTCTTGTTAGAATTATATAGCATATGCAGTTCTGGATGCTCACAGCTAACTTTTGGGCATTGTGAACTTGACATATTCTCTGTACAATAATGTCATTGGCCTTATGTCCAGGAGCCTTGTAATAGAGTTGTTAACTTGAGTTGTGTGTGGGCTTTTAGCGGTTTGCTGTTAGGGGTTTTCACAATCCCTATATCAGATTGAGAACTCCTGCTATTTCTTAGTTTTTCTGTTTTATTTTTATTTTTATTTTTATTTAAACTTTGTTACATGACTAGGTGCTGTATTCTGTCAGTTGTCCTTTTTGTCGGTGTCGTCTGCTTGGTCTTCCTGCCTCGTGCAGTGACTTAGACACGTCCGCCGTGTGGAGTGCGGTGGATAGGCTGGCCTCCCCGTATGTTACACTCTTCCCCTATTTCCTTCCTTCTATCTCACCCTGTCCCTTCTTCACGCTTTGGCTGCTCGTTGGCACCGGCCTTGCGATTCTTGTCCTTCTTACTGCTTCCTTCTGCTCAGTTTAGAGGAAGTCCGTCCACTGTGGGACTGGCCTGTTGTTCTGAAAGCTGCACCATCCTTTCTCATAGGAATAAGGTCTGGAGAGGTATGACGTGTGAGATGCCTTGTGGCTAAAAATGTTTCCAGATTTTTGGAGCATTTTGCACTTTTCACGTTTTTACTACTGTCCTGTCTACACTCATCTGAACTACTTTTTCCTTGAGTCCTTCAACCCTTTGAGCCCTTGTACAGTTTTGGGTCTACAGGCTTGCAGATCTGAGTAGTTCTTTAAACTCCTTAGGTAAGCATGTTTTCTCCTAGTTAAGTTCAGACCTTGGTGCAAGTCAAAGAAAAGAGTCCCTGACATCCTCCACTCCCCACTATTCACTCATTAGCCTAACTTTCGTGCCCAGGCCAACTTGGAAACTCTTCCTAAATATTGATTTTTTTTCTTCCCTTTCTGCATAAGAACTAAATATTTTAAGATATAAATGGAAAATTGAAACATGGCTCCCTTAAACTGTATTTCCTAGATTCAGTTTGGAACGTTGTCGGATTACTTCGATGCATTGGAGAAAGCGGTGGCAGCCGAGAAGAGTGCCCAGTCCCTGTTCCCCGTCCTGAGTGGAGACTTCTTCACCTACGCTGACAGAGATGATCATTATTGGAGCGGCTACTTCACGTCCAGACCTTTCTACAAACGGATGGATAGAATCATAGAGTCACACCTAAGGTACTAGACTTTGAGGTAGTTCTGTTTGTTTATTCTTTTACGTCACCATAGCATCCTATGAGAGTTTTGCACATGTCCTTTATGTGGTGCTGTGTATCTAATGTAATTACAAAGTTTTAATGCAGTCAGAATATGTCTCTATAGTGTAATCAATTTGTCACACTTTTTGTTGTTGTTGTTCTAAGGGAAAAGCAATATATTGAATTGTATTTTCTTCAGTTCGTATCTGTGTTTTCTAATTTTCGGGTGTTGTTCCTGCCCTAGGTTAATATTAGGGGGCGATCCCATGTGCACATGCAGGCAGGTAACCCAGCAGGCAAACGGTTACTGCTGTGGGCTCTAAGTGCACACTCTAAAGTGAGTGGATTTTCTTGTGGGAAAACTTCAGAGGCTCCATCTCAATTCTGATTCACTTAAGTACTTTTCTATAGTTGTTCTTAGAAGAACAAAGTTTGAAAGAGGTGAGAACTCACAGAGCAAGCAGATGATTGGTTGAATAAGGAAATGACTTCTGTAGAGATGTTGGCTGAAAGTGTTAGAGCATCAAACAGCAAGATCCAGTGCAGTTTCAGTCACCGGCAGACAGCTTTGATTTTCGTGATGTAAGTGGACACTCCTACTCTTGAACACTGGAAATGTGGCCAGTGTGGCTGAGAACTGGAGTGTACACTTCGTCCACATGTCTCTAGCCACATATGGTCCCATTAGGAAACACGCTAGGAAGCAGGTTGCTAAGAAACCAAGTCAGATGTTCTGTGAAGTGAATACCCTGAGATGCCTAAGTCTTTCCCTTCACCTAGGACCCAATAGAGAAATTTATTTTCAATTTGTTAGTTTTTACTTTATGCATATGTGTGTTTTGCTGTACATGTGTACCACATATGTGCCTGATGCCTACAGAAGCCAGAAAGAAGTACCAGATCCTCTGGACCTGGAGTTGCAGATGGTTATAAGCTGCCCTGTGGGAGCTGGGCCAGGGAAGCAAACCCAGGCCCTCTTGGAAGAGGAGCTAGTTCTCTGAGCCAACACCGAGCCCTCTTTCCAGCCCCTCCAAGATGAGTTTTGATGTTAAAATCAAGTTAAGAGCTTGCCCATTCTGTTTCATGTGTTAATGTCTTGTGAATAGTTCTTAGAAAGACATTTTTAAAAAATCATTCATTTCTTTAAGATAATATCTCAGGTATGAGAGGAGAGTAGTTATATTTTAATGTATTTTTTTTTTCTGGTTTTTCAAGATGGGTTTCTCTGTGTAGCCTTGGCTGTCCTAGACTCACTTTGTAGACCAGGCTGGCCTTGAACTCACATTGATCCGCCTGCCTCTGCCTCCCGAGTGCTGGGATTGTAGGCATGTGCCACTACATCCGGCTGTAATGTATTTCTTATACTTATTACATTTATACTATTATAAAATAGTTTTCATATACTAAAGAGATGAGCATAAAGTGATGTCTGCCATTGTAGATTTTTATGATAAATAGTATAAAGATTTATACCAAGGGATTAGTGAGTCTTAAGTGTTAATTAGTTTCAAATGGCAAAGAGTTGTGAATATCTTAATTTATGAAATATATTCAAGGCACAGTGGTTATAACTAGGAATATAACTAGAAATGTATTTTTAAATCATACTTTATGGCATGATGAAGTAAAAAGTATATAATAGGTTTGAATTTCTGAGTGTAAAAACAAACTTATTGCCCGATAGTACTATTGCATTCTCATTTTTAAAGTGCAGGTACAAATAGAAAGGTATAAAGAAGAAAATCTGATAAGTTTGACGTAGTGTGGTAGTAACTGTCTAACATGTCTGAGGTCAATCCTTAGTTCACTTCCTAACACACACACACACACACACACACACACACACACACACACACACACACGAACATTCATTTCAAAACCTTCAATGAATATTTTGAGATATCCCTATAATGTAGTGGTTCTCAGCTTGTGGGTTGCAACCCCCACAGGGGCCGCATGACAGACATCCTGCATATCAGATATTTATAGTGCCATTCATAGCAGTTGCAAAATTACAGTTATGAAGTAGCAACGAAATAATTCTGTGGTTGGGAGCCATCCCAGCATGAGGAACTGTATTAAAGGGTCACAGCATTAGGATGTCTGAGAACCACTGCTATAGTGTGTTTACTGTTTATTGAAACAGTTATGTTTGCCCTGAATGTACATGGCATACATATGATTTATTTAACTCTGACTTGCTCAATCCCCTGGCATGAGTCTGGAAAAGAAAGTTGAAGTGGGGGTTATTTCTTATCTTTTCCTTATTTCTACAATTTAGAGAACTCATGACTTTTTATGAAAAAGCACTTCTAATATCTTCTTTTTTCCTGAGTGTCGATACATTTTTAAGACACCTATATCCATTTTTTTCTAGCATGTGTGTGACACAGAACCTCCTTAGGCCTTTTAGTACATGTTTGTTTTTGAAAACATTTTGGAGGAAACCAGTTTTGAAGCGTGTCTTCTGACTATCATAAGCTTGGCATTCTAATCTTTAAAACATATGAAGAAGCTGGCACCCAGAGGCTGAGACAGGAGTTGGAAGCTAACCTGGGCTCATAGACTTGAGTGCTGGGGTCCCTACTTGGCAGGAAGGAGTAGGAGTTGTATCCCTGGAGGAGGTGTGACCTTGGGGGGTGGGCTTTGAGGTTTCAAAGGCTCGCACCAGGCTCAGCCTCCAGCACTGCCTGTTTCATCTTTCTCACTGTGTGACAGACAGGTGAACCTGCCTTCCTGCCAACAGGCTCTGACTTCTTTCCAGGATGCTGAAACCAGCAGTATCACTGTATTCACAGTGGGCTCTGGTGACTGAGAACATAAATACACTAGATAGGTATAATGTTGGTTTTATAGAAACTTTTATCATTGGTATCTTCTATATAAAGAATTTGCGTTGATATTGTATATTGCTCTTTTTTAAACTACATTTGAAAATCATCAATGGGCTGGGTATGGTAGTGCATGTGGGGGCAGTGATGGGGTGGGCAGAGGAAGCCTATTTCAAACAACAACAACAAAAACAACAACAACAGTATCAGTGATTGTAAGTTAAAATATTCGTTTCAGGAAACACATTAATGACTCTTTCATGCACTTAGGGCTGCTGAAACCCTTTACTATTTGGCTTTGAAACAAGCTCAGAAATACAAGATAACCAAGTTTCTTTCATCACCGCATTACACAACGCTGACGGAAGCCAGGAGGAACTTAGGACTGTTTCAACATCACGATGCCATTACGGGGACTGCTAAGGACTGGGTGGTTGTGGATTACGGTACCAGGTAATGTAACTATAGAAACGTAAAATCTTTTTAACATTGTGTGTGTGTGTGTGTGTGTGTGTGTGTGTGTGTGTGTGTGTGTGTAGCTGTCAGTGTATAACAGATCATACACATAGTGCTGTTTGTTCTATATATTGCTATAGTCAAACATCACCAACTTTCAAGAACTCCCGTGGAAGCACCATAGTAGCCTCAGCTTCCAACGTCAGTCCCTGACTCCAGATGTTAAGTACCGTCTTCCAGCCAATTCTGCTCTCTCCCAAGCACAGTGTGGCGGGCCAGGCTGTCTTCTTGATTAAGAACTTGACCATTTAATCCATCACATATAACCTGGGGAGATAAAGGAGTGCCGTTCCACTGTACAGCCGCTCAGTCTTGTCTTCTTTCATACTCAGTTGCTGTTGTATGCTTGACATGTTTTTACAGGGACAACCATGGGGAAGCACAGCATCAGAGGATAGCAAGAGGCCTGGCATAAGTCAGTGGTGTTGTGGGGAGGGGGGGGATGAAAGCAGTTGGAAGTGAGAATGGTGGCTGGGCCTTTGAGATAAAGGGATCTTCCTCATGGAGAATCTCTCAGACAACTGAGGAAGCAGGTACCTGGCTATTTCCAAAACAACTTGTTAGATTACAGAACTAGAAGCTGTGAGCACTGTGTGGCTTGTAGAGGCTGTGATCTTCGTACCCAGCGCTTCCTAGTAATGGAGAAGCTGACCTTTCATGGCTGAAACCTCAGTCGTTAAGTCAGATTGGATAACCAGGCGCCAGGCTCTGTCTACTCAGGTCGGGCTTCGCATCACACCAGGAGCTTTACCTCTTGTCTCACTATGTTTAGGCTCTTGTTTCATCTACATTTTCTTATCATTTCACTGCTGTGTAGGGGTGTTCGGGGGGGGTAGGGGGAGATCCAGTGGTAGAGACTTTGTATACTGTGCAGGTGACTTGATAGTTTAATCCTCTATGCTAAAAAGTATGCGTTAAAGATGCGATACCTTCTTATTTTAAAATGATCAGGCATGTGATAGGATATTCTTACACATTTAAAACTTGATCTGTTTTATAACTACTTCTGTAGTGAAAAGTGTGCAGCACATATCAAATCAATACGAAACAACTGCCTTTCAGTTGACTTAGTCGCTGTACAAAGCACTGAAGTTTTTAGTGATGATATTTTAACTAGTTGTCAGGAAACAAAAAGGAAACGTATTGTTAAAGCCTCACTATTGATTGCAGTCCTTCAAAAAGTATATTTAAAGTATTGTCTTAAATATCTTCTCAGTTTTTCCCGAATGTGTTCTGCACGGAGGTCAAGCTGTCCTTACTGACAGTCTAACTGTTCCTCTCACAGAAAGCAGTTTGAAAGTCGCATCAGAGTCTGTTAGTCCTGACTCTCGTCTCTGACTAATTGAGAATTTCTAAATAAGTCTTGGACACACAAGACAGAGGAGAAGGAGCTCTCCTGCTCGCCTTACTCTATCTGGCCACCACAGCAAATGTTCCTGACCACAGGACACTGAGTTTTCATTCACTTTCTGTCTCATGACCTTTGTAGGCCAGTCACTAGGTACCCAGTGTGTTATCGGATGCTTCTAGCTCAACAGACCAGGCCTGTGCAAAACTGCGTCTTCGAGGTGGCGGAAAGACATCGTAATTTTCAAATTGTACTTGACATTTGTAAATTTATTCTGCCAGTACTTCACACTTCAACAGAAAAGTTGTAAACAATTATCAAGTCATTAGCACAGACACTTTCAAGAAAGAAATTTCAAAACACATGCTAGAGAATTAGAGACAAAGAGGCAGCTTATATGGGTGCTTTCTTACACTCTGCTGCTCACGGCTATTCATTCAGATGTTGGCAGGCGTGTCCCCTTTGAACAATTGCATGACGGAGGGATTGAAGGCTGCTAAGAGCAGCTCCAAGCAGGATTAATCTTGCCCTGTTTGTTTTCATGTCATATTTAAAAGTCTGGAGATCACCCAGTCGGTATGTCAACTCCGCAGTGCTGGAGGGAATCGAGGCCCTTCCAGCTTCTCCCTCTCCCTCTCCCTCTCCCTCTCCCTCTCCCTCTCTCTCTCTCTCTCTCTCTCTCTCTCTCTCTTGCTGAGGCTGAGAGTTGTGCTCTCAACAGTAGCCTAAGGGTTCTCCCTGATAACTCCCTCCCCCTCCTCTTCCCCTCCCCATCCTCGTCCCCTCCCCCTCCCCCTCCCTCTTCCATCCTCACCTCCACCTCCTTCTCTGTCTCTGGTTTTTTTGAGACAGGGCTTCTCTTTGTAGCCCTGAATGTTCTAGGTAGAACTCCTTAAACAGTCTGTGTAGACCAGGCTGTTAAAGATGGAGGAAGAGATTGCTTCATGGCATATTTGAGGGTTAATTTTACAACATGAAAAAGAATGAAGCAGCCTGGGACACTATGTTTCGCTTCACACACAATAGGCGGGTGAAGGGGGAAGACATCGGTGGCGTAAAGATTAAAGTTTTCTCAATTATCCTCATCTTGTAATTACAAGTAGTAAAGAGAGCCTAATGGAAAGCGAGTCTGAGGGTCCGAATGGACAGATGAAACTGTTGACTGACACACGTGGTGCCCGCAGTTTAAACAGGAGGCCGTAAATGGGAAGCCATGGCTCCTGAGTGCTCCATCTCTGAACCGTGTTCTGTAGTAGGATGAGGAGGCCATGTTAGAGTGTTCAGGGCACTGTGGGTCTCACATTGACAAGAGGTTTAAACACCTGCAGTTTTGTTCTGCTCCATGTCTACTGAACGTATTTACTGTGCTTCATTTGGCTCTGTTTTAAACAAAGCAGCTTTATATATCCCGAGGAGCTGTTGGGGAGCACTCTTGTTCAGTGCTCATCAGGACACTGCACGTGCACGGCACAGACACAAGCGTCAACCAGGGCCTTTCACGCGCTTTAGTTAGGGCTGTTTAACACGCTGTGACCCATGTACAGCATAGGCTGTTGTAGAGCATGGCTTTTATTTTACTGGTCCAGCTGTCTGATATAGCCATGCAGATACCAGGAACAAACTTGGGTCGAAGGAAGCATCTCCTTAACTAAACTACCTCAGGCATCTGGGGTTGAGCCTGTTGAGAACACTTATTACACGTGAACATGCTGAGAAATTTATCTGGATAATAATATGAACTACAGCACATGAGATTTTGCTATTAATGTTAAAGATTTACTATGTAATAATATTGATCCTGTATACTTACGGTTTTACATTCTGCAAAAAGAAGGGTTGTTTTTTTCCCCCTTTCTAATTCACTTGGAGACTTTTGTTTGTTTTGAGGCAGAGCTTCTGCAATTCAGGCTTGACCTTAGCATGCATGCTTTCCTGGCTGGTATCGCATTTATGGTGATCTGACTGATTTAGCTGCACACTCTGCATGAGGAGGTTGCGGAGGTCGCGGAGGTCATACCCATACCCAGCTTCTTTTTTATAGAATTTTGCTGCTGTTGTTACATGCCAGCAGAAGTGTTTAGTACATAGATACTAGGTTGCTTCCAGTGTTAGAGAAAATGTTGGTCAATTCTATAAGCATAATAGGTCATTCTGAACAAAGATTGCATGGTTGGTGAAGTTTATTTGCAGATTTCTGCACACGTGTTTGCTTAAGGATGCTTGATCCGTAAAGCTGTACACAAGTGCACAGACTTGGAAAGTTGTAGAGACCTTTACCTCAAGTCCTTTCGTACTGTGGCTTGCCTTGGTCGTTACCTTACCAGTGATCTACTGAGACTTATACACCACAACTAAGAATCAGTGGATTCCTAGGTCTGCTTTTTTCCCCTCGGGTATAAAATAAGACAAGCATAGTTATTAACGTCAGTGCTCAGGAAAAGCCACAAGGATGAAGACTGGTCCATCATCCGGATCAGGGAAAAGTTTTTTTCTATGTAATTGTCTTGAGCAAGATCGTGAAACATCCAATCAGATATCAGTGTTCCTTCTTGCAGGGATGGCTTACATACAGACTGGGTATTCTTGCTAACAAAGAGTTAACAGCATATTTTTCTCTTGCTGTTCTATCAGCAGCACTCAGGTTGCTCCCTGGGGTGAAGAAGTAGAACATTGCTTTGGAGCTGTTGGGGCAGTCATTGTAGACATTCGTACTTGGCACGGTGTTTGTAAGAACTGTGAGCGCTTTCGATAAGTTAGTTCGAGGGCATTTTATTTTAACTGAGCTCTTCTTGGTGGGCTCTGCTGATCCAGTATTTTCCCTTAGAGCTTAGCTCTAGAGGAAAATAAAGAGCTAGCTCCTTACGGAACCTTCATGTATTCCACTTTGTAAATATAAGGTGGTGGTTTGGCCACTGTTTCTTTTTTGTTAGTTTATTCATATTACATTTGAATTGTTATTGTTATCCACTGTTTTAAAAATGAAAAAATATGCAGTATTTGAGTTCTCAAACTAATACAATTTTGCTTTGCAGACTCTTTCAGTCGTTGAATTCTCTGGAGAAGGTAATTGGTGATTCTGCGTTTCTTCTCATTCTGAAGGACAAGAAGACATACCAGTCTCATCCCTCTGACACCTTCTTGGAGATGGTTAGTTGATCCCTTCCGCCACAGTAGAAACCACGTGACTCTTTTGCTTATTTGATTAGAAAAGGAACGCGAAGCCCCATTAAGAGAACATTAAAGCAGAAGAATTGTTTTTCTACATTATTTAAATTTTTTATCAGTTTATATAAATTACCTGCATATTCAACCATCTCTTTTCCATAAGTGTGTTTCCATTTGGTTTCTGTATGTAATTGATTCTGCCCAAATCTCAGTGTGAAAAATGTCTCAGTGAACTTATTTCTAAGCAGATAAACGAGATAGATTTTTTTTTTATTAGGATGCTGTGTGGTAAAGCCACTGGGCACTATAGTTAGGTGCTCTGCTTGGCTTGAATTAGAAACTTCTTGATATTTGATTGTTTTTATCTGCTTTTGCTAAAACTGATTTTAATGGCTTTTTTGGTGTCAAGATAAGTCCATTGAGCTCTGTGGGCAGCCTGAGGCATGTGCAGTGATGGAGCAAAGTTTAATTAGGACAGTGGTCCTCAACCTTCCCAATGCTGTGACCTTTAGTACAGTCCCCCATGCTATGGTGACCCCCAACCATCAAATTGTTTTCATTGCTACCTCATAACTGTAATTTGGCTACTGTTATGAATTGTAATATAAATATCTGCATTTTCTGATGATCTTAGGCAACTTCTGTGAAAGGGGTCGCGATCCTCAAGCTGAGAACCACTGCATTAGGCCACTAGCCACTGTCAGAACTGGATGTGGGGGCCCTGAAGGAGTTTTCCTAGTCATTTTTATGTATTTCTAACACAGGCCTAATCCCTGCCTTGGCTTGTGCTGCCGTGAGGAGCAGAACAGCTAGTATAGCCGAGAGCGCGCCCACACCGAGGGTCAAGCTGCCCCTCAGGCAGGAAGCTCCACTGAGGAGGTGGCTGGTTACCTTCTCCACATCCTCCTTGCATCTTAGATATGTAAAATTGTACCTTAGTTACCATTAGTACCTTTTATAAATGTTGGGATTTGGAATTTGATGTGCAATTTGAATTTGCACATTTGCAATTAGAGATGCAGCTTCAATATTTTCTTAGATGGATGCTTGTAATCAAGTCATGATTACAAATTTTCATTTTAAAGTGAAAAAACACAGGAAGTGGATATACATTTCCTAAGGATGTGAAATACAGGATGCAAAGATTTCTGGAGAATGCTCTCTAGTCCTCAGACTTATTTGGTTACAAAATGGAGCAGCTCGTTGTGTCCTGGGGGACTCTAGCCCCATCACGCATGTGTGCTTGAGTTTGATACCCTCTTCCTGTTTTTCTCCCTGTTCAGGACTTTTTGCTTTGAATTTTAATGTGCTTCATATATTTTGTAAGAGAATCATTGTCCTCTATTATACTCTTTTCAAAACTTCTGCAAGGTTGTATTGGATAGCTAATTTTTAAAAATTTATTTTTCTTTTATGTGCATTGTATGCCTATGGGTGTCAGATTTTGGAGTTACAGATAGTTGTGAGCTGCCATGTGGGTGCTGGGAATTGAACCCGGGTCCTCTGGAAGAACAGTCAGTGCTCCCAACCGCTGAGCCATCTCTCCAGCCCAGATAGCTAATTTTTGTTGCTTAGTTTTAAAAATTTAAATTTAAAAATACTGTGGTTTTTTTCTTCTTCTTCTTCTTCAGGATACGAAGCAAAGTTCGCAAGATTCTCTGCCAAAAAAAGTTATAATACAACTGAGTGCACAGGAGCCAAGGTAAAGCTGTAATTCTTTATCACTTCCCTGTGCACTTCCTGACTCTGTGTGTGTGTGTGTGTGTCTGTGTGTGTGTGTGTGTATTTCTGACCTTTATTCAGTTCATACTTTAAGGAAGGTTTTCATTAAAACAAGTATTAATCAATTAAACTTTTTTCCTGAGGAAATAGGTTTTCTTCCATGAACTACCTTGGCACAGTGATTACTGCCTTTATGACTGTAATATTTTTATAAATGGCAGTCAAGGGATGGTAATTATGTAGCTTGTGATCCAAGAATTTACTTGTCTCTATAATACTGTTTTCAGATTTCTGCATTAACCTTTCGTGAAGTTACTTGATTTTCATTAATCCGAGACGTGAATGATTTTAAAGAAAGAATTTAATTACCTGCAGATCACAGTTCCTTCGTTTACATTTTCATAGGAAGAGCACCCGGAGGCTCATCAGGCCGCAGCACTGTTTATGTACTCTGACTGACGTTAACCGCCAAGTTGTTTATGAGACAAAAGCCAGGGTACCTGGTGCAGCTTCTTCCTGTGTTTAGTGACAGTGTCCCACTGTTACTACCCATGGACCTGGCACATGGTGTCCCTTCATGATACAACTTAATTTTAATTTTAATTGAGAAATTTATTGTTACCTCTTACAAACTAAAAGCCAAAAACAATTTTAAGGGCAACATGATTTTTAACTAAGTGTGATTTATTAAAAGTATGAAAACCAAATGCAGGTAACATTAGACACAATTTACAGAGAGAGTGAAGTTGGCATTTGAAGAAGCATTCTCCAAATTCACGGTTGTCTAATTTCTCCTGTAAGTAGAGATGTACATATCTTGTACCTTAGAAAAAGAAGTGGGGGTTCGTCAGTTACATGGGTGCTCAGAAACTCCACCGAGGTCGCTAAATCTTAAATGCCAACTCGTAGGATGGGTGGATAATGACCTGGAAAGAAACATCAATTAAGAAATGTGTTCTTTGTTTTAAAAGAAATAACACTTGGATGCATGTCTGCTAGACGTCTGCTTCTTAACCATCACGCAATGGTAAGCCACAGGCTTTAGGAAGGATCATAGAGACTTTGCCCCTGTTTTCTGTTTTGACTCGGGAAGGTCGTTGGCATGGTTGGCCCCAATGGCCTTAAGTGCTTCCACAAGTGACTGTGACGCATGTCGTTTCTGGCCTCCCTGGTTGCGTGTCGTGGTGGGTTGAGGCAGGCTGGGGTCTCAGCACATCGGAGGGAGAGCCGGGCCTTAGGCAGGGCATAGGTAACATAACCTTCCCTCAGCTGGAGGAAGACGGGCAGAAGAGGGCTGTTACAGTGAAGGAGATGCGCGCACTCGCAGATTCGCACAGACGGCATTTAAAGCTTCTCCTACAAGATGCCTTGAACAGCTTCTATTTAAGCAATATTTTTATCTACTGTTTTCTCTCCATAATACTTTTCTGCCAGAGGTTGCTGCAGCCACTTCTGTAGTTTGGTTATCAATTATCTGTCTCTCTGTTATTCATTTATTTATTTTTTATTTTGTTTTAAAATCTGGTTTTTACTTGGTAGCTACAGATTACCTTAGTTACTTAGTTACTAGTGAAATGCCAAAGAGCTGAAAGGCTGACTGTGGCATTAAAAGCAAAAGGATTTGGCGGTTTCACTGAGCTGGTCTTACAAGTTAAACAGCTGTTCTGAGTCTTTAACTGAAGCTTTTGGAATTGTGCTGTTCAGGGTTTCTGACCCTTTGTGAGAAACACATCTTCTAGAATGTTCTTAGGCTTAGAAAATAGGAGGGAGTTTAGTGTATTGGACGTCACTGAAGGTGTGGGCTGTGCGTGTAAGACAGGTGACGTGAAGACTGCTTTTTACCCATTCAGGAAAACAAAGAATTAACCTCACGGTCACACAGGCCAGGAGGCTATACACTTTGACCATTTGTAAAGGCAAGTTTTCTAGGAGGTAGATTTTCTGAAACATCACTAAGAGTAAAGTCAGAATCATGTAAAAGTAACTTCATAAACCCGAGAAAGGAAAAATTTCAAGTCAATGTGCTGTTTTACTTCATGTATGATGTTGCAACAGAAATCTAGGCTGGCTGAACTTTAATGACCATAACATAACTTTAAATGGCTCATGCTCTGTTAGTGGACAATCCAAGGTGGAGGTGCTGCATCTGAGGAGGGCTTCGTGCTGAGCCATCCCGTGTGGCAGGTGGGAGGGTAGTAAGGAGTGGTGGTGGCAAATGCATCAGTTTCCCAGAAACTGCAGTCGCGTAATGAACCCGTTCCTCTGATACTAGCCAGTCCATCATAGGCAGATCCTCAGGATCTCAGCAGGAACCCTCACACCTTGGCAGGCGACTTCAGTGGGAGATAAACTTACTTAAACTATTATTACACATATACCTGTAAGTGGTTTTACTTTTTAGTAAGGCATCTATTGGCAAATAATACTCTTCTCGCCTTTTTCCATTTCTTCCCATCCCTCCCTTTTTCCTTCCTTACTTCCTCTCTTAAAAGGACAGAGAGAGGGGGAGGTGCTTAACTTGACACAGAAGAAAAAGAAGAAGAAGCAGTCAGTGGTTTAGGGGCTTTGCACTAACAGCTAGGAATAAGAGCTGCCTAGTGCAGACAAGACCCTCCATATTGCCCTTGCTCTTTGCTGGCTGGCTGACCCCGCCTTGGCATCTCCTGCACTCTTATTTAGCATCCTTTAGTTTTCCACACGCCTGCTTTCCTTTTGGTACCCAGTGTGCTAGATAGCCTTGTTTTCTTTTAGTCTTTCTGTTCTGATCCCAGAATTCATTTTGACCTTGCCTTTGTTTGTGTCTAATGTACTGTAGAGTGTGGAGTCTTCTGATGTTTACCCTGTTCCCCCTGACTTCTGTCTCCTTCCTAGCTGCTCCGTCTCCTCCATCGCTCTGGTTTTTGGCTGCTCCATCTCTTCCATCACTCTGGTTCTTTACCTGCCTTTTATGCTCTGCTTGAATGACTTTAGTCTTCTGGCTCTTTTGCTTTCAGTCTGTTATAGTCATAATTTATTACCTGTGTATTGGTGGCATCTAGTCAAAAATAGAGCTCTCGGAAAGTTTCTCATAGCATTCTCCAGGAAAATGTATTACCTATCAGAGGCAGTATAATAAACAGTCATGTTTTAGTAGTCTGTTTCCTTAACAACAACAACAACAACAACAACAAAGCAAAAATCATCTCAATTGTATAATTTTGAATATAATTTATTATGTCTCTCAGGGTTCTGGAGAACTGATGGCCTGTTCCCACTTAGGGTGGAGCTGGGGACCAAGCTTGGCAGGCCTGAATGTCTTGGCAGACTTCCTCCCTTTGCTGGAAGTCGCTGCTGTCTGTGGCTGAGGCCTTCGTCGGGGCAGGCATTTGCCAGTGTTTACACATCTCCTCTCCAGAGTGCCTAGTTCCAAGAGGGAGTGCCTTAAGGAGTCTCAAGCCTACCCAAATAAAGCAAGTGAGATTGAAGGTTTCCAAAACACCATTGAGTCCATGTTGTGTGTTGGCCAACTACTCTTAGACATGTGCCTGCCCTGAGGTAACATGCCCAGCGAAACTCTACTGGAGCAAACTAACTTTCCCTTTGCAAGTGGGTGTCAGTTGCAGATAGCTTCCTGGTTAGGGGTGGAGCTTATGTCAGTATCCCCACTTTCATTTGGGAACCCCACCTGACTTGAACCTGTGCAGGCCCTGTGCACACTGCTATAGTCTCTGTGAGTACATGTGTGTGTCAGTCCTGTTGTGGTTGTGAGGTATTTTTCTTTTCTTGATATCTTCCATCCCCTCTGCCTCTTAGAACCATTATGCGTCCTCTTTCTACATAGATCCCTGAGCCCCAGGGGGAGATATTTGATGGGGACACCCCATTCAGGACTGAGCACTTCAAAGCCTCACATTTGTTCATGCGTGGGTTCTGTGTGTGTTCCCATCTATGGCAAGAGGAAGCTCTCTGATGATGGCTGAGTGAGACACAGTGACCCACTCTTTTCCACACTTGGGAATCCCATTAAAAACACTGAACTAGAAGTGATAATATATACAGCAGAGACTTGTAGGGTAAAAACAGAAGAAAAAATAAAACAAAAAACAATAAGAAAGAGCCCTGACATGACATTTTGAGACACAGAACATCCAAAGATGCCATTGAATTCATTTTCTGTTACCTACCTACTTCTGGGATTGCATCACCCACTCCCATCCATGCATAACTAACTATTTTATTTCCTTTTTCTAGGAAGATCTCTCCCCACTCCTCACTCTATTTCTCACTTCTGTGGTTCTATGGATTGTATCTTTGTTATCATTGTCTGAACAGCTAATAGCTGCATATGAACAAATATATACTATATTTGTCTACCTGGGTTTGGTTTACCTCGCTCAGGATGATTATTTCTAGTTCCATCCATTTACTTGCAAATTTCATTTTTTTTAACAGCTGAGTAATACTCCATTCTGTGAGTGTACCACATTTTCTTTATCCATTCTTGTGTTGAGGGCCATCTACGTTGTTTCCAGCTTCTGTCTGTTTTGAACAGAGCAGCAATGAACATGGTTAAGTGTCTCTGTGGTAGCTGAAGCATCCTTTGGGTATGTACCCAAGAGTGGTCTAGCTGGATCTTGAGGTAAATTGAGTCCTAGATTCCTGAGGAAACTCCTTACTGGTTTCCACAGTGCTATACAAGTCTAAACTCCCACCACCAACAAGTGAGCATTAACCTTGCTCTTTGTCCTCTCTAGCATGAGCTGTCACTTGCATTACTGATCTTAGCCATTCTGACTGGTATAAGATGAAATCTCAAAGTAGTTTTGATTTGCATTTTCCTAATGGCTAAGAATGTTGACCATTTCTTTGTTTCTCAGCTATTTGAGTTTCCTCTTTTGAGCATTCTCTCTTTAGATCGGTATCCCAGTTTTAATTGGGTTATTTGTTTTCTTGATATCTAGTTTCTTTAATTACTTAGATATTTTGGATATTAGCCTGCTATCAGATGTATAGTTGGTAAAAATCTTTTCCCATTCTATAGGTGCAACTTTGTCTGAATGTCAGCGTCTTTAGCCATGCAGAAGCTTCTCAAGTTTCGTGAGGTCCTATTTATTCGTTGTTGATCTTGGTCCTTGCACTAATGGCATTATTTTCAGAGAGTCTTCTCCTGTACCAATGAGTTCAAGGCTATTCCCCAGTTTCTCTTATTATTAGGTTCAGTGTATCTGGTTTTATGTTTAGGTCTTTGATCTGTTTGGATTTGAGTTTTGTGCAGGGTACTAAGTGTGGATCTCTTTGGATTGGTCTAGTTTGACCAGAGACATTTGTTGAAGATGCTGGAGGAACACATATTTATATAATACACAAGGATGATGTCTCTCATCTTTGGAGACTATCAGATGTGGCCTACTGGCCACTGCTCACCTACCTACTGTGTATAAATGCAATCTCACCTTCCAAGTTGTCTAAAATCTCCTTCTATTATAGTAGTAACTCAAGTTTCCCATCTTTACCATGTCTAACACAGCTCACTTACACAGCTTTGCAGTGGATAGTGACTTATTTCTGCCACTATAATTATGTTACAATAATTTTACCTAGTTATAACATCATCGGTAGTAGAAACTTTCTGCTATTAATTATTGCACGCCAAATGAAAATTAATAATACAAAGCTGGGTGGTAGTGGCAGCGCACAACTTTAATTACAGCACCTGGGAAGCAGAGGCAGGCAGATCTCTGTGAGTTTGAGGCCAGTGTGGTCTACAAAGCAAGTCCAGAACAGCCAGGGCTACACAGAGAGACCCTGTCTCAAAAAAAATCATCATTATCATCATCGTCATCATTGTCATCATCATCATCATACAAAGTAATGGACTCCATTTGGGATTCTTTTATTTTTGTACACACACACACACACACACACACACACACACACACACACACACACTTAAATTTACTGTGACCACTGTGCTTGTGTCTTTAATGTAGTGAGTATTCAATATTAAGATTTATTAGGGTATATCTAACTATTGACTGAGGATAATATTAAATTTCAGACACGTATGCATAAATCGTGCTGTGTTCCATGGAAAAATGTCCTGTCCTGGTGTAGTTTCTGTGTCTGTCTCCCACTTGATATTGGGAGGTAGGGTGCCATAGTGTGTCCTAATGAACTTCATACAAATAAACTAACAATCCAGGAGATATTTGAACTTGTATAACTAGTCATTTGAGATGTTAGAGTTTCATGTTATGAAACAGACATGAAAGATCTTAGGCTTCATCTAATTACTGCATCTTCATGAAGTTAACACCCATGAGCTTGCATTTTGGAAGAGTCTTCAGGACAATGGTGTGTAGAGCTGGGCTTCCTCATCAGGTATGTTCTCACACTCAGGACTTTGCTGTTGTTATGGACATTGCGTGGTTTAGCACTTTTCTGTGAGTGGTTTTGTTCGCATAGGCGCCTCCTGGGTAATGGGGCTCAAGGCTTCTGATGACTTGTAGTTTTACTTGTTTTACCTTTCTTGTATATATTAATTAATCTTTTTATTAATTTATTCATATTACATCTCAATGGTTATCCCATCCCTTGTATCCTCCCATTCCTCCCTCCCTCCCATTTTCCCCTTACTCCCCTCCCCTATGACTGTGACTGAGGGGGACTTCCTCCCCCTTTATATTTTCATAGGGTATCAAGTCTCTTCTTGGTGTTTTACTTGTTAAGACACTGATATTTTCTATACTAGCTGAGAATGTACTCAAGAAAATATCTGGAATACATAACCAATTGTATAAGTGTAGATTTTAAATGACCAAACCAAGTTTTCATACTTACTTTTGTTTTGTAAATGGGATTTCTAGGGAATAGAATTTAGTATCTACTTATGCTTGACAATTTTATGTATTATAATATTTATTATTATTTATTACTGTAGTGTAGAATTGACAGAAGCATGTATAGGTTATAATGTAACTGAGACTTCATGACTTGAATTGAGGCTGCTCTAGTCTGAGAAATATATCTCAGGAGGAGAGACATGTGTGGAGAAACGGAGCATGCCTAATGCTTGACTGTGGGAGGATGGGAGATGCTAGCAATGCTGATAAAGGCTACAGAGCTGCTCAAGGACCATAATTACTTAAAATCAAACCCACTGGGCTAGAAAGCATGCATAGAAGTGCCTTCACACTAGTTAGCAGACAAGTAAATGTATAACACCGGAAGTTCAGTAGTTTGAATCCCTGAAAATGATGCATCACATTTTAGAAGTTTATCCTAGGGGAAGTCAAGGCTGTCATAGAGAATATAAATTAGTTATAATTCAGTGATGAGACCTCCCACAGCTTCTGAAAACAACTCAAATACTCTTCCTTTCAAAACTATCCCATGAGTTTTCTCTTTGTGGGACAATTGCTGACTGGGAGGACTGGAGAGTCGTACTATCATTGGAGCTGATCTAGCGTGGGGTAGGTGTATAAGTACAGTAGCACTGTGCCTTTACGAAATTATTTTAGATTTAAGGCCTGAGTTCATTAAGCTCTTCTGAGAAGATGCTTTTCTGCTTAAATATAATTTGGGTGTAAAAAGTATCTGTGTGTTTGTGCCTATCCTGTTGGTGCTGTTTTGGTTAGTTTTGACTTTTTAAAGATAGCATTTGGCTAGTCCTCTGATGACATAGAAGTATATTTCATCCTGCCTGGAATCTGCTTAAGTATGTTTGGAATATACCCCAAGGGCCAAATAGAATACAGAACTTAAAAAACCACTCAGGGCCTAAGGGAGCTGGAAGCACATGCCTGCAGTGTACACTCTGCCTCATGCTTTAGGGAAACAGAAGTTATGACTCTGCCACTCCCACAATGTTCTCCTCATCCTTACTATCCCACTTATTTCATGATATTAAGAATCATGATATTAATTCCTGAAATACGGTTTGAACCTCTCATTGACTTAGGGGAAGTGGTACCTATTATATTAGTGGAAAAAAATGTAGACTTCCAGTTGCCATGATGACTGACCAGGGACCCTGAAGCTCTCTCAGTTTCCTATCAGTGCTCATGAAAACAAACAGATCTCAGGAGCATTTATAGTGATGCCATCACCATAGTCTGTGCTGCACATACTGGTAGCAGTGGGCTGAAAAGCTGCTGACACAGCAGCTGGAAATGAGTACAAGGCGTAAGTCTCTAGATGCAAGTATGAAGTTCAGCCCTCTTCGGTTTCCGAACATTTACCCCACTGCCTTTGAAAATTTGGTGCTCAGTCCTTAAAGGAGTAGACAGTGTTGTCCTGCTTTTATTTTGAAGCTGCAAGGAGGCAGATGAGCCCCTCCCTTTGCTGAGCCTTCACTGAACAGTCCCTGCTCCATGGTGCTGTGCGGACCTCATCTGGGGCCACAGTCCTTGGGAGCCTAGTGCATTTCTTTGCCATCTAGCTTTTGGGTTCTGTGATTATTGTGAGTCAGCCACTTATTTCCAAACCACATTTTATTGTTATTTCTCTTTTATGACCTGATGAATTTTTATGAAACTTATAAATTATAGAAAAGAGCTTCTTTTATACTAAGTTGTCTGTTTTGGAAAGAGTCCATGAAACAGCCACTGAAGAATATTGGTCAAACTGCTGTGTGAGGTATGGAAGGGATCATAAAAAGACAGACACAATCAGTCATCCGATCGCTTAATATGTACATTTTGAGTGGACTCCAGGAAGTCCAAGCTTAACGCCACAGACAATTTGGCTGTATAGGAACTAACACATAATACTTCAATTAGTAGTTCCCTTCTCACAGCAAAGGCTTTGCTCAAGCATCAGAAGATGAGACTGTGATGCACACTTGTATGTTTTATGGTGAAGTAAAACTCTGAGAGTGGCACATGCTTGTCCAACAGTTCCCTGCTCACACTTACAGGTCAACTTCCACTCTTTGATTGGCAGTTCTATTGCCTGCCTTGGTCACTCTGATCGCGATGCTTCCACTGAGCATATTTTGTAATGAATTGGAAAACTGAATCTGCCAGATGTACACTAGCTAGAAACAAGTCGAGACTGATGGTAGATCAATGACCAAGGGAAGTGTTTGCTCAGGGAAATTGCTGGTGTTAGGAGCATAGGCCAGAAGATTACTGTGGTGTGTGGTGCTAAAGAGAGGAGCGACGTTTGTTGGGAGTCCCTGAGTGGAGGTGGAAGAGTGAATACCAATCAGACACCGACATCTTGGATGCTAGCCTTCTGGCAACTTGCTATCAGGCTGTTACTGCATGTAGGTTAGCTGGTATTTCATTCTTCAGGTGGCTTCCTTCCTTCTTTCCTTCCTTCCTTCCTTCCTTCCTTCCTTCCTTCTCTCTCTCTCCCTCCTCTTTCTTTCTTTCCTTCTTTCTTTCTTTCACCTGATGTACATTTACCTTGCTAAAACATCAGCTCCATGAAGGCAAAGAGCAGTTTGCGTTTGAATTCCCCAGCAGATACATTGTAGATTGTTCACAAACACTTGTCAGATTAACTCTGTCTAAAAGAAGGACTTCAGCTGATACTAGAACAGCAAAGACTAAGGGATCCTACGCAGACAGCGTCTGGGTGAGTAGAGGCCTACTGCCTTGAGGATCAGTGACTAGAAGAATTACAGGGAACCCAGAAGGAGAGCACACGATGAACAGAGCCAGGAGACAAGAAGGCATGAAACAACTTCCCTCTGCAATGATTGATTACGGGGGCCATTAAAGAGAAGAGGTAGCTACTTAGAATTCTTGAAACTTGAGCTCTGATCTCTAAGAAATCTCTACTAAAATACAAAGCTGACAGGAAAAGGTTGACAGGAGATGTGCATCAGTAGGAGAGTGATTGCCTAGCCCGCTCAAGTCCTGGGCTCAGTCCCAAATGCTACACGAATTTAATAAAAAGAAGAAATTAAAAGATAGAAAACGCAAATAGTGTCAACAGGAAAAACTTTAAAAATAATTAAATGGCCAGGTGGAATGGAAAGCGGAGGAATGAAAAAAACAAAAAGAGTGTTCACTGGATAATACCAAGATGTTCAGAGTGATCCTAAACTGAAAGTGACATAAAAACATCATGAGAGCCTGCTTAAGAGTGCATGAAAACAATGACAAAGAAGAGCATAGGCTCCAAACAAGTTATGCATCTCCTTTGGGGGAAAGCAAAAGAAAACGAGAGGCAGTGATCAAAGCTGTGACTGATGGAGAGTCCACTGAAATGAGACCTCACTCTATTGGTGAATAGAGCTAGGTTCTGAGAAAGCTGAATGACGGCTATCAGAGAGGTGGGGGGATACCTGGCGGGATTTTCTAGCAAAGGAAACAGAAATCTTTACAAATGAAGACAGGAAAGAAATTTAGAGTCCATTAATGAGGGAGTGGCATGGTTTAGAGAGCTGTCCCCTCCCAAAAGAAGACAGTGACTGAAGCCATGGTATAACACAGAAACTCAGAAGTTCCAGTTGGCTACAGAAAGAGACATTTTAGAGAGGGGGAGAAAGGTGTGAAAAGTTGCATGCGGCAGATGGAAGAGATGCTAAGAAAACCCTCTCTCTCCTTGGAGCTCGGCTGGAGCAGCAGAGATGCCATCTGAAAGAGACCCAGCTGAGCAAGTGTTTTGGCCACTCTGGGTCTGCCATAATCTGCACTTTTTGGGACCCAGAGCAGGTATTATAAGACCATGATATGCAGTGTACCCCATGGAATTCCTCGAACTACAAGGGTTAATTTTTTTTTTTTTTTTTTTTATCGGAATCTAGCCAGACCCAGGGTCTTTTTTTGGCCTGGGCATAGAGAACAGGTGGAACTCCTGACATTGAAAAGGACCAGAGCCCAGGGGTGGAGCCAGCATCCATGATGAAGGGCTGCCTGGACATGTTTCTTGTATATGAGAGGCGTAGTCAAGACTGGAAGCAAACAGGAAATGATACTCAGCTCTGTACCGCCAGCAGTCCTCATTTGTATAGTACCCAGTTTTGTTGATCAGATCTGCTCTGTCTTACTTTATTCTTGTAATTTCATTGTGCGCCTACCCTTGGCAATGATTATTTATGCAGATAGTGTTCTGTTCTCGGGGAGGTACTGTGTGTGAGCCTGGTACTGCACACACCAGCCGAACAGAGAAAAACAACAATCACTTAGTCTCTGTTGAACATTGAAAACACTTCCACTGAAAAAATGGAATGACTAAAAAAAAGAGCCAACGGATGTCCTAACCTCAGAGATTCCGAGAATTGCAGGTTACAACACAGAAATACAAGAGATGTGGTAAACCAGGCAAGAGAACTCCTTCAAAAACTGTTAATTCTGGGCAACCAAAGGTGCCTCTGTGGGCAAACACACCGTAATACAAGCCTGGCGGCTCAACTTCAGGCCTCTGTGAGCCACATAAAAAGCCAGGTTTGGTCATGTGCAACTAAAGTCACTATCTTTCTGTGGTGAGATGGAAGGCAAAAATAGGAGCATCCTCTGGAAGTTTCTAGGTAGCCTCCCTGCAATACCTGTGAGGCCACAGAATAAGAGAGACTCCTCCTTGTCCTCAAAGTGAGGTAGAAGGTGAGGACCAACTCTTGAGTATTTTTTTCAGACTTTCACTCATGCGTCCTGATACATGTGCTTCCACACTCACACTACATAGTACACACACACACACACACACACACACACACACACACACGTGCACACATAGACACCAGACTAATAACCCCACAGTATTGGCTCCATTGGGAGCAAATTAGATAAAACCCAAATAAAGGACCCAAGAGTATGATTACAAATATTTTGGAAAATATCAAAAAAAGACAGAAATAAACTGAATACATTTCAAGAGAATAGAAACAGCTGGATGAAATAAGGAAGTCAGTACAAAACAAGAAAGTGAAATTCCATAAAAAGGTGGAAACAGTGGGAGAAAACTAACAAATACTGGGAATTTAAAAAAAAATGCTCAGTGGGGTATGGTGACCTATGCCTGTAATCCCAGCACCTCAGGGAGGCAGAGGCAGGTGGATCGCTGTAGGTTAGAGGCCAGCCTGCTCTACAAAGAGAGTCCAGGACAGCTAAGGATGCACAGAGAAACCCTGTCTCAAAAAACAAACAAATAAACAAGCTCAACGTAAAGCCTTTAGTAGAATAAACCAAGGGAAGACAAGGTAGATGAGTCAGAACATTCAGGCAATGACAGATAAATTACTAAAGTATGAACAGAACATAGGAGATCTGTGGGACAGCATAGAAGAAACAAATCTGTGAATTATGGTCATAGGAGAAAGAGATAATTCTGTTAAAACTATAGAAAACATGTCAAAAATCATAGCATAAAAGTTCTCAAATGTGTGACCAAAAAATGTCTATCTAGGTACAGGAAGCATTTAGAGTACTGACAAACAACACTGAAAAAATAGTCTTCCCATTCCATATTAGACTTAACAGAGTCTATTGAAAGTTTCAAGATATCACATTTTTCAACAGAAACTTTAAAAACAAGGACTTGAAATGATGTATTTCCAATTATGAAGAAAACAGTAACTTCCAACCCAAGCTACTATGCCCAGAAAAACTATCTGTTAAGATGTAAGGAAAAACAAACAAACAAACAAACAAACAAATTCCACAGTAAGAACAGCCTGAAGGAATTCATAATTGTTAAGTCATCTCCGCAAAGATACTTAAATTCTTTATACTGAACAGAAAGATAATCACGCTCATGAGGCTACAGGAAAGATGAATCTATGCTAGAAGGCTAATTAAGCAAGTGAGGAATAAGGAAACATCAAATCAATAAATCATAATCAATACACACTTTTCAGTAACTCTAAATACTAGTGGTCTCTGTTTTCCACTGAAAGTTACAGATCAGAATGTATTTAAACAAACGAACAAACAGAAAACCCCGGGATCCACCAGTTTGTTCTCTCCAAAGTGATACTTTTTACCATAAAACTTAGTTCCAGCCTTAAAATGAGAAGATCTCAAATGTAAATACTCATGCATTCTTGCCATCAGGGAAATTCTGGTTAATACATTGAAGTAACATCTCGCCCGAGGCAGAATGGCAGTTGTTAGAAAGTAGTATGGCGGTGCCTCTAAGAACTAAAAGCCATGTGGTCCCTATGGTTCAGCTATACCACTTCTGACTGTTTACCTTCAGGGCTCAAGGCCAGCACAGCACAGGCATCCTAGTAATCAGTGCCTACTGCAACACTATATATATTAGCTAAATTATAGAACCAACCTAGGTGTCCATCAGCAGAGGAGTGGATAAATAACGTGTGGTAAATATGCACAATGAAAAATTCTCTTCATCCGTAAAGAATGTAATTGTGTCGTGTCCAAGACTGAAGATAATCATGCTACACAAATTAAGCCAGACTCAAACAGACAAATTTTCGTGTGTCTTTTTTTCATTTGTGGTTCCTAGATGCTGTATAGATATATGAACAGAAACTAATTATCAAAGGGGATCAGAGGAGAGGAGAGGAAGAGGAGGTTGTGGAGGTATGAGGAGGAATGTACTTATGTATGAAAATGTCCTTAGTAGACACACTTAAATGTACAATGATTACACATAATGAGGGTTTTTTTTTTTCTTAAAAAAAAAAAAGATGTTTGCACTAAACAAATAATTAAGTCTTTGGATACTTTCGTACCTCAACCCAACTACAAGTCAAGAGAAAATACCAAGAAAGCAGAGGATCAGCGCAACTTCTGTGTGATAAAATGGGATACTTACAATGGAATGCAGTTAAGCTTGCCTGCCTCCCACGTTCCCTCTTTGCTTCCAGGGCTTTCCTCCAGTTTCCCCTCCCTCTCCTCTCCTTCTCTGTGGTGAAGATTAAACCTGGGGCTTCATGCATCCTAGACCAGTATTGTCACTAAGCTCTGTCAAGCAACCCCTCAAAGTTACATTTCTTATTTGAAGGCAACAAAAAGATACTTTTACATATCAAAATGTGAAGCATTCCCTTCCACTTTAACAATACATTTTAGGGTAGTTCTTTATGGCCAACTTCATTAATGGCTGGCTGCTCAGGAACGGAGAGTCAGTTTCGGGTTATGGTCCCTGGTAGGTTGGCCATGGGGTAGATGGCCCCATACTTGTGATTACATGGGCAGCATTAAATGGAGTCAGTGGGCTATATATAAAACAGAAGAGGGCGTGAAATTGGAGGTGGGATGTATGTGGCAATCTGGAAGGAGTCAGAGGAAAAGCAGGGAATGAGTTGGTTGTAAAATACTGAGTGCACGTGTGCAGTTCTCAAAGGATAAGATGTGTAATGTATAAATTAAGTGATCTAATTAAATAAATTGAAAGGGCATTGGAAATAATACTGAGAAGTGAAAAGAATTACTGTTGCCAAATTGGAAGTGGACGTCTCTATACAGTTTCCATAGAACTTTTAAAGTATCAAGCAAGTTTATTCACAGTCCTTTAGGTGTGCCTGCAGCTGCGGATGTCTTACTAAAGCATGCACAGCACCCTCAGTAATTCTTTTACCTCAGGAAGTTGAGTAGACCGGAAGCCTCTGATAGAGTGATGTTTCCTACAGAATTGCTTTCATTTATATCAAGGCCCTGTGCACTTCTCACATGGGTCTCTGTTGGCAAAAGTGTGGGTCTTTTTTTGGGGGG
>OU015743.1:7402815-7426874 GCA_907169655.1 Acomys percivali | reverse complement strand
AACAAAGCTTGTACCTGCATGGTAACACACAACAACAACAACAACAACAACAACAACAACAACAAAGCTTGTACCTGCATGGTAACACACAACAACAACAACAACAACAAAAAAAAAGCTTGTACCTGCATGGTAACATACGACATGCCCATTGAGCTGCCATGTTGGAGTGAAATCCATACCAAAAGATATAACTGGGTGGCTAAGTGACACTAAAGGAAAAAAATATTAATATTTTTAGAAAGTATTATTTTACTAGCAGGGTTTGTATATCACTCTAAGTATGCATGTTTTAACTAGATTCTAAAATAATAAATTAAGTAAATAATTTTGGAATTTTTGTGTTTAACTGAATAATTATACTCAGAGAACTGAGACAAATGGCACTATTTTTAATAATAATGTTGGTTTGTTGTAATTTTTCATAACAATGGTGACTTTTTTTGGGGGGAAGAGAGATTTTTTTAAAAATTAAGATCATTAAAATATCTTTTTTGGAAATTTAATGATGGAACACTTGGACTCAACCTATAGAGAGTCTCCCCCCTGCTCCCCCTGCCCCCCACCCCCTGCCTCCCCCCTCGTGTGTGTGTGTGTGTGTGTGTGTGTGTGTGTGTGTGTGTGTGTGTTCAGTAAACGGTTTTTAAATGATCCCCATATCACTAGAAACATTAAGTATTTGGGCTCTGGGGATGATTTAAATCCTTTTGGAGACACAGTAATAAACAAGCAATGTAAGAGGGGTTATGTCTGCTTTGTAAACTCACCGCTGCTGCATCTCAGATAATCATCATTCTGCAAATAAGATGTCAAGTAGAGTCCAAGGTCAGGTCAGCATTACAGTAGGCATCCCGTCTCAAAAGTGAAGGGTCTTTCAGACAGGGGCCAGCTCACTGTGCCTCCTGCAGGCCTTGCCCAGTGTGTGCTCACTCCAAGGCAGCTTCGATGGCCGGTGTTGGCTGAACTGACCGATATTATATAGAGAGAGCAATGCTTATCTTCTTAGCATACTGTAATATAATTTTACAAAAGGATTCCTGATAACTAGGAAGAAATCATGATTTACACTAAGTCCTTACCTTTTGAAGAGTTTCTGCCTCGAGGCTTGTATTGAAAATACTGTGGAACATTTGGAGGATGGTTATATAATTTCATAGAAGCAATGGAAACATGGGTGCTTTTGGTGAGCCGGTGAGCCTTTCTACCTGAGGTGTTAGATTGACTGAGGTGTGGATGGCCTGACTGAGCTGCTAAAGCGTTCATGGAATAAGATGTCCTCTTTCTAAGAGTTTGATAGTTTGATGTTTTTACCACAAATATAAATGTTGTACCTTTGGTAGCTAGCTTATATTTTTTTTTTTTTTTTAATAATAATAATGCCCTCTCTTGCCTTTAAAGGTTTCTTTTCTGGCTCATATGCCACCACTGGGACTGAAAGTCTACAGGGTCTTGGAGTCACAGAGTTCAAGTACACACCTGGCAGAATACTTCCTGTATAATAACGATGGGCTAGCAGAAAGCGGCATCTTCCACACAAAGAACATGGTGGATACGGGGGAAGCCATAACTATAGAGAACTCCTTCCTCACACTTTGGTTTGACCAGTCTGGGCTCATGGAGGTATGTTCTGAATAACTGACAACCGTAGACCTCACTGTGTTTACTGCATGTGTCTGTGACTGTGCCGAGGGGGACAGCCCTCCTACCCAGGGTTGCAGTGGACACTCTGGGAGACAGGATTGCTTAGCTGCTGTCTTCCTCCCATGACCACCTGCTGCTCACAGGATGCTGTGCAGTACTGCTGGCTACCCATTAGGTAAGTGTGGGGGCTGAAAGTGTTTATCGAAACTTTGGAAAGCAGTTTAACGGGATGAAATACTTACTGAGTATAATGCAAAGTGAATTTTTAAAAGATTAATTCTGACTTTTCGTTTACTTTTATTGTATTTTGACCCATGCATCTTGGCGGTTATAATAAGTCTCCTTTTATAGAAAGTTTGAGAAGCATAAATCTTAGTTCTTTGCTCCTTGCTAAAGTATATTGCAACATTTTTGTTCCTATTTTGAGGGTTTAAAATCTGAGGCTAACTATAAAATGTTGACGCTAACCAAATATTTCACACATTAGAGACTTACTTTAACATTTTTAAGTCTCACTCCACCTCCTCTTTTTTTCTTTTCTGAGACAGGATGAGACTACGTAGCCTAGGCTTGCCTGGAACTCATTATGAAGCCCAGGCTAACCTTAAACTTAGACAATCTTTCTGCTGTAGCCTTCCAAGTTACATAAGCCAAAAAAAAAAAAAAAATCATGTGTATGAGGGCTTTCCTCCCGTGCAGGTGTGCCCCTGAGTGTCCCTGCGGTGATTCTCAAGAATTGGCATTACAGAGGGTGGTGACCTGCCTTATGGACACTGGCAGTGAAACCAACTGCTCTGAACCGCCGAGCCTTCTCTCTCTCTAGCCCTACGTCAGCATTTTTAACCTATCCTGGTAGATTTTGTTGCCATTTTTATTTTGATCATACCCACAGTCCTTGTTTTCAATTTTGTCTTACCGCCTTTATATATTTTGTATTTCCATTCTTAATTCAGTCTTAATGGTATTTTGGTAATGAATTGCTGTCTGTCTGTTTATTCTGTTTTATAACCCTTAGAAAGTGAGAATGAAAGAAGAAAGCAAACAGCATGAAGTAAAGGTGCAGTTCCTGTGGTACGGAACCACAAATAAAAGAGACAAAAGTGGTGCCTACCTCTTCCTGCCTGATGGGCAAGGCCAGGTGAGCGTTGCTCCCACACGTGATGGGCTTGCTTACTGCAGCGGTGGGTGGGTGCTAAGGACAGAGATAAGCCGGTCTTGCTGCTTTATCCTCAGAGATGGATAAGCTCTTGGCTGTGGAATCATATTTATCCTTATTAAAGGTTGGCAGGTTATTCTTGAAAGTTTGATGTGCCAGGAAGGCACAAAGAATGGGTGTTCTCCATGAAGAACGCTAACCTTCTCCGCTTGGCTCCCGGGGAGGTGATTTGAGGTACCGCCTAGCTGCGCAGCACTATGTACATAGAGACTTGAAGTGCCTGCCCCTGAGGGGAGACCACTGTTCACTCGATCACGTCTCCCTGTTTTTCAGGGATTTAGTAAACAGTTTTTTCCTACTCTTGACTATAAAAGCAACACATACGGAGCCTGGCACAGTTTGCGAATGTAGCTAACATGAAGAAAACAATGAAACTTACGGTGGTCGACAGCCCCGTGAGAATTACTGCCAACATTTGGACATGATTTTTATCTTCTTTGAGCATAGCCACACACACCCCATTTTGTCTTACTGCCTTTACATATTTTGGGTTTTGTTCTTAACCCGATCTGGTGGCATGTTCATTGGAAGCAGAATTCTAACCCTGGCTTTTGAGTGTCAGAATGTCTGAACATTGCAAGTCCACTTGGTAACACGTCCTCACTAGAGTGACCTGTAACTGGCTTTCTTGGTAGCTTCTTTTCCCAAAAAGCCAAGCAGAGGTGCTCTGGGTCAGTATGTGAAGCAAGGCTCTACGGGCTCGTAAATCTTATTGATTCTCTTGCCTTGCAAGGGCTGAATGAAAGTTCATTCCCACTTATGTTTTTTGACTTTTTCCCAAGCCCTGAGAATTGCCCCATCGAAGATGCTGCCTAAATGGTGCTTTTTTTCCCATTTCCTTCATGTTTCCCTACCTCAGATTGAGTTAGTCTCATTAACGTTTTGTTGCCCAGTGACTAACCATCAGAGAAAGATATTTTTCTTCTACAACTTAGAGAAGCTGCCCACTAAAATGATTAGGTTTTTAGGGATTAGATAGGCCACCCTAGGGTGATTTGTTTGTCTATGTTCACGCCCGTGAAAGATTGCAGGTGAGTTAGAGCTTATAGGATTTATCCCAGAATGAGTCGGGAATCTTACTTCTAAGCCATTTGGATGTACCTCACTTAATAGCTTTTTTTCATTGGATAATTAATGTGTCAGAGTCTTTGTTTTATTTTATTTTTTTAAATTAAGACTGGGTCTCAGTATGTTTATAGCCCAGGCTGGCTTCAAACTCATAATCTACCTGCCTCAGCCTCCCACCGTGACTATGGAATATTATATATGGATAATAGTAATTAAGTTATCTATAACGTTAGATGAAACAATTAAGAAAATATTACAAAGGATAAAGTGACAACATCAGGGAAGGAGATGGCTGGCTGTATCAGAAGAGAGTGATGCCCAGAAAACTCTGTCCTGTTCCCATCCCCTGTACCCATTTTCTACTTGTATGTTAATTATGCAAAAGAGCTTTGCAAGTGGTACACATTTATTGGCTTTAGTATCTCTTTCTTTGGGAAAGAGGTAGGCTTGCCGTAAAACCGCACGTTTCTGAGAGTCTCTCACTGCTCAAGGGTGCTCCATCAAAAGCTCCGCTTCGTGTTTCTGTTGAGCTAAAATAAATGATACTCACATAGATGCTTTACGTTTGTTCTCAGGTCACGTAACCTGTGCGCTTATTTTCCTAATTTTCTTGAGTCTAAATAATGAGAACTAAACCAATGGTTTCTAAGATCATGACTTTGCTTTCTGTTCAGCCAGCTCTTTCCTGCAGAGGGCAGAGTGTTTTGAGCTCAGTAAGCCCCACTGCGTGTATCCTATTTGCTTAGTCCCACCACTTGCCCGTCTTACTGGTCATAAGTGCTGGCTTGGGAGATGTCACTACCTAGAATGATTTCATTTCCAATAAATAACTATATGGGCAATAGAAAAATATTAATTACAAGTTTTTGTAAGTGAGGAGAGTATTTGTAGATGATCTAAGACCAAATTATAAGCATTTGCCAATACAGGCTTTATAATTTTTTTTGTAAGGAAAAAAAAATCTTACCATATGTCCATCCATGGTCTATAGCTTGTGTATTCTGATGTTGTAAGACTTTCATGTCAAGTTATGAATATTGAATTGTACGAATTTGTCATTTTACAAACTATCCCTAAACACTTCTTTGGAAAGTTTAGAAACCAACCTGATTTTGCTAAAACCGTCCTTTCCTCCTCAGCCATACATTTCACTAAGGCGGCCCTTTGTCAGAGTGACACGTGGAAGGATCTACTCGGAAGTGACCTGCTTCCTTGAACATGTCACTCATAAAGTCCGACTGTACAACATACAGGGTAAGACACAGCGCAGCTGTCAAACACGACACCTGGTGACAGAGTTTTACTTTTCTTCCATCTTTGTTGTTTTTAACAAAATCTCAATCGTTCATTTTTACCAGTAAAGACTCAGGAGCCAGATGCTGGGGTGAAAGCCTGCTAGCTCACACAGGAAGTGAAGGCACCCAGCTGACCTTCCTCCTCAGCCAAAGTCCCCAAATGGGGGAAAAAGTCCTCCTCTTCTTCATGCTGTCTCAAAAAAAAAAAAAAAAAAAAAAAAAACAACCAAAACCAAAACAAAACAAAAAACCTCGAACTAAAGGTCCCTCCCATTTGCTTCCTGACTTCCTCTCACTCTCTCTGGTTTTTCCCTATGTTCACTCCCTGTCAACTGGCTGCTTTCTCCACCTCTTGACCTATGGTTGGTTTTATTTAATCCTGTTTACAGAAAGCTCTTGGAATAAAGGTGTGTGCTAGGGCTGAGCCACACCACAACTAGAAACAATTTTTTTCCCCCAGTAAACAACACAGTCTCAGGGTTCACAGTTTGATCAAATAGCCTACAACACATCTTGGTTTTTTGGTTTTTTGTTTTTTTTACTGAATTATAAGTTGTTTAGAGACAACGTAATGTTTTAAATTGACTTTTTATCTACAGTATGACTTCCAGTGTCTTATTTACGTACAGATAGAGGGAGCAGTGAAGTGTTCCCACTCCGCATTCAGCTTTCTACATCTCCTCCTTTCTCGTTAGCAGTTGTCTTGGAGATTATCGACCTGAAAGCAATTCAGTATTTAGGCTTTATAAAATAAAACAGTAGCATAGTTACCAACTAGACCAGCAACTGTAGTGTCATCAACTGTCTTAGCAATAGTGTTTAAAGTTATGCCACTTGAAGTCGTCTTACTGTTACCTAAACTGAAGAAAAAAAGGCAGGGAAGCAAGACTATTCCACTGTGACTTTTCATGCAGTGGAAAATGAGGAGTACCGCCAACTAACAGTGACTGGCTAACACGCGTGGGCTGTTTTTAGGTTATAGGGAGGGCATCGTCGGTACAGAATTACTTAGATACCTGATGGTCAATTTCTTGATCTCACAATCTAAACTTAATTTTGCTTTATTTAACTGTGTCACTTCATATTTTACTAGTTTTGTTACTAGGTATGGTCAATTTTTTTTTCTACTAGGACCTCTTGGGAGTAATACAGAGCATTCACTGGTTAACCATGGTTCTTGGGTTGAATCAGGAATCCTCTAGAGAGGTAAAGGCTAGCACCAGACATCAACGTCATGTGACTTCTGTGTTATGTAGACTGTCTTTCCACCAACAGCAAAGCCTGTACTTATAAAACAGCCTTTTTTTCTTTCTTTTCTTTTCTTTTCTTTTTCTTTCTTTTCTTTTTTTTTGAATAATTTTTTTCTTTTTCATTTATTTTTTATTTTCATTAATTAAACATTTTTATTTTTTACATATACACTTATATTATTACATGGATATATAATAAACTACCAATAACAAGAAGAACCATGACACAATCAGGAATTATATAAATGTTACATTCTTAGTATTTTGGTTATTTGTATTTGACAGCCTTGAAGAAAACATCTTTCCTATCTTGGTGCATCTAAAATTCTGAATGTAAATCAATCTGTATCACATCTTGTCATTATCAACTTAAAACATCTATCGAGACATAAAAACATCTTAACTCCTGAACAACTAAGCTTCCTTGTAAAACTAAGCTACCTGGTCTTCAACCCGATCAGAGACTTGAGAAGGAATAAACTTGATTACCTGAGTATGCAGGGAGTGCAGGTTAGTACCTTTCCAAATGAGAAGATGACAGAGACAGTTTTCTACCACAATACAGAGTCAACCCAAAACTCTCTATAATGTTGGAGCATCTTCTTCAGCCTTCTGACCCAATATATCTGACAGACATATTTGTGAGGCAGGAACTATTGAGGACTTGCTTACTCTGTTTTGGCAGAGTTTGGCCGTCAACTCTGCCTGCATCCAATCTTGCCCTTTTTTAGGCAGAATTCTGTCTGTGGTAGAAATGAGGACATTTTGCCCAGTGGCTTGTTTGCCACATTTGAAGCCATCTCCATAAGGAGGTTCCTTGATGCTCTTCATTTTCTTTGAGGTAGGCTGGGGGTTGCCAGGAATTAACCTGTCTCATTGTCAGTGAATCTTTAAAATAATAAAAACATTTTTTAAATGCCATATTCTGCATGTCTCTGAGGATTTTGAAGACCTTATCTAACTATCCTACCTATCTTTCTATAGAATCATATCTATCTGCTGTACCTAAGATGTATATTCTTCTGATAAAAGTAGACTAGTGATTGACATGACCATGATTTGGTCAGCTAAAAATTAACTTGTATAACTTATTTATCCTAAATAGCCTGCAATAGCACTTTCAAAATACTGGAAGTAAACCTTGTATTATAATTGAGTTATATATCCACAATACCTCATATTAGAGTAGAAAAAATATGTATGTAATGTGTGTGAAGAATAAACTTACATTTGAATTCTATACCACTGTATCTAGAATTATTCTTATTTTGCCGCTATATACAGAAGTCTATACCAGTGAATTAAAAATAAGCTTGTGAGTGACAGTTGAGGCATTAAGTTGAGGAGTAGATTCACTAATCTTTTTGTTCTTTCTTTCCCATATATTTCTATATTCTCCCCTTCTTCTTTTTTCAACCCTTATCCCCAAACTTAAGAATGTAAGATAAGGGAAAAGAGAGACACTGCTGAATATAACCTTGTTTTCTTTATAAATAAAACCAATAATAACTTGTAACCAACTCCCATTGATAATAACCCTATATAGCCCAAGAAAACAATGAAAAACCTGCCCGACCCCCCCTTAAAGGAAAAAAAAATATGGAACTCTTCCCGAATTTTTGTGTCATCCTTGCACAGGGGCCATGCTAATCTTCTCTGTATCGTTCCAATTTTAGCCAATGCGCTGCCGAGGCGAGCACTAAAATAGCCTTTTCCAAATCCTCCAGTTAGTCAGAACCATGGTGGGGGAGGTCTTTTTGGCCATTGTTTTTTTTTTTTTTTAGTAATTCACTTCTGAAAGCTCTAAGGTCACCTTTTCATATTATAAGTGGGAACTAGCACCTCACATAAAAAATATCCATCTGGCTTTTGTTTCACTTTTAGGCCTATAGCCCTAGTTACTTGGGAGGCTGAGTCAGGGGCTTGCCTGCTTACGCAATAGGCCTAAGTAAGTTAGTGAGACCTGGCCTCAAAGCAAGAAAAGAAGGCGAAGTAGGGATGAGCTGAACGGCGGCACGATTGGTTAGCAGCTGTGCATCCAGGCTCAGCCCTCAGCGCTGCCTCTTAAGATATTTTAGCGGCGCATATTAAGGTGTAAAGTAAAAGGTTTCATTCTGACATTTCCGTACTTCATATAATGTACCTCAATCGTATCCTCCCCTTCTATTTCCCCTTGTCTCCCCTTCCTTCCACAAGAAGAGCCCCCCCCCCTTAAGTACAACCTCGCAGACCCATGCCTTATTTGCCTTTGTTTTCCCCTTAGTTGAACTTAGATACGGTATTTCAGAATAATTACTGGAGCATCTCCTCTGAAAAGTCTAACCTCATTGAAATATATTTCCTTAGTTGCTTTGGCTTTTATTTCATCCTGCCCATCTATGCCACTGCGTCTCAGCTTTCCTTGGGTTCTGCAGGGCCTGGGAAGCCCTGTTTCAGGAAGGCCTGTCAGGTAGATAAGTCTCTCCTGCTGTTGGTGGCTGTAGCCTTGCCTGCTGTCGCAGACCAGCAGCCGATTTGGAAATTAATCGGCTCTGACCTGCCAAAAAGCTTCTGCCAAAACGCTGTGCTCATCACGACTAAGTGCCTGTCATCCTTACCCCGTCTTTCCTCTGTCCTGCTCCTGGACTCAGCCCTGTCCAGCCTGACTGGCAGCCCAGCAGCAGAAACTGAGGTTCCAATGGCTTCTGGCTTCCAACTGGCGGCTCTTGCTGCCTGTTCCACTGGCAGTTGCTGGCTCTCTGTGGGAGTCCATTTCTGTTTGCTGGCTTGACTTCTCTCTCTTTTCCCTGAGTTAGTTTGCCTATTTATTTCTTCCTGGTGTTTCCTTCCTGGATGGTTCTCCCCCTCTTCCCTGTTCCAGGATCAGGTACACAGGTTTTAGAGATACGGCCAGTGGGCAGGTCTCACTACCAAGTTGAACAGCCTTGTGCGTCAGCAGCTGCTGGAGTCTGGTCCTCATCCTTGGCTCACCTTCCCTCAGCTTTCATAATCTGTTATTGTAGATGCTCGATAAATATTTCCAAATCTGAGAGTATAATTTCTTGCAAGTTCTTGAAATTTCTAGAAGTCTGGCCTCTACAGAATGGAGAGACCTCTAAAATAAACTTTAGTTAAGCAACGGAGCGTGTTCTGAATAGGGCACAAATAATATTGACATGGTTTTTTGGTTTTTTTTTTGCGTTTTGTTTCTAATGCAGGCTCTATATGTCCTCTAGATTTCTCAATGGGTAGAATAAACTTGGTATCACACATTTTTGTTCCAATATCAGATATTTGTTGAGCTCAAAAGCAGGAGGGTTTAGAAATGTATTTAAAGTGACAGGGGAGGAAGTATGTGTGAAGTTAACCCAGAGTGCTTTTCTGGCTAAGTTTTGTTTTTGTTTTGTTTTTTCTGCTTGTCTAGATTAAACCTGAAGTGAGCATATACAAACTTGAAGTGACGTATAAGACTTGCATTTTTTTCTAGCCCTGAGCATTTATATTTATTTATTCTAACATGGAAGTAGTTGGGTGGGAGATGAGAGACCTGAATCATCTACAAACCATATCCCCTCCCTCATCTGGATTTGACCTTTCAATAAGTTTGCCTCTTAGAAAAGACTGGTAGCACCCAGGAGAGACGAAGCCTTCCCTCCTTGCTCTCTGTGGCCCATTGCTATCCGACGTCCTCTTCCATGGGTTCCTGAGGACTTTATCAGGGTATTGGTTCATCGAGGTTTCTGTAGTCACTCAAGGCTTGTAGTAGGGTCTTCAAGTGGACAATAACTGAGGTTTAAAATGTGATGAAGTTTCCAGGTATGTAAACACACCCTGAAGTTCTTGACTAACTCTGCAGTTTGGCTTCCTGAATAAACAAGGTGTTTAGATGACACTAATCAGAATGCGTAGTCAAAAGGTTCTTTTCTTCTATAGAAAAACGCCTACAGGCAATGCCTGTTTCTGTAGATTGACTCTTAGCTAATATTTCTTAAAATGGCAAAAATACTTATCAAATTTAACCTCCTGAGCTATTTCTTTGTATGTGCTAATTCTGCTCTCTCTAACTTGCAGAGGCCAGAAGAGGGTGTTGCGTCCCCTGGACCTGGTGATACAGGCTGGGAACAACACTTGGGTCCTCTGCAAGAGCAATGTCTTCTCTTGACCACTGAACCGTCTCTCCAGCCCCTTTACTAAGATTTTAGGTTAACATACAAAGTAATGGTTTTCCTTATGGCGTTTCATATAGTACCAAATTCATGAGACAGGAAGTAATGAGCTTATTACTATTGTGTGATCGTGTACATATCATTGTACTAGGTTGTTAGCTGCTAATTTTATAACATTTTATTGTTTTTTAAGCAACATTGACAAATAGAAAATGAGTTGATCTTGTAGATTGTCTCTTAATTGATAGTTTGTGTTAAATGTTCAGTTTAATGAAATAGTCTTTCCAAAATCTGTAGACCATACCAAGCACCCTCCCAGTCCTCGGTGTCTGTTCCGCTGGCTTTGTGGCCCCCTTTCCCCTAAAGTAACCTCTGCCAAGAACATAAATCAAAAATCACTTCCCAAACTTCACAGACCAATTTGGTCATTATCGGTTGTGAAATGAACTATGTTTGGAGGGCTTGGGGCAGCCACCTGCTTTGGGTATTGAGTTGTAGTTTCTCATTTTGTGTTCTCCACAGGTTTGGAAAATAATGAGCTCAGTTGAAAGGCTCTCTATTTCTTAACATCACTTAGCTCCTCACAGATGCCATGTTTAAGGGCTGGAGAGATGGCTCAGGCTTAGAGAGCCAAGAGCACTGGCTGTTCTTGCAGAGAATCCAAGTTTAATGACCAGCACCGACATGGTGCCTCAGAATCATCCCTAACTCCAATTACAGGGCATCTTGTCTCACCTCCTGAGGCATTTCATGTGTATGGTGCATGCACACACACACACACACACACACACACACACACCCCACACACACCCCCCACACACAAAGTTTTAAGAAAAACAAATAGCGTGTTTCCCTTTTCATTATCTCTCACATGGCACATTCAGGAGGGCTCTGGAAGGAAATCTAATGCTCACAAGCTTTGAAAAATCAGTATCAGAATAACGTAAGCCATATCTGAGGAAATCCTTTGCTTTTTTTGTTTTTGTTTTTGTTTTTTGTTTTTGGCCAGGTTTAGTAAGAAATCCATTTATAACCCACACAACTTAATCTAACACCCTTTTGGAACCATTTGAAATCATCTTCTAAAAGATTACTTAGTTTGTTGGAAAATGACACTTTTCTGGTGATAAAACTTGGTGGGGAGAGCCGAGCGTGGTGGTGCACGCCTTTAATCCCAGCACTCGGGAGGCAGAGGCAGGTGGATCACTGTGAGTTCGAGGCCAGCCTGGTCTACAAATCGAGGCCAGGACAGCCAGGGCTACACAGAGAAACCCTGTCTCAAAAAACAAAAACAAACAAACAAATAAAAACTTGGTGGGGGTAAGAACTCGTCTTTCTTTTCATTAAGCTGACATTTCAAGCGTCCTCGTGTTCTCTTTCTATAGGGAACTGTATGATATGAGTGTGTGTTATATCTGATGCTGAATATTTACAAAAGTAGCAACATAGCGATCGATACGTGGCACAGGCAACTAAAGCTTCGTTCTTCTTCACAGTTTTAATTGTTAGGCTTTTTAATGCCCCAGTTTTCTGACATCAGCCACTACTTTGAAAAAGTAGGCTGCTATGGGTTATGAGCGTGTCGTGTATGCTTTCACTGGCAAAAGGTTTGGGCTCCAGCTCTGTTAACTATTGTCCATCCAGTTCTGCACCGCCTCAAGGCTGTGTTTTTCTGAGCAGGTGGTTGTCAAATGAGTGAGTATGTATGTGTGAGCCATGTTTCAGCCTTAGGAGAAATATCTAAGTGCAATATTTTTATCCTGTTTTCACCAACATATTATAACAGTATACATGTAATGGACCCTGCTAAAAGGAACCAAGTAGCCCGAGGCAAAAGTGCAATGGACTGCTGTTAGAAGTGCAGGAGGGGAGCCTCCTTTCACCCAGAAGATTCGTATCCTTGCTTGGCTGTGCAATTCTGAGCATGTTATATGTAAAACCTCGGTGGGTTTATTACATGAAGCTTGACTTTTAGAGGCTCGATGTGACCTTCTCCTGCTTAGCCGTGTTAAATGTTCCCATTGAGGCAGAGGGAGCCCAGTGTTCACTGTGAATCCTCTGTCATCTCTCGGAAAGCCACATAACCTTTCGGACCCATCCTCTAAGATCTTGGGAACTCAGTCCCTTAATCTTAAGAGCACAGGGCCACTTATGAATAACCATCAGGGGTCTTCATAAAACTTAGATGCCTATGAAGTCCCTTGCATGTGACTGCTTAGTTCTAAAGCTACCTGCTAAGGATGGCTGAGTCTAGGGCCTCCAGCCCCCTGGGTCTGACCCTTTGGACCAAGATCCCCGAGCTCTGCTGAAGTTTTTATTTCTATAAAAAGATTCATGAGGATGTTAAAAGGGCTTGCAATCAATCTTCTGCTTTCCCCCAGAGCTATATTCCATATTTAGTATAAGAGTAAGAACCAGTAAGTTATGGCTAGGCAGACCTAGGTAATTAAAACACTTTCGGAATAGCATAATGTGCTTTTTTTTTTTCCCTGTTAATTGGAACTTTTAAAAAATTGAAGTAAGTCACTATGTGTGGAACTTGATTATCCCCTACAGGCATGCAAGAGAAGTTATTTTAAGGGTTAGTAAGCATAGCCTGGTTACACCAATTCAGACTTGGGCTGTCTTGGGGCTGTTTGAGGCGCAGCCAGATCACAGCACAGCTCCTTAACAGGGAAATGGCATCCCTGGCGAAGGTGTGCTTTGCTGAACTCTGCCCCGGGGTCGTGGGGTGGGAAGCACAGGGGAAGCCCATAGGAACAACTCCTAGCTCTAACCCTGCAGTGCTGACAGTTACAGGCTCCATGGTACCGACTTTAGGGGATAACTAATTTACAGTACGGAAGTCTGGTGAATTGCGAAGAGCCAAATCCATTTAAGAGACAGTGGGCCAGACAACCTGTATAATTTGTATATGAAATAGCTAAATGGCCACAGAATAGTCATTGGAGCTAGGAGAGGGGGAAGGTTTGATGTAGGAAGTGAGTTTTGTGGTGCTGGGCTTTGGCAAAAACATCACTTGAATGAGCAGAAAGAAAGGAAAAGAATCAAGGGACGTTGGTTAGATCAAACTCTGGTTCCTGTAAAAATTTAAAGAAGAATGTGTTTTTTTTTTTTTAATTGACATGCTCTTTTTCTTTGTATATTTAAATAATTGCAAAGGACATCATTTTGGCGTTGTTAACACTGACATTTAAAAATAAACACTTCCACGGGTAGCAATTCATTGCACAGTCATGAATTTTTTAAAAGGTTGTACTAACTGTTCTCTGGCAGTCACCACTTTCACATCCTCATCTCCCCACCCCCCACCCCCCCACCCCCCGGTTGTCACATCTGCACTCTTTGTCCCCACCGGATATGTCATAATAATGTGTTTCTGTGTTTGAGAGTTCTGCTTGTTGATCTACTTTTCGTGGCTTCTCTGAGCCTGTAATCATATCTGTGATTATATGCGTGTGCATGTATGTTTAAAGTTTAAAAACTCATCCTAAGGCTCTACATGTTGTGCATTTCTGGATTGGGTTATCCAAATGATGCAAACAATACATAACTGTTCTTAGAATTTATTTTATAAATTTTAATGAAAATGTTTCTATCAATGCTGGGTGTGGTGGCGCACATCTTTAATCCCAGCACTCAGGAGGCAGAGGCAGGCGGGTCGCTGTGAGTTCGAGGCCAGCCTGGTCTACAAAGTGAGTCCAGGACAGCCAAGGCTACACAGAGAAACCCTGTCTCAAAATACCAAAAAAAGAAGGAAAAAAATAGAAAGAAAGAAAATGTTTCTGTCAATGAACTGTACCTTTTGGTTTTTATAAGTAGCAAATATAAAGGAATCTTATCTATACAAATTAAAAGCTGTTAATGGAGAAAAGGTTGTAGGAATGTTGTTTAACACTTTGAAATCCTTCTGTGTTAGGCACTATAAGTCACAGAATGACTATCAAGCATTAGTTTTGGCTAATTATTTTGATGAACTACTGCACGTCGACCTGATTTGGTACCTCCTCAGTTTTGATAAAGGTTATCGTAAAGGTATTGTTAACAATACCAAGCAATTGGAAACTATGTTTGACAAAAGTTATTTGTTAGCCATTAACAAATCTAATCAGACACCAATATTTCAAATTGTGTTTGCTTAGCACCCATGTGAGTGGGGATGGATGAGAGGTGAGAGTCTGTTCCATACTCCTCCTCCCTCCTCCCTCCTCCCTCCTCCCTCCTCCCTGTGTAAGTGGGAAGGAATTCTATAAAGAGTGGTCGAAACAGAAGATTATAGGTGTGTGCTTCCATGGAAGGATTGGTTTGGACAGGTCAACATAGAGTGATTTATGAACTACCTGTTTCTGTGAAGGGCACCTGGGACAGGAGCATGGCTGAGAGCTGGCAGGAAGTGGCCTGAGAGTAGTCCTCAGTGTCCAATGGGTGCAGTTCTGTCCTTGGTCCGGGACAAGCCGGGTACGTGGGGGAAGTCCCAGGGAGACTGGGATATGAGTCTCTTCACTGTCTTCCCAGCCTGGTGCTGTATCTTGTTGGTGATCTATTTAAAAATTAGAACTGTTTGGTGGGTTATGTTCCTTCCCAAGCCTGTTGCTTCATGAAATCATTGCTTTCTTTTTGAAAAGCGTTTTGTTGTTGTTGTTGTTTTGCTGGATGTCTTTTAACCCTTCTTTAAATGAGTTATTCTTAATTGATCTGTCTTAAGCAAAATTTGTACTTTACCCCTTTACTAAGAACTTCCACCTGCATTTCTGCTGCCGTGGGGGCCCTGGTTTTCCCTGAAGGACGTTCCTCCTAGGCTAACTCATGCCTGCAGTCACTGAGACACATCGGGCCATGGTTTGTGCCTGACAACTCCAGACTGTCTGGACCTCAGCACCCCGCTATCTTCTCCTGTCCCCACTTGCTGGCCCCCTGCCTTCTTTTTGATAGTCTCCTTCTGCTCCCCATTAGCATACGTTCTGGTACCTTCTCTGTCTTGTTTTCTTCCCCCTTAAGGTCTTTTTTTTTTTCTTTTATCTTTTTCTTTATTTCATAGTTCCATCTAGAATCTTGACGTGTCACTCACACCTAGTAACCACATAAGAGAGAAAATGTGGGCTTCCTCTTCCTGGCTTATTTTATTTAACACAATGACTTACAAGTCCACTTAAATGGCCTGCCTTCTTTTGATCTCTTTCTTATACTCCATCGTATCAATATATCACATTTTCTTTATCCATTCATTGATGGCTATCTAGCATGGTTCCATTTCTTAGCTATAGTAACTGGTGCAACAGTGCATATGGAAGCACACATACCTTGTCATGGTAAAAATTTTGTTTATACTTTTGGTGATTCAAAATATTCTGAAATTTTTGGAGGAAAATATTCAAAGTCAAAAGCTCTTTTTCTTCCCCAACAGCTATTACTGGCCACTCTCTGTGTGTAATTGCTTAGTCCTTCTCAGCTCAGACATGAGACGAAGGGGCTGAAGGCGGTTACAGCAGCATGCCATAGTGTTTCTGAGGGTTGGGGTGGGGTGGGGCGAGGTGCGGGTCGATGTAGATGACCCAGCTGTGAATGAACACTCAGTCACTTATGATTGGCACTTTGAACGGTCATGGGTCTCAGCATTGACCATGACCCACTGCAATAAAAAGCTTCTCGGATCAAGGTTGGGAGCAGCACAAATCTATGGATATAAACACAGATATTTAGAAGGCAGTTTAGCATGACTATATAAAAAACAACAACAACAACAACCACACCCTAGGTCGAGGGCATCTGACCTCCCTTACTATGATTTTTCTGTTACAATGTTACAGCACCAGGGGTGCATTTCCTTCCATTCTAATCTAATTAAGAGAGTCGTTGCTGTTCTGGTTGCCCATAAGTGTCAACGTGGCACAGCCCTACGTCCTTTGAAAGGAGAATTCTCAATTGAGGAATTGCCTAGGGCTGGTTGGTATGTGGACATGTCAGAATTAGTGTTGTAGGAGCTCACTGTAGGTAGCACCATTCCTCAGGCAGATGGTGCAGGTGCTTGTGTGTGTGTGTGTGTATGCATGTGTGTGTGCATGTGTGCATGTGTGTGCGTGCATGTGTGTGTGTGTGTGTGTGTGTGTGTGTGTGTGTGTGTGTGTCTATAAAAGTACAAGGTGGGGACCAAACAGAGAGAGCGAGGCAGGAAGCAGAGTTTACCCCTGGTTTCTGCTTCTGGTTCCTGCCTTGCGTTCACTCAGTGATGGGTTGCAGTATAAACTATGCAATTGCAGTGATGGACTTGCAAGTAAAATATGATATAAACTCTGCTCTCCCCAGACACCTAAGTGGCTCCTTCCACTACTGTGAAAGTTGGGCAGCAGGGAGAGTTTCCTGGACAGTTCAAGACTGATTTCTCAGTATCCCGCAATCAAAGTCTGTAGTGTCTTCAGTAATCTATGTTGGGCAACCAGGAGCAATGGCAACATCTCTCTCAATTCACTATTACTCAATGCCCCAATTCTATTTCTGATCACACACACACACACACACACACACACACACACACACACACACACACACCTAAACAAACAAAAAACAGATTTGAAGCTGTGGTCCACATTGGAAAGGACATGTGACATTTTTCTGGTTGGGTACAGGCCAGATGCCCTCATCCTTTCTTGACCTAATCACAGGGTGAGGGCCAGGAAGTTTGCAGGGATCTCTTGCTCTTTGTCCTAAGCCCTTTGCTCTCGTTGGATTTCCTCTGATTGGATGTGGCAAAAGGGCTATCTGATTTATCAGAGTCTATCCCGTGGGGAGCATTTGCTGTGTATTTCAGAACTGTTAGAGATGACGTGGAGAAGGCCAACACTGATCTGTTCGGCACCGAGTTAGGCTGCTCCAGGTGGATTTGGCAAAGATATGGTTAGGGCCATAGGGAGTGGGCAGGAGGCAGTGCAAATGAGAGGCCATGGTGGGTGGAAACGTCACTACAACCCATCGTCACTTTTGCTGGTCAGAACTGAGCTCCCCTCAGCCCCGCCCCCGCCCCTGGCCATGCACAGTCTGTATATGTTGGGGTTTTTCCTACACCCCACCTTCTACACCCAGGGGATGCTGAAGATGACCTTGAGCTTTGCTGTCTCCAGGGATGTGTATCATATGTCACTAAGCTAATGCTGAGCAAATACTAAGTGGGTGATGCTTCCTCCCTCTTGCCCCCCTTCTCCTGAGCTCTTAAATGGGGGGTGGCGGGGGGGGGGAGGCTCTGCAGACACCAGCACCATTTTTCTGTGAGTCTGCAGCTCCTTTCTTGAAATGATGGTGTGACCAGGTCTCCTTATGGTGACCTATGGTTTTCTTGACAGCTAAGAAAATATTCTTTCTTTCCGGGGGCTTTAAAGTATGTTTATAAATACAAATAGCACACACATACTCCTTTACCACACTTTTAATACATTATGTCCTCTGTAATCGTTCTGCCCCATGCGCTCTTCAGGAGCAGAAACACAGGTATGTTCACGCGCACACACAGACACCTCCACGCCTCTGGAAACCCAGAACATCATGTTAATGTCTGTTTTTGGCCTAAGGTTTATAACCGCGTACAAGTGTGCGTTCTCTCCAGGGACCTTTCTGCCCGGATCGACAACTGCCTCATTTTTTTCCTTTCAGCACTGAGTCCCATAGCACGGTGGTCCTTTAGTCATCTCCTGGACTGTTCTCCAGTGTTGTACTCTTAGAAGTGGTAGCAGAGAACATGCCAGCACGTGCTTCCTGAGCCAGCACTGCTCAGCTCACTTCTGAGGTGGGGAGGGTCACTCTGGGGCTCTGGGCCGAGGACTGCTGGGGGACAGAGCCCGTGTCTGGAGTCATTCTACAATTAGCTAACATTAACTAGACCCAGAGACTATATACATCTCAATAAACCTATACAGTTAGACTAGCCAGGGTTTAAAATATATATTATTTTCCTGACGTCTAAAGAAAGCGGCCTTTTAAAAGTAGGGCTTGGGGTTGTTTGGTAAAGAGTTTTGCTTGGGAGCTGGCAAGCCCTGTGCCTTAGCTACATTTCACCAGGCGGCTTCTCCTGCATTGCGTCATCTCAGCTGAGCATCTACCTCCCTTCCCCACCTCTCATTCTCCTTCCTCCCGCTTCCTCCCCTTTTCCTGACTCCTCCTGGCTCTCCCTGCCTTCTATCTAAACTCTTCTTTCTACCCAGTTACTGTAAATATGGTTTCTCCTCTCCTTTTACCTTTCCGGTCATTGGTTTGCTGGAGGCATGACGATGGTGAGACAGGTTTAGCTCTGAGGCCTCCAGCCTTGGTACCGCTGGCCAGCGACTTCCTCCTAGACTTAGGGTCAGGATGAAGTATGTGATCTGTGAAACTCACAAGAAAATGTGGCCAGTAAGAGCAAGCGCCTGCTGGCTGTTCCCTCACCCTCCCAGCTTCTGCCCTTCAGTTGGTACACATTCGTAGCCTGTACACATAGCATCATGGCGGTGAGGAGCCCACATTCTCACATGCGTGTGTGCTGTCCCAGATGCTTTTACTCTCTCATGGGTCAGTTTTATTCCCTCCCATACCTCATTAGTTCTGTTTGGCGAGGGATGTGTTTTCCTTTCACGGTTATTTCTGTTGAGCACTCAGTGCTCAGGGTGCTCGGAACTGGAATGTAAGGATGACGTGTGAGATAGCATGTCTGCTGAGGTGTGAGATAGCATGTCTGCTGAGCCGGTTCACCCTGGGAAAAAGACATACCTCCTCACTCGGAGGCTGACTGGGATCTCCCCTTAGGGAAGGACTGTGGCCTCTTCTTTGTTCTGTGCACCGCCTTTTACCTGTCTCTGTTTACTCTTGCCTTAAGTTGGTAAGGACAACATTCTCTTTGCTGCAAAAGGGCAGAGCTTAGCACTTAATTCTCACTGCTGTGTGTTCCAGCAAAGGACTACCCTGTACAATTAGAACCAGTTCCCTCTTCCCCCCCACCCCCCCGCCTCCCTCCCCATCCCCCCCACTTTCCCCCACCCCCACCCAAGATTACAGAAAACCTACAAGAGCCTAGAAAGCTCTGGTTGCCCAGACCAGAGAGAACCACTTTGGTAAATTAACTATCTTTCTGTCACTTACTGTAGAGAACACAGTCCAGTGGCTTTAACGTGCCCCTAGGTTGCCCTCTGTTCAACCCTTAGGTCTTTCTGAAGGAGCTTAGGGAACTCTTCACTGGGAAGGGGGAAGTGGGCGGGTCTTCCGTCCTAGTCACACACACTGTTTGTCTCGCTCTTTGAGGACTTGGGTGCACAGGCTTGTTTTTATTGCACTTACAGGTTTTTGTTTGCTTCATTTTTTTTTCATAATAGGCATCTTAGGTTTGAACTTATTTTAGAAGACTAGTCTGGCTCAGAATTTAAATTAATGCCTTGCAGATTTGTGAATGAACATAGGGCTCCTTTTAAGGGACTTGAAGTATCTGTTGCTACAACAGGATCTGAGCGCAGTACTGGGCTTGAGAAAGATGAGCTTCTCGATGGAATAATTTATCATTGCCAAGGGTAACATGAAATTATTAATTTTTTTTCCTTAAAGCATGTTCTTTGTAAATGTTTTCTGGAGAGACATGAATTGAAATTAATGATGCTCTCTCTTGTTAAGACTTCATTTTATTTCATGTATTCTGCTGACCCCTGAGAGAAAATCTAATCTAGAGAGAAGGAAAGATGAAACACCACCAAAAGTCCTGCAGGCACTCGCAGTGAACTAGCGTTAACGTCCTGTCACCATCTGCGCTCCTTCAAGCTGCATGAGGACTTTCATTTTTGTTGGGGGGATCTAATTTTGAGGGTTTAAATCCTGGGAATTGAACTCCAGGCCACACTTAATGCTAAGCACACGCTGAGCTACACCCCAAGCCCTGTGTTATGTATTTGGGTATCTTAGGTTCATTAAATTTCGTCATGCATTTCATTTTAGTTTTAAAACACTCCAGTTTCTGTAAACATAATAAAAGTAATGTTTGCATCCAGAGTGATGTATATCCTAGCTCAAAGGAGAGTGTATTGTACCATGTAACACACACACACACACACACATACACACAGAGTCATTTAACTTGTCAATAGTGGTGGAGATATTCTTTCTTTTAAACTCTCTGGTCTATAGTTCTGATTATGGTCATTAAAAAGTATTCTCCCTCCCTCATTTCTTCCCCTTTGTAACCTCAGGTTTTCCACCCATGCCCCAGTTTCTGAGACAATGACTATTTATGAATAGATGCGTAGGCCCTAAGCTTTGGCTCCTTCCCTGACCAGCTGATAACTTACCGTGACCATTTATTCTATCCTATGTGTGCCACATGGCTGGTCATCTCTCCTCAGCTTCATAGGTCCCTCTTCCCCAGAGTCTGGGACAAGTCTCCCGCCTCTGACTCGATTTCAGGGTTCATCTCTCTCTGCTGGAACCCCTGCTTCCTCTTTCCTGTCTCAGATAATAGGCCATCAGCTTTTTATTGACTGGTGATGCCTCTATATCCCATTCCTTGCAGCTGTACCCCATGAGTTGAAATCATGTGGGAGATGGAGACTGGCACCAGGTGAGGTGCTGGCGTTGAAGCACTGAATGAGCCAGAGTGAAGTTCTGTGAGCTTCTGCAGAGTGCGTTGGGGTTGGCTTCAGCCCAGTTCCTATCCTTAGCATCATATTATTGTTCTCAGTCTGTGCTGGGGCTCTCTCGTCAGCTTCACGCAAGCCAGGGTCACTTGGGTAGAGGGAACAACGCAATAGAGAAAATGTTCCCACCAGATTGGCCTCTGGGTAAGCCAATGGCTTTCTTTTTCTTTTTCTTTTCTTTCTTTCTTTCTTTCTTTCTTTCTTTCTTTTTTTTTCTTTTCTTTCTTTCTTTTTTTTTCTTTTTTTTTTTTTTTTTTGTTGTTGTTGCTGTTGTTTGTTTTTTTGAGACAGAGTTTCTCTGTGGAGCCCTGGCTGGCCTGGACTCACTTTGTAGACCTGGCTGTCCTCAAACTTACAACAATCCACCTGCCTCAAAAAACAAAATAACAAAAAGGCCTATGGCTTTCTTGATTGATGGTTGACTGGAGAGAACACAGTCACTGTGGGTAGCGCTGCCCCTGGATTTTTGTCCTGGGTTCTATAAGAAAGCAAGCTGAGCAAGCCATGGGGAGCAAGGCAGGAAGCAGCACCCTCCATGCCTTCTGCATCAGCTCCTGCCTCCGGCTTCCTGCCTCAGCTTTTTGTCCTGACTTCCCTTCGCAGTGATCGGTGATAGGGACGTGTCAGCTCACACAAGCCCTTCCTCAAGCAGCTTTGGTTACGGTGATTTATCACAGCAAGAGAAACCCTGACTAAAACATGGTTCGTCCTATCCAGTGTACCTCCAGACACTGTGGAGCCCCACCTTTCCCTTTTCCACAGATACCACCCCCAAGACTCGTTTCTGTGACTAGTTGTCATTGTCGAAGCAGATGGGTTCTTTTTGGGTCCTAGAGAAAAAAGCCTTCCTTTCTATTCGTCCTCCTTTTCTTGATTTAGTTTACCTTATTAAAGACTGTGCTAGCTGTCAGTGTGGGGCTGGGCCACTACACACACATACACACACGCACACACATGCACACACACACACACATGCACACATATATACACATACACATGCATTATACACACACACACGCACACATACATACACACACATACACATGCACTATATACATATATATACATACACACATATACATATACACACATACATACATACATTTATACACATATACACACATGCACTACACACACATACATACGTACATGCATTATACACACATATATACATATACACACATACATATACACATTTATACACATATACACACATGCATTACACACACATACGTACGTACATGCATTATACACACATACATACATATACACACATACATACATACATATATACACATATACACATGCATTACACACACATACGTCCCCAGGGTAACTGAACATCACAAGGTATCAGCTTTGGAAAGGGTCCAGGACTGGGTCTCCTCTCTTCCCACTTCCCTCGCTTCCACAGAGAAGAGGCTGCACTAGCTCCCGGCAAAGACTCCATCACCTCTAAACGTGTAGGATCTCTTCACAGCACCCCTCTTCATCTCTGGAATCGACCCAAGGCTTCCCTGAGGACCCAGCAATGCAGCTAGGGCAGAGCGGCAGATAGATACTAATAAACACTCAGGTTCCTGCAAAAGAATGTTAAAGCTCTTAAGTCTGACCCATCTCCAAGCTGTCTTCTACTTAAGATAGTAAAAGGCAGACTGGATCGTGGCATAATGGAGGACCCAAAGGGACAAGGAAACGCAAATAAAATAGATTTAATTTCTAAGGCTCTCTCTATGTTAGTGAAGATTCTAGCCATAAATTATCCCATGGGATCCCCTGTCTCCTTATGAGATATGGACAGGGAGTGACACACTGTGTTGAACGAGCAAGGGTGAAGTCAGTAGCTCCTGATTCTAGGGTGTAAAGAAAGCATGTGGGGCAAGTGAGCGAGGGCCGGCCTGTGCAGCCTGGTCTGTCTTCACTTCCTCTCTTCCTTCCCCTCAGAATTCATTGAGAAAAATTTGGCATGCCATATTTCTGCTTTATCTTATCCTTTTATTGAATTTCATATACTCTTAGATAAATACTGTCTACAGTCTGATATCAAGAAAGAAAAAAATGATTAACTGTTACACCATTTTATACATGAGAGCTGGTTAGGAATCAGAAAACCAGGAAGTACACAGGAAGATCTCTTTACAGTATATTAATAACTGCTTTTGTTAATGTGTGTTTTCTTTTAAATTTAGGAATAGAAGGCCAGTCCATAGAAGTTTCCAATATCGTGGACATCCGGACCGTGCACAACCGTGAGATCGTGATGAGAATGTCATCTAAAATAAACAGCCAGGACAGATACTATACTGACTTAAATGGATACCAGGTAACACTCTCTAAGGTCACTGTGATAGTTATATTTCTGTTGCCATTTTTATGTGTTTATGTGGTATATGCGGGGCATGCATATGTTCGTTTTGCGAGTGTGTAATTTTTTGATGCAGAATAATTGTCCAGTTAATTTTGAGTCATTTGGAAAATATTCCTAAAGTTGCAAACTATTTCTAGAATAAAGGTACATTTATAGGTTCTGCTGTCAAATTTCCACAGTTAGGGTAAATCTTTGAGAGGTGATGTTTTTAGAATATCTGCTTGTAAAAGTTTACTCTTCAGATTGAAAGCCGCGGGGCTAGAGAGAGTGCTTGTGTGAAGATGGCCTTGTCCCGTTCCCAGCACCTGCGTCAGGTGGTTCCCAACCGCTTGTAACTACAGTCGCAGGGGTTTGGGCCTATCTGGGCACCTCTATGCACACATTACACACAAAGGCACACACACACACACACACACACACACACACACACACACACACACAC
>OU015743.1:7391983-7402805 GCA_907169655.1 Acomys percivali | reverse complement strand
CACACACACACACACACACACACACACACACACACACACACACACACCTATACGTACAATTTTTTTAAAACAAAATTTTAAAAATGAGAATTTGATGACCATACACATATTAAATACTTTTCTAAAATTATATATGAAAGGAAACATAATTAAGATTGAAAGATATCTTTTTTCTTCACAAAGAACTCATATATATATATATATATATATATATATATATATGTCATTTATTCTTTGTGATATAATAGTGGTATCTTTTAAGTTTTATGACAGTTCTTTGTGTCTGTTAACATAGGTGGAAGTGAGCATTTATACACATATGCATGTATACAGGGAAGTATATACCACTTTAGAAATGTGGGCTGCTATATACTTAACCAAGACCATCATACAGTAATTATAACTATAGTAAGAAAATTAATTCTTGCATTTTACTTGTATATTGTCAATTCTTTTAATTGTACTTAAGAGAGCTTCTTGGATTGTGGTCTTAATTTCTTATTTTGAGCATATACATGTGACAACCTGTCTTTTGAATAATATCACTAAAAAATGAGCATATTTTTGAAACATTTGCATTTCAAAAATTCCTGGCTACGAATAGAAATAATTTCACAACATATGCTTTTCACTTGGTCTGATTTTTCAACTGGCTATAAGTGGAAAGGGCTGGATAATTTTCTCTTCTATGATTTCCTGCAAAAAAGTTAAATTTAAATCTTCTCCAGAGAACAAAAACTGCAGAATGTATTCTGATTAGCATGTTAGCTCTATTACAGCCCTTTGGTCTTCAAATGAAACTCTGACTCTATGGTGATGCAGTTTTCTTATGTACAAAAGAAAATTTTCTTAAAATCTCACAGAAGTGAATATTTGTGTATGGTATATTACACGTGAATAAGCAAACTTGGTAAAACATGAATTACTAAAAGTGTACATTTTTTTTTTTTTGCCAGTGATCAAATGAGATAGTCATATTATTTCAGGTCCACAGTGTAAATAGTTCTTAAAACAAGCCGTATTTTAACCTATGGAAATAGTAGCTTTGGGGCAAAACTAGAGAGACTCAGGAGGAGGGCGAGGATGGCAAGAACACAATTGGGGCATCCTTACGTGTCCTGTCCTAGCTTTAAAGGACATGGTCTAGCCAGGCTTGGAGAGTGGAGTTAGTAGGAGCAACAGAGGAGCCTTTGCAGGTAGCCTGCCCGAGTTCCCACCATGTCTTCTCCTCTCTGCCCCTCCTTTTTCCTCTCCTCTTCCTCTCCCCTCCGACCCTATCCTGTCTGAAGCACTGCATTCTTTTCCTAGGGTAGCCAAGCATTTGTTTTACTACAAACTGGGCCTCCTAAGAGCACAGAACTTTATACTTTCATTCTCTTAGAGCCCAAATGGCTGGAGTCAGACCGTGTGCAGGGTCACACACCTGGAAGCCTGGAGGACAGCACCTCGCTTGCTGCCGCCTAGCCTCTCACGTTTACACACTTAGATGGCCCGTGATTGTTTCCCCAGCTTCTTCCTTGGGTGTCACACGATGTTCTAACTGTGTCACTGTGTGCGTCACTGTGTGTCCACATCTCTTTCTCAGAACGATGCTAGGTTTCAGCTGTGTCAATTTCTGAACAGACTCTGGTCTCAAAAATAAGATCAATTCACAGCTTGTAGTTAAATGTGAGTTTGAAGAGATGCAACCTGACCAGTGGGTGGTGGGAATGGTGAAGCTTGCTAGGAAGGTTGAAGGTCAGATCCCAGCATGCTTAGTTAGGACCACCCTTCCGTTGCTGGGTACTCAGCTCATGAGAGCCGCGGTACCTTTGCCATTTGAGTTTCGTTTTAAAGTTTCACACATTTACACAAGGAGGTGGCATTTTGCAGTGGGAAGAGTAAAGTCTAATGGTGACAGGGTCCTGAGCCTGTAATGGCTTTCAGGACTGACAGCCTCTCAAAGGGTGCAATTCTATCTCATCCCTTCCAACATGGGGCTGCAACGCCGGGGTTCAGAACTGTCTCGGTTTAAACTAAAGAAGAGCAAGCACTGAAAAATTCAAACTGTAAGTGTGCACTTGATAACAATGTAATATTGTTGGAAGATTTGGTGGCCTGCTCTGTGGTGTTTATTAAAACTGATTCAAGAATAATAGACATTTCTTGAATGGGGCTAGAGAGCTACTGCGGTTAGCATTTATTACAAACGCAGCGTGCTAGATCTAGGTGAGAAATGAATACTTAATGCCTTCATAATTTGTTTTATGCAAATATGCAAAGCTAGACGGCTTGTGCTGGGCATTTTCATTGTGACTTTAAATAGAAACGACCGTTTTAAAATCTGGACAAGTTCTACCTTTCACACCTAAAACTTGTCTCCTAAGAGCCTTGTGGTTTTCTCTGCGTAGCATTTTAAGGAGTGTTGTAACATTAAAATATTTCTTTGCTTGAACAAGGGTGAAAGTTAGGCCTTTTTCTCTTTAGGAAAGAAACAACTAAATAATCTAAGCTATGAAAATGTGTGTGTGTAAATAAATACATTTGTGAAATGAGGCTTGCTTGGCTTCACAGATCCAACCCAGAAGGACGATGAGCAAGTTGCCCCTTCAAGCCAATGTTTACCCGATGAGCACCATGGCGTACATCCAGGATGCAGAGCACCGGCTGACGCTGCTCTCCGCTCAGGCTCTCGGCGCATCCAGTATGGCTCCCGGTGTGTGCTGTCTAACATCCTGCCCTGTGTATAATATTTCTGTGGTCAAATACATGTTAATTATCCTCCCCCGTCAATTGCTTTTCTTTCAGAAGTAGTCAGGGAGCTAACTTGGGGCTTTGTGAGAACTAAGCATGATGAAGCGCCTCAGTCTCCAGATAGTAACCAGGAGGCTAAGATGCTACGTCTCTGTGGTCTTTAAGCGTATTTGTTAGCTTCCCGTTGTAACAGAACACCTGAAACAACTTTTGGCACAAAGCTTCATTGTGGCTCATAGTCCCAGCGGCTTCAGGCCGTCACGTGGCTCTCTTGACATGAAGCTATAGTGAGCGGACATCATGGTAGTTAGGAGGGAGACTGTGAGAGACAGGAAAAGGCAGGGGAGGACAAGAGGACCTGAATTCAGGGTCCACCGTTCAGGCTTCGGACCAGTGACACCCTTCTACTAGGCCCTGCCTTGTAACAGCCCACTCAGCTGTGAAATATCGACACGTCACCATTAATGAAGGTAGTTTTGATCTAGTCACTTCTGATCACTAGGGACCAGGCCTCCAAAACGCAGAGGCTTTGGAAAACACTTCATGTACAAGTTGTAGCTATGATTTACCTTTGCTAGCCTATCGTTTTCAGAGATCTGTGTTGTCATCGTGACTTATTGCATTGGAAACCTAAAACCCCACAAGTTTAGATGATTTGTGTGACTTTGCAAAAATGATACTGTAGTTTGCATGTACAGTGTTAATTTCTTTCCCCCTGGATTGTGGTCCTATGACCTGTCCCCTCAAAGGCCCATGTGATGAAGACCTGCTCCCATGGCTGGGATTGGAAAGTGACTGCCAAGCAGTAATGAAGGGAGCAGAAACGGTCTCTTGTTTTATGCGTTTTCAGTAACCACAGCATGTCGTCTCCCAGAGTGCCTGGATCCCGTCCTTAAGTCAAGGGGAGCTTAGTTCAGAGCGAGGCACCTGGGCTTCTCTTTAAGTGGCCCTCGGTGAATATCTGCACAAAATGATGCTTCTCACATCTCTTCGTTTCTTCATTTTTAGGTCAAATCGAAGTCTTCATGGATCGGAGACTGATGCAGGATGATAACCGTGGCCTTGGGCAAGGCGTGCATGATAATAAGATCACAGCTAATTTGTTTCGAATCCTGCTGGAGAGGAGAGGTGGCGTGAATGTGGTAGGAAACACTGACCAGCTCTTCTTATGCCGGGGGTTCTTTCTCCCCCAAAAATACAAAGGATAACTTACGTTTTAAACACAATTTCTAATATTGAGATGTTATAATGAGTTAGCTTATCTTCATAGAAAGTCTTCAGTTAGAAATACTAAATAAGAGCTATATTTAGGCCATATTGTTGGTTTTTTGTTTGTTTGTTTGTTTTTTGTTTTTTGTTTTTTCCTTTACTATGCAACCAAAACTAATTTCAAGGAAGCAAGCTGGGTGAGATTATTTTCAAAGAAAGGCTGATCTGTTCAGATAAGAATTACAGAATAGTCGTCTCTGTTGGTCTCCACAAGAAGACCAGAGCCCAGAGTGGCTTGTGGAGACTGAAGCACCAACCAAGGACCACACATGGACTTGGACCTAGACCCCTCTCACACATGTAGCCCATGGGCAGCTCAGGCTTCATGCGGGCCCCCTAGAAAGGGGATTGAGAGCCGACTCTGGCATGGACTCTGTTGCCTGCTTTCTGCTCGCTCCCCCTGGCAGGGCTGCCTCACCAGGCCACAGGGAAAGAGAACAGGTGGGCTCAGTCTTCATGCGACTTGATGAGCAGGGGTGGGTGGGTGGTGGGGCTCCCTTTTCTAAGGAGTTGGGGAGGGGAGAGGGGGAAGAAGAAGGAAGAGGGGCACTAAGAGAGATGAAAAGAGGGTTTATGATCAAGATGTAAAGTGAATAAATTCATTTTAAAAAGAATTACAGGATAGTTTTAACTATCCAGGCAGTGTATTCTAAACCTTGGTGACTGTACTGTAGTCTTAAGCATATCATCCGAAACCAGACTGACTCTATGCCTTCTGTAGTCAGTATTTAGTGCTCTCCATAAAACCTCAGCACTGTGTTAAGCAGTTGGACAAGCTGTCCAACAGGCGAGCAACCTGTCTTCTCATCAAAGCTTTACCACTGGCTGTGGAGCCCCTCGTGCTGGGTCTCTTGTCACCTGAGTGTCTCGCATCTCCCTCCCACCATTTTGGCTTCAGGCCCACTGGCTTTCATTCAGTGCCAAGCCGTTCCTGTGCCCTCTTGCTCTGTGGCGTGCTTGTACACAGCCTTCCCTCCTCCCTGTCAAGGGAAGGCTTAGCAGTAGTTCGGACCAGAGCTAACATCTTTCTAGCCCACATCATCTCCTCTCGTGGCCCCTCTGAGTTGTCCGTCTTGTAGTCATGTTTGAGTGTGATGAGTTGATCTCCTGCTGTGGACCATAAATTCCATGGGAGTAGGGACTGTGGGACTGTGTTTTCTCTGCTTCTATGATCATTTCTGTTTAGAGGAAGGGTCTGACTTGTCATACAGATGTGTGCCCAGATGTGTAAGTGAATGCGGACCGTAGAGGTATTGTGGTCTTCCTTCTAGACTCCTGGGGCGTGTCCACCTCATCTTCAGGCAGCATAGGACTGCTTTGCCCATGTAGATGGTTCATACATCAAATAGATTGATGGAATGAAAACAGATGGTTTAACACAAACGATTTTATAGTATTTAGAATTATTTAGAAAAGAAGTAATTAACATCCATTTAGATGTTAAAATTTATATTAGCTCTCAAGACTTCTGGTCTTAATCAATCACTGACAAGATAGCCTAGTTTTAAGAGCTAAAACTACATTGGTTTCTTCTCTCGTTATTGACATTAACATACAAAACTTCTGTTTTACTACAGCAATAAAAAATATTCATTTTGGGGCTAGAGAGATGGCTCAGTGGTTAAGAGCACTGCCTGCTCTTCCAAATGACCCAGGTTCAATTCCCAGCACCCACATGGCAGCTCATAACTGTCTGTAACTCCAAGATCTGACACCCCCACATCAATGCACATAAATTAAATTAAATAAAAGATTTAAAAATATATATTCATTTTAGACCTAGAGAGCTTTCACTCAGTTAAACAATTTGTTGATTCCATACAAAACTCCTTGGGTAGCAATTGATTCAAATTTGGTCCAATAGTTCAATAATCCTATGTTTGTTAAATTTTTCTTTTACTCAACTATAGATTCTAAGGCTTGAATCCATAGCTTCTTTTAAATAAAAAATAAACTAGAGAAAAAACTATACATTTTAATTTGTAGTGAAATTGATTTAGAAGACACTTGATTAAGAAATGTTATGTATCCCATGATGTAGCTTCTCTAGAAAGTGTCTTTGATAGTGAAAGAGTAACCCTCAGATTTGTAGAAACACTGGACGAACTGAGTGCTGTGGGGCCTGCTCAGCCTGCCCTAGAGAGGCAGGGAGGACACAGATGTGGGGGCCAGTTGGGACGATCCTGCTGGTGTGCAACAAAACCGAGAAATGGCGGCTATTTCTGCCATTGACCTCTTCAAGTTTTGATAATTTTTTTGACACCCCTCCCCATTTCTTGGCAATGGCTGAAATAGAAAAGATTGTTGATGGTGTAGAAGCCATGTGAGTGTTGCAGTCGTGTTGTGCCTCCGGGTGACAGTTCTTTTCATATAAAGAAAACAGATGGGGAAAGATCAGTATCAGTTAACACCCAGCAAGGAGAGCTTCCCACGTCTAAGAGTTCGTGTTGGTGGGAACCAGAAAGTCCTGGTAAACTTGAGGACACGCATCCCATTGAGAGTTTCAGTCAGCTCCAGCTGATCGTTTCTCTGTGGGAATGCTGGTCCAGTGTAACTCAGAGATCTAGTTCCTTGGTCAAAAAAAAAAATACCTGCTTAGAGACAGCTTGGGGGTTACCTTTTGCATGTTTTTTGTTTGTTCTGTTGATACTGTTTGTTTGTTTGTTTGTTTGTTTGTTTGAGACAGGATCTCACTATGTAGAGCTGGCAGGCTCAACTCTATGTGGTCCAGGCTGGCCTCCAACTCACTCCCAGCCTTCCAAGTACTGGGATGTAATGGTGTGCACCACCGTGCCCACCCTTGTAGGTTGTGAAGTCTGAGTTTCTAAAGAGGTAGCTTTAAAAAGCTTTAATGCCATGCAGACCTACAGAATCATGGCTTTTTAAATGAATGGACTTATTTCCACAAACATGTATAATGCCCCTACCCTGTGTCGGGTGAAAGTGGGTCAGCAAAGATGGCTTTCCTCAGCGACGATAGGCGGGGCTGTGCATCCGTGTTGGAAAATTGGCATCATAGACACCGAATCCTGGGTTCCAGCTGCAGCTCCTCCCTCACAAGCAAACAAATGAACAAACAAACAAACAAATAACGGAGGGCTTCCTCTTATACATAATCAGCAAGTCTTGAGTAGGTGACATGGCAGCCTTTGATGTCTACAGATCAGACAACTCCAGTGAAATAAATAAAAGGTACCAGAGAGCAGCAGGAGAAGCTCAGCTCCTGGTTAAAGACTGACACACACACACACACACACACACACACACACACACACACACACACACACACACACACACACGAAGGTTTCAGCACCTCTGTGTGGTTTGAATCAGCACAAGCAGGAAACTCTTTAATGTCAGGCTGTGCTAAGAAGGCTATAGACTCATGTCATCTGAAACCTTCCAAACAACAAGAAAGCAAATAATGCTTTTAGTACCTGACAATATCGGTAGCTGAACGGCTGGCAGGTCCACTTGCAGCTTGGTCAAATAGGTAACATTTCTACTGCAAATACGTCTCAGACAGTTGGGCTTCTCCCAAGCCCTGGAGCTTAGAACAACACTGCCTTTCTAGCGAGTTGCAAAGCGTGGTGCTTCATCTGTAAGCATCCCGTTTGCCAAGAGCCATTCTGTTTGTTGAGCCCCTTGTTAGTGTCAATATATTAGAAAGTACATGAATAGGGGACCTCGGCTGGGACTTTCTTTACTGGCCAGGCCAGCCCCAGTGTTGTTATTTGTCCACCATGCTTTAATGGAGAAAACCAACTACCCCCTTCTCTTAGTTCACTTGTCTTGCTGAGAACAATAAAAACTGCCAGATCTTTAATTCTGCAAGTAGTTGCATTTAAAACACTGTTTCCTTTTGCGTGATTTTTGTCAAAACAGCTTAGATGCTGATCCTTGTTAGTTCCATGCGAAAGTCTATGGTGGCTGTTCCCAGCTCAGCTCCACGGAGCAGCCTGTAGCCCAGTCCCTGGGGTTTGCCTGCAGAAGCTTTTCAGTTTTATAATGCCAAGGTCTTTGCTTATCCTTGGAGCTCCTGCCTCTGTGGATTTGGCTTAGGACCCATGGGTGTATTTTGTTACCCAGTCCAAGCTGGGAAGCATTAGGTTCAGTGGAACCGATTTGGCTCATGGGTAGGGAGGTGTGGGGGGTGAGAAAACATGCATAGCATTCTCAGTGGGTGATTTGTGGGTGAGGTACCTCATCTATCACTGAGTGTCTAGGATCCCTCCAACACAGAGCGAAGCTGAGAGTGTTTCCTGAATGTGTCTTGACACGGAGTGGACTGGACGCCTCTTGACTGTGATAAGGCTGTGCTTTCCTTTCTGTTGGAATCTTTCATCTTCCATTACTCAAAAGCGATTTTGTCAGCAATCCTGACCCAGATTATGGAGTTGTTGATCTGCGAGTCCATTCAAGCACCTCGTCGAGCATGCTCCCTTTCTAGCCGTGTTGCTCTGTGAGCTACATTAAATGCCAGGATTGTTGGAGAGTGTTCCTTTATTTGCTTTATTTAATCTTTATTTTAAGAAGAGTGTGGAATTGATACATTTCAATACAGTTCTTTTAACCTAACTTTTGTCAGAGTTTTAATACCGCAGTGTTCCTCTGGTGCTGCTAAGTGGTTTTCTCTCCACTCTCTGAATTGTAATGACGTCGACTTTTTAGCTGAGCTTCTGGCACAATATGAGTCGCCTTTTGCTAGCACCCTCTGTCCAATGCTAATCTGACATTCTGAATTCTAAGCTTCATATCTTTATGAATCTGGTCTTTTTATACAGTTATACTCGTCAAACCTTTGAGCCTTGTTATCACACAAAAAAGATGCAAAACCTGAAGATATCAGTCATTTTTTAAAAAAACACAGGAAATGTAGCTGGTGATCAAATAACTGTTCTCCATAAATTATTCTCTCCTCTCCATCCTTCCTATGTCTGTTTTTATTTATTGGCTAAGGGTTTGCCTAGGTATTGCTTTTTCAACTTTTCAATTTTTATTTATTTATTTTTATTTTTTTGTTTTTTTAGATAGGGTTTCTCTGTGTGACCCTGACTATTCTGGAATTTGTTCTGAAGACCAATCTGGCCTCGAATTCACAGAGCTCCACCTGGCTCTGCTTCCTGAGTGCTGGAATTAAAGGCGTGTGCCACCATGCCTAGAGATTTCTCAGTTTTTTATGTTATGTAGCTTATCAGGTTCCTAACCCTGGCAGACTTATTTGATATTTGGCATATGTAAATGTTGCCTAAGGCCAGGCATGGTGGCGCACACCTTTAATCCCAGCACTCAGGAGGCAGAGGCAGGTGGATTGCTGTGAGTTCGAGAACAGCCTGGTCTACAAAGTAAGTCCAGGACAGCCAAGGCTACATAGAGAAACCCTGTCTCAAAAACCCAAAAACAAACAAACAAACAAATAAATGTTGCCTAATAAGACTAGATACATCTTAGCAAAGAATGAAGTATATTTAAGTTGAAGTGAGTAAAAGGGTACTGTATAAATGTGTACTAATTACATAGTAACATACAGAATGGTTTATGTTTTAAAATACAATAGAACAAAGAAGTTGGTGATAACACATTTAAAGATCACAAATGACCTAAATACATCACCAGTCTTGACAATCTATGTCTTGAACACATCAGGTTATTTTGAGAAATTTCTGTTTATATTCTTTTAGGTAGGCTCTCTGATAACTCAGGCTGGCTTCTAACTCACTATTTAGCCAGTGCCACTAACCTCTACTTCCCGGTTCTGAGATTATAGATTGTGCCAACACAAGCAGCTGGTTTGGTTTGGTTTGATTTGGTTTGGTTTTCGGGGCATAAGCTGGTAATGTTTAGACTTCGGCTGTTTTTTAGATCCATCTATACCTTGTTAAATGTATACCTATACCTTGAGAATGTGGGGGGGGCTGAAATCTCCAGAGAAGGGTGACAACTTGTGACGTTGTATGTGGTATGGGGACATTATCTTTCTTGGACTTTGAAGGTTTTGTGGCAGGCTGGGAGTTTTCATTAAAAGCTCCTTGTTATCAAAACCGCGGATTGTCCTTAGGCTCTTCAGTGTTAACTGGGTGGGGGAGAAGGACAAAGCAAGAGTTGGGGGCGCTGTTAGATGGTCCCAGGGGCTTGATGGTCCTCTGCTGTGTATCTTCTGTGACTGTCGTTTGTGCAGTATACCTCAGGAGGGTTCCTGTGTTTTCGTATGTACTCTTTGCCAGACAGTGAATTAATCCGATGGGTGTTGCAGATATAAAGCATGCACTCACTTTTGTTTCTTCCTGATAGGAAGAAGACAAGAAGAGTGCAGTCAGTTATCCCTCCCTCCTCAGCCACATGACTTCAAGCTTCCTCAATCACCCATTCCTGCCCATGTTACTGAACGTCAAGCTCTCCTCGCCTGTGTTGGAGATACTGAGCGAACTTTCTCTCCTACAGGCGTCTCTGCCTTGTGACATCCATCTGGTGAACCTGCGAACAATACAGTCAAAGGTAAGCTCCCAGATGTGCCTGGGTGACGTGGCTTCTTGCGCTGTGTGCTTGCATGAAGCTGTTTCTTACACTCCATACTTGAATGAAGTTGCTCCTTACAGTCTATACTTGGCTCAAGGGGTAAGGAAGGAGAAAGAAGTACCGTAAGCCTTGGAGCAGTTGCTCAGCACCCCAGCTCTTGCAGAGGACCCAAGTTCAGTTCCCAGCACTTGGGGTTAGTGGCTCACAACTGCCTGTAACCCAGCTCTGGGGATCACCACCCTCCATTGTACACACACACACACACACACACACACACACACACACACACACACACACACACACA
>OU015743.1:7345456-7391973 GCA_907169655.1 Acomys percivali | reverse complement strand
ACACACACACACACACACACACACACACACACACACACACACACACAAAGAGCAACACCACATACATAGATAAATAAACATCTTAAAATAACACGTAGTAAGCATCCCTGTGAATTGTGGAGTAATTACAAGGACTTTTGGCCACTATGCTGCTGTGGTTTAGCGGATAGTCCAGTATTGATTTATTTGCCTCTCAGGACAGTCCTATGTGATGAGCAGATCAAAGTTTGACCCTTTCCCATTCATGGAAGCCAATGCTAGCTTTGGGTCTCGTGATTAGGGGCAGATCCAGGCTCTGCAGTTCTAGCCACTTCTTGCATTGCTCTTGTTTGTTAGCCAGTGTTGCTGAAGTCAAAACACTGCCTGTAGTGTTTAGTCATTTCTGCCACGGGTGCTTTTCCTCTCATAGCTCTTGTCTGAGAACACCGCAGCTCCTGCCCTTGTGTTGGGAACCAACTTTTAGAACGTTTGAGAAAGAGCACGGAAGGGATTTATTAGGCATCCAGCGTAGCTGCTAGTATGTTCCACATTTTAAAATAGAAAAGGTTGTGTATGGAGTGAACACGGATTCGACACCTGCCATCCTCCTTACATGTGATGCAGCTGTTCTGATGTTGCAAGTTGGTGCACAGCTGGATGTAGCAGGTGACAGGGATTCTGTGGGAAATATCTCAAAGTAAATGGATCCAGTGTGAAGAGAGGGAAGAGCTCAACCTATGAAGATAGGAGAGTCTAAGAATAAAGGAAACACACTGAGTAAGTAAGGACGAATGTCTGCATTGTGGATGTTTACAGACTCCATACAGGAACTTAGCTGGGCTGCACAGGAAGCTGTGTGACTTGTAATATCGAAGTCGTACACTGCTGACGTAACTGTGTGTGCGTTTGTGTTGAAATGCGTGGCTTGCCATGTGAGGTGAACAGGCGGAGGCTGCGTTAAGAATGCCTGGTGCTAGCTAGGCACTGCTCTTTTTACAGCCGTTCCTCCGTTGTAGTTTCTGTGGGAAGAGAAGAAAAACTAGAGCAAATGTATGTTAAGTGGTGGCGAGAATTAGGGAGAGCAAGGGGGCCAAGAGCAGCTTGGAGACGGCGATGCAGGTTTGTTTGGGGTAGTAAAGAGATCCCCTTAAAGAAGGTAAGAATTGAGGTAGAAGGCGAGAGGGGGGTCCAGAAATCAAGGTCCAATCCAGATTTCTGGGAGACCCTAAGGGGCAATGAAAAGATGACCATGGCAAAATGAAAAGCAAATAAGAAACTGTGAAGGACACCTGTGGCCAGAATGTGGGAGCTCAGCGCCTCTCCTACCCATTGCTATAGCCTCCTGCCTAGAGCAGCGCCTACCATTGGGACGGGACCGTCGGGAGGCTACTTGCTCTAGCATTTAATCATGTCCTTCTGTGTGTTTTCTATTGTACCCACGAAGACCAGAGTGGCCCATGGAAAGAACAGCTGGGGGTTGGTAGCCTCTCTGAGGCACACGTCACTAATTCATGAGCTGAAAGGGAACAAAAGAATAGAGGTCAGAAAAGACTCCAGGGCACAGGGTCCCGCTTTAGCAACCTGAGAATCCCGCTGGCTTCTGACAGTGCAGTGGGGGGGGGGGGGGTTGGCGGGGAATTCCAGCCACTGTCCCTCAGCCTCATTTCTAGATGACCCCTCTCCTGTAATTGTATTAAAGGTGTGGTTTTTGAGGAGCCGCCCAAGTTGCCCAAGTCACTGAGTGCTGGATAGGGTCATGCCTTCCATAGTCTAAGGCTGCCCCCCTCCTCCTCTCCAAGGCTCCCCCCCCCTTCCCCCCCCCCCCCCCCCCCCCCCACTTTTCACGTCACTGCTTTCTAGTGGTGTCTTCTTCATGGCCTTTTTGCTGTGATAAAAACACTCTAACCCCAAAGTAACTTAGGGAATGAGAAGATATTTCAGCTTACACTTTCAGGTACCAGTCCACCACTGAGGGAAGGCACGGCAGAAATTCAAGGCAGGAACCTGTGGCAGGAGCCATAGAAGGCTTGCTGCCTTACTCACTGTCTTGTGTGTTAAGCTGATTTTCTTTGATAGCCCTAGGCCACCTACCTGGCAGATGGTACTGGGCTGGGTCCTTCTTATCAGTCAGACAAAAGAATCCATTGCAGACTTATCCACAAACCAAGCTGATAAAGACTGTTACTCACCCTGAGGTTTCTTCCCAGATGACGATGAAGTTGGCACAGTTGAGGCCAGCCAATACAATCCGTGTGAAAAATCCCATTTCCTACCAGAGTGGTTGATCGCCTTGAGCATTCAGGCTCTGCGCAGGCTACACTCTACGTACCGCAGCCTCCTGCCCTCACACGCACCTTTCCTTATCTTCCTACAGTCCAAGAGATTGCTAACTTAGCTTGGTTTATGAAATGGGGCCATTTCGGGGATACCTGCATGGAGGCTGTTGTGAAAAACAGAGTGATGTTTGCAAAGGTTCTGGATGACACACAACAGTAAAGGGTCCTGGCGATGCTTGCAGTGTGTGACTGTCGGGGAGCAAGTAGAGATTTGAAGTAGAGGCAAATAGAGAGCATCAAGACTTGAAAAGGAAGGGCTGGCATGTTAGTGGCATTGTCCCATGCCAGCGTGGGACCAGAACCAGAGATGTGAGGCTGTTTCTGCATGACTGGATCTATTGGCAACAGGTCCTGAGTTAGCTCTGGATGCCGAGTGTGTGTTTTGAATAGTCATTGAGAGCAGAGGAAGTTCATTTATCCATTTAAATCTATAAAGGCTTGCTCTTTGTCCCTAGCATTTGCAAAAGGGAAGGTGATCGTTGCATGAAGCAGGTGTGAGTGTTCTCTCAACAAAGTTGCTGCCTAGAAAAGCACCAATTGTAACTCTACAAGATGCCAAGGAAGTGGTGGTGCCATGCCAGAGAAAGCCAGAGAGAGCTGGGTGGAGGGGATCAGAAGGTAGATTTCAGGGTTCTGATTGGGTTTCTGGCTCCCAGTGCTGCTGGCATTCAGTTTACAACAGCGAGGACCATCTGGAGATTGTGGCTCCCTCCCTCCAGAGCCCTGTGGATGCAGAGATCAGTGTGTGAGAAAGACCCAAGCTTTGCACTGGCAGTGTAGCAGTCAGTACTGTTCTCCTAATCGGTCTGATGGCGTCCCCTCCCACCCGGTATCTACACGTAGCAGCACCATGGCGGTACCTTTTCTGTCCATTTCCCATCCTTGGCCACTCAGTTCTCCTAAGACCAGTGAGAGATGCCAAGGGAGTGCTGGAAGTGTGGTCAGAGTGAGAACAGCCAGGTGTGGCTAGAAAGTGATTCTATGGTTAAACTGAACTCTAGGCTGCAGATTCTCTGAATTGAGCTCACATCTGGGAGCTCTTAGAGACAGAGATTTTTGACAAATGTCCCTGTCTTTGAGATTCTGGTTCTGTCTGTCTGGGGAGTAGAGTCTAGACATTTAATGGTAATTTAAATAAATATTTAATGTAATTTATTTAAAATATCTTAGAACCAAAATGTATAAAACTCTTACCTTTTGAGACTAGAAAGTAGTAAGTTACCTCCATTTAAAATAAGGATGAGAGATGAAATTAGCATAAAAACCACCTAGCGGGTCTGTTTCTGAGTCCTGTGTATGGCCTCAGACAGTGGTATTTGTTACTGTTTCTGTTTCCCAAAGTCCCAAGCTTGCAGGAATCATCGCGTCGTTAGTACATGAGCTTACGGTTTTATCTAGGCATATTTAGACTCGCACTGCCTGCATTTGCTGTGTGTTTGTAATGAGATGATAGGCCGATGCCTCAGAAGCCATGTCCGCCAGTGTGTATAAGTGTGGGCTGGCTCACTCCAGCTGCTGCCAACTGCTAACCTTCCCACCCCGCATGCCTCACCATGCCCGCGTGCCTCGCCATGCCCGCGTGCCTCGCCATCCCCGCATGCCTCGCCATCCCCGAGTGCCTCGCCATCCCACCGTGCCTCGCCATCCCCGCGTGCCTTGCCATCCCCGCGTGCCTCGCCATCCCAGCATGCTTTGCTACCCTCTGTCAACTGTCTTCTCTTGAGCATCCTCTCTTCCCTTTAGTATCAGCTGAAGCTTCTGTACAGGTTTGAAATCTGGGTAACATGAACACCACCAAAGTCTACCTAGCAGGAAAGAGTCCAGGGCACCAGGAAAGGGTAATTCTTTAAGGAAAGAGGATTCTTGGCAGAGAGGATGTGAAAGACACCATGACCAAGGCAACTTACAAAGAGAAAGCACTTAACTGGGGCTTGTTTGCAGTTTCAGAGGCTTAGTCCATGATTACCATGGCAAGAAACATGGCAGGCAGGAAAGTATGGCAGGCAGGCATGAAGGCATGGCAGGCAGGCAGGCATACAGGCATGGCAGGCATACAGGCATGGCAGGCAGGCAGGCAGGCAGACAGGCATGGCAGGCAGGCGGGCAGACAAGAAGGCATGGCAGGCAGGCAGACAGGCATGGCGCTGGAATAGTAGCTGAGCGCTTATGTGTTGAGACAACTGTGAGACATAGAAAGAGAGGCTAACTAGGAGCAGTGTGGCTTTTACAACCTCAGAGCCCATCCCCAGTGACACACCTCCTCCAGCAAGGCCACACCTCCTAATCCTTCCCAGACGGCTCCACCAACTGAGGACCAAGCATTCAAATATGTGGGCCAGTGGGGGCCATTCGCATTCAGATCCCTACAGCTCCCATGGGAAAGCAGATCATGAGTCAGAGTTCTGAAAGCTGGACCTGCAAATTACTCTTGGAACAGAGGGAACCAAAGAGATAGTCCGTCCAGAATTCAGCTTGCAGATGGTGCCAATCGGCTTTAATGCTTTGAGAAATAACATTTGGCCCAGATTTTGTCAACTTGCTCTATTGTTATGTCTTGACATTTTCATTTAATTTGCACATATTACTTTTTTCTGTGTGATTTGTGTGTGTGTGTTTAACTGTGTTCTTGCAAATAGTTAAGCAAACATTTCAAAAATCAGTGATACTTTTGATATGAAACTTTCTGTCTTCACTTGTTTATACTACCAACTCCACTTGCCCCACCCCCGTTCTTATAAATGGCACTTTGAGGTTTTTCTTCTTCCTTTTTTATAAGAATTGATTGGTGCTTTATTGATCTCCCTAGCTTCTGAAAAGGTGAAAATTGAAGGGGTGGGATGTCCTTTGTTGTACATATCTATGAACAACTGTTCACCTTCCCCTAGCATCTGTTATCTCATCTTGTTGATCAAAACCGAAAACTGTTACTGGGCATTTTAATGAGTGTCCCAAAAAATGAATTTTCACTGGTTACTTTCTGTCTCAGGACTTGAAGTATGGGATTTTCAAGGCTTCTCACTGCCAGAATACAATGAAGATGAGTGTTATATGGGTAACTAAATATGTTTCTAAAAGTCTAAATTTCTGAAGAATATAAGCAGTTGAGAGCAATCTTCCTACAAGGTATTTAGCTGTGCCTTACTATATGAGTCCCTTTGAAGTTCTTTGAGGAGGTTATGGCCCTGCTGTCCTTGCAAACTGGTCAGAGTCAGGGCTCATTCCCTGCTGCCTCTTAGCATGGAAAGAAGAAGGGGAAAATGCTGTGGATAAAAATGCCCTTTCTTGGGGCGGGAGAGATGGCTCAGTGGTTAAGAGCGCCACCTGCTCTTCCAGAGGTCCTAAGTTCAATTCCCAGCAACCACATGCTGGCTCACAACCATCTATAATGAGTTCTGGTGCCCTCTTCCGCAGATAAAGCACTCATATGCAATAAATAAAATAAATAAATATTTTTTAAATGCCCTTTCTTAGCACACCTTTAATCCCAGCACTTGGGAGGCAGACGCAGACGGATCACTGTGAGTTCAAAGCCAGCCTGGTCTACAAAGCGAGTCCAGGACAGCCAAGGCTACACAAAGAAACCCCGTCTCAAAAATCCAAAATAAATAAATATATAAATAAGTAAATGCCCTTTCTTATCTTCCATAGAGGTGTAGTACCCACTGAGTTAGTGAAGTAGCCCCTGGGGGTGCTAAAGCAGGCTTGTGAGTGACCATGGCTTTCGTACTGTAAGAGAGAATGCTTTGCGGTATGGATTTTCCTGCGTAATACAAACCTGCTAACATTGTATCATTTCACTGGGTTTGTTAACCATCATAAAGGTTGTTGTGACAGAAAGTGAGTTAATCTCTCAAGACCATTATATGTCTTGTCTGGCATACAGCCTGTATTCAACATGTGTTAGTAATCACTGTCGCTGTCACAGTGGCTGGCCTTTGATTGACTGAGGGACACTGCAGGAGTCTAACCCAGCTCTCTGCGTTTATGGTCATTCATAGCCTCGTGACTGATTTGTGGACCGACCCCTCACTCAGTCCAGCTTCGTCTGCCCCCAGCCTTGTCCAAGGGTTTCTTTGTGTAGACCAGTTCGCCTTTCCCCACCCCACCTCAGCTGCAGAAATAGCCTCACAGCCTAGCTCTGGGAATGTTGGAACTTATCTCTGTCTCTAGAAGGGACTTTTGTCATGGATTTTTGACTGTTGACCACTCAGCCTGACCTCAGTGATTCACCCTCCAATGGCCAGTTGCCTAACAGTATTTGATAGAGTTTTCCTAGGGTATACATTTTCCTCCATATACCCTCCTTCTCTGAGGTCCTGATATTAATAACACATTAGTTAATGGACTTTTTGAATTTATTTCATGATATATTTCCTAGAGCACATAATATACCGGCTTGAATGTACAAAGTTAAATCCACAGTTTCCCTACTATTTTCAATTAATTTTATTTTATTGAAAAAATTTCACAGAATATATTCTGATCATGCTTTCCCCTCCGCCAACTCTTCCCAGATCTGACCCACCTCCCTGCCCATTTAAGAACGCCATACCAGTTCTCTCTCTTTCTCACAAAACACTGCCAGAAGCTATAAAACACATGTAAGAATATATATATACATATACACACACACACACATACACACACACATATATATATATACACCCAAACAAAGCATTGTGAGGCCAAAGTTCATAAAAACACCACTGAGTTTGTTTTCTGTTGGCCGTCTACTGCTGAGCATGTCGCTTCCTGGAAGTGTGTCTGCTGCACATAGCTTCTCATGGAGGTGGAAGCCCACATCTGCTTCCCCTCCTCAGCGCTGGGACTAGGCCAGCTTGCTGCCATTGCTGGAAGTCACTGCTGTCTGTGGCTGAGGGCTTCATCAGGGCAGGCATTTGCCAGTGTTTACACATCTTCTCTCCAGAGTGCCTAGTTCCAAGAGGGAGTGCCTTAAGGAGTCTCAAGCCTACCCAAATAAAGCAAGTGAGATTGAAGGTTTCCAAAACACCATTGAGTCCATGTTGTGTGTTGGCCAACTACTCCTGGACATGTGCCTGCCCTGAGGTAACATGCCCAGCGAGACTCCGCTGGAGCAAACTAACTTTCCCTTTGCAAGTGGGTGTCAGTTGCAGATAGCTTCCTGGTTAGGAGTGGAGCTTGTGTCAGTATCCCCACTTTCATTTAGAACCCCACCTGACTTGAACCTGTGCAGGCCCTGTGCACACTGCCATGGGCTCTGTGAGTGCATGTGTGTGTCAGTCCTGGAAGACTGTTTCCTTGGAGTCATGCATCCCCTCTGGCTCTCACAATATTTCTGCCTCCTCTTCTGCATAGAGCCCTGAGCCCTGAGGGGAGGGAGGTTGATGGAGACATCCCGTTCAGGACTATGTGCTCCAAAGTCGCTCACTCTCTGCACACTGTCGAGTTGTGGATCTCTGTATTCATTTCCATCTACTGCAAGAGGAAGCTTCTCTCATGATGGCTGAGTGGGATGCTGATCTATAAATATTGCAGAATGTCATCAGGGGTCATTTTACTGCTATATTCCTGTAGCAGAACAGTGTTTTTGTGAATGAATGTATAGGAATTCAAATGAAGCTCAGCTTTGTGCTCAATGTAATCTGTAAGTGGTGTCTTCAGCAGTGGGCCTGCACCTTGGTAGTGGAGGGCAACATACAGCCTTGTCAGTAGCCCATGGTGTTTGGGGGTTTCCACAGTGCGCCTTTAACCAGAGAGCCAACTAGATGTGACCCATCCCTAGCACTGGGAGTTTTGCTTTGTAATGAGAGATGTCTAGTCGGGCCATTCTCCTGCCCGTCATTTGGTGATTCCATTTAGGTTTCTTTCAGATTCGTACATACTTTAGGAATCTTGTACAGTACTAGAGTAAGTGGCTTCATGAGTGATCCAGAGAGTTCCAATGCCACATGTTCTAAGTTAATAGTGACAATGCTTCTAGGATGGTGTGATTAGAGGCCATCTAGTCTGTGAACACACACATAGACCATTTGGGGGTTTGATATATAACTGTAGGTATATAATTTAATAGTTCTTTTATTCTTTAGGTAAAAAACCTATATTGTCAGTGGGGACATTTATGAATAGGAATTTCATTTGTATTAATCTGTAATATTTATAAGATAATCACCTACTTTAATTTGATGCATTTCTTTAAAAACACAAATAGCTAACTTGCCAAGGGCATCCTGTGTCAAACACTGGGCCACATCCTTGTTTAGGTTATTTCATTCCATCTTCGTTTTATAGAAAAAAGAAAACCCGGTTTTACTGAATACAGCTACTCAGTTGTGAAGCACAGAGCCAGACTTCAGGCTGACCGAATTCTAACCTAGGTTCTGAGCCGCTCACCTTTCTTTCTCAGCTAGCACATACTGTCCTTGGAGGCCCTGTGAGACCACTGTGGACCAGAATTCCTACTGGAGTCATCCACAGGATGAACTCTCGTGGGAAGTAGACCAACATTAGTTCCACTTTGTAGACTAGTTGATGTTTAAAGTAAGTTACTGTTCCAGTGCCATGGGTGCTACAGGAGGGCTGAATTCTCTTTGTCATTCGTATGATGAGCTGTGTATAATCAGTGAAGGGTTTTCTGTGTGCTTGTGAAGTGTGTGTCAGGGCACAGCATTGTGCTGAAGTGTCTTACAAGACATCGTTATCATCTAGAGATTTAAAGTTTCTGTGTATATCAAGGCCCCTTGACAACCCACAGTTCCTTAAATGGAATTTTTCTCTCCCCTCAAACAAAATCTTGGAATGCCACTGAAAAATACCTATGCGAAGCAAACATCAAAACATAAGCTGTCCCAGGTCAGACTCTGAGGTAGGACAGTTTAAACTGCTCAGGCCCCTTAGCATCAAATCCAGTGCAGGTGCTGTCAGCCATTCAGAGTAAACGTCTGTAGCACATTAAACGGAGCTTGCCCTCCAGTGAAGATGCTCATGAGCTTGGGCACGCCATACCTCTGGCTGGAGAAGAGAAGTAAATTGTGTTTATCATAGAATCCATATCTAGCAACAGATGGCTCTTCTTTGAGTAACTACATTTCATAAAAGTTCCAATGATTTGTAATTCAGTTTGCTTATCATCACCAACATCTTTATTCTTTATTTGTGTGTGTGTGTGTGTGTGTGTGTGTGTGTGTGTGTGTTTATTTGTGAGTATGTGGGAGGTTAGAAGAAGCCTTCCAGTGTTGGTGCTCGCCTTTCTGCCTTGTTTGAGGCAGGGTGCTAACTGTGAGCATCCACAGGTGCTGCTGTCTCATCTCCCATTTCTGGTAGGGACTGCCAGAATCACGGACACTTACACTGTGCCTCTGCCTTTTGTGTAGGTTCAGGGGATCTGAACCAGGCTTCAACAAGTACTTTTTCCTCACTGAGCCATTTCCCAAGACCCCATCTTTACACTTTAGAAAACAAAATATATTAAGATGGTTCTAACTTCAAATAACTCCAAATCTGAATCATTTGTGGCATCACTATTTAAATGAATGTAAGAGAGTTTATTGCAATGAATAAATAAATAAGTGAAATGTATGTTTCTCCTTATCACTTACAAACATGATTGGTATTTTTCTCTTTGCCCAGGAGGATTTCTGTAATGTGGACTTAAATGATGTATCAAGTTAACAAATGTGGGCTGACATAGCATAACTATTTCAATTTAAATGTCTCTTGTATAAAAATAATGAACGAACACATTAAAGATTAATAATGTTAGTGCAGCTTGTGAAAAGCAGTATTTCATAAAGAGACGTCTCTCAGTGTTAAGGCTGATGTCATGTTGTCATCACTTGACCAAATTGGAGCTAAATGTAGGTGTGTTTTATTCAATACATGTGTATGTAAAAAAAAATAAATAAATAAACTAATGTATTTTGAGGATATTTTGATAAAACAATATTAACATGTGGGCAAAAAGAAACCTAACTCTTCGGAGACCATGGAGGAAACAAAGGCATGAAGTTACTTAATCTTTGGGGTAAAATATGGAGCCTTTGAAGAGATAAGTTGATCGTATCTCATTGCCAAATAAATAAATGTGCAGACATCAACTGGTGTGTGGTATGCTGTGAATCCTCACTTGAATGCTTACATGGCATATTGGTGTTCCCATTTTCAGACAGGTAAAGGTTACTCAGATGAGGCAGCCTTGATCCTCCACAGGAAAGGGTTTGATTGCCAGTTCTCCAGCAGAGGCGTGGGGCTGCCCTGTTCGACTACTCAGGGAAAGGTAAGTTGTGAGTGTATTTTTGCCAGTCCAAACAGTATGCTTTGACATCCCCGCTCCCTGCAGATAGCACAGCACGGCCTTTCATTGCCTCAAACTCATTTGTTCACACTTTCCTGCAAGCCAGCTGAAGATTGTTCATCTTTAGGAAACACTTGCTCCACTGAAGTTTTGTTCTTGTCAGCTTCAGAATGCACGGCTGGAGTCTGTACATTTTTTAAAGACAATGTTCCTGTTATTTCTTTGGTCTTCCATTTTGAGACTGCAGAGCTCTTCACGTCTCCTCTTCATTTTCACCTCCTCTGGGCCTTCATGCTCACATACCATGTAGTCTGGCCCTGGTAATTTAAACTTGCTTTAACTAAAGATGAGCTTGGTGTGGTGGCACACACCTGGAATCCTAGCACTCAAGAAGACAGAGGCCAGCCTGGTCTACAAAGCTGGTCCAGGACAGCCAGGGCTACCTAGAGAAACCCTGTCCCTCCTCCCCCTAAAAAAAACAACAAAAAAAAAAACAAATAAAGCAACTGAAGATGATTGGCATAGCAGTACAGTTATAGCATAAACATCAAGCCCATGGGCAGGGAAATGATTGAACACAGCCTAGAGACAGCTTTGCGGAGTCAAGTCAGTTGATTCCATTGGAGGAAGAAATGTGTGTCTGGGTCTCCTTACTCATTACTATGGAGACCAAAGAAGTCTTTCCTCTGCACCCTGTTCATGGTTTTTCTCCTCATGCTGGTCTTCCGGCAGTTCTTCAGCCTGTCCTAGGATTGATGGACGTCCCGTCCTCTGCCTCTAAGTGAGCCATGACTCACAAAGCAGCTAGCAGGCTGCTCCCTGCACATAGCCCGGTCTGCCCACCCAGCAGCTCAGCAGAGCCAGCTTCCTGCCGGAACTCCATAGGCATACCACGGAGGAACAAATCCAAGCAGTCTTGTCCCAGGCTGTGTGTTAGCACACATCCTAAGGTCTGAGAAGAAGGCTTACTTGGATGGGTTGTCTCTCCCCATTTCTCCTGCATGTGTGTTTTTGTGGTGTATTGCCACTCCAGTCCAGATGATCTGAATATATACGTAAGGAAGCTTCTAGTATTAAGAGGGACAATAGAGGCATATTATTCCAAGAGACACTTTAGGATAATCTGGCAAGGTTAAAGAACATATTTTCTCAACGTCCCTGTAGATTGGGGCCAGTAACATGGTGAGCCACTGTTATTGTGAATCTCTATTGTATTTGTCAATTCTGTTGGAAAAGGTGGGGTAGTTGTTTAGAACCTCCATTTTAGGGATAAGTATCGATCAACAGAATCGGATGGCTTTCAGGCCCTCAGGACAGTTGGGATTTGTTGGCTCTTACTGTCCAATCTTATATTGGAAATGTCTACATGTAACACTAAAAGAAATCCAAGAGCCATGTGTCTCCCCAGGGAATGTTCTTTCTCCCCCATGATCTTAAAAGGGAACTTCAACATATAAATATATTCCCTCCTGGGCTCTTCTTAAACTGAATTTATAGATGTGCTGCTAGTCTTCTGGGGGGGGGGGAGGTATCTGAATATACAAATCTTGTCACTTGCTTTTTCAGATGTCCGTCCCGAAGATTTTCAACAAGTTTGCTGTCGAAAGTCTCATCCCTTCATCCCTGTCCTTGATGCATTCGCCTCCGGATGCCCACAATATAAGTGAAATCAACCTGAGTCCCATGGAAATCAGCACATTCCGAATCCGCTTGAGGTGAACCTGGCTTTGAGTGGAGAACCTCTGACGTTCTTCCCGTCCTTGGTATAACGTGCAATAACCAAGCACATTACTTTAGCTTCTGGCTACTGTGAGAACATGAATTCTGTGAGTTTTTTTTTTTTAAAAAAAGAAAACAACAAGTCTAGTAAGAAAAAGAAGAAAAAGCCATGCTTCCAAAAAGGTTTCTTTTTCTCAGTTTGTCCCACAACTACCGCCATCAGCGTGAACTTATGTAACAAAAATGAACTATTGGCGGCAAGCCCTCAACAGACTGTATCTCAGGTTAAATGCTAACTAATTATGTTTGCATCGAGGGTTGTAAAGAGATTCTTAGAAGCGGTCATGTTTCTGATCATTCATTTTATAAAAATATCCATTTGACCTAAATGGAAAACAAAATCAAGTGTTGGTAGATAATAGCTTAATGGCCAAAACATTGATACAAATTTAAATATTTCTCTGTGTTAAAATGTGTGGGAAAGTGCAATCCTCATGATAAATTGATTTTCCTTACTCTTTTCCAATAACCTTCTTGACTACCCATACATTTAAAAAAAAAAAATAACTGATTTTTCTAGTCACCCACCAGTAGAAAAAGAGACATATTTTCATTACTTGACAATGTGGGATCGGTGCAATTTATTCCATTGTCACTGAAACAGAAGAAGCAATTCCATTTTAGGTACCACAAGGTGTCTTTTTACACAGCTCATTTGAATACAGGTGTTCCAAGGCGGGGTTTTCTATTTTTAAATTACCATATCAAAAATAAATGTGCCTTATTTTTTTATAAGTCTTGTTAAATCTTTTGGTGTCCATATTGCTGTTGGGGGGGGGCAGTGGTGTTACTGGGAGGTTGGGGCAGGGGGTGGGTACTTTCTATGACACATAAATTATGTAATTTTTGCTTGATAATGCTGGCCACATTCTGATCTGTTTCATTAAATTTGTGGTGGTGTTACTCTAAACATTTTGACTATTTGAATGTACTGAGATGTCAGAAAACAAAACAAGGAAGAGAAATATTGTTAATTAAAATATGCTGCTGCCAAGGAAACTGCAACTTGAAGCAAGGATTTTGTAACACACGAGATCCAAATGCTGTCTGCATTTCACAGTAGTTAACCATATTAAAGAGAGAAGGCTTTAAAATAGACTGTGTTAAAACCCACTGTGTGTAGCTCATCTGGATGTTTCTTACTAAAGAATATGTCCCAAACTTGTGTGTGTGGTGAACTCAGCGTGTTATCCTAGCCCATGTGCCATCACAGGATGTTTAAGTTAACTTGAGATCATTGTTTCTTTAATATAATAATAGTATTTAATTGCAGTACAGAAAGAATTCTCTAGCTGTATACACTTTTGAAAACTGCTCAGTGTCTTACCCTAATTTAGTATTATTTGACTTTACACTTCTGTTTACCTCCCCTCATTCCAACACCATTGCAGAGAACATCACCTGTGCCTGACCATTTATTCTGACAGTCATCTGGATTTGTACTCGAGACGCAGCTCCTACATTCACTGTACCAGAGCTGACAAGAATACTGTGAGGGTAGCATTTCATGCATTAAGCATGGGACGTACGTTCCATTCCCTTCCTCACTGTGCGGGAATAAGCAGCTATAATGCAACACCACCACTTCCTTCCGTAGACCTCTACAGACCTTAGCTAGGGCTGCCACGCGCAAACGCGCAAATCCCGGGACTAGGGCCGCTCTTCCTCTTTTCTGTTAAGCTTCTTCCTCCCTGTGAATGCTCGCTGTGTTCTGTGGTTAAGTGGCCCTGCTTAAATCACCACAGCCAACTCTGAGGAGAAGAGATGAAAACTGTTGCGACAAGAGCGGCTCTGCCCTACGTTGTTGCCACCAGCTATTTACTCACAGGTGAAGCAGAAATTCCATTTAACCAGCAAGTTTCTGCTTTTTAAAGTTACTTTCAGACTACAGCGTCAGGGAAATGAAGAGAGGGTGTTTTTGCTTTGGGTTATGGTCAGGAACTCACTGAACCATTCAGTTCCTCTGGCAGCCACATGTCAGCTATGGCCTGTGGTCTATTTGGTTAGGTTTTATTACATTTATTACCACAGATGTTCAGTGGACCAAGTAATTATTTCACTGCTCTCTCCCCACATTTTGAAGTTTTAATTTCATTTTAAAGGTGCATTGTCCAAACATCAGCATTCTTGTTTTCTAAAAATATTGATTTAAATAAAACAGTGTAAGACGTTATAAAACATCGTAATTATCTTCCTGTGTCTTTGTTGTATTTGTGCTGAAATGTTTTCACAGTCCTTTGTCTGGAAGAAAATGTTTACTTTTCATTTTGATTATTTTGCTCATTGAAATCAGCAGGTTTTGATATTTTTCTCTTGGAAGAATTTTTATAACTTTTTGGGAATATGTAATATAAGATCTCTAATAAAATATAATATTATCCTCTCTCTGCGTTGTCTTCTAGACTAGATCTTAATCCTATTTGTAAACAGATCTATTTGCACATTTATAGCACAGAAGTACGGTAGAATCTGGTTGTGGTTCCCTCATGAGAAAATCATCTTTCTTCAGCCCAGCTCTCATAAGAAAAGAGAGTTCTGTGACCAGGTGGCGCATGAAGACTAGTAAGTTGCACGTATATGTTTGGAGCACCTTTGTCTGGATCGGAGTCTGGAGAAACTTCCACCATTTGGGTCCGGAGATCCATCTTTAGCCGGATGGGTAACAGGAAGACTTGGGTTAGAGTCTCTGTATGCAAAGTGCAGGACAGACCAGGAAACAGAGCTAAATCATCACATGGAGCTAAGAAGGGCGGTCGATGTAAATTGATCCAGAAAATAGAGCTGGTAGGAAGAGAGGATTCCAGATGCTGTCACTGCCCTGTCCAAGGGAGCACACAGTTGTGAGGGCTGAGGAATTCCTTCAGAAATCTCCAGTGGGTAAGGGCAAAGAGTACTGTCCCAAAAGTCCACAGGTGCATGCTAACTGGGAAACTTTGATTTATTCTGGGTGACGTGCGAGAGAGAAATGTAGAAATATATTTCCCTGGGGAATAATGAAAACCAAGTCCTTGGCTCCATAAGTTTTGATTATCGGCATGTCACAGGGATTTTTGTATTAAAACTAAACTGGTAAAAAAAAATTTTTCAGGTGAGTATGTGTACATAGCACATCCTACAAAAGTTGATTTGAAAGACACTGAGATAATTCTGGTTTTGAGTGGTTGGGTCAAAACCTACAGTAGAATTAGCAAGTGTGGCTGTCATACCAAGCTGAACACAAATGCTTGAGTCTGAAATGGACAAAAATCCTTCAGTGTGAACTGCCTTAATCTACAATAGAAAAATGTCATCCGTGAGTGATTTAGAGTGGCAGCTGAGTGTGGGTTCCCTGGCTCACACTTCTATCTCTTGGCTTGGCTTTCCCGTGTCCTCACCCCCAGGCTGTCCAGTTGTTGGCAGCCTGGCCACCAGACGATACAGACCTGTGTGCAGACATTGCAGAGACCCTGCTGGAAAGAGCTTCTTCTCATGGTGTGAAGCATGTGTCTAATAGCGTCACTGCCTGCCTTCTAGCTCATTTGCCAATGATTGCACTGAAAATATAAACTTAAAAAACCGAGAACTACGTGGGAAAAGTGCTAAAGACCAGGGTCTACTTTCTGCAGGGCTGCTAAACAAATCATAACAAGGGAAAACTCCTCTACACGAGTCATCTGGTGCGTTAGCCACTGGACTGGTGAGGCCCCTCAGTGTTCATAACGAGGGCCCCTCATTGGCTGAGAACGCAGCACGTGGCCCCTCGAGCATGTGATAGCATGAGTGAATAGCACAGACAAGATGAGCCAAATTGAAGGCCACATTTTGCTCCAGTCTTCCCCCTGCACTGGTCAGACCTGAGGCACTGGTCTGTCCTGGAAACTTGCTGGAACCACAGACCCTGGGCCCCTACCCCAGTCCAAGGGAGCTGGAATCCGAATTTTAACAGTCTCCTTTGAGACTTCGTCCTCACTAAGCCTAACACGCTTCCTGAAGAGTGGTCTCTGCGTGATTTCTAATTGGCTATTTAGAAATAGTCCCGTGGCCTACAAAACATGCCAGAAGACCTCCCAAGTGCTAAGTGGCAAAGCAATTGGCAACTGGCACCTCTGGGTCCAGGCAATTCCTGCTTGCACGCCTGCTCACTGTAGCCTTGGCTTTGTCTTCCCCACGCAGAGGCCAAAAGGAGCTCCTCCAGAAAAGGTATTTAGAAGGCTTTTCCTTTTTTTTTTTTTTTGTTCCTCTTTACCGACATACTTGAAAAAGCATAATGTTGCACAAAGGCTGAAGAACCCACCTGGCCTGAACCTGACCGAGTGAGTTTAGCAAATCCTGTGTGACTAGCCGTCACAGCTCCTCCCCTGGCCCCCGCACAGCTGTCTGTCTTGTGTGCTCATGGATCTGTGTCGCGGCACAGAGGGCCTTTTCCCAGGGCAGCTGTGTCCGCTCCGTCACCTTGGGAATCTCTGTTTGACCAGCAGCATATAATAGTCCCTCCGGCACTACTCTTTTCCAAGTCATTTTCTCGCCTTGCTTCCCTTTCCAAGGCCGGGATGTAAGCTCTGTATCCTTTACAAGTTGAGCGTGGGAGTCCTGTAAATATTTGTTCAGTAAGTAAGCAATGGGGTCAACGCATGTAAACGGAGAAGCAAATATATATATATATATATATATATATATAATTTGTAATAAAGAATAAAAAGCTGAGAATCCCTTACCACTTTGTTTGTTGTTGTTACTTGCTTATTTATACAGTCCTTTGCTTGAACCCTCACGGTATTTCCAGGCCAGAAATGAACATAAAACTTTTTGAAGCTGGGTTTCTAATCCTTTCAAAGGATGTGACATCATGGGAGGTCCTGTGCCTACCAATCCATCATTGCCCCTCCGCCATCTTCCTCCTGACGAAGTCCTGGCTTTAAGTATCATGGACTTCAGGAACTGGATCATGTTCTGAATCGGTCTAACTCCCCTTTCCAGGCACCTGTTTACCTTGGGAATTGCCATATGCCACACTCTAGCCAAGGAGCTGTCAGGGGAAGTTAGTTGAGGGCTTCTGAGGGAGGCTTCTTCCTTCTGTCTTAAGAAGAGTGACCAGGCAACAGGTTCAAGGTCAGTGCTGTGGGATAACCGACGGGAAGGCTGGTGTTGTAGCCATCGGCAAGCCTGCAAGCACCTGCCTGAGGACAAAGATAAAACCCTGTGAAGATGAGATGCAACTGAGGTTTCTGATGTTGACCAGGCTAAATGAACCAGCTCTGTACTTTCATGTGAAGTGATAAACCACTTTATTTCCAAGTCACTCCAATTTAATGTCATGTCACATACTCATTTCAGCTGACACTCTCGGGTGTCATCACTGCTCCTGAAGGAAACTTTCAGATAGATGCTTTCCTGACTACTCTCTGTTCCTCGAGTGATTCATCATTGTTGTATACCCCAATGTGAGAATGTAGGTCCGTGCTGTCTCCACCGCTTCCTTGCACATTTTCTTCAAACTGTTTAATAAAACAGATCATTTCACTATATCGCAGGGAGGAAGTTTTCTCTTGAATATAAGGTGGGAGGAAGGAATGTAAAAATTGCCTAATAATCAATTATGTGGACACTAACAGAATGCTTGATAGTTGAAAGGCTATTTTGATGTATACAGCAGAGAATGTTTTGACTCGAATGTGAGATTAGACTGAACGTGATAAGATGACCCTTCCCAGTGGAAACCAAAAGCCAGAGGCAGAGGGGGAGAGAAAGGGGCCCAGATGTGGAAACAGTGAGCCTGCCGCAGCGCTCTGCTTTGGTGTATCTCACTCTTAGGTACCCACAGACGCTTTTCTGATTAGAATTGGATCATTGAAAGATAATTCTGTGAATTTCCGAATCTGCAGTGGCAACATGCTGAAAAACGCAACTGATTCTATGGGTCTAGTGTTCAGTTTCTCAGGCTCTGCACTGCTTCACGGCTGTTTGCTTGTTCACAGCAGAGCCACAAGGCTTACCATCTGATCCAAAACCTATAGGCCGTGTTGGTGAGCACAGTGTGTCCCTAGTGTGCGTCTGTCATAGGCCATGTTGGTGAGCATAGTGTGTCCCTAGTGTACGTCTGTCAAGCTTCACCAATCTAAAGGCACCATCATCGGTCAGCTTTCCACACCTGCTCTGAAGTTGGGAATTGCCTCTTGTTTTGGTCCGGAACTTCCTGCCACAGTAGAAGGCTCAGAGCACCTGCCTTTCCTGGGGTGGGTTTCTTTGTTGTACACAGGGCCAAAATAAATTCACACTGACTCTATGAGGTGAGTTCAGCAATGGGGAAAAAAGGGGGGAATCTGTACCTACTTTTATATATTTATATAAGATAATGATAGATACAAGGCACCATATATCATGTTATATGGAGTTTATTAAATGAGCATGGGGAGAGAAGGAAAGGGGGGAGGGCTACCAATTTTATATATAAAAATAAGATAATAGATACAAGGTACCAGATATTATGTTATATGAGTTTATATGAGGGAGAGAAGGAAAAGGGGGGAGGAGTACCCCAGAGAGAGACAGACAGACAGGAAGAGTAAGAAGAGAGGGAGTAGAGAGAGTGAGGGGCAGAGTAGAGAGAGAGAGAGGAAGAGGAAGAGAGAGGGGCCATGTGGATGGTTTGCCCTTTCATATGGCCCTGGGCAGGGCTACACCCCCTGACAGGTAAGCAATGACATCATAGGTAGGCGGACTGCAGCAGCATCCTAATACCTACCTCATGTCTTTTACATTCCTAAATGTATTTTCTAAGTGCAGAGCATACTGTTTTGAGATGTAAAACTGAAGTAAATTCCACAGCTTCATCTTAACAGAATTTATGGGCAACCACTTCTGCCTTGTTATCATACTGTCAATTAATAAACATTAGCTCAGTTTGCCATCCGGGTAGGGGATCTATGCTGCACTCTGGGGAGCCCCTCTCTAAAGTAAGCCTGGTGGAATTAAGGTTCCCTCAGATGAGAGAGCAGGAGTGTCAGTCACATTAGCACAAATGACAGACAGGCTGTGGGACCTCTTAGGAAGGGGTGCTCAGCTGAGCCTAAAGGTTGAGTTAGAATAGGAGGGAACAAAGAGTTGACAGCTTCAGCACAAAACCTGAGACTCTGGTCTGGTGGAGTCAGGGGAAGAACAATTGATAGGCTGTCAGACAGGAAATGCCCTGTTCTCTGGGTCTAGACAGTGTATTCTACAGATGGAACAAAATGGTAGCCTGTGTGTTAATACAAGTTAGAAATATTAAGAATATGAAAGGAAATATGTCTGTGCATAGTTACCAGAAACTCTCAGGCTTGCTGCATAGTTTAGTCTGCTGGGAAGGAAAGAATTTGTATGCCTAATTTGTGATTTTTTTTTACTATAGCCATGTCATGCTTCATTAAGATAATTATGAAATTTAAAAGCCTTATACATGAGTCTGTTGACTCCAGAACCCTGTAATAAAATAATACAATGAAACCCTATAACTGGAATAGTAAAATATAATCTAAGTTTGGGCAGAACAGTATTATTATAGGTTATTAAAGTACCATTCATTAGTCTACAGTAAATCTATTTTAGGATTATCTATAGTGTTTAATTTGTCAACCATAAACTTAGTAATATTTGCTAGACAGATAAGACAAAAGAGTAAGATACATATGAAAATAGTTTTAGCTTTGAAGGCAATCTATATATTTTAATGTTTGCTAGACCCTTGTCATAGTACAATCTGTTGGGCCTGTGCTTATGAAGGGCTGTTAAAAGGATGAGGTGGTTTACCTCAGAAAAACTACATTAGCTAAAGGGACTGGGTCACTTCCATCCAAATTCCACCCTATGTACATGATATGAAATGGGAGAGCTTTCTAGAGCACTCTAACAGAGACACAGATACCTGTTCTTGATGCTTTAATACACAGAAGGAAAGTGGATCTCTTTTATGCACATATTCAAATTAAAAGAAAATGCAAGGAGCAGAGTGCAATGACAAAAAACGGCTGGTCTTTGAAATGCTGCACCTGGCTTTCATTAGAAGCTTTCTCTAGAAATAAACCTGGCGTTGTGGTGCCCGCTTTGAATCCCAGCACTCGGGAGGCAGAGGTAGGCGGATCACTGTGAGTTCGAGGCCAGCCTGGTCTACAAAGCAAGTCTAGGACAGCCAAGACTACACAGAGAAACCCGTCTTGCAAAAAACAAAAACAAAAAAACAAAACAAAACAAAACTCAACAACAACCAAAAATAAAAAAATAAATAAAAAGAAAAGAAAAACCTGTAGAAATAATCGATGAAAATGAACCCGATTAGTATTGAAGGAAAAACTATTTGGGTACCTAGTATCAAAAAGCCAGGAGATTGTCTGGAGTTGAGGAATTTTCTAGAGTTCCAAATAGAAGGCAAATTGCTTGTCTCAGACAAGCTTTAGCTTGTCCACACCTGTTAATTATATCGTGAGGGGCGTGGCCTTACCAGCTGGTAAAGGCCTTCCGTGTGCCGCACGGAGAGGGGCGTGGTCTAGGGCTCTGATGGTATATAAATAAGAGCGCTGAGAGAGCGCGGTGTGGTGTGCGATGTTGGCTTGTGGCATGTAGCAGTTTGAAGAGACAAGACAGACCAGATGCAGCGGCTTGGAGGAGACTGTTGAACAGAGCCAGGTATAACCCAAAAGAATCCAATTGACCCTAAATAGCTACGAGAAGTAAGGGGCCCACTCTCCCCCACTAACCTTATCTTTCCTACATAGAGTTGGGAGGTCGAGGCCTAAACACCCTAAATAAAAAAGTAGAGTTTAAAAGAACATTACAAAGCAAGCCAGTAAGCAGCCTTCCTTCATGGGGTCAACTTCAATCCCTGATAAGCTGTAAGGCAGTGTGGTTCTCAACCTGTGGGCTGTGCCCCCTGTGGTGGTCGCAGTATTTGGAAGATTGAGAACCACTACTGTAAGGGACTCTAGATGAGAGAACCATGGGAGAATAGCAATGTAGAAGGATCTAGTGGGTCCTAGAAACCTACAAGTAGAACATTATGATAGGCAGATTTGGGTCAAGGGGTCCCGCTCAAACTAAGGCACTAGCCAAGGACAATACAGGCGGTAAAATTTAAACCCCTACCCTGATCTAGCCCATGGACAGGACAGTCTCCACACTTGAGTGGAGAGAGGGATTTGACTTTCTCATGTACTCTGGGGCCTCACATTTGACTATGTCCCCTGGCGGGGGAGACCTAGTGGCACTCAGAGGAAGGACAGCAGGTCACTGAGAAGAGACTTGATACCCTATGAGCATATACAGGGGGAGGTAATCCCTCTGAGGAACAGTCATAGGGGAGGGGAATAAGGAGAAAATGGGAGGGAGGGGAGAATGGGTGGATACAAGGGATGGGATAACCATAGAGATGTAACAAGAATAAAGTAATAAAAAAAAAAGAAAGAAAAAGAAAAAAGAAAAAAAAAAGGTGAAATAAAGACTTTGCTCTCCAAGTTGCTTTTTGGTTATAGTGTTTATCACAACAACAGGAGGCAAGGCAGGTTAAGGAGGGAGCTGGGGTGGTGAGTGGGGGTGACCAGGAAGGAAGATATTGCTAACATTAGTTTCTTTGGTTCTCTTCATCTTTCAGAAGGCATGGAGGTAAAATCATACTACTGGTAAATAGTAGCAAACATGCATAGTGTGAGAGCAAGCACTGTAGCCTCATGGCCACACTATAACGGATACATCTTTGTCCTATTCATTGTACAAAACAGGAGGTGAAGACTGGTGAAACCGAATTCCAACCATTGTCTGTGCAGGAGTCTGAAAATTCTAGCCAAAGCTGCACTGATTGTTTCTATAAACAAGCTCTTATCAGTGATAGTATTGATTTATAGACATTGTATGGGCTACTTTGTAGCTAAATCGCAGGCTTCAGCTTTCAAAGCTGAAAACATTTACTAAAGGTTCTTTCCAGAAAAAAAAAGGGGGGTGGGAGTGGGGGTAACCTCTTAGTGTATTGCAGAATAGGGCTATTTACAGGACCTTCCACTTCAGAGGGAATTGCCAGAGTTGTCACTTCAAGGAAATGTTAATTAGAGAGGAGACTAGGAAGTGGGCAGTGGCAGCAGCAGAAGGAACACACTGGATTGGTGTCTGCCAATCTGGATTCTAGTCTTAACTATACCGAATGTTGCCGTGGGACCTTGAATAAGCCACACCACCTCCTAGGAACTAGTTTTTTCTCCTGGTCTAATTAAAGCCACACTGCAGTTTCCAAATCTGGTTTTTGTTTTTGTTTTTGTTTTTGTTTTTGTTTTTCCCCTAAACACTTTTTCTGGTCTGGGAAGAATTCTTTCAGCAGATAAAGCCAAGTGCATTTTAACTGGTTCCCTGTGGCAACACTTACAGCTATTTCCAAAGAACTTTTTGAAGTCTCTGTGTTTTGGTTTTGACACCTTTGGGTGTTCAGGGTTGGGAATAGAATGATCTCAATGCAAAACCTATTTTTGCTTTCTTTATTTTTGTAAATGCCAGTGATTTCCTCCCCTGAAACAACCTAAATCTGAAAAAAACAAAAAAACAAAAAAACTATGTTCTTGAAGCTTTCTCTGGAGAAGCTGAAGGCAGAATTTGAAGGGTTATATGAAAATTTCAGAAAGGATCATATGAAAACAGGTGTTCCCAACTGTGAGTCTGCACTGGGAACTCATGAACACAATCGATTCAGACCAGTTCAGGGATGCTGAAACAAGAAATTTCTTAGTAAAATAACTGAGATGGGAAATCACCAGATCTGCTTACTCATGGAACTGGAGAGATGACTCAGCAGTTAAGAGCTCTTGATGCTCCTGCAGAGGATCTGAGTTCCCAGAACATCTTGTAGGACACTCACATCTCAAAGAGATCTGACTCCTTCCGGTGTCCACAGGTACCTCACTCACATGGACAAACCTGCACACAGGCACACAAACATCCACATGGTTCTAAAAAAAAAAAAAAAAAAATTAAATAGGTGGATCTTAGGAAAAAATAAAGAAATCTTAGTTTGGGGCTACTTGTAGTTAAAAATTAATCTTATAGGGACTAGAGAGATGGCTCAGAGGTTAAGAGCATTGGCTGCCCTCCCAAAGGTCCTGAGTTCAATCCCCAGCAACCACATGGCAGCTCGCAACCATCTGTAATGAGATCTGATGCTCTCTTCTGGCATGCAGGCATACAGACAGACAGAACACTGTATACATAACAAGTAAATCTTTAAAAAACTAAATATCAGTTGTGGTCCTCCCTCCTCCTGGGGGATCATTGGCCACTAGCCCATGAGGACAAAGAGAGCAAAAGTGACAAATGGGGTCAGACAGGCGAGAGTAGGACAGACAAGACTCCTGAGATCAGCTTCAGAGAGAGACAGCTCATTTTATTGTTTTAGGGGTGAGGTATATAAAGGTTCTTAGGCTTACAGTTACAGGCGGGAAGGACTGATAAGTCATAACACTGTACGTAATTATTGTAACTGACTCATGGGTTGAGTTGTGTTGCTCTGTGCATCATCATCCTCCAAACAAGGCCAGGCATCTGTGCCTAGAGATGCTCTCCAGATAGGTCAGGCAGAGGAGAGGAAGCTCCGTGACTGAGGGAGTCCTCCTCCATTTTGCACAGAGCTCAGAGAGCTATGGAGACATGGGTCTTGAGAGAGACCCACCTCCGTAACAGTGGATGCTGATTCAGGGTGCCTCATTGTGAAGTAAGCATGTGTTAGTCCGTTGCTAACTTGTCTTGACTCTTTTTTCTACAGGGTCTATTTTCAAGATCCAGTCTCGGTCAGAGTCCAGAACTAGTTACTACATGTTTATTTTGGGAACAGACAAATATCAGATGTTCAAACTCATTATCTGAGAATGAGCTTCCGTTTCCGCTAACACCAGCTGTGGCCAGGTGGCTATCGTGTTGACTAAGCACTACGTTTACTGAGCCCGTTTTTAACATTCATTTCCTATTATGAGACGCTCAGAGTGGATTGAAAAGTAGCTTTCAAACTGATGCATGCATGCATGCATGGGCCAACCCCAGCAGGCTTTAAATAAGATCTGGTTAGGCGGTAGGGCTTTTGAGAGATGCCAGTGAATGAGAGATGTAGAGAAGATACCATCTCCGAGTTCCTGAATAGGCCCTAAGTTCACTGCCAAATGTACTGATGAGACAGACTAGAGGACCCTGAGGCCAGGTGGCAATGTGACTGTGGTGACACCAAACTGTGAGGCAGCCACTGCTGTGATGTGGCTGCAAGTTAGGGAATGCCAGGCAGGGGCCAGGGGGGACAGCATCCCTGAACTCTCCAGAGGACCGGTGCTGACACTTGTTGGAATGAGAACAGGATGGAACCTGTTCCTGGTGTGTTGAGCTACCCAGTTGGTGGCCCTTTGTGACAACAGCATTGTAATCATTCCTTCTGACTGTCTCCTAGGGCAGACTCTGGGCACCCTGTGGTCCTGCCAGAGAATGAAGTGAGCAACTATGAGGATTCCCAAAAGACACAGGCATGCCCATGTCACAGGGGCTCTAGGAACCCTTGGAGTCAGCTCAAGGCACCCCAAGCCCAAGTTCTCAGCCCAAAGGAGATTTATTTGTCCCAGAGAGACAAAGGGCAGGGGCGGACGATGAGGGAGAGGGGAAAGGACCAAGAGGAGGGGGAAAGGATATTTGTCTGGGTGGAGGCAGCAGGGGGACTGCCTCTGGGACAGAGAGGAGACAGATGTGGCCCATCGGAAAATGGCAGTTTATAAAGGTAAAAGGGGGAAACCCTGTGTTAGGATGCACTGGTTCGTTTTGACAGGGTGTGTTAACGAGGTGAGCCCAAGGGGGCTTTTGATTGCTGGACTTCGATACTTTGGTAGCTGGATCTTGGTGGTCAGCCTCAGGAGGAGGAACTGGCCAAATAAGGGAATAGACCTTGGTGGCTAATGCATTTTTGTTTGTTTCATCAAGGCAGAGGGAGTGGGGGAGAAGGGCAAGGCCTGCCAGAGCCATGTGTACCACGCTCAGGCCAGCTAGAGTCCCTTTGAGAACACCATCAGCCGGGGTTGGTGTGTGTAATGTGTGGAACTGTAGAATACACCTGGACGGAGATGTTTTCAAGGATTCACCTCCATTCGCACAGAAAGCCACTCCTCTCGCTCCAGTTTTCTTGAGTAAAGTCTCCTAGAGATGGAACCACTGGGTATCTGTCCCTAATAGGATATAGGAATGGTTTTCACCTGCCAGGAGCTTATAACTTTTAGATGTAGATGAAGTTCCAGCCCCTAGTCTCACGCTAACTGTGCAGGAGGTCAGACCTGTGTGATGATGGAGCCTTGAAGGTTTTGTGCCATAAAGCCAGGGAGCTAGTAAAGAAAACAAGGCTGAAAAATAAGCTTCCGTGACCCAGGATGCTGCTTGTTGGCTTACCCTGTAGGGAATGACCAACAGACTCAACAGAGAGTTGACAAGCTGAAACTGTGCCGACCAGGAAAAGTGTTCTTTCATGAATATAGCAAAGAGCAAAAATCAGAAAAACAGACATATCCATCGTGTGCCAAAGTGTGCCAGCATTGCGTGTATGATGAAGATTACATTTTATCCTGATGGTAAAGAGAAGATCATTCACAACAGCACAGCATTAATTAGGAGGAAAATAAAATCGAATATCTGTCATACACAAAGGAAAATGGATCTGTACACCAAAGATCCAAGGCTGTATGTACAATGGGATAGAAAGAAAATATTTTAATTGCTTGGGACTAAAGGCCTTTCTAACAAAAAAGTCAACTAATTTGATTATATACGTAAAAAAATGATATTGTCGGAGATGCTATAAAGTTAATGAAAATGAAAAAATATTTTCAGTATGTATTATTAGTTTACTTGTGGTACCCCAACTCTGAGACAGAAATAACAGTCACTACTACATGGCAATATGTAATCTTGACCTCAAGAAACTTGATGTACTGAGTAAGGGACCACATGGAGCGAGTGCTTCTGAATATGATGAGCATTATGAGGTTGCATCTAGTTGTCACAGCAACATACAATATGGATAAACTAAATAAGGCTTGGCATCTCTCATGTATAATTTATTAAAATCAATGAGAAAAATGTTAGCATAGACAAGTTGAACAAAGATATACATTGGAGATTCCTAGATAAAAAAATATAGTTTACCAATAAACATGTAATTATCTTCATGAATAACCAAAGGTATACAAATCAAACCAAAATATTCCATTAACCCATTTGATTATCAAATAATAAAATAAGCCATAATAAGGTACTAATGACAATGAGTAGGGAATTATATGTTCTCACAGGCTTTGATAGGACTATAAATTGTAGAAAATCTGATGATTATATATTAATATTTATAATTTTAAAACCTACTTTTCTATTTAGTGTTATGGACTGACTGTTTTGTTCCTCCAAAATTAATATGTAGGGGACTAACTTGCAGTGTAATATTTGAAGAGACATAGTCATGACAGTGGGCTCTTATGATGGCCCTTATAAATAGAGGCACCAGCAGTCATTAAATGTCTATAACTCTTCATTTTCAGCTGGGGCCTTGTGATATTTCCCACATTTTTGCTGGTATGTTAACTGGTGATGTCATTGTTCAGGTCTTGCTTAGGCCTGAACATGTTAACATTTCATGGATGCAGCTTTTCTGTCCTATATAGAAGATGCAATCTCACCCGCAAATGTCCCGGTCATCCAATACTAACTGGCCAGCACGCAAACCATAGGCATATGAGCAACACTAAGAAGACTCAGCAGGTTGTACTTACACATACACATGTATGTGTATATGCAACAATAGTAATCAAATAAGAAGAGAGGGGGGAAATGTGCGGTAAGTTTAAATTACACATTGAATTTTGAAGACACAGTACCCAAGAGTGATAAATAATAGATATTGAGTTAAGTATATTAAAATTTTTTTTAAAGAGGATACCAAAGGAGTTCTCTCTCTTTCTTTCTTCTCACAGCTCCAACAACCCTACAAGTGTGAAGAACCATGAAGGAACTGGAAGACAGGATGAGAGTCCTCACCAAGAACAAACCAACAAATATTTTCATCTTGCACCCTGCTCTCCAGAACTGTGAAAGACACACTTTTGTTGTTTAAAGATGTAGACTATGGTACTTTGTTATGATGACCTCATCTGACATTGTATATGTGTGTGCATGTGTATGTGCATTTAAAAGCAATTAATAGAAGGAGCAAAACCATATTAACACAGCAACAAGCATCAAAACCGTGCATCAGAGACAGACCATGACCAAATCCAGCCCCCTGCCTTGTTTTGAAAATGAAGTGTAATTGGAATTTTTATTTTTTATTTTTAAATTGATCATCTCTGGCTGTTTTATCATAACAGTAGAATTTAATATTGTTTCAGAGGCTTTCTGTTTGCATAAGCCTAAAATATTTATTATCCTATCCTTCATAGGAAGTTTGCCAACTCTTCCTCTGTAGAGTAGATTAAAATTACAATCAATTGGAATATTCATGAATTTTATTTGTCTAAAATTATTGTATATCTGTAATGTAGAACATTATACAGCAATCGACAAAGTAGATTACATATAAAGACATGCAAATATTTGGTAAGGGATTTTGATAAATGAGAATTGTAGCTCAATGCATATAGCACAATCCATTTATGTGAACACTATATATACAAATGCATATTGATGTATACTTCCATTTACTAATTAGAGCCAGTGAATTGCCATATTGTCACCTTGATGGAAAAACATTGAAGCCTGCCATTTACGATCATGTCCTAAGCATTTAATTAAGCAGTGATCAGAAAACTAATTTAGAAACAGGACAGCAGCTATTTCTCTAAGAAGCTCATGAGACACAGAAGGTAGTGACGAGCCTCTAGTCCCTAGAGTCTAGGGTGATCTCCCACCATGCATTTCTGGAGTGCACTCTTGGTGAAGTTAGAATTTTCCTGCCATGACATGTGGCCTGATGGAACTAGGTCTCCACTGAAAAGGCACGAGGTTGACTTAAAACAAGACTTGGATATAAACTTTGGCTCTGTCCCTTCACGTGCTAGGTCATTAGATGTCAAACAAGTCATTTTCCCTCTTGGAACTGTACTTCATGCTTAAGATGGGAATTGAGTCTTTAACTTTCTGAGACCCCTGAAGTGGCCACTGTACACTGCCACCTGTAGGTTGCATACCTGGGTGTCTCCATGGAGCTGGGAGTTAGTTTGTCCCTCTCTTTATCTTCCTGTCCTCAGCTGCACAGCCCAGAAGGAAAGTGCTCTTCTCTGACTCTCTAGCACAAGTCAGCAACAGCACCACCCAGCCTGGATGGATGCCCATCACCATGGTAACAAACACCATCTCCCTGCTTCTGGCTCAGTGCTTATGCTCCACTTTCTCCTTTACCCCAAGAGCCAGGCTCAGTTTTGTGGCTCCCACACACAGGTTGGTTTTTTTTTTTTTTTTTTTTCTTTTTCTTTTTTCCTTTTTCTTTTTCTTAAGGAGTAGACAAATTATAGCAAATGGTAATCATGCATGATGTTTTCCCCTCAAAGTAAGATATCATCACTCTGACCCACTTTTTAAAAAGTGCCTAACTAAATATGGCACTTCCTTTAACAACATGAGTTCTTGCCTGATAAAAATCATGGAAGAAATTGTTTTTTTAATAATCCTTATGAATTTTCAAACTACTCTTTTTTTTAGTTAACTTTTTCCCTAATGGGTTTCATTATGGCTTCTTCATATATACATATGTGTAGTGTTTGTACACACATGTATATGTTGGTATTACTTTGTTCCAATTCACCCTTACTCTACTGATCTCCCCATCTTCCTTCTCCCCTTTTGTTGGGTCTCTTCATCTTCTCATTAGCTCTTCTTTCTGGTTTCTTGTCACATGTATTCCATTACCCTTTCTTACTCATCCCCTCTGCTTACAGCTCTTTTTCGGTCTCACAGTTTCCATTAAAGCCCCGATGCCTCGGTGTTCCCACTGGGGAAGTGTAGGAGCAGCCACAGCATTTGGAATGCTTCAGATGGATCTGCAAGTCCATGGGTTCCTGGTGTGTTGGAAAAGGTGAGGAGAGGGGGCTGTGGTTGGAGTGCTAGACTGACACCAGGCTATGAAGAGTTGGTACTGTTAGTGTCATCTGCTTCCTAAGAGGAGCCATCCATCCTCACTGTATGGAGCTCTGTTGCACTTTCATTTTATGCCCTGTATGCAGGTTGCTGGGGCCACAGTAGCTGTAGGAGATACAGAAGCACAGCTCGGTGGTACCTGAGTGTAAACAGCTTACCATTTATTGCACTGGATGTAACTGTCACTCTTCAATCAGCCCTTCTCTTAGTGACCGGTCTCCCAGAGGCAGACCTATCCAGAGCAGGATTTACAGGAAAATGTTTTTGCAAGCATTAATTGGACATTCTTATTCCCAGAAATCCTTTGCTGTTGACTCTGCACTTATTTAATCAATGGTCTTCTCCATTCGGGGGGACAGTTGGAGAAGAAAGGTATCTTTTGGCTGTCAGTGGAAAACTATATTTTTAAAAACTTCATGGTGAGTTCCTGGTGTTGCTTTCAGGCCTTGCTGAGAAAGGAAAGGGTGTTGCTTCATTTTGCTAAAATCTCTTTTACAAATCATACGTGAGCCCAGGGAATGTGGATTACTAAAATTTATTCTAAGGCCTAGCATGCGGCAGGGCTTCTGGGTGCTGTTGGGAATATAATCACCTGAACAGGAAAAGCTCTTTGTCTTCCCAGAGTGCCCTAGCTAAGAGGAGTGAGGAGAGAGAACACGGGTCATTACACAAGAACACCCAGCCCTGTGGCCTTCCTGGAACCAAAACTGTGGGGACGCCACAGAAACCTGATCTGCAAAAGGAGCTTCACTCTGGCCACATGCTCAGACCCTGTGTTTGGCAGGGCATGTGTCTCGGGCGGTGCCAGGGTGAGCTTTGGACATGTGTGGGCTATCTAGAGGGCTGGTGGCTAGCTCTCACTCAGTCTCTCCGTGACCTGTATGACATTCTTTCTCTGAGGGCAATGGAAGACGAAGGAAGCAGTGGGTCAGAAAAGAACTGAGATAAAAGAAAAGGTCATGAGTGTGCTCTTACACCCAGGAGTTCAGCAGAGGATGCCCAGCAGGAAGAACTGAAAAGAACAATCCACACTTCAGTGGGTGCCATCCTGTGTCCTGGGTACTGGACCAAACAAACTACAAGGTATGAAAAGCTGGCAAAGGTCAGAAGACAATGCACACCCCTGCAGATGCTTCCTGTATGTCACAGGGCAGCAAATATAAATGTATTTTTATGCTAATAGAGGAAGGGTGAGATGAAAGTAAGCGAGCAGAATAATAGGAAGAAATTCAACTTTGAACTGTCCAAATCCAAGGTGTCTTTAGCCAGAAAATAGAGAATGAATTTCTATCTATGCTCGGAGTGGTAACTTTGAAGAACCTCCACACCAGCATTCTTAGCCGCCCAGAGAACTTCTCCACTGCCTCCTGAAAGAGTAACTATGTGTTTTAGCAAATGACAGAGAAGACATTCAGCACCTCCTAGAATTACTGATCTGAGAGGATCAGAGTCAGCATTGTATCACCTTGTGGCTGCTGGGAACACTCCGTCCTTGCTAGCTAGCCTGAGCCAGTGGGGCAGAGCGTGAGTGCATATTCAGCCGAGAGCTGGGGTGTGAGAAGATGCCTGCCCGGAATCCTTAGTAACCCTGGCTTACGGATTTCACATACTCGCCTGACCAGTGCCAGGCTTTATAAGACAAGTGCTCAATAAGTAGCTATGACAGAAGAAATCAGATGGCAGAGTCCACATTGCTAGAGGCCTTAGAGATCGTCTATTTTAATGCATTGTTTAAATCATCTTTTTCTGACTCATCTTCAAAGGGTTAGAATGTGAGATGACCTACCTATTATCTACTGAATTACAAATTTCTCACGAGGGGCTTGGGGTATGATATAAAACAAAAATAAAAAACTTTTTTTTTTTCCATTTTATTCTTCTGATCTATCCCAAACTTTCCCTTAGTAAGTAATACATCTTAGGGGTCTGGAAAAGCAAATGACTTGGTCATGATCACTGCACTAGTTAATGGAAAAGCCAAGGCTAACTCTGGTAATGGTTCTTGGTAATTCTTAGGTTTTTTGTTTTTGTTTTTGTTTTTGTTTTTCTGGTTAATTTGGCTTCTTTATTTTTCTTCATTGATTTGCTTATTTAATTACTTTACAGCCTGATCCCAGCCCCTTCCTTACTCTCTTCCCAGTCCCACCCTCACACCCTCCTATGCCCATTCTCCCCTTCCCTTCTCCTCAGAAAAGGGGAGTCCCCCCCCCCCCCGACCCATGGGTACCAAGCCACCCTGGCACATCAAGTCTCAGCAGGACTAAGTGCATCCTCTCCCACGGAGGCCAGACCAGGCGGCCCAGGTAGAGGAGAGGGACCCAAAGGCAGGCAATGGAGCCAGAGACAAGCCCTACTCCAAGGTAGTTCTTTAACAGAGGCAAGCAGTTTCTGTATACAATGTGCAGAGAAATGGGGCAGGCAGAGAGTGGGCGTGAGAGACTCTAGAGGGACCAACCCTGCCCTTTAAGCACGGGGTGCTCATTTCCCTTCTATGCACTATCTCCTTGACTCTCAGTGTCACTGCTCCACTGGAGGAGCTAGCTCTGACACCCTCCCTTCTCAGTCCAGGACATCTGGGGAGTCAGCATGCACCAGGGAGGAGTGTTTGGGAGAGCATGCTTGTTCCCCTGACTCTCACGGAAGCCGGTGTCTCACAGGGGCCACGAACTTCCCTCCATGATGGGGGAGGTGTGTGCGGTCCCAGCATCTGAGCCGACACTCACCCACAAATACCAGTGTTCTTCTTCTTCTTTCTTATCTGATGAGTTCACTGGGAAATGCTTATTCCATACAAATAGACTGCCCTTATTTTATTTGCACAATGAAGAAAAGTTTGACTTCAAGCCAAGAGATGACGCCTTCTAAAAGGCGAAGCCAGAAGGTGCCGAAAAGTCCCCTTTACTTGTATTCTTCCATTGTCCTAACCACCTGGTGGATTCTCGGCCTTGTGTGTACAGCAGATTTTTTCAGGCTTCGCCAGGCTTGCAGCTCTTCAGTGCACCTGTTCTCATTTCTACAGCCTGCGTTCACCCGCTTGCTTTACTTATATTCATTTTTTGCATCATCACTGCACTGAACAAACAGGAGCGTTCAGGGACAGTCACAGAACTACTCGGTTTTGTTTTCTTACAACTACTGCAAGCAAACCCACTTCTCCGGAACTTCCCTGCCTCAGGTGAGCTTGGTGGTGGGTGTGCCTGGCTTTTCTTGGAAAATAAAGCCTAGAGTAGTCTCAGCTCTAGCACCTGTTCAGTCTTAATTCTAACCTCATGTACAGTCACAGTTTTCGCCACAAGCAGAGTGCCTGTCTGTCAGCATCTTTGAGGGGACAGAGAGCAGCATGTTTCCAACATCACTGCAATTCTTCCCTGCCATACCCTAACCAGGGGTTGGGGAAGTCCTAGAATTGATTCCCTGAATTCTCTCAGATGCCCCTTTCTGGAAATCCTTGTTATATGAGCACAAGCTTCAGCTAATCCCTTGGTCTTCCTTCCACAGCCACCTGAATATCTGGTGGCATACCTTCATCTCTGAGAACAAAGCCTTCCCATAAGATAGCCCAGTTTTCCTTTAGCCCCATTGTAGGTGTTGGGGGTTGGTCTGGTCCTACGCATTCAAATGCCAAATTGCCACCCACACCCACCCCTCAGAGATCTGATTGCAGCCCAGATGAGCACATTCTCACACACACCAAGGGATGCTGTGTAAACTTTGCTTGCTAATGTTCCCTGACTGGTTAAATAAAGTTGCTGGCAGCCTATAGCTGGGCAGAAGAGAGGCAGGCGGGGCTTAGGTTCCTGGGCTCGGGGTCTCAGAGGGACCATGAAGCCGGGAGGAGGAGAGAGAGGAAGCAGAAGGTGCAGCAGGAGGAGAGGAAGCAGGAGAGAAGGATGTTGTTGTGGGGCAGTATGGACCATGAGCACGTGGCCCTGAGGGCTGGCCTGATGAAACAGAAGCAGTCCAGGCAGCAACAGTTATGGGAAGTAACTGGAGGCACGTGACTGGGAAATAGCAAAATAGCTTGGAGGGTTGATACCTGCCAATTTACTGTGCTTTAAGGCTTTTATAAATCCAAAAGGTCTCTATCTGGATAATATGGGAAGTAACTGGGGTAGAGAAACCCTCTGGAGTCTAATAACAATTCAACAACAGCAGGCACCTGCACCTTTCTCAGCCATGAGTCATGTGCCAATCTGGTATCAGAGACCTCGTCACAAGGGGTTCTCAAAATCCCCATGGAGGTCAGCACAAAGCCAGGGCCACCTCTTGAGTGATGGTGGAAAGCCCCGGAGGGCCTGGCCTTGGCACTGTGTCACATGCTGTGCAAAGGACTGTTCTCCTAATTAATGTTTTCCAGATATTTAATTTCAAGCCTTTTTATTCTCTTCTTATGAGATGAGGTGAGGGTTGCTAAGCTGGATTTAGATCACCTCACTAAATAGGCAGTCTTGAGCATCATTTGGGAATCAGTAGCGATTCCCAGCTGCTGAAATCAGGATCCACGTAACCTTCCTAAGGGACTTGGATCTGGATGGAGTGTGTACGTAACTTCACTGCTGATCTCTCACTTGCTGCTGCAGTTCATTATAGCTGGGGCTTTATTTCTTCTCCCACTGGTTAGCATCTTTTTTTTTTCTTCTGTGACATCATTGACATAGCGACTTTTCATAGCATTATTCATTCTTTGGTTTTGCATCTTGTTACAATGCAACAAGTCGTTGCTGTGTATCTACCAGCTTGCAAATGCAGGAAAATTTGGTTGTGTTCTTGTCTCTCAATCTGAGACTGTTGTATATATAAAAGCGAGGGCTATATATCTTGGGAAGCACCACGAGGGGACATTTACTGTTCTCTTTGTTTTGGTTCCCTTCGTACCTCATCATCTAGCCTCCCATGGAATCTTGAGCTCATCAGACTTTTGTTCTCTTCCATTTGGTGAGACAGAGACTACAGATTTTTTTGTTGCTTATATAAATAGCAAAGAATCATGTTGTGAATTCTGTTTGCCAGTTGTATTTGAGGTAGTGTACACTTGTTTTGTGCTTTATCCTTACTTTCAGCAGAATAACAAATAAAGGTGAATGTTAAAAATGCCTTTGGAGGAAAGACAAGACATGGGCTCAACTGCCTGTCTCAGGCTAAACTTTTTTTTTTTTTTTTAATATTTTATTTGCTGCTGAGAGGAAAATGAGAAAGTACATTAAAATTGGCATAGATGCAGAGCTAGAATGCTATTTGAGTCAATACCCCCAAATTATGCTCTTAACATCAATAGTAACATGTATGAATGTTTTAAGTGCTTTCACCCTTCCTGTACACCCCAAAGACATCCACACAGACTAATCTACTTTAAAAAATAATTTGAATATAGAAAGGTAAATACTTAGAACAACATTGATCATGTTGCATATTAAAGAGTTTACATATCTTCCACTAGTAATTCACAATCTAATATTGACAATGAGAAAGTTCTGAACAGCTGCCATGTGGAATTCTAAAATATCACTCGTTGATAAATGTGCAACATAAGCACCGTGGCTCACCAAAATGAAGTGCAATTTTCTCTCCAGTCACAGAAAAGAGCAAGATTGGTTATGCATCAAACAGACCATTTGGGGAGGCTAATTAGAGAGAGGAGGTCTTGAAATAGAAGTCGCCAGACAAAGCTGACAGATGACACACGTTGGAAGCTCAGTGCATCCTTTGTCACAGACAGATCACCTGTGAAGTGTGCGTTGTGCTCGTGCAAAGACTAATTACGAGTTCAGGAAGTTTTCTGCTGTCTGAGGATTAAAAACAAAATCAAGTAATAACCATTCATGAAATTGTCTTTGGGTGTTCTGGAGTCTTTCAAGTATAAAGTTTCCAAATCAGTGTATAACAGGTGTGCAAAGTGAGTCCCTGGAAGAGGCACATGCACTTGTGTGTGGCGGTTGCCTTGCCCCAGACTCCACAGAACTGAGCTGAACAGACACCCCGTTTTAAGACAGGAAATGTGTAACAGGAAGTCAAGCACATGAAAACCAAGCTCTGAATCCTTTCAGATTTCAATGCTCTCAGGCTAGGCTAGCCCTCCCCCCTACCAAGCAGCATAGCTCACAGGAAACTGCCCCATCTTGATATCACACACTTTCTTCTGGGTAGCACGTTGTCAAGTACAGGACCGTAGTTATGTTTACATAGCTTGCGTTTACCTAAGTATTAGTAATGAGCAGATGTTCCAACATCTGGACTTGATGCTTTTTCTTGGCAAACTGGCAGGATAGCCTCAGTTTGAGGAGGTTTTCAGGCTTTTGTCCTACAAAGTCTCTCTCCCACCACACTATTTGGAGGCTGAGAATGTCTGCTGTCAGTTACGGGACTAACTGATAGAATTAGTGACGGTTCCCTTGTAATTGTTGTGATAAGATTGACATATAACTGTCTGCACAGGGCTGGGCTGAGTAGCCTTGAGAAAACACCAGGACCATACATTGAGGATTCTTTTTCCTCTGAGCTGTTGTCTTCTGAAGAGCCGACAGCCTTGCTTGAAGGGAGGTGGGACACAAGTTCTGTTTTTCAAGTTCATCAGTAGCGGAAAAAAATCTCTGATGATCTGCTTAAGTCTAAGGCTTTTTATTTTCTGTTCAAAAAGCTATTTTTTCTTAATTGTGCAAACCTAGTTCTTTTCTTTTTGCAAGACCTAGGAGAAGACAGCCAGTTGTGTGAATGCTTCATAATAAGGCTTAATGAATATCGGTGCCTGGCCCATCTCTGAGCATGGGCAGGCAGTGCTGAAGGGATAAGTGTGTCTCTGAGGTCTCGCTCTGCACTGTGCTTTTAAGGCCTTGCTTCAGTTTCCATTGCCCTCCTGATTTGGGCAGATTCTTTGTGCACGTGCGTCTTACGTAACGTTCAAAGCTCTGCAGGCTGTAATCTCAGCCGCGTGACTCCCCCACTCACGTTTTATTCCGACAATCAGAGATGTTCAAAACACAGAACAACTCCTAGTTTCCCCCACGGATCCTTCAAAAGAGATCCCGCCATGGTGTGCGTGCGTGCGCGAGCAGAACCTGAAGGCTTCTCTGTGTATCTTGCAGGACCAGGGAGAGATGTGGATTGGTGGCTTTGGAGAAGCCCAAGGGAAGCATTGGCTCACCAACTTGTACCTGACAATTTTCTACAAATTTATGGTCAACATAGCTGTAAGTGTGCACCGTCTAGAAAGAACCAAGATTATAATCTCCGTTCTATAATCTAGAAAACTGAGGCTCAAGGAGGTTAAATAAATAATAGCACTAGGAAAGGAGAGAACCTGGAAAGTGTGGGAGACTCGCATGGTGCTGAAACACAGACTTTCCTCCCTGCTCTGCTCAGCATCTCTGTTTGCGGAGCCTAAGTGACCCTGAGCCTGGGTACCTGCACTGTTCAGTCAACCCCATTGGCAGATAAGCAGCTCTGAGTAAATAAAAGGGCATGAGTGTGAGAAAGAGACCTCATCTGGAGGTGAGAGGTAAATGGGCATGGGAGGGAGATTAAAGCAGGTAGGGCTACAGTAATCAAAATACATACCTGAAAAGTCACCCCGAGGTCACGCTGTCTAGAAGAGGTGCAAGATCAGGGACGGTTGCTCTGGCTCTGCCACTTGTAGCTGCAGAAGACCCTGGCTGTTTCCAAGTGTTGAAAGTTCCCCTTCGACGCCTGCTTTTCTGAATAAGAGATGGTGGTCCACTGCGCTGTCTTTTCTGAAGTTGCTTTGGGAATAGGAATCTAAAACACACCCGTTTTCAAAGAATATTTTTTTTTCTTCTTTCATTCTTCATTCCAAAAAGATCAATGAAATCTACAAAGGGAATGAGATGATTTTCTTTTCTGAAAAGCCTCTAACTTAAAGTAAAAAGTGTTGGCTTTACCTCTGAACCAGCATATACTCATGGTAGGCAACTGAGAAAAAAGCAAAGCTGCTGTGAAGTTTCTGACATTCCGACTGCTGCTCATTTTTATTACATTTATTTATGTATATAGTCTTGAAATCCAACTCTTTGGAAATTTACAGTTATTTTTAAATTATTAGTTTTTTTTTTTTTTAAGGCTAGCTTTTGAAACACAAATCAAACAAATTTAGCTTTGAAATAATTTTTGCATTTTTCTCAAGTTTGTTATTATTTTTAAATTGTGCTTAATTGCACCCCTATTCTTGGGTGTTGTGGGCATTTCCAAGATTTCTCAGCAGTACATGCACACTCAGCCCCAGTCCTGGCCAGACCCCTGACTCATCAAGAGCTATTTCCTTAGACAGAACCCTAAAGATGAGATCACAGAGATTAGAATATTTATACATCACGCCGTTACATTCCAGAAAGTTGTTCCAGCTTCCGCTTCCGCCTGTGCTACATTAAAGCATATTTTATCTCAGTCTTGCTAACATTAATGATTTAAAGATCTTCTCAAACTGAAAGATGAAAATCTTTTCTTTAAATAACAGTTTCATTCTTAAAAGCACTATTGCCAGTTCCACGGCTTGTCATTCTGCGCAGATTATTTTTGGTAATCAGACTACCCCTATAGGATATCTTTGACTTTTATTTTATAAAGGAGGCCTACAGGGTGAGCAAGTGTCTCTGTCCCCGGAGAGCCAGTGTTAAGTGGCCTGCCACACGCCTTTGGGGCTGCCTCGCTCTTCATCCCTGCCAGGCCACTCTGCTTTGTCTATGGCCATTGCTCAATGTTGAGTTTCCCCTGTAAGGTGGTCTAGCAAGTTGCCCAGTCCTTTTCTAGAGACAAAGCCCTCCTCTAGCTGGCCCAGGCTTCAGCCTTTTGCCTTCTCCCATCATTCCTAGGGAAACTTTGCTTTTTAAAGAAGCATTGTTTTAGTAGTATGGCAGACTTAAGTGTCTCTCCTTAGAATATTTTCCTCCCTGCCAGAAACTGTATCTGATTGTTCAATCTGTTTGGTTCTCTGCGGTCCATGCCATTCAACTGTCAACAAAGAAAACAACTTTAAATGGAGGCATAGTGTTTTATTGCATAAATTACCAGGGCTTAATTAAATAACCCCTCAGGGGCAAACATTTGGTGTTTTTTTTTTTTTTCAACTGTAAATAACACTGGTAAGTATTTATAAAACTATATAGAAGGGTGATTGTAGCAAACCAGGAGAGTATTCGTTAAAGGTTATTCATTTATTTGGTATACATTTATGTGTGAATGCAGGCATGGCGCCAAGGTGAGCATGTGGTGGTCCAGAGCCATGCAGCATGGCCTCATTGCTGCTGCTGTACTCCAGTATAGCTGGCCCAGGGGCTTCTGGGAAAAGAGCCTGCCTCACTACTGCCTACCTTGCTGTAGGAGTTATGGCAAAGCCTCGGGCAGTTTAAATGCACCTGGAACCTTTCGTGTTGCCACGCACACACTCCACACTGCACTGGAGCAGCCTTGCATGTGTCACACCCGTCCACCACTGGGACCTTCCCAGCGCCAGCCTATAAACATTCCAGTGCTCTGTGGTTTAAATGCTTGGGGGACATGAGAGCTCACGAGGTCCCTGCTCCCCCCACCTGATGTCTAGGTAATGTAGGGAAATGTTTAACTAGTTAATTATTTACACTTTAAAGTTGTATATTTTCATTGTACAAAGTGATGGGTTTTATAAAGAACCCTTAGTGAGTACACCATGCAGTTTGGTCACATCTCCCTTCTCATTCTCACGAGTCCCCTTTCCCATTCTTTTCTTTTCTTTCCTTTTCTTTTTTTTCTAATTAAATAATAAACATTTTTATTTCTTTGATAACTTTTACAATGAGAACATTCTGATTTAACCAATCTTTACTTCTAAGTAACTTCTTCATTGGGCCTCAGTTCCCTTTGAAATAGCATGCTCTTATTTCGGAAGGCAGTTAGCTTTTCATCATCCCTCCTGTCTAGGTAATATCCCAAGGCAAAGCCCACAGGGACAGGTACATGAACCCAAGTTGAAGTAAGCTTATCTTGACTCTGCAGCCTGGTGCCAAGCCACGCGCGGCCCCACAACCAAGGGCAGCGGCAGGGAGCTAGCTCTCATTCTTATACGTTCATTATATACATATATTCATGCATATGCATGTGTGTATGTCTATATACATATGTGTGTGTGTGTGCGATTCTGTGTAAAAGAGGAAACATACAACACTTGTCTTTTTCAGCTGGTAAGTGTCTTATGCTTGTTTTCACAGTCCTGACACATGCTTGAAATAGGAGAGTTCTCAGAAACTGTCCGTGTGCTGGGGATGGGCACAAAGAGAAGGAAAAGGAAAATATCTAGGGAACCACAGCACTTGGGTGGACGTGCATTAATATGTGGTGTCTCCATCTTCCCACCCTAGTATTCTAATCTGAAACCTTCCAGGGTCTGAACTGTGCTCCTGGTTCCTCACCGTGCTAAGAGTGGAACTCTATCCTGTGTGCTAGCTCTCCAGTCCAGGCCTGATAGCATAGACCATGTATGCCCACATTGAATAGCAAAGGGTGATTTTCATTGTCAAAGTGATGGGATTTCAGGGCTGGAATCATTTACAGGAAATAGTGTGATATTAGTTGTTGACAGGTTTAGCCTCAGCCTTGGGAGCTGAGTCCAGCTCAACCATGTGACTTCAGCGATGTTGAAGTGTAGTTCAAAAGGGCATCTGGGAGCTGCCAGCCGCCGGCATGCTGCAGCTTAGATAAGTCAGGCCCGTTCCCTTGGCTTATTTCCTGAGCATAATGTGCTCGCAGCAATCGCCAAAACTCATTAGTTGCAGAAGACGAGGACCTACCGTAAGGCCACTTAAGCATGAAATGAAACTCTTGTAGCTAACACGTGTAAGTCACACAAGTGAAAGTTGTAGGCAACATTGAGTCAGTGGTCAAACTGGCCATGTCCCCAGGTACCACCACCCTGCTCTTCTCTCACTGTGTCTCTCTGTACTGGTCCTGCTCTTAAGAAGGTCCTTCCCAGAGAGTGGTCCCAACAGTTTCTACCCTAACTCTTCCTGGCTTAGTGAGCTCAGCAGATGCCTCTTTTCCCACTTGAATCTATCTGTTATTTGTTTGTTGCCAAAGCCTTGCTATTTGATGCTCATTGGTCTGTCCCTGAGACATCTCTCTCCGGAGCACCAGAGTGCTGTCCTCACTCATTCTGGGAGATTCCAAGTTCGTGTCAGCCCCAGTCACACTCACTGCATCAGCAGATGTAGTTTCCCCCACCACTCAAAAAAAAAAAAAAAAAAAAAAGTTATAGAGGCAAACGCAGATGGCTTATGTGGTGCAGGAATGGCGGTTAATGCCACATTCGACTCAGCTAGGCCAGAGACTTGAAGAAATGTTGTCTCAGGAAGAGTTTTGCATAAGAGGAACATTTGAAAATTGCTAAATTATGTGAACCAGATGACCCACCGCAGTGTAGATGGGCCTTATCCGGTCAGACAAAGGCCTGAACAGAACAAAAGCTATTTCTGAAGAGGAGGTGGGACTAGGCGGAGGGGGCCCTTTCACCCCCTTGTATTGGAACTAAAACACTGGTTTTCTTGCCTTTGTATCCAAGCCAAGGCTGAAGCTCTCCCTGGCCCAAATAGCTTCTGTTATTTATTATTAATTAGTTTGCGTGTGCCAGTACCTTTATGTAGAGGGTAGAGGACAGGACTCGAAAGCCAGTTCTCTTTCTTCTATCTTTACCTGGACTCCCCAGGATAGAGCTCTGATTATCCTGGCAACGGGCATTTTATCTGCCTAGCTATGTCCTCTGAATCAGCTCAAATCCCTTAAAGCCACGCCGAGACCCCAGAATGACCATCAAGACTGTGATGAAGCTCTGGGGCTGATGACGATAAATAAAGCAAGAGAGACACTGCGGAGGGCGCTGGCTGCAGTTAGAGGCATGCTAGCAGGGGGCCCCGAGGGGCAGGGACAAGACTGTGAGACCAGTGAACGTGGCGCTATTCATCTGGCTGGGGCCTGACTTCAGGACCCATGGAAAAGGCCCACGCAAATGCCTGCCTCACTTTGCAGCACGCCATCACTGGTAAAGGGCTAAGGCTCATCTCTGGGGCCAAGTGTGACTGCACCCTAAAAAGACAGCCTCCTTTCTCTGGGTTCTGTTCCCCTTTCTGTCACCTGTATTCCCCTGCTTACAAGGCCAACTTGTGGCTGTGTGTTCTCTGAATGATCTTGCCGGACTCTCTACCCCTCAGAACAGCCTCATGCCCTTGCTATTGCTGTGCCATTTCCATTTTCTTAGTAAAGGGTCCCATATTTTCAGTTTGTACTGTGCTTGCAGATTATATAACTGGCATGTGGCCCAGGGCAGTGATTGCAAGGGTTCCTAGTGTCAGCCTGTTCAACAAAGGGACCAAGGCCTTGTTTAATTAGTAGGAAAAAACAAATTAAGTTTGAACAAAAGTACAAATGTTTCTTTACTAGATATCTTACAGTCTTCTCTATGAGTGTGCTTGTAAGTCTTCAAGGGCTCTAATGTCATATTCTAAAGTGAGCTGGTCACAAAGCACCTCCTCCCTCTTATTTATTTTTATTTTTAAGAAGACATAGTCTCATGCAGTAAATACTACTTAGAATGCATTCTGGATGTTTAATGTTTGCTTAAGTGTCTAAACTCTACCGCCTGTATTTCTTAAACATTATTACTGTTGTCAGGAATCAGGGAAACAAGGCTGGAACTAAGGAATAGAGTCAAGTCCCACACACAAAGATGACCCAGGACTGTTGCAAGAAAGATTTTCCCGCCGTCCTGTCACTAAAGCCAATGTATTTAGCAAGCACTATCCCTGTAGTCAGTTTTATCAGTTATTTTGATGATGGCCTCTTAATTCTCCCCATCTTTCTGTGCTGCCTCCACACTGGTTGGGGGCGAGGAAACCTTCTCTAGGTGAGTGGATGAAGGAGCCCTTGATAAGGGTATAATTTTTCTCCCACCGCTTTTGTCCCCAAGTTTTTGTTTATGTTGCTTCATTTCATCTCCCTTAGTCTCTTACTCAGTCTAATTACATTTTTTCTTTTTTTTTGCTTCTTTTCTGAAATGCGTCTTTCTTTTATCTGCCTTTGCACCTCCGGATTTTTAAAACAGAGCCACAGATGAATCAGGGCTATGCATTCTTAGCTTGCTGCCCAGCTCCCTGCTGTTTGTTTGTTTGTTTGTTTGTTTATAGCTTATCTGTATCGCCTCTTCACTTTTCAGTGGCTCTTATCCATCTTTCAGCTCTCCACCAAAAATTATATCCCACTCAAGAGCTTCCTTATCCACTTTCCTGAAGAAGGGATCCTGCCCCAACCAGTGCGGAGGCAGGCTAGAAAGACAGGGAGAATTAAGAGCGCCTAGGAGGAATGCGTCAAAATAACTGATAAAATGAAAAGTGCCTACAGAGAGGTGCTGGGCGCCTGAAGATGCATCATGCAAAGATATTTAAAATGTCTCATGCAGAGTATCCGTGGCCTTGGCTTTAAAACACTGCTCTCATATCCCTAAATCTAGACAATGCTACTACCGATATCACCTCCCAATTTTATTTACAAAAGAAAATTCTTTAAGAAAAGTAAGTAAAGGGAACTCATAATTTTATTTAATTTTTAAGCTGGTTAAACTTTAAGCTTTGCTTATCTTTTTGGACCTTGTTGGTCATCGTTGAGCAATGTAACTTTGGATATGGAAGAAAGAGCTTCCCTGGGCTACTGGCAGCATTGTAAAGTGATGTCTCCTTACTGCTGCTTTCGAGGACACCCAGTGAAGACCATTACTAGCCATGCAAGATGTAATTCATTCATTCACTTATTTTCTAATTGTTTTATGGCCAGAATGCACATGCCTTGGAGGGAGGGGTAGTGTTCCCCTTGTCTCTCCAATTCTGACGAAATGCCCACCAAGCACTTGTCCACTGAATGGCCTCATGAATGAGTTTCTAGGTGCTTACTTCATATACACAGCATCTCTTCTGGCTTCTACGGAATCCTTGCTCTGAATTCCTGCAGCCCTGTCTGTCTTCTTTTGCAGCCCTTGTATCTGCTTCCTTTCACGACTTGGAGGAATCAACATACTCTCTTGGTTCCACAGCCCCCTTGAGTACTAACTCTTGTGTTCTGTAGCTGTGGTTGGCTCAGAGTAGGCATTCAACAATTCTGTTTGGTTTGATTTGAATAAGCGAAAGCCTCCAATAGAACGGGCAACTAAAAATTGTTAAAGAGGGTCTTTTCCTTATTTATTTTTAAATAAAACCAGTGTCTGAAGAGATGACTCAACAGTTACACTTACTGGGTGCTCTTCCAAAGGATCTGGGGTTGCTTCCATGCGCCCACGTGACTACTTACAACTGTTTCTAATAAACAGTTGTGGGGGATCCAGCCCTGTCTTCTGGCCTCCATTGGCACTAGGCAAGCAAGTGGTACACAGACATATATGCAAGCAAAATACTCACACACATAAACTAAAAGACAGAATAAAATACAATAAACCCACTAGGAGCATTGAGCTCCTTGCCTGAGGTGGGCCCGTTTCCCAGCCGTTGAGCAATCTTGGAGAACTGCCTAAGCGCCATCGCCACTGATCCAAGTCAGCATCATTAAACACTTCCTGGGCCTGTGAGATGGATGGTTTATGAGCACAGCCTTGACATCCCGGAGAAGATCTCCACCTCCGGGTGCTCTCTCACTGCTCCTGGCAACTTTCAAGAAGAAGCTGCTGTGGGCTCAAGGACTAGGCAGTGCCCCTGTTTCTAGACCTTTCACAGGCTCCCTCCATTTGAGGGGGCAGCTACATAAGTAGGATTATAGTGATGCTTTTTGTGACGAGAACACTCAAATGCCAGGGACCGTTGCCACTCTCAACTCATTTTTGTCTCATCTGCAAGAACAACAATACAATCTGAAAGGCCTGTCATGAGGTTTAACATTTTCATCGAGTGAGTAAACAACAATGAAGTGACGTGCAGTTAGCATCTGTCACTTTTGCACCCAGGAGAAAGGTGACTGGAAACGACTGCAGCACGGACAGGAGCAACGTTTGAGCTCTAGTGAGTGTGCAGAAGGCAAAGTCCCACAGCCTTACAGGCCTCGGCAAGGGCGGTTCATTGTTACTCAGTCCAGGAAGAGTGTAGTCTGGTCAGCTGGGGAGAACACTAGAAAAGCCACACAACTCGTTGCTTTACAAGTTTTGTTTGGCATTTAGAGTGAGGGGTTGTCATCTGTACGTCTGGAAGCCTGTTTAGGACTGCCAAAGACAAAAACAAAAAGACAAAAAAATTTACTCCTGTCCCAGCGAGAGAGGGCTCAGATTGCTCTGAGACAGTCACGCTCATGTCTTCCTTTGTGTGTTTGTGTGTTTGTGTGTGTGCAGGTACAGAGTGCATGCCTCCTGGAGGCAGGGCACAGCTGGCAGAGTCACCAGTGCTCAGGAAGCGCCCGGGCTGTAAAGGTTCACTAGTTTTAGTGACTGTAAAATGTGATTAACTTGCTTATGAATCCAATGAAGCAAGTGCTTGGCGACCATGGAAGGACCCTTAGCTGGGGCATTGTCGCCTGATTTGGTCATAGAGAATGGCTTCTGGGACATAAGCTCCAGAATCCATAGGGCCAGTATTTCTCCAATCCCTCAGTTATAGGCAAGAGGTGACTGAAAGGCGTAAACACACACAGACCCTCAGAGTCCAGCATATGTACAAAGATAACACAGATGGGCTTTGAGGCAAATCTGTGACAATGACAGTCATTTGAAAACTTGTCTTTAAAGTTCTCACTGACTTTAGAATGGCATCGCGATTGTCTAAACACTATAATGCCTTGATTTCGTGGCTGACTGGGCATTGTGGGAAACTACATGCATCTAGTTAGCTGCTAATAAAAGATGGTTTTTAAAACATGCTTTTTCTTTTAAGAAGAATGGAGATCACCATTTTTGACATCCAGGTTTCAAAGACGTTAACATCTCAAAGAACTCTTTGTCATCTCTCTCCGCCACCCCCACTACAGTGGCTCAGTGGCACCAGGGCCACTTATTAGAGGAGCCTGTTTAATTGGCTGAGACAATGGACTGGAGGCCCACACAGTTACTGAGTAAAAAGACGCATGTTGGAAACAGGCCGCAAGGCACATTAAGAGGCCTGGGTGAAGGTCAACCACAGGCTAGCCCTGGAGCAAGGCACTCAGCTTCTTCTTCCAACCATGAGCAGACCCTCCTAGACAGATACGCAAGCGCTCTAATATTTGAACATGCTTACAAAAATGGCTGCATAAATATTTCCTCTTGCCCGTTCAGAGCATGCTAATCAGAGAGGCTCCCTGAAAGCAATATTTTTATCTGAATCTCAAATTTATTCACACCCATTAGCTGCTTAATTAGGTGTAACAAACTTTTAGTTGCATGCCAGGGGCTTCATTTAATTTGCCTGGGATAAGCAGTTGGCCCTGTGAAAGTGCACACGTGGAGTGTGTGCATGTGTGCATGCACGACTGACTGCATTCGTGTGTGTGTGTGTGTGTGTGTGTGTGTGTGTTTAAAGACACTAAACCAGAATAATGGAATTTAAAAAAACTTCCAAAAATACCAGATACAAATCGACCATGGTTCATATTGTACAAAAAGTTAAAAGAGATGTAGTAGCCAGCACCCAGCCACGACAGCCTTCCCGTGCTGCTCTTTCTGGTCTTGTTTCCCCTCAAGTCAGTCCTGTGTGTTCTGAGGCAGAACAGCTCCTGAAGACATCCTAAGTTTCTGAAGACAATGGAAGCTTTGTGTTTGCCTCTGGCTGGGTGGGTGTTTAATGTGAGCAAGTGCTGAGAAAAAGGAAGGCTGTCTTTAGAAATTTGTCTAATGGATTTTTTTTTATTCAAAGTTTAACTTCTCTTAAAATACTTCCCAGTTGTCATGCAATTTGCTTAGCATTTCTGCTCAGCAAACACATTTGGCCTAAATGTAACACAAAAAAAGAAAAATAATTTACCTTTGTAAGAAACCATGCTTTTATTTTTAAGCATGTAAAACAAATTTCAAGGCCTACTTTCTATAAAGAAAAGCTAGAAGCAGCTACAGT